>OZ026517.1:5126033-6326033 GCA_964019695.1 Loripinus fragilis | reverse complement strand
GATTTTAAACATATTTGACCTTGATCTTTGACTCCAAGGTCATAATAGTGATCTGGAACTTCCGTTGTAATCTACACACGATCGGCAATCATTGTGGTACATATGAATACCAATATAAAAGATAAAAGAGGAATTGGTGTTATGATTCTGAAAGATAAAAAGATAAAAGAGGAATTGAAGTTATGATTCTGAAAGACTCCAAGGTCATACCACTGAATTGAAACCATCATTGTAGTCTACACATCATGAGTTTGCGTTATGATTTGAAGATATTTGACCTTGACCTTTGACTTTTGATCTATTTTCCAAGCCCTTTTTGTAATCTACACATGAAAGAGAATTTTGCCAAATATGAACACCATAGGTCAAAAAATGAAAACTGAATTCTTGTTACAAGCCATAGACAGGTTTTAAGTATATGTGACCTTGACCTTTGACTCCAAGGTCATATCAGTGATTCAAAACCTTCATTGTGAGCAATCATTATGCTAAATTGGAACATCCTCCATCAAAGACTGAAAGAGGAGTTTGGGTTATGATTTGCAAGACAGAATTTGACAGATTTTAAGTATATTTGACCTTGACCTTTGAAGTCAATAACATACCTGTATTCCGAGACCTCCATTTTATCTATATATCATAGGCAATCATTGTGCCTAAAATGAACACCCATGGTCAAAAAATGAAAGAGGAGTTATGTGTTATGTGTGGTAAGACACATTTTCGTATAAATGATGTATATAATGTGACATTGACCGTTGACTCCGAGGTCATATCGGTCATCTGAATAATCTATTAGCCAAACAACTATTGTGCCAAATATGAACATCCTTGGTCCAAAAATGAAGAAGAAGAGTTCACGCTATGAGCAAAACCTACTATCGGATAGATGGATGGACGGACAGGATCAAATACAAGATCTGACTTTTTTCTAAAAGTGCAGATATAACTACATTATTATGCCCCCAAAGGAACTTTGGGAGGCATATAGTAATCGCACTGTCCGTCCGTCCGTCCTTCCCGCTTCGTGTCCGGTGCATATCTCCTATATTCTTTAAGGTAGGAATTCCAAATTTGGTATGTGGATGAATCTTGGGATGACAGAGTGTCGCGTACCATTTTTGGGTCACTGTGACCTTGACCTCTGACCTAGTTTTCAGAATAATCATGTCCGGAGCATATCTCTTATATTATTTGAGGTAGGAATCTCAAATTTGGTGTGTGGATGCGTCTTGAGATGACAAAGTGTCGCGTACCATAATTGGGTCACTGTGACCTTGAACTTGACCTCTGACCTAGTTTCTAGAAACTGCATTGAGTCTGGTGCATATCTCCTATATTCTATGAGATAGGAATTCCAAATTTGGTGTGTAAATGCATCTTGGGATGGCGGAGTGTCACATACCATTTTCGGGTCACTGTGACCTTGACCTTGAACTCTGACCTAGTTATTAGAATAATCGTGTCCGGAGCATATTTCTAATAATATTTGAGCTAGGAATCTCAAATTTGGTGTGATGATGCATCTTGAGATGACAAAGTGTTGCGTACCATAATTGGGTCACTGTGACCTTGAACTTGACCTATGACCTAGTTTTTATAATTATCATGTCCGGAACATATCTCTTATATTATTTGAGGTAGGAATCTCAAACTCGGTGTGTAAATGCATCTTTGGATGGGGAAGTGTTGCATACTATAATTGGGTCACTGTGACCTTGAACTTGACCTCTGACTGAATTTCTAGAAACTGCATTGTGTCTGGTGCATATCTCCTATATTCTTTTAGATAGGAATTCCAAATTTGGTGTCTAAATGCATCTTGAGATGATGGAGTGTCACACATACCATTTTGGGTCTTTGTGACCTTGACCTCTGACCTAGTTTTAAGAATTTTTGTGTTCCGAGCAAATCTCATATATTCTTTGAGGTAGGAATTCCAAATTTGGAGTGTATATGCATCTTGGGATGGTGGAGTCTCACATATTATTTTCTGGCCACTGTGACCTTGACCTCTGACCTAGTTTTAATAATAATTGTGTCAGGAGCATATCTCTTATATTATTTGAGAAGGGAATCCCAAATTTGGTGTGAGAATGCATCTTGGGATGGTTGAGTGTCTTGTACCATTTTCGGTCACTGTGACCTTGACCTCTAACCTAGTTTTAATAATAATTGTGTCAGGAGCATATCTCTTTTATTATTTGAGATAGGAATCCCAAATGTGGTGTGTGAATGCATCTTGGGGTGGTGGAGTGTCTTGTACCATTTACAGATCACTGTGACCTTGACCTCTGGCCTAGTTTTTTAGAAAAATCATGTCCAGAGCATATCTCTTATATTATTAAAGGTAGGAATCCCAAATTTGGTGGGTGGATGCAACTTTAGATGGTGGAGTGTCACATACGATTTTTGGGTTACCTTGACCTCTGACCTAGTTTGTAGAATAATGGTGTCCAGAACATATCTCTTATATTATTTGGGAATCCCAAATTTGCTGTATGGATACATCTTTAGATGCTGATGTGTAGCATACCATTTTTAGGTCACTGTGATCTTGACCTATGACCTAGTTTCTAGAATAATCGTGACTGGAGAATATCTCCTATATTATTTGATGTAGGAGTCCCAATTTTGGTGTGTTGATTCCTCTTGGGATGGCGGAGTGGTGCGTACCATTTTGGGTCACTTTGACCTTGACATTGACTTCTGGCCTCATTTCTAGGTTTATTGTGTCTGGAGCATATCTCCTAGATTACAGCTAACTTTCCTCAAATCTGTCTTATGCTTGACCAATTCCTTTGGGGCATTCGTCACGTGACTCTGACATTTCTTGTTTTTGCACTGATAACTGGAAGTTCTCATTAAGATGTAAGGGACCTGAGTCTTCACTTCTGGTAGAAGTGAAAGACTCCCATCTCTTACATCTTGAGTTAACAAGATTAGACTGTAGTACACTCAAATCATCTCCCTTGGAAGCTTCTTAGAATAGCCCATACCACAGGGGATTGATCATAGGAGGTAATTTTGTTACATGGCAATTCTCACTGCAAGCAGCTGCTACCAGGGAAAGGTTAATTGGATGAAATGTTCAGTTTTAGACATTGCCCTCTAGAGATAGGCATAGCTATTCATAGTATTAAGTTGTAACCCTTGTCATGCTGAATAATTTTATGTACTACACTCCTCTCCAATGTTCGTCAGAAGCCATATGATCTGGATCCATAGTGCTTTCATAAAATTATAAATCTGGGTTCAGCAAGACGAGGGTTAGTACCCACAATATATGTTTTGGTTGAGAAATAAGAAAATTATTTTTCTGTTATGTTCTGAATGCCCTGCTAATTATGTATAACTTTTCTAAAATTTAATACCTTTTCTGAAACAGAGTAGATCAAGTTAAACTGGCTTCTCTGCTGAAGCCAGCTGATCAGGATCCACACTTTATCGTACCACAAGGTGAATCTGCTAGTTTGAGCCTCATTGCCCATATTGGAGTCGCTGTGTTGTGTCCTTGAGCAAGACACTTTATCTGCTACCTAGTACTGTCAAACACAGGAAGATAGAAAATCATTCCGACATGGCTGAACAATTGCTGACTGGGACATAAAGCATCCAAACAAACAAAACAAATATGTATACTGTCGTGCCAACCAAAAGTGACAGTGACGTAATATTTTGTTTACAATTGTTTAGTAAAACATTAACTTGAACACTCCTTGAGCTTACACGAATCGAGAGATCACTTGTGTATTAATCCTATCCTGTGGATAGGATTAATACACAAATGATCTATCGATTCTAAGTCCCTAATAACTTTGTAAACAAACATGACATCACTGTCACTCTTTTGCTGGCAGGACAGTAATACCCTTATACATTTCTTATTTTCAGACTTGCATGAAATGACCAAATAACATACTGGTACTCAGCTCTTAACATGAGTGTAAAGGAAGTTCAACTGCAGCAGGCTGCTACAGCAGGAAGCAAGGGCAGTGCCCAAAACCAGTCTTTTGTGTCAGAGATCCAGCAAATGATGTAAGTATAGTATCTGAACTAATAAACAAATTGTAATGCTTTTCTTATCCATCAATTTCAAAATTTGTTTTTGAGGTTCAAAAGAACTGTCTCATCATAAGGGTTCTTTTGAGTACCTACAACATATGTTTTGATTGAGAAAAATAAGAAAATAAATTTTAATTACATGTCACCTTTTATCTAGAGAGGTCTGTAATAAATGCACAATCATGCACTTATAGACATGTTTCCACAACATATGTTTTTATGGAAGAATAAGAAAAAATAGTATAGCAGATCACTCTTAACCCTTAAAGTGCCAAGAAAAAAATGCATCTGAAAATGTCGTCTGCTGAAGTTGTCCGCTTCAAATAATTGCCTAGCATTACTGACATATTCAGTATAGAAGTAAACAGTGTAGACCCCGAACAGACTGCTCCTATTGGAGCAGTCTGATCTGGGTCCACACTGTCTGCCATTGAGACTTCTTAAACACTTCAGCAGACGAGAAAAGCAGACGACTTTTGTTGCGATTGGCGCATTAAGGGTTAACTTCTGGGGATCAATGGTGCCAGTAATTTCATGGAGGAACAAAAGAAAAGTGATATTAGATTCTGATGATAAAAACGAATTTACATATGAATAGCCCTGAATTAGTTCTACAATCATGATGAATCTGATATGAAGTATTTCATATGGTAGCATACTCTTGTGAAATGAGTACTCATACATTGGCCAATCCAGAGAAAAATACAGGTTTAGATAAAAACAATTTTTGAGCATAAAATTGTAAATATTTTCATACCCATCAGTTTTAACTAACTTGATATGCCCTGAATGTGTCTGACTGCAGATGCATGGGAGGCGAGTCTGATTCTGGCCAAGTCCCATACTTTCGCTGAGATTTATCATGAAATAATTTCCATGGCCATTTTCCCTTCCCCGAGTTGGATCCTGGCCCAGTCCCATACTTTATCATGAAAAAATTTCTAAGGTCTTTTTACCATCCGCTGAATCAAGGAGAGTGTTGTCAGTTACAGGCGAACGTATGTGCATGAAGTACTGGTTAACTGCTTAGTCAAGATTGCCCAGGAAAAAAGTGTGGTTAGGTCAACTGACCATCCCATCATGACCCAAGTTGTTGACTGGGACACAAAGCATCAAACCAAACCAAATAAACAAAGGTTTTAACATATGTTTTGGGTGCTTGAAAGAACCGTCTCCTTGAGATGGTTCTTTTGAGTACCCACAACATATGTTTCAAACTGTTTGCAAAGGTTACCATAAGTTGACACTATAAACTCGATTTTTTATGTTTTTCACATTGATTTTCGGCGATAACTTTTTTATTACTAATTTTAGCAAACTGTGTTCGCGATGAAAATTGTAGAGAAAAATTAGCGCCGATTTCTCCAAGAGGTCGGAGGTTTGTGGCACAAACAGATTTTTGTGTACATAGATGAAGATTTTGCAATAAATTGAATTCAGCCAAATTTTATAAGTCTTTTATTGACAGGTAAATTTCGTAGAGGCGTGACAGAAAGGGTTCGTCTCAAAAGAATATTCACAAGGGGTGTATATACAGTTATTTAACGGTTGTTTATAACATAATCCTGCCGTGTGTAGACTCAGAATGTATCGTGTATATTCAGAATCTACTATGAGCATGATTACTTGTAGGTACAGAAGCTGTGATATCGCATGACGCGCCATTCTTCTCTTATGCACGTGCTCCTAAACGGACAGTTTCGAGATGACCCAACTAGCTTAACGCACGGGCGAACCAGGCGCGATTTCCAATATATTTGAACAAGCCATCCATCGCCATTCTTATTGAATCGGGGCGGTGCAATGTAACGTTTTGACTGACATATTTGACTCAGTTTATTTGCGCTTTGCTTAAAATGCTCAAAGAGTGCATCTATGCGCAGAGTTAATTGCAGCATCTATGATGTTGGAAACGCTTGGAGAAGTTGGCGCTAATTCTTCTCTACAACTTTCATCGCGAACACAGTTTACTAAAATCAATAATAAAAAAGTTATCGCTGAAAATCAATGTGAAAAACATAAAAAATCGAGTTTAGCAGGCAACGAATTAACCTGATAAATGCACCGGCTAATTGATATGACCTTTGCTGACAATATGTCAAAGATGAACAAGATCCAATCAGCTTTGACACAATTTACAATGAAAGAATTCTGGAATATTCTGTATAAGATGCTATGTTTGATAATATCTAATTTGCATAAATGAAGGTAGTCCTTCTTCCATCCTTGTGCTAATTTATTCCCAAGTCATGTTACATGGCCCTCTGTCACATGGTACAAGGTCACATGGTTAAATTTTATCTATTCATTACAGTCTGTATCTTTCTTGGGTAATCATGAAATTTTCCAAGTCTATGTCTTGTAAAGGTTACCATCTGTGACAAAATAAGAGCACAAGTCATGCTCTTTTAACCCTTTTATAGTCCCCGCTTTGAAAAAGTGGGGCTAAACTTGATTTGGGTTGTCCATCATTCTGTCCGTCATTCTTTCCGTCATTCCATCTGTCATTCCTTCTGTCATTCTGTCCATCATCATTTCATTTCCACTCAATATCTTGAGAACAAAAGGATAAAATTTTACCAAATTTTGTATATGCATTGATATTGACAATATCTAGATTGCCATGCTTTTGTTGTTGTCTGCTAACTTCAAAATCAACTTTTCCAAAAAAATTATTCCAGGAACACTATCAGAGTGTCAAGCGGTTTGGATCCAGATCAGGGCTGATATTCTGTCTGTCCTGATCTGGGTCCAAACTGTTTGCATAAAAAAGTGGCTGCTAGCAAGGCACACATTGAGTACTATAATGGAAATGTGAGTAGTATGTTCTTGAACTATTCAAATTCAGTTTTTAAGAACAATTTATTGTTCTTAAAAAATTTTCCAATTTTACATTCATATGTAAAATGTACTTGAGCTGTTCTTGAACACTTTAAGAGCTGTTCATGTCCAGTTCTTGAATATTGAAAGGACTTTTCTTGAACTGTTCTATAAATTTTTGCAGGGGTTATTTGTTGTTTACAGTATATGAACATAAGATTTCCACTTAATCCAGTGGGGTAACGTCATGCATTCTAGAATACTTTTATCATGGCTGCAGTCAGCATGTACCCTGATCAGGCTACTCATAAGTGAGCAGTCTGATCTGGGTCCTTATCGCTAGCATTTCATCAAGGTCACCATTGGTTGCTAAGACAAAAACTATCCTCAGGGGCAGATGGATAATATGAGCCGTGACATGAGATTTCTAACAATGTTCAATGTGCGACCAGCAACCGCTCAGATCAGCCTTCGCATATACACAGTCTGACCATAGCCTCTGCTAGTCGCTTGAATGTTCTATGACTCATAGGCTACTGACCAAACATCATTTGGAGTTTCTAAGCTTAACAGGAGGCTGCACAGGCTCGCCTGAGTCTACACTTGTCAAAATCCAACATGGTTGAAAATCACATAGCGCGGATCATATTATTTGGAAATTGTAGCCCACGACACCTCAAAATTTTTAATAGACCATCAAAAAGTCATGTTTATTTCAATATGTATGGAAGAATCTAACAGAATGAAAAGTGTGAATCAATGTAAAGCCTTTCAGCACCTACAAGTAAATTTAATCTGGATCTGAGCACTAATTAGAGAATTAGTGCCTACGCAGCGTAGTGGAAGAGGAAGTCACATTTTGCTGCGTATGATTTTTATCGTAAGATCAAGATAGTTTTCTGAGAATTCGCTGAGATCAGCTTTCAAGCATGCCTTAGGGATATGAGACATTTAGTTTTGTTTTTTATTGGTTCTTAACGAGAAAACATCCAACCTACGAGAAAACATGCGACCTACGTTCATCAGGTTTCCTTGAACTTTAGCCAGTCAGATCTCCAGATGTCGTTAAGGGAGTGTTCAAAGTTCCCTACCAGTTGCACTGTAGAGGATTATAATTTTGTTCTCTTTCTTTCTATCTGTTGGTTTGTCTGATCATCAGGCACAAATCTGGTCCAAGGATATAAACATTTCATGCTCAACTCAATAGAGCATGAAATTTATCATGCTCAAAAATGTTAAAACACCAACAATTTGGCGTTTTAACATTTATGAGCATGATAAATGCAACATCAGAGAGTTTGAATGCAAGATGTCTTTATTTTCCATCAGTTAAGTTTTTATCAGCTGTTGAAATTTCATGCTCAGTTGAGTTGAGCATGATTTTTTTATAACCTCGTGATAGCTCAAAAAGTAAATTAGTGAATTTATGAAATCTGATATGTCGACAGATCTAGAGGGCAGTATGTAGATTGTGCATATTGTTAATACACGCATGATGTTATTGTGCTTTCAAAATGGAGCATATTCCTTTTGGCTTATCTGTATGTCTTTCCTTCTGTCAGTCTGTCCATTAGTCCATCCACCCATCACATTTTTGGTGACTTCAAAGATCTTTGTCAGATAAGCTTTGGAATGAATTTTAACTTAATTTTGACATAATTTTGCCCTTTGAAAATGTTTTTATGTTGTTCAAGTGGATAAGCACTAGGGCTGCCACGTTTACGAAATTTGGTAAACGTTTACACAAGTTCCAGTAACCTAAACGATTCTGTTTACACGTAACTTCTAGATTGATTTTTTTCATTATGCAGATCGTTAAAATCGCCGATATTTTCCCTAAAAAACCACTTGAAAAATGTACCATGTGCAAATATACGTAATTGTTTCTGGCTGCGTGTTTTGATAGAACTCATGTCAAGTAATTGGAAAGTGATTGCAACATGCGCAGACTCCTACATTACGGACATTTTCTTCATTAATGAGTGGACACACACAAGACGTATCTGCGAATCGTCACATACGCATCAATACACACGCCGACAGGAAGTAAACAAAACAATTTACGTGCGTCTCCTCTTTGCCTTTACATAAATAGCTGTTTAAAATGCAGGAATATAAATGTTCCAAGCAGTGCCTGAGTGAGACAATATTAGGGACATTTTTAAGGCCCCTTTACCATGTCCGCCATAATTTCTAATCGGGGATTTGCGGTAGATACTTTTTAAAATACAGGGGAATCTGAGAAAACAAACAATCTGATTGATGATCCAGATAGAGATGTGACGTATCGCTGTTTAAGAGAATATTTTTTTCATTAGGAAATGCTATTTATAAACCACAATGCTTGTCACATGCTAAAGTTCGTGTAAACGGTAGGTTAATTTTGTAAACGTTTATTGCAGAAGCACGAAACGGTGCCGTTTACACGTGTAAACGTGGCAGCCCTAATAAGCACAGTGTTTGATAAATTTGAAGTTTACTGACATAAATACAGTCCAATCTCGTAAATTCGATGTCATGGGGACTAGAGATTTTATTTTGAAGTATCAAAGGTTTGAATTATAGGGAGGTAGACATACGATAATGATGTATACCCCCAAAAATGATTATTATCAGTGTTTTTCTATCAAACAAATGTTTTGTGTGCGTAAAAGAAACGTCTCAGAAGACGTTTCTAAACAAGTGTTTTTATAGATAGTATTTAAAATAGTTCATAACTTAAGGCCCCATTCCCTGAATCCATTGTGTCCAAAATTTATTTCAAATTAGCAAGTATTTCAAAACATCAGAGTTCCAATTTTCGAGGTTTTACTGTATATTCATGCAGAGATATGATGCTCATGAAGATTAATTTGGGTAATCTTTCATTCATGGATGCTTTCTAGCATTATTAAAAAATCGTTCATTTAATTGCCAGTGATTTCCATATTCTCACATTTCTTAAGTTAAAAATAACTGGAGCTGTGACACCATTTCCTGCTAGTAAGTGTTGTTCTATTTGAAATCTTTTGTCATTTACAAACTGCTTGAACCCAGATCAGCTAACAAAATTAAGAGACTGATCTGAATTGCGACTTTTAATGTATTAATAGTTTGTAGATTTGAAAGTTTTTTTGTAGTTGAAAAAAATGATTAAAAACTGCAATTAAAGAGGAACAGGAACCAACTAAGGACACATGTTCCTGTAAGCGTACACTGAGTACGGTTGACATTCTACAGGGTTCGCACGGGCTTGAAAAGTTCTTGAACATACAGGACTGTCTTGGAAAGTCCTTGAAAATTAACTTTGACTTGAAAAGTACTTGAAAAACACTTCAAGGCCTTGAAAAATCCTTGAATTTTTCTATTTACAGGAGGATTCAACACTGTTTTTGGAGAACTAAATCAGTATAAAATTGTGGTGTCTTTATTTGGTGCAGCAAATGCTGCACCAAATAAAGGCACCACAATTTTATACTAATTATCTTAAATAAATTTATCTTTAGTAATGGACTCTAGCATTTCAGAAGTAGAATTTTAATGTGTAAATTAGTATTTTCTTAAGTTAGCAGTCCTTGAAAACAGTAGGAAATCCTTGAAAAGTCCTTGATTTTTGCACAATCTTGCCTGTATTAACCCTGTGTAAGCGTACACTGAGTACGGTTGACATTCTATGAACTGATTTCCAGTTAATGCAGAGTAGAGAACATCAATGTTAACTTGAACGAAAAACTTAAGGCCAAACCAAGAAACAGACAGTGTAGACCTGTCTATCTGACTATTAAATGGGGAATTATCCTAGTCTTGATCCCTTATAACTATATTTAGATTGAAATTTTTGGGATTGTTATGAGAGATTTAAGAAGATACTTTTTGGGATTGCTTATAAGAAGGCAAAAATATCAATGGTGCAATGATAGCTTTGGTGTGCATAAACCTGATTTATAAACTTTGGTTCTATTTCAAATTATCAGTATTTCGAATTAAAGGAGTGATTGGCTAAACAAAACAACTGATTAACAACTGATTAATTTTTTGAAGTTATACTGGTCGAGTGCCTCCCTGAGTCGCTTCTGTCAAGCACGCCCAAACACGCGTTTCAATAGGAAATTATTACAAACATACATAAATACGCCATTCACTCCTTTAATATATCTATCAGAGATTTATTCAAAATAATGGTATCGCTTTGAGACATCTGACTTTGAATTATCGAGATTTTGCTGTACAGTGTTTTTACTTACTTATGTCAATTCAAGTCATATGTTAAGGACATATGCTACTAAATACTTCCCACATTGAAAAATTTTCAATACTTTGCATACAGTTTGTTTTATGTATGGACTGTCAATTTATGAAATGAAAAAGATATGACACCGTGCTCATTTTTTCATAATCTCATATGGAAGTTTTCAGCATTTGGCCAATTTTCTAGACATTGCCCAAGTCTTTAATGTTTAGCTAAAATAGTTATAATCATCATCCAGCTTCTTTATTCTAATTTTAAGTATTGCTCATGACCTCAAGCTTTTTAGAAAACGTGAAAAATTGTTTGTTTTCCCAAGCCATAACAAGATACTGCATGATATATTTGGGTAATTCCCCTAAAATAGGATTTTGATTTTTAGAATAAATTATATATTAAGATATCCGACATTGAAAATCTTAAATGTTTGTTTTTATTTCATGGACTATCATTTTACCTTTTAGAAAAAAGAAAAACAATCGAGGGTCACCGTACTAATTATCTTTCAGGAGGGCCAAATTTAACCCCACCCCCACAGATTATGAGGATAATTCAACATAAAAGTTAAGAAGTGATTTTTTTGTCATTTATATATCACATATTACTTGTATGAAGTAACTCAACATTGTAACACTAAAAAAATAAAAAAAAATAAAACAAGGTATAATAGGTGCCCAACCGGGAATCGACCCTGGTCCTCTGGTTCCAAAGTCCGACACGCTAACCACTAGGCTACGAGGTCAAGTCGTGCGCGGCCCGAAATAATCGTACATATTGGACAGATAATCCGAGTATCGGCCATATTCGTATTGGCAAACAAGGTAATAAAAAAAGGGAAATTGTGTACATTGTTTGTGATTTCGCCTGATCTATTTATCTGTATATGGCAGGGTTTTACACCAAGTTGAATGTTTGGGGGTCCTTGGGACTCAACTTTGAATATGATGGGGGTCCCATCATTGAAATTGGGGGTCCCATCTTTTTATAAGCTTCGAATTTTGGAGGGTAGTACATCCTTCCGTGAAGGCTTGGTGTTGCCCCCAGGTCAGTAATTTTTAGGGCCATGTTTGGCCCCCTTCCTATTTTGGGGTGGGTCATTTGAAGTTTTTGTGGGCCACATATTATCATCAGTGAAACACAATCCTACGGTATACACTTTTTTTTACAAAAGCTGAACTTGTCCCTATAATATGCAGGGACCAAGCTAGCCCTTAAATTTAGGGAGAAGAAGTGACTTCTACCTCCAGTACAAATAGGGAGAAGTTTGAGAAAATAGTGAGAAGTGATAGATTGCTGCATCCAGAGGAAAGAAAAAAGCAGTCTCTGATCAGACTTTTCTCTAATTTAGATAAAAAAAAACCATGAAAAAACAGTCACTGATCAGACTGCTACCTGCTTTCCATTCTGAGAAATTTGGTTGGTAAATTTGAAATACACATGATCTTGCTGCGATTGTATTCTATCTATCTGTCTACAAGTCTCCACTTATCTGAAGTCTCTGGTATCTTTGATCTATTCTTTGCCGACTTGAGCCTTTCCAAGTGAAAATGTTACGTAATTTGGCATATACAAAAGAAAGAAAAATGTCAAGATAATTGCCCTTCACGCTTGAGCGGTCGGCTGAGTTGTCAATGATTATTCACACTATGAAAAATTCAATACACAAAGTCAGTGATGGACAAATCAGTATACGTTTTCCATGCTTTTTAGCAGAGTGGACCTGAGAGAAAGCATGGTATTTTACGACTTTTTTTTTTCATGGCCGATGTTTGCAGGGATGTTTTCACTTCTCGTTTACCTACAAACTAAAACAAGAGCACCTGTCCTATTTATTTATAGATAGCCTGTAAATATGGGAAAACCTGAATCGCTACGAAATAACTTTGGAATTTGGGATTTTGAAGAAAGGCACAACAAACACATCTGCGTCCCAGCGGACGCAGGTAAGGTGAATTGATGGGTCCTATCTCATGATTTATGCGTATAAGACGCAGGATATTGCGTCCTGTAAAACCCTGATATGGTACGAAGACAATCGGTTCTGATAAAGGGTCAATAGATATTTCGGACACGTTTTAGTTACTTTATTTTGTCAAGAAAATGTGGAAATATCCATTTGACATAAGTGTTTCTGATAACTGTATCGATCCGAAATCGTAAAAGGTCGAAAGACAGGACCCAGATAACTTTCCTTGTTTCCCGATGCAGGAAATGTGCGCAATGAAATTAGCCGCATATGCCTTTAATTCTATGAAAAACTGGGAAATAGATTCACAAAAGTCAACAGACTTTCTTCTGATTTTGAAATGATCTGTATAAGAACATATTGTTACAATACAGTATTATATGTACACATGTTGTTATACAAAAATGCGATAAAAGTTTAAACTAAATTTTAGATGAGGAATTCCTTATAAGGATTATGTCTGAATACAGTAAAACCTGTCTTAAGCGGCCACTCAAAAATATAAAAAACAAAGATCTTAATGACAAATGGTAGCTTAATAAAGGTCAAAAGTATTGCAGAATGCTCTCCTTGGAGCATTCTGCAATACTTTTGACCTGCATTAAGCGATAATTGCTCTTGATATCCAATTTTGGTCTTTTTGAGAGTGGCCGTTTTAGACAGGTTTTACTGTTAAATATCATAGGTCCAGATACTGTAAAGCATTTTTCTTCATTTCAAAATTGTAGATATTTTCTTTCCATCAGTTAAAACATCTGTTTAGGGTGTTCACAACATTTGGTTGGCATATTTGATTGATAATATAAAATGTAAATATAAGAATTGAAATTCAGATTTTTAGCTTGCATTGGATGATGCAAAACATTAGCTTTTGTTATGTCTCCAAGAAGCCCCAAGCCCTTCTGGTTTCACAAACATTAAAACGCCAAATGTTTTGCATCATTCAGCTAAAAATCTGCAATTCAATCCTTAAGAGGAAAAAACTGTGAATCCTAATCAGCTGGCATTAACTGATCTGGATTAATTATTAACATTGTTTTCAAAAGAGCATAGTAAATTTTGTGAAAGATATGGGCGGCATGCTTTACCATTCATCTACAAGTGAAATCTAAATGCATACTTTGGCAAAGATGAATTGCATCATGATGCAGCATTTCATCAGGATCTACACTGTTTTCTAAGACAAAAATGGTCTTCAGAGATAATAAACAATTTTTATATGGAAATTATAACCTTCAACTTCAACTTCAATGAGGATACTTGTCCAAATCCACTAGGCAGACATCATCGACAAGGGTTTAAAATTGTGCATGTGCGGTGTCAGACGTTCCAAATAAGATGAACTCGGTGAAGATTTAAATCAAACGTGTTTTTACACTTTACATTGTCCTGTTGGTTTACATAGGTGTTGGTGGTTGAAAAGCTAACTTGAAGCTGTCCAAGCTCTCCAGGTTAATTGTGTATTCTGGTAACTGATTCCACAATATAACAGTTCATGGGGAAAATGAATGGTGGTACACATTCACACGACAGTGGTATGTAATAAATCTAACACATTCCATATACCTTGGTGATCTAGGTTGATGATACGTAATAGGAACAGCAACCAAGTTATGAACAACTTTATACCTGTGACCCCTCAATATATACAATGGACCATCCCAAGTTTATTGTATCAACCTAGAAGGAAAATCCATTAGTGCATATACCGGGCCCCGTAGCGCAGTTGGTAGCGAGTCTGACTGCAGATCCAGGGGTGGTGAGTTAGATCCCGGCCTGGTCCCATACTTTAATGTAGATTGATCATGAAATAATTTCTACAGTCATTCTCCTCCTTTAGCTGTTCAAGAAGGGTTGTTGTCAGTTACAAGGGAAAGTATGTGTATGAAGTACTGGTTAACTGCTTAATCAAGCTTACCCAGGAAAAAATTGTGGTTAAAAATGAACTGACCATCTCGACATGACCATAGCTGTTGACTGGGACGTAAAACATCAAACAAACCATTAGTGCATAAAGGGTTAAAATTAATAGGACAAGTATGGTAGTTTAGAAGGGGAAACTCCTTTCTTATTGTAAAATTAATATGGTAATAAGAAACCAATTAACTTTCTGTCCCCCCAGTGAGCAGCTATGAAAGATTTGTAAATCTGGGATTTTCTTGTATTATACAGAAAAAATTACCAGGATGGTTAATCCCCCTTGATAAATAGGGCCACGCGACCTTTCAAGTACTTAAAATTTGCATTGTGAAAGATGATTGATTGGGGCTTGTATCTTTGAATATTCTTTTTATCAATGATTTTATTGGTGATTTGCCTGGCCACTTTAACCCTTTAAAGACCAATGGGATATAATTTGGTTATGAGTTAAGTCAGGAAAGTCCAGTGTATAAAGTGAGGGATCACAGGTTATAATTTCAAAAAAAATATTATATATCTTTCTCTGAAGATTGATTTTGTCTAAGCAAACAGTACTAGTGCAAACCTTGATGAAATGCTGTGTTTCATCTGGCTCTTCACTGTTTGTCAAAGTACCTTCTGGATGCCATTTAGCCAGGTTGGCATGTGATTGAGGCATTTCTGTTACTAATTCCAGGTTTAGCAGGACATAGGTTCATTTTTAGGAGATTAGAAAGCATTTTATGGGTGAAAATTGCTAAAGCTTTGTCAAATTGATGGCTATGCTACATTAATGGTACTATGGCAACTCATATAAGCCACAAAATAGTGTGATAGATTTCAAATAAAAACTATGTGATAATATTAAAAGAAGAGATCATGAGCCTTCTCATACAAAAATATTGCTTATCACCGGACTTCCATTGGCGTGAAAATATGGATGTTGCACACTCCATCAAGAATTAATCTTATTGCATGTTTTATGCTATGAAGTAACTGACAACTGTCCTATTTGAATCAATGGAAAGCATGCTATTACGAGACAAGCAGAATGGCATTCTGTGTGTACATAAGCATACTTCAGTCAGTAACTGACAACTGCCCTATTTGAATCAATGGAAAGCATTATAGGGCTCGAACTCGCCTCCCCAATTCATAACCTGTAGAAATGAGATTATTGATTGCCCTATAACCCTTATCCTGCCTATATATTGTTCCTGATAGGGAGCGCAGTGGCTCGATCAGTGGTAGAGTGCTTGACTCGAGACCGAAGGGCCGCGGGTTCGAGCCTCACCGGCGTCACTGCGTTGTGGTCCTTGAGCAAGACACATTTATCCTAGCTTAGTACTGGTTCAACCCAGGAAGACCCGTCCCTGCTTAACTGAAAGATTGTTGATGGGATGTAAAAAATCAAATCAAACAAACAAACAATATTGTTCCTGATCATCAGATGGCTTTTTATGTCTGCTGCAAATATTTAAATGCACTAACAATGGGACTACTTTTATCATGGAAGCAACCACTATGGTTTAGTTACCCTGATCCTACGAGAGCAGTCTGATCTGGGTCCATAGTGTTTGAAATATAGGCTGCCAAAGTACATACACAGATGTCTTGAATGGCTGGAACAAGGTTAAAGTCTAATGTTTCTCTAAGGAAGCAATATAGCTTGTTTATTAAATTATAAAGTCAGGTTTCTGAGCTTCATCCTCAAGAGAATTACTTAACCCATAGGTCCAGATAAACAAATATAATGAGCGTAAATTGAGAAAATTTTCTTATCCATTACTTATAAACATATGTTTTTGGTGCTCAAAAGAACCATCTCACTGAGATGGTTCTTTTGAGCACCCATAACATATATTTTGGATTTTATATTATAATAGCCACCTCTTATCTGGATGTCTGTCTACCGATTTATGCGGAATGGATTCTTCCATTTTCAAAGTTGTGATTATCAAAATTAGGGTTTGAGGAACTACTTTTTAGCGCAGACTTATACATGCACTCAGCATGCACTATATGACCATGTGCACTTTTTGGTGAATTAAGGTATTTCAAAATTTTGTCTTTTATTGAAAAATTGATTAGAATTTAGAACAGGTGGCGACCATAGCTGAGTTTTCAATGGGTGCACATATTGTTGATGTGGTTGAATTAACAACAAAGTGGTGTAATAAAGAACGCCTAATTGATTAATGTTCTCAGAGCTACGGATGCACGGCTTTTCTTTATGAAGCCGAGATATTTTTACGTGTTAAAAAATAAGAAAAGATTTCGAGTTGTTCTTTAATCCATCAATGCCGGGCATTGAACTGCATTTCATTTTTTGCGTGAAGTGGTTACGGCAAACAGCAGACTGAATGTCTCAATGAAAAGAACAAGCTTCAATTACATTTTGAAAGCTCAAGGAATACTGCCATCTGCCCATATATGTTTTGTTTTTGTGGCATTATATTGGGCAATAACCTCAGGCCTGCAGATATGATGGTGTAATAATGAAATAATATTTTCATTTCTGTACCAAAACTTATGTTGTGGCTTCTTAAAAGAACCATTTCGGTTGAGCACCACAAACATGATAAGACTTATTGATAAGAAAATAATTTCTTTTTTTTCGCTCAGCAATATCTTGAGCTATAGGTATACTGCAGTAACCTTTAACCTTTATTATACCCGCTTTTTCATTAGAAAAATAGGGTATATTCATTTCGTACCAAAGTCGGTCCGTCGTTCGTCCGTGCGTCTGTCCGTCCATCCGTCACGTTTCTTGTAATTGTATCTTCTCTTAAACCGTTTGACGTAGCAACTTCAAACTTTGTAGATGCATAGATCACATGATGTAGAGGGTACTGGGTGACATTTTGTGTGACCCCAAGGTCAAGGTCAAAGGTCAAATAATGTATTTTCTTGTAAATGCATCTCCTCATAAACTTGTGGAAGTAGCAACTTCAAATTTTGCCTGTGCATAAGTCTCATGATGTCGAGGATACTGGGTGACGTTTCGTGTGACCTTGACCTTGACCTTGACCCCAAGGTCAAGGTCATAGGTCAAGTAATGTATTTTCTTGTAAACACATCTCCTCATAAACTTTTGGAAGTAGCACATTTAAATTTTGCCTGTGCATATGTCACATGATGTCGAGGGTACTAGGCAACACTTCATGTGACCTTGACCTTAGGGTCAAGGTCAAACAATGTATTTTCTTGTAAATGCATCTTCTGAACCATTGGATAAGGCAACTTCAAAGTTCGCAGGTGCATAGGTCACATGATATGGTTGGTACTGGGCAACATTTTGTGTGACCTCGACCCCAAGGTCAAGGTCATATAATGTATTTTCTTGTAAATCCATCTTCTCCTAAACTGTTGGACGTAGCAACTTCAAATTTTGCATGGGCATAGGTCATATGATTTGGAGGGTACTGGACAACATTTTGTGTGACCTTAACCACTAGGTCAAGGTCATATAATGTATTTTCTTGTAAATGCATCTCCTCCTTAACCATTGGACATAGCAACTTCAAACTTCACAGGTGCATAGGTCACATTATGTAGAAGGTACAAAGCTACATTTTGTGTGACCTTGACCCCAAGGTAAAGATTATAGGTAAAAAAGTGGGTATTTGCGATGGTGTACCATCCACTGCTGCTCTAGTACTGTTAATATTTTTGTCCATAAATTATGTTTGTTGCATATATTCATATGCATTCCAGACTTAAAATTTATCAATTTAGAAGCAAACACTATGAATCCTGATCAGTCTGTTCTGGTCCATATTGTTGGAAATACAGGCCAACTAAAGTACAATTTAAAGCAAAAGAGAGAGCAGACTACAAGTGCCATGAATAGTGGAAAAAGTGATAATTAATTCAAAAGAGTCAATATGTTTTTATACAATAAGACATAATTCTGTTTGCCCCTAACTTTGAAAAAGTTGTGGGGGCATATTGCTTCTGGCTCATTGCCTGTTTTTCCTTCCTGATGATCCATCAAACTTTCTGTACCTCTAGCATCTTTGGAACGTTGCATGCTAGCCTGTCTTCAAATTTCTTTCTTGATATAACTCATGAAATAGTTAGGAGCTGGCCCATATTGTTTTTCTCCCCAGAGTTTTCCAATTCTTGAGTTATGCCCCTTTGATTAAAATGAGAGCATGAGTTTGTTTGCAATATGATATGATTGACTGAAAGTATATGGTATTTCCATTAGAAATGTCCTGTAATTTCATGATCACTATTAGATTTATTTCAGTTGTAAATGCTTTACTTTATCAGGTTCTGACAGTGTGGAATCATAGTCAGCTGATTTGGGTCTACAATGTTTCTAAAAATTGCATGTACTTAATGCCTTTATAAGAGGGAATATGATAAGTAATCATTCTTTATTATCAATGGAAACTTGTTTGAATTAAGCAGAAAATAGGTTTTATGACTTGTGGTCAAAGATCTGGCCTAACTGTCTCCCTTTAA
The DNA here is from genome assembly GCA_964019695.1 of Loripinus fragilis. Classification (NCBI taxonomy): domain Eukaryota; kingdom Metazoa; phylum Mollusca; class Bivalvia; order Lucinida; family Lucinidae; genus Loripinus; species Loripinus fragilis. The sequence continues at coordinate 6,306,585 of OZ026517.1, read as the reverse complement.
ACAGACACAATCATATGGCAGGAGCCAGGGATATTAGTTAACAGTTACCTGTGGTTAACTTTTACACTTGTATGTATTGATGTAAACAATTTTATTGCACATTTTATTTCTTTTATTACTGGTTAAATCTAATCTTTTAACTTTATCAATACCTTCAGACTTGTGGGCCTTTTATGTGTAACACTATAGCTGGAATGATGTGATAATATTTTTATCCCCAGCCAAAAGGCATACCTGTCTGTCTGTCCATCCATTCATCCATATGTCTGTCAATCTGTGTTTATATGTGGTTTACAAACAGCATTTTTTATACATACTAAAGTGGCAGATGTTACATGTGTGGCTAGCTAGTGGAGCGCAGTGGCTCAGTGGAAGAGTGCTTGACTCGAGACCGAGGGGCCGCGGGTTCGAGCCTCACCAGCGTCACTGCATTGTGTCCTTGAACAAGAACATTGATCCTAGCTTAGTACTGGTTCAACCCAGGAAGACCCGTCCCTTTATAACTGAAAGATTGTTGATGGGACGTAAAGAATCAAATCAAACAAACAAACAAACAAACAAACAATATCTTGAGAACAAGTGGATAGAATTTCATGAAATTTTTATAATATAAAAATTTCATGAAATTCTATCCACTTGTTATATATATATATATATATGCATTTATATATTGACAAGATCTAGGTTGGGATTGTTACCCGTCATGTTTTGCTTATTAATATGTAACAGAGTTATGGCCCTCGATCGATGTCAGTATTTCCTTTCCGCTCAATATCTTTAGAATTTGGCCTTTTTACAGCATGAAAAGCACTACAGTGGGACTATAGTCAGATTCTCTGACAATTTTAGTTTATATGTGGCTTACAACAAGCATTTTTTGATACATACGTGTACTAAAGTGGCAGATGTTGCACGTGTGGCTATTTAAAGTCATTAATTAGGACTAAAGAATTCATGACAAAAAGTTAGAAATACAGTACCTCCATAAAGCTGAATATTTGTTCTACCTGTACTGTGTTATTTTGATCATCTTGAGAGTTAGAACAATAAACAGCTGCTATTGTTCTGTTCATGCTTTTGATGAAAAAATGATGTTAATTGACTGAAAGTATATGGTAATTCCATTAGAAATAGTTTACTCTTTCCCTGCAAGTTTGGATTGTTGACTGCTGATAACCTTTTCAAACAGGCTGTACTCAAATCAGGCTCAGCATTTACAAAGCTTCTGGCATGTCGTCCTTAGTTGAGTGGTTTGGGGACATCACACAATAATTGAGGCCCTGTCAGGGGGTGCAACTGTTCCCTTGTTTGTCAAAAATAAATTGTTTGCACTCCTATTCCACAAAAATAAAAGAAAGTTTCTATTCCGTGTTCCCCAATTTTGTCTTTGTTTTCCTGTTTCCTTCAAAGTTTTGGAGTTTATTTCCTTGTTTCCTTGTTCCCATCTCTTTATTTCCTCCAGTTCCCCAAAACCCCTGGAGAGCCTTTGGATTATCAACTCTTTCCTTGCTGGCAGAGACTTGTTGTCTGTCAATAAACTTTGCTGGCAGAGACTTGTTGTCTGTCAATAAACTTTGCAAATAGTTTGGACAAAGATCAGGATGGACAGAATGTAAGTCATGATCTCGGGATCCAAACCGTTTTACACTCTGCGAGAAGAAGTGATCTAAAAAGAACTTTTTGAAAAATTAAATTTGAAAAGAAGTACAAAAGCGTGAAAAATTACCCAGCATGCAGACTTAATCAATATAGGTATGTATCAAATGAAATATTTGTACTCTATTGATGCCAGCATGTCAGAGGGGTTTTCCAAAGAGGCGGTCCTGCATTGCTGCATGTTTTGTATGATGACATTATAATCACCACCACACATTGAGTTGGTAATATTGTAGGGAATGATTGGAATACAGTATTGTGTATCCAGTGAACTTCTAGATAATTCTAACTGTATACAACATATAAACAAGCCAATTTCTTTTTTAAAAGCCTAAAATCCTGGTTAAAACGGTCATTTGCTTAATCAGAATCTATAATATTCGAAAACTATCAAACTCACTTAAGTCCAGTAAAATATTTCTCCTTTTACTATTTGTATGCTTTGTAATTTTTCAAAAAACTACGACATCAGCTGATTTGTTTTCCAAAACTATTCTTTTAAGACAATTCTTTCAGGAATACCGTCAAAGTGTCAAACAGTTTGGATCCAGATCAGGCCCGACTTTTTGTCGGGCCTGATCCGGGTCCAAACTGTTTGCAAATGTTATCAGCATACAATATACTGGCAGACAAAGAGTTCTTGGAGTGTCTGTGAGTGCAGAAAAAACAAGAAAGCAAAAAAGGCTGTTTGATCTCATTAAAGTGTAATTTCTCTGAAGGTTTGTCTGATGGCATTGAGACTTTGCCAAGCAATATTGTTTCTTGATTGAATTTTAATTGCTATTATGTTGCACTTTTACAAATGGCAGACACAGACTGCTAGAAAATATCAGACCCTTTTCACGCTAAATGGACTCTTCTAACAAGATTGGCCTCGGTACAATCACTAATCTGCCTATACACTTTGGAACCTATATAGTGCAAACAATATGAAACTTGACCAGACTGCTCCCTTTGGAGCAGTCTGGTCAAGGTTGATAGTGTTTGCTTCCATGCTCAAAAGAAGGCTTAAATGAGTTTGGATATATGCAGCCTGCAGGGAGTGCGTTGGCTCAGTGCTTGTCTTGAGATGGAGTGGTTGCGGGTTTGAGCCTCACCGGTGTCACTGTGTTGTATCCTTGAGCAAGACATATTAATCCTTGTTTAGTATTGGTTCAACACAACTGAAAAATTGTTGACTGGGACGTAAAGAATCAAATCTAAACAAAATATTCAGCAGGCATAAAAAGCAGGCAAAAATTCATATCCTGAACTCATCAATTTGAGGGAGGTAACTTCTAATATAACTGGCAATTTATAACCATATAAGTCACATCCCTTGTAAAGAGCAAGCATATTGAACTTAGTCTCGGATAAAATATAGTAGAATGCAGATACTGATTAGGTATAAAACCATCTTCAATGACAGGAAACAACTTCAGAAATATAATATGAGCCAGTGCATGAGATTTCCAATAATGTGGCATTTTGACATGTGTAGACTCGGACGAGCCTTTGCAGCCTTTTTTTAAGCTTAGACACTCCAAATGGTGTTCAATCAGTAGCTTAACAATCATAGAATACTCAAGCGACTAGCAAAGGCGCTGATCAGACTGCGCATATGCGCAGGCTGATCTGAGGCTTTGCTGGTCCCACATACCACATTGTTGGAAATCTCATGCACTGGCTCATATAGCACTTGCGGGTAAATGGGTCTTCTTACTAATCATTTGTATACAGCTGAAAACATGTACTTTGGCAGACCGTAAAGACCCAGTCGAAATGTGTGCTAAGACAAAAACAATTTTCAGAGACAGATATACAATATTATGGAAATTTATTTGAAATTTGACATCTACATGAATTTGAGATTTGTCATTTAAGTTAGATTTGACATTTATTAGAATAAACCATAATTATATGAGCCGCGACGCGAGAAAACCTGTCTTTGGGGTTTCTGAAAAGTTCATACCCAAACCAGCCTGCTCAGCTACAGAGACTAGCTAGAAAATGGAAATTTCACTTGTAGCATGTTTAGATATGACTTTCCAATAAGCGAATAACAAAGGGGACGATCAGGCCTGGAGATTATCACAATATTATGCCCATTGGAGTTGTCTAAGATAAAACCCAAAAACTCAGCTCTTTGCATTTCTCGATGCAAAACATTGAACAATCATGTATAATCTGGCACACACTTATGGGCGGACTGATATTAACGTCAGCCAATAGCATTCTTTGTTTATCAACGTTTGCCTGGCATAATTAACTGATCGCCATGATGTGTACAAGAGTTTTGCTGTCTGGCTGTTCCAACAACCCTGTTACAAACACAAATAAACCATCATACATATATATGGGTAAGAAATGGAGTTATGTATATCGATGGCATATTTAATTTAATGTAAATATATGGATTGAAATGCAGATTTTTAGCTTGCACCAGATGAAGTAAAACATTAGCTTTTTAATGTCTCTGAGACATTAAAAAGCTAATGGTTTGCTTCATCTGAGACATTAAAAAGCCTAATGTTTTACTTCATTGGGTGCAATCTTAATATCTGCATTTCAATCCTTAAAAATCAAGTTTTCTTATTTGAATCAATGTGAGTCTTGTGTATTTTCAGGCATGGGCTTGGAGATTGTAGGAAGCCTCTTCATGATTCAGCTGTCTTGGTGGAGGAGATTGTACAACAGCAGCTTATGATCTTGGTACGTTTATAACTTTCACAGGGTTATCTTTTAAAATTAATTTTAAACGTTCCTGTGACTCAAACTGCCCTGTGTTGTGGGTGCCAAAGCTATGATTAAGCGTCCTTATTTGTGCGCACAATCTGTCAAATAGATCAGAACAGAACAGAATTTTATTAGACATAAACTATACATTTAGTTTCTAGACTATCCTAATAATTCATGCAAATCAGAAAACAGGGTTTAAGTCACAAGTTACACATAATTTATCATGCTTATACACAGAGTGTTTAGGCTACGGTATATGTTCTGAAATTTCAAACACTAATTGCCGGCATAAAAAAGGCCAAGACAAACAGGGAAGGCCCAGATCAGACTGCTTCTGAAAAAGCAGTCTCATCAGAGTCTTCCATGTTTGCTATTCTGACAAGCATTCTGTGAATTACAGCTCTGATTGATCACCAAAATTTATTTGAGAACAGAAAAAGAAAAGTGTTTGGAATTTTAGAACATTTACTTTAAGGATAGCTATGTAGACCATAAATGTATAGAATGACCCTGATACGGTGAACTTCCATTTTCAGTATTTTTACGCGGTCAATTATTATCTTGCCGGAGCCAAAAGGCTCATGGGTGAGCTGATACTGGTGTCTGTCAATCGGTTGTCTTCTCTGTCAACCCTTTCAAACATCCTCTGAAACCACTGGGCCATTTGTACTCGAATTGCATATGGAGAGTCTTTAGGGTGGGGGAACTTGCAAAATTTGTTCAAATGGTCCTGATCGCATGAGAGTCCTTTTTTTCTCAGGAATGAGAAGGCAAATGACCTAGGCCTTGGTATATAACATTGGGGATGAGTGCACTACCAAGTTTGTTGAAATGATATTACAGTGATATTACAGTAAAACCTGTCTAAAACGGTTACTCAAAAATAGACAAAACAAAGGTCTTAACGACAAATGGTAGCTTAATGAAGGTCAAAAGTATTGAAGAATAAGAGAGCATTCTGCAATACTTTTGACCTCTATTAAACGATAATTGGTCTTGAAAGCCAAGTTTTGGTCTTCTTTTTGAGTGGCTGCTTAAGACAGGTTTTTACTGTATTTGGCTGTTTTTGCTGCCTTATAAGGCAGTCAAGAAATTTCACAGACATGTCCCACATCAAAGGCTATACACACTGAGACCAAGAACTGTCATCCGTTTGTACCAACCATGTCTGATAGACTACTTGAGCATTGTTAGAAATCCCACAAAGTAAGTAAGGGTGCAAAGATCAGGAATAGATACAATCAAGCACCACACCTGACCCAGGATACCAATGGGAAAGTGACAAACTCACAGTCAGACACCACAAGCGAGAGCCAAGAGGTCAGCTCTTTCCCAGCAGGTGACCACAAAGCACATATAAACAGACGCGCACAAAGGCATAGCAAACACAAGACAGAAGACTCCTCAATTATGAGTGGTTTATCATTCCCAATTAAAAAATGGTCTTTCATATTTTCCTAATTTTGTGTACTTAAAGAATTTTTCTCAAAATTCTTTGAAAATTTTACTCAATGTAAAGGAAAATTGTAGATTAAAGGATGTGATCACCTCTGTCCATCTGTCTGTTATGCTTGATCCTCCTAATCCACTGGACTAAATCTAACCTATTTTGTTTTCGAGTGACTTGCTTACACAAGTGGGGTATGCAAGAGCATCTTAAATTTGAGCCGCGACATGATAATTTCCAACAATGTGGTATGTGCAACCAGCAAAGGCTCAGATCAGCCTGCGCATACGCGCAGTCTGATCAGAGCCTCTGCTGGTAGCTTGAATATACTATGACTCTTAGGCTACTGACCAAACATCATTTGGAGTTTCCAAGCCAAAAGGAGGCTGCGCAGGCCCGCCTGAGTCTACACTTGTCAAAATACCACATTGTTGGAAATCACATGTCACGACTCAATTTATTTTTGTCCCACCTACAGCACACTGGTCAATGTAAACGCACCGGTGGTTGCTACAACGAGCTGGTGGTTGCATTTTACAGCACCGGTGGTGGCGTAAAAGGTAAAAAAATCTATACCTGTTGACTTTTTTATTTATTTATAAACTTGCATTTATTTTATTTGTGATGACACCTGGCGCACAGACCACCGGTAACATTGCAGTTTATGGCTCTGCCAAGCAACTGGTGATTTAATTCATGGTTTGGACTGCAAATCCAACAAAGATCTGGAGTTTTGCCGTGACAGGTGCTTTTTCTAGTGTAACTGCCAAAATTGAGTGAAATCTGCATGTCTAAGCGCAGCTGTTGTCGTATTCCCATGAAATAACATCCAAAAAAGATTACTACTTTGTTTTGTTTTTCTTGGTAAACTAGCAAATGTTTTATTGAGGAATTTTTATTACAATGCACTGGGAGCATTTTTTGACGCATTGATACAACGCACTGATGGTTGCTCAGAATTCCTGTGGTTGCTGGTGCAGCCTCACCACAGCATTTACTGTTCTTATAAACCGTACATAAATCGTTATTTGAGCTAGCACATGATATTTCAGTACCAGGACGAAGACTCAGGTGAGCCTGTGCAAATGTACAGACTCGCCAGAGCCTTCTCTGCATAGAAAAAATATAGAGTAGTAATCGTTTTTGGATGTTATTTCATGGAACTATGATAACATAGCGGCAGCTGTGCTTAGACATGCAGAATTTCCTGAAGTTAGGCAGTCACAATAAAAAAAGCACCTGTCACTGTCAAACTCCACAACTGTGTCGGATTTGTCGGTCAAACCATGAATTAAAACGCCAATTGCATGGCAGAGCCATAAACTGCAATGTTTCTGACGGTTTGTGCGCATTGGGTCATCAAAAGTAAAATAAATGCAAGCTTATAAAGAAATCATACAGTCAATAGGCATAGATTTTGTGGTTTTTGTATACAGATGAAGGCTCAAGCGTGACTCTGCAAATGTGTAGCCTCACCAGAGATGCTCCAGAGCTAGCCTTGTTCGCACTTTGAGAGTATTTCCGCCTATTTTTCAGATTGGCCCCAAAACTTTTAATTTAATGAGATTGTTTGTCCGTTATGATACATTACAATAGTTAAGAAGCCTCCATGCGAGCTTAAAAATGTTGTGCTTTAACAACAGCAGATTCTAGGGCGAAGATTTGGTACCAGTAAAATGCAATTTTAGCACCCCAGAGATATAGGCTGCTGTCTGTTCTAAGGCGGTGATTCTGTTGTTGTTGATTCGTTGTTGATTGTTACTCCCATTACAGGATTCTGTAATTGTTCTATATTTTGTTACTTTATGTCCATTCTTGTTTTGCAATCATCTTGATGGGGAAGAGAGAGAGCTGGCTGCTTTGCTTAGTTTGTCTTCCTGGTGTCTCGTGATTGTTGTGTGGCTATTCCTCTCAGTGCCATGGGTTTGTCTGCAGTTTGTGATCGTGATACTCACTGTTTTTGGGTGTCATTCATGCGAACAGCGATGGCTTTGGCCACATTTGCTCGGTCTAGTCTGAGCCTTCGTCACAGTTTAAAATTCTCATGTGGTGACTCAAATGGCGATTGAATGCCATTTTGTGTGAGCAGCGAAGGATCTGGCGAGTCTGCACATTTGCACAGGCTTACCTTAGCCTTCGTCACTGTACAAAATCTCTTGTGCTGCCTTAAATGGCGATTTGTGTGCTATTCACGCCAGCAGCGAATACTCTGGTGAGTCTGCATATTTGCGCAGGCAGTCACTGGACAATGTAATAAGTATCAAGATCTCTTGTGCTGGCAGCAAAGGCTCTTGGGAGTATGCACGTTTGCACAGGCTCGCCTGAGTCTTAGTATCGAAATATCATGTGCTGGTTGAAATGGCGATTTTTGCAACGTTTTTGTGAACAGCAAATGATGTGGTAAGTCTGCACCAGCAACCACAGGAATTCTGTGCAACCATCAGTGCGTTGTATCAATGCGTCAAAAAATGCTCCCAGTGCGTTGTAATAAAAATTCCTCAATAAAACATTTGCTAGTTCACAGACCAAGAAAAAAACCCAAAGTAGTAATCATTTTTTTTTATGTTATTTCACGGGAATACGACAACAGCTGCGCTTAGACATGCAGATTTCCCTCAATTTAGGCAGTTACACTAGAAAAAAGCACCTGTCACGGCAATTTTCCAGAACTTTGTTGGATTTGCAGTCCAAACCATGAATTATATCACCAGTTGCTTGGCAGAGCCATAAACTGCAATGTTATCGGTGGTCTGTGCGCCAGGTGTCATCACGAATAAAATAAATGCAAGTTTATAAATAAATAATAAAGTCAACAGGTATAGATTTTTTTACCTTTTACGCCACCACCGGTGCTGTAAAATGCAACCACCAGCTCGTTGTAGCAACCACCGGTGCGTTTACATTGACCAGTGTGTACAGGAGCCTTCAAATAGTGGCGATGACATCAAAGAGAGACTACCCAAATGAGCAGTAACATCTATTCTATAATTAATAGTGTCTCTTCATTATTATCATGAGGAAATCATTTCATGGATGAATAAAAGTGTAGATCCTGATCGGCTGGTTTTTTAAATTTGGAAGTCAGCTAATCTGGCTATACACAGTTTGTTCGTTTTAAAAACTTTTAGTTGAATACATGTACATAGTACTTTATTATAAATGCTACATTTCAGATGTACAAGGCAGGAGATGTTGCCAGTTCAAGAGGGGCCAAATTGATTGGTATTGAAGATATACTGTTCCTTATGAGGAAAGATAAGGTAAACTGAACATGCCTCTAGTTAAGAGTTCATACTAGAAATTAGTTGCTCGCTGATGTGATAAGTTAAAGCACCTAAATCTTTGCACACTAGCTGGCCCATTTATAGCTATTACATGTACTTATTTTGTATCTGCTAAATGTAGTTATTCTCAAAAAAATAAAGGCTTTACTTACTTACTCACTTTATGCTTGAATAGTTGATTAAAATGGATTCATCTATCACCTAGGGAGTGCACACTTTTAAACTTCTATATCATGCTACGAAATATAAGCTTCTCCTATTCTAGGTCTCAGTGTTGTTCTACCAGGCCGCGTAGCGCAGTCGGTAACGTGTCTGGCAGCAGTTGCGAGTCTGACTGCAGATTCAGGGGTCGCGAGTTTGATCCCTGCCCGGTCCCATACTTTCGTGATAATTTCTACGGTCATTCTCCTACCTTCAGAGTTCCGCTGAATCATTCAAGAAGGATTGTTGTCAGTTAAAAGCCAAAGTATGTGCAGGAAGTACTGGTTAACTGCTTGTTAAAGCTTGCCTAGGACAAAGTGTTTTGAGGTGAACTGACCGTCCCGCAATGACCATAGCTGTTGACTTGGGACATAAAGCAACAAAACAAAACAAACAAAATCTATGGTGTTCTTGGCATTTCTACTGTGTTGCTAGGATTATTTAGAGCTGAGATGATACTGAAAACTCTGAACCTCTGCATTTACCTTGAGCATATTCAAAATAGTTGCCATCTGTCTGTAACATTAATAGGTTATGACATTCCTGTCAAGTCTTTGGGCATCTGCATCACTATGATGACCTCTCAGCATCCATGGTGATTCTACTGCATCTTGGGTCACCTTACATTATGGATGACAGTCTGGTGTAAGGAGGTTTTAAAGGAACAGTCTGATCAAGAATTTTACTATACTTTGCATCTCTAAAACCAATTTTTATACACCTTGTCAGGTAGTCTAATTTTGGAGTGCAGTGGTTCTGTTATTAGAGCATTAGACAGGGGATCTAAGGGTTGCTAGTTGGCAACTTACTGCCGAGGGAGTTACTGTTGTGTTCTTGTTAAGTGCCTAGGACTGGTTCAACCCAGGAAAACAGGAAATAGTTCCGACATTACTGAAAAATGTTGACTGTGATGTAAAGCATCAAAACAAATGGCCCCTCAGCATCCATGGCATTACTACTGCATCTCGGTTGCCTAAGAGGGCATTGAGGGAGACAGTCTGCTGTAAGGAGGTTTAAAGTCTGATCAGGAATTATACCTTGCTTTTCCAACACTACCTTTTATACACATTGTCAGGTTGGCTAATAAGGGTGTGCAGTGGCTTTGTGTAGAGTGCTTGACTTGAGACCGAGGGGTTGCGGGTTCGAGTTTCACCATTGTGTCCTTGAGCAAGACACATTCATTCTTGCTTAGTACTGGTTCAATCCAGGAAGACATGTCCTGATATAACTGAAAACTGTTGAAGTGGGATGTAAAAAATCAAATCAAACAAAAGTTTGTCTAATGGATTTGCTCATTTCAAGTTCGAAGTTAGCTCTTTGCATGCTGGGTGATTTTGTATGCTTTGTTTCCATCTGCTGATTTTTTTTCAAAACTTATTTTTTCAAAATAAACTTTTAGCAATACTGTCAGAGTGTTAAACTTATCTGATTGAAATCAGTCTGGCATTTTGCTGTGCCTGATCTGGATCCAAACTGCATGAAAGTTTTCAGGGCTATTCCTGAATTCAGGAATTTGAGGCTGACTTTCTATAGAAAGTCAGCCTCAAAATGCTAAATTATGGAAATTATAATAGGTTCTCTGATTTATATTTAGTCTGTCTAAAGTCAATTGAACATTTAAACTAGAAATTGTCAATATTTAGTTGGCAAACTGCAAGTTTTAAGGTCGGAGTATTGAAAGTTCAAGATTTTGGAAATTTTGAACTTTCACCAATGAAACTGTTTACAAAGGGTTTCAGGAGCTGGCAGAAATCAACAATAGTGGATAAAGAGCTCAAAATGGGTTAAGGTGTCAAAAATATCTTAACAGGGTTAATATGATATGGGTGCCTCTGTACTGTATTTTCAGATGAAGTTAAAACGTTTGTTGAGATATATGAAGTTTAAGGATATGAAAGCTGCTATCACTCGTAATGCTAGTGTAGACGAGGATGAGATCGCAGAACATGGTAAAGTATTTAGTTGTTTTTTATTACTTCGATCATCAGGTCTTTGCTAGTGTTGTGCTAAATAATCAAAACTATTAATTAACCTTTTGTATACTAATAGATTCTTCATTCTGGTTTGATACAATAAACTTGTGATAGTCCATTTTACATATCTAGGGGTGTCAGGTTATAATTAAAAACAATATTGTATTTTGTCTGAAGATCTTTTTTACTTTTACAAACAGTGTAGACCCTGATGAAATGTTGCATTTCATCTGGGTCTACACTGTTTGCAAAAGTACTCATTTAGAGGTTTCCGGAATACAAAGGGTTAATTAGTACAGTCAAACCTTGGTATGTCATACTTGTTGGGTTAAACCTCATGCCTGTGTCGAATCAGACTGCCGGTCCCAGAATTTTCGCTATACATTCTAACCCTCATCCTACTATTTTTGATCCACTAAATGCCATCTGCTTATTATGTCTGCTGCATATATTCCAATGCACTCCATACGAATGTCATCACTGAAGCAAACACTATGAACCCTGATCTGGGGGCAGTCTTAATTGAGTCCATATTTACACTCGGGCTACTTTATAGTTTTGTTACATGAACATCTGTTTTTTAGTAATTTTGTTATTAATGTGGCTTCATTGTGTGAATGATCAACAGTGAATATCCTGTTAGAGGCCAACTGATCAATGCTGTTTTTCAAACAAGGATAAAGAATTTAGAAAATATTATGTACACACTGTGCTAAATAGGTTGAATACGGTATAATTATGATATAAAGGATACACCCACTCTAGCAGATTTATATTGATCATTGTTAATGTTCAAATACAGCAAAATCAGTTTTTCTCATAACAAATTTGTTTTAATTTTAAGGAGAGAAGCCACCATTGAACAAGAGGAGAAAACTTTGTTACGACTTCCTGTCAATGATTGATCAGACGGGAGAGTTGGCAGATTTATTTGAAGATGATACCATGGACGACATCAAACACGAGAGACTTTTGGTAAGATGTCAATATTTTACTGAACCTTCCCTTAATTGATGGTATCTTCACTTCATTTGATGCCATGTAGTTGGGAGGTTTAAATGGTCACAGTGAAATTTGTGTGATCTTTTTTTTTGTGGAAAACAGGCTTGATATTACATTTGATTCATCTCCTGGCAGATAACTCACATGTAATATCAAGCCTGATTTGGTTTCATAAGGCAGCAACAAAGTTTGAAAATGTCCTCTGCTTCAATGTTTTGGTTGCGTTTTTAGGAATTAATATATTGTATATTTGCAAGTTGTGATTAATTGAACATCTACCATTGATGGTCTTAAGTATGAACAGTGAAAGCTAAGCTGAGACTGTGTGTAATCACAGGCTCGTTTTACTCTGCTGATGATCTTTTTATATGTCCTATGCCTCAGTTGAAAACTGGGAGAACTGGGCAGACTTTTTATCCCAAGTCTCACCCTAGTGTGAGTTTGGCAACCTGACCCTTTAATATTGCTCAAAAAAAGGTCTTAACTCTTTTCCTATCAGGGCATATTGTCTTCTGATAAGTTTTGCATTCCCTTTGGCCTCATATCAGGCCTGACAAAACATAAGCCTTGATTTGGATCCAAACTGTTTGATACTGGTATTCCTGTAAGATTTTTTTGAAAAATAAAGTTTTGAAAAAAGAAAAACACACAGAATGATGGCAACGAAAGAGCACAACAAATTTCCCAGCATGCAAAGAGTTAGAATAGAGTATGTGTCCTTCAGAATGATATTTTATTATGAGAAAAAGGATTATTCAGTGTATACTGAATCAAAATCTTCAGAACTAATATTCTAACATATAGTATAGTACAGTTTATTTATATCGCACCTCATTATATCACGGATTTGGATATAGTATGGCCATGTTGTGGCTCACAATTTTTTTTTGCCATGTAATTTTACACAGGTATTATAGGAAAATGGCCATGAAATGGTCATTTCCTATAATTCTTTGTAAAATGGTCCCTTTATAACACAATTCACATATAACACAATCCATTCTTTTGGACCCCAAACACAACAGCAATAAAATATAATTTAAAATACCAGGGGTCAAGTTAGAGCTTTGGCTCCTCTTATGGTGAAGTTTTCATCTGGATTTTATATTTTCCTAAATAATCTAAATATTAACACTTGAAAATAGGGAGACATAAGCCAGATTAAGGAGACAGCTTCTTACATGTCTCCCTCTAGCTAGAGCCCTGAAATACCTGCTAAGTAAAATTAAAGGGCTACAATGGACTTAGAGAATTTGGCTTATCTATGATTTTTTAAAAAAAATAATTCCCTAGCAAACATTAAGATTTAAGTCCAAAAAATGGACCCAAAACATGTGTTTTGATAGGAAATATAGAAAAATAAATCAATTTTAGGGTTATATATTATTTAATGACTAAGTCCTTTTTAATATGAAGTAAAAAAAACTCTCTGGATTTGAGGACTTCAAATTCAAGGCATTTGACTGTAGTCAATGTTGCTGAGTCCACTATGATGGTTCATGGAGGGCATGGACTGCCAGTATGGTATAGCTTCATCTGATGTGTTCTGTATCATTCCTTCTTGTTGTTCCCTGATCTCCAGATCATTCTTGGCACAAACATTACACTCCTAGCATCTTGTGTTATCCTTTGACCCAGAATCATGACACCCCATCAACAGATAAAGACTATTCCGGATTTGATCATGAGCAAGGCGAAATTCCACTTGCTCAGCTAAAAAGACTAGCTACAGGACTTTAGTTAAGAGTGCATAACGAAAATTAATTTTCTTATTTCTCAACCAAACATATGTTGTGGGTACTCAAAAGAACCGTCTCAATGAGACGGTTCTTTTGAGCACCCAAAACATATGTTAAAATTGATGCGTAAGAAAATATTTACAATTTTACGCTGAAATTTTTTGTTTATCTAAACCTGTGTAGCTAGAATTTTGAAATTTTGCGTGAAGCAAGCAATTTTAGCAATTATATGTTACAGAGAGTGAATAACAAAGGCACTGATTAGATTATGTGGAATGCACAGGCTCGTCTTTGCCTTTATTGTTTGCATGCAATAAAGTCAGTCTATAGACTTTCTTCTGAATCCCTTTCGCATAAAATCAGTCACAATTTATTTAAGTGCTTGTACTTTTGCTGTTATGTATTTGTACTAAAAAATAAATGTTTAAACTACAGTGAAACCTGTCTAAAGCGGCCACTCAAAAAGAAGTCCAAAAATTTGTTTGCAAAACTGATTATTACTGAATGCAGGTCAAAAGTATTGCAGAAGGTTCCAATACTTTTGACCTTCATTAAGCTACCATTTGTCGTTAAGATCTCTTTTTTTTCTATTTTTGAGTGGTTCTTTAAGACAGGTTTTTCAGGTTTTCTCACAATGAGGACCATATGGTCCTGGACGAGAGAAAACCTGACTGTTGCATGCATCTGCATAGTCTGATCAGTGCCTTTGTTATTGACTGTTAAAATTTGTCATATGAAAATTTCAACATTCTAGCTACTCTCTGTAGCAGATCGGAGCAGGCTGGTTTGAACCTTACTTTTTCGCAAACCCCGAAGACAGTTCTTGTTTGGCGTCCGTATGACGGTGTCAGGTCAAGCTTCTGGTATAACTGTTTATGTCATAAAGACTACGGTAAATGTTCTAAAATTTTGAACACTAGTTAATTTGCCAACCAAAAAGGCTTAGACAAACAGTGCAAACCCAGATCAGACTGCTTCTGAAGAAGCAGTCTGATCAGGGTCTTCCCTGTTTGCTAATCAGACAAGCATTACATGACTTCCAGCCCTGATAACCAACATGTTATTTGCGAGCAGAAAAAGAAAAGCTTTTGAAATTTTAGAGCATTTACCAAAGTCTTTGTGTCTCAGTTCAGGTCAACTGATAGATTTGCATTGTGTCAGTATACTTATTATCTTGAAGCATTATTGCTGTCTTGTTCTTGTCATATGCCACTGAAACTGGTCCGTATAGACCATCAGTCTCTGACAGAATGGTTCCCATCTTCTGACCATCTGGAGATAGCTGCACAACATTCTCGGAGAGCCAGCCTACTATAAAGATATTGTCATACTCGTCA
Source organism: Loripinus fragilis (assembly GCA_964019695.1). NCBI lineage: Eukaryota > Metazoa > Mollusca > Bivalvia > Lucinida > Lucinidae > Loripinus > Loripinus fragilis. The sequence goes on along the minus strand of OZ026517.1, from coordinate 6,291,228 downwards.
ATCGCCATTCCACGTGGTCCATTTAACTCATGATCTTTAAAAACATATTGTACACCTTTGTCTACATCAATACAAGTGATGCAGTTGGTTCCCCAATCTGATATAAGAACCTGTTGCCCCTGCTTTATTGTAGCTAGGTACCAGGGATCACTCATATGAAACATGTCGTAAGTGTCATAATGGATCTTCTTTAAAACCTTGCCGTCATAGTCGAGGAGGTGAAGTTGAAAATCTAGTAATTTGAACACTTCATTATTCAGTTGGTTGGAGGATACAGTGATGGCAATGCCATGTTTCCAACATGTTATACCGTTGCTGAATCCTTCGACAGGGAGAGTCCGGATTATCTTCAGCTCGGAGTTGGCTGATATGTGGTGTACCCCACCAGAAACTGTGGCATATATTTCTGACAGATGAATGTTTGAGTGACAGAGATCTACAGGGTAAGATTCCGAGCGTAAAACTGATTTACAATGAGAGCTGGAATCAAACAGTTTGATATTATTGTTTTCATTGTCACAGAGTACTAAGTCACCATTAGGGAGCACTAGTGATGCCCAGACCCAACATTTATTTTTCTCCCCAGGAAATCGGATATCATATTCTCCTATGAGTCGTACTGTTCTCTTCCTGTGAACATTTCCAAAAGAAAACACAGGTTGATGATTTTCTGTTGGAGAGTATTGGGAAGAAGTAGAGGCAAAGATACTTGGAGACTCTGGCCATCTTACTTCTTTCTCAACTGGTGATAAATCTGTTGAAAGTCTATTTTCTGACAACGATGCAAGATCATGTGACAACAAACTCTCAGTATAAGATGACAGCATGCTACTTCCTGTTGGTATGGAATCCTGGGAGGTGTACACACTTCCTGTTTGATAGGAATCATGGGAATGCAAGCTTCCTCTTTGAAATGAATGCTGGGAAAAGGGAGGTGATCCTAGGTTCTTTTTCTGCATTTCTCTTAGTTCACTTTTTGATGGCATATCAGTTCCCTCCAGTATTGTATGAAGTATGGATTCCATTTGTTTCTTGTGCTGGTCAACACAAAGAAAACAGAGATAATGGCCACATTGTTCACAGTAGCCCACTGCTTCAGCGTCTATTTCCTGTTTAGCACATAGTGCACAGCATGGGTCATAGGGCTTGACGATGTCAAACTCCAACAAACTTCGAAGTGGGGCCGTCATTTCATCACTGAAAGAGAGGATAAAACACATTTTTTGTGATTAACCCTTAAAGCGCCAAGAAAAAAATACATCTAAAAAGTGTCGACTGCTGATGTCGTCTGCTGCAAATAATAGCCTAGCATTACTGACAAATTAAGTATAGAAGCAAACAGCGTAGACCCAGAACAGACTGCTCCCATAGGAGCAGTCTGATCTGGGTCCACACTGTTTGCCATAGAGGCTTCTTAAACATTTCAGCAGACGAGAAAAGCAGACGACTTTTGTTGGGATTGGCGTATTAATGCTTAAAATAAAAACTCACATATCTCTCCATGAAAACACCCCATTGGGTCTTTGCATGCTGGGTAATTTTTCATGATTTTTTGTCGTCTGCAGATATTTTTCAACATTACAATTTTAAAAATGTTCTTTCGGGAATAACATCAGAGTGTCAAACAGCTTGGATACAGGTCTGGGTCCAAAAAGTTTGCACAGATCATCAGCAGACGACAAAATTTGTCGCTAGCAGGCAAAGGTTCAACAAATGTTTTATGGAGAAGTAGAGGAACTTATGAGTGTAATTTTTAAAGGAGGTGAAAAAAAGGGTAGAATGCTAGGCTTTGATGAGCATTTTGTGTGTTTAGTAAATTCAGTGATACAGGAACATGAAAGCAAGATACTATTTATCACATGATGGAATCAACTCATATAATTTTCGAGTATTGCATATACATGTCAATATTTTGACTTGATAATAGACATCTCTGCTTAATGTTACACAAAGTAACGAGCTAAATTGGATATTCAATCCACTAGTGGATGAGCAAATTCATTACATGACATTATCACTCCCTCAGATGTGCAGTCATATGATAAATGAGAAGAAATGTGATGTGATCATCAACTTACAGAGGGGGGGGGGGGGGGGGGGGGTGTCCATATCATATTTCTATGGAAACCTTGTGACCCCTCTTCCCCTCTCTGGATCCACACATGCAAAGGACTACAACTTTTGAATGCAAGTTGCTGAGAAGAGATATAAATACTCCAGCGTCCTTTTTCTTGAAAACTTACACAGTTATCTCCCCGAAACCAACCTTTTCTCTGTTTTTCTGGGAAATTTTTTAAAGTACTTTGTAACATTGTTAATTGTCTGCTGATTTGTTTCAAAATTAACACTTTCAAAAAATAAGTCAGGAATACCATCAGAGTGTCGAACAGCTTGGACTCAGATTAAGCCTGATATTTTGTTGGGCCTGATCTGGATCCAAACTGTATGCAGAAGTTTAATATCTAGAGACAATATTAGTAGATAAAGACACAGAGACCAGTCCAGCTTAATAATATGCCATCTCCGATAATATACTGAAAATTAGACTATAAACTAGACTTATTACTCTGTGGCATACTCACAGGTTTAGATAAACAAAATTTTTCAGCGTAAAATTAAAAATATTTTCTTACCCATTAATTTTAACATATGTTTTGGGTGCTCAAAAGAACCGTCTCATTGAGATGGTTCTTTTGAGTACACACAACATATGTTTTGGTTGAGAAATAAGAAAAATTAATTTTCGTTACGCACTCTTAACTAAAGTCCTGCATACTATAAACACTGAACTGGTCCCTGTGGATAAAAACTCAAGAGTAAGAATGTATCTCATGATGAATGATTGAATTGTCAACCCACCCACCCATTGAGACATACGGAAAGGGGGAGTTCCACCCTATATGGAATTTACATAGGGTTCTGCCCACGCACAGAATTTTATAAAATTTTGTAGAAAGATTGTCTATCACATGTGTGTTCTATTTGTGAGATATTAACACATTCATCTATTTCAGTTATTAAATTTAAATAATTTTAAATCTTAAAATTAAAAAAAATGGACATCTTAATTAAAAGTGGCCCTAGGCGACAAGATTTTTGATTTTTTAACCTAATGTATTCTCAACATGATGCCTAATGATTTGTAATTATGTATGTACCATACATGTATTTCAATGTATAAAATAAACAAGTCCACATCAAATTTTGTTTGAAGATACCCCTTAATTTAACATTTTGAAAATATTTTTAACAAATTAAATTGTCAATTTTGCCTAGTTGCTGTTCTTGTCAACCTATGAAATTTATATCAAATTTGTCCACACATGTGTTTGTTATAATCATAAAATCTCAAGAAAAAATAAAACCGGTAAAGTGGAGTTCTCTGAATTTTAATCTTAATGGTCAAAATTTTGCAGAATGTAAAATTCAAGATTTTATGAAAACTTCCAGCAGTATGCTCAATTTACATAGAATTCTGCTCTGCATAGGCATAGATCTTGATGATATTATGCAAATTGACTGTTTGGCTTATAAGTATTTTGTTTTCAATCGCTTTTCATTGTTTGGTTACAATATTTGGTATTGTGTAGTATGTGATTATAGGGGTATCCTCCAAATCAGCCCAATTTGCATCTATTCGAAATCAGAATGTCTATAAATGATAATTATAAGAATAATCTGTGAGTTCTAGCTTATGTGTGCGGTGCACACATTACCATATCAATCACATAAATTGTTTAAAATAATGTTTCTTTTAGAATATTTACGCAAATTCAGCTGTACAAATTATATCAACAATGTTTGGTTTTAATTATGGTGTGTTACAGTTCTTGTCAACCTTTCCCATCTATATATAATTTGACTATATGTATAAGGATACTATTCACAAGATTTGAAGCCCGGAAATATATTTTGTTTTAATGGTGTCAGAGTCAGACTTTTGTTAAATGAATAAATATTATTGAATTCATCATAAGTATTTATGCCCAGTTTTACAGAATTGTTTAGAATGTCAGCATTATGATTATGAGGTCATTTGAGAATCAAATTTATGATTCTATAACCACAATGGAAATAACAGCACAAAGACCGTTTCACCTCGTCTAATGCCAGATGCTCAGTATGTATACATTCAAAAATTTGCTAAGTGTTTCTTAATATTTGAAAATCCATTTATAATCTTAAAGAGTATCATTTTTATTTACATCAACTCCATTTCTATTTATTGGAGCAGTTTTAAAGCTTTTGTTGGAATATTAATGATTTTAAATGGGGTTTATGATAAGTATTTTTGGATACACTTTTGAAATGTTTTAGGGGATAGAGCTTAATGCAGGATAAATAACCACAATTAATACCAATTAAGATACAATGCAATTCAAATAAGATCCTGTAAACCATTCATTAAATTGTACACTTTGAGTGACTAAGGGACTGCAAAATAAGGATACTATTTAAATAATGTGGGAAAACTGATCATTCCATAATAGAAATAAACGATAAAGTTATAAAACTTAAGCCTCAGTTTCACTCAGTTTTGCATGACACCAAATGGAAAGTGCTGCAGCTCTCATGCCTCCTAGCACCGGCATAAAATTGTCTTCTACTTTCTGCTGAAACTAAATATTCCAGAAGGAACAGAATATGAAAATACAACACTTTATCAATGTAAGGGGGAACGTTTAACCCAATAGAAAGACAGCTGGTGTGAAATCCAAGTTCTCTGAAAAAAGAACCTACCAAAATAGTGAGAACATACACAATTTCTTAAACACTTGACCTGGTTTCACTTAGTTTATGAGAGATAATGAGAAGTATGAACCAATCAACCCTCAATGTTTGATTCGGAGGGACATAAGATAGAGGAAATTCTAGGTGCAACAGGAACATAGAATGTAGATGGAGACAATGAATTACCTAGCATAAATCCTAATCTGTTTGAATTTTTTTCAATGGCAGAAAGACATTAAGAGCATAACCACCTGTTGGCTTCAGTCCAAAAATAATATGGAAACCAGTGGAAGATCAATTTACAAATGATTCCTGCTGGACATCCACCCATACAACTAAGTTCTAGACCAAGTGCTACTTACAAAAATGCCAGTTTTATGCTATTGAATTAGCTAAAACTTCTGACACCATAAATATTTTGGACCTAATTTGGATGAAGACACTAAATAGTGATAGTCAATGCGTTTTTAGAATAATACTGGTGGAAAAACTGCGGTTTGTTAGAGCTAAATATATTTAGAGCTGGAATATTTTATTTGAAATCACTTAAGAATCAAAACTGACATAACTCATTTCATGGAAATTATAACACTTTTACCGGTGTCCAAATTTTATGAAAATTTACATGCATAAAGAGGATGTATTTGACCTACTTTTCTGAAAAAATTTTGGGTTGACAAAAATTGGAACATGGTAAATATTAGGACAGTATCCCCTATAGACACTAACTTTTGTGCTCAATATGGGGATAAATCAAATTTTGATGGGTCAGAAAAAAATTATTTAGATGTATTCATATACATTAATGGTAGTAAGGTATACCCTGGGAAGTCTTCTTTCATATTCCATTCAAAGAATGTAGCAGTCAATAATGTTAATAATTTGAGACTGATATTTAATAGGTCATATATTAGTACAAAGAGGGTGTACATCAAGGTGCCCCCCTGTGGCCAAACAGCCTTCGAGGACTGAAATAATTTTATTTTTGTAGTTGTTATAACATAGGTATTCAACATACAAAATATTATGGAAATCCATGCGTGGGCAGATTTGGAACTCCCCCTTTGAAAATAATAGATAATCAAATCAAACAGATTAGCTGGTGGCATGGGATTTTTTTTACATTTTTAAATTTTTGAGGCCCCATTTGTCCCAGGGGGTATTTTCTATTTTTCTTGCTACATATGCTTGGTCCCACCATTCTACTGTTTATAAAAAAAACAAAAACATCAGGCATATCAGATATACCCCCAAAAATACTTGAAATTTTAGCATACCCCCAAAAATATTCTCACTCTATATCTTGACCTTAAAAAAGTCCCCAAAATAGTCCTAGTTAGTGATAATCACCCAAAATAGGGAAATAAAAGGAGGAAGAGTGTAGTGACAGTGCCATTCCTAACAGCCTCGTTGTTGGGTTAACTCTTTAGCGACATGGTTAGAGTGGTCGACTGTCACGCAGGAGTTCTGGGTTCCAATCCTGGCGGACCCATAATATTTTCCCCTTGGAATTACTTCACTGATGGCAGCGGTAATTCGGTAGCGCCTGAGTTGGCCTCTGGGAGCGGTAGCAGGATCCCCTAGGTTGTGGTTGATGCTCGGCTCTCAGGAAATAAAAGAGGGAAGAGTGTATTGACAGTGCCAATAATTTCCTAACAGCCTCGCTGTTGGGTTAACTCTTTAGCAACATGGTTAGAGTGGTCGACTGTCACGCAGGAGTTCTGGGTTCGAATCCTGGTGGACCCAAAAGATTTTCCCCTTGGAATTACTTCAGTATCCACAAAAAAACTTTATACCACAAAGAATAATCTTTTTTTTTGTTGAAAACTCCAAAAATAAAATTTTGAATGCCCCAAAAATCGGCCAAGTAAAATCTATGTATATATAAAAATATCAGATTAACCTCCATGGGCCATTTGTATGTAAAAAAAGTTTTTACCTCTTTTTGGTTCCCATTGTACTTCCTGTTCCTTCTATCAGGCCAAATTTCTGATACACACAGTTCTGTTTTTATGTTGTTATAACATGTGATGACATCATATCCTGTTGTGACATCAATGTGCAAAAATGCAATGTTAAAATTGGCGTATTTTTCGATAATTATTTTAAATGTCCTTAATGTTGCCAGATTGCTTTTTCCTCCTGTGGAAACATTATATCAGACCCCGAGGTTATAAAACTTTTTTCATGCTCAACTAAACTTAGCATGAAATTCCAACTGCTCATAAAAAATAAAATACCAACAAATGAAGAAGTTTCTCAGATGTTGTATTTATCATGCTAATAAATCATTTTAACTTTTATGAGCAGGATAAATTTCGTGCTCAGCTGAGTTGTGCATGGAAAAAGTTTTATAACCTCAGGGCCTGTTTCTCCTTCAACTCTTTGCCTGCTAGCAGCAAATTTTGTCATTTGCTGATGATTTTTGCAAACTATTTTGACCCAGGTCAGGCCCGACAGAATATGCAATCTGGATTCAAACTGTTTGACACTCTGATAGTCTTCCTGATTCTGTTGAAAAAGTTAATTTTGAAAACAAAAATTCATGAAAAATTACCCAGTATGCTTCTAATGCTCAGAATGGACAAACCTTAGCTTCACATTCCCTTGAATTGCTTAATTGGAGAGTATTTATACATGTCATGATCTGTGACCACAGGGGGTTCTTGGCTTTTTGCAATGAGGAATTATCTTGTGCAGGCCAGGCCCACTGATCCCACTATGTTAGTAGTAACTTTCCCTCGACTTGGTCTGGTAGGGCCATATTAACATAAATTTGAGAAAAAATAAATCAAATCCATGTAAACATAATCAAATTATGTAATAAAATACAGTAACAGTATCAATTTGTTGCTAGAAATACTGTCTTTTGGGATTTTAGATGCCCAGCCTGTTCTGCTGCAAATTATTCAGGCCCTCAGATAAGATGGGTTTATCATTAATGAATTTCCTTATTTCTTAATCAAAACATACATTGTGGGTGCTCTAAAGAACCCTCTCAATGAGACGGTTCTTTTGAGCATACAAGACATATATTTCTGCCTATAGATAAAAATATAATTGTAATTTTACTCAGAACTACTCCTTATCTGGACGTATGTTATTGAAAATCATCATATATTTATACATGATAGAAAGACAATAAATAACTGGATTGCATACAACAAACATGCATTGATCCAGTAAATTTGGTCAGTGGGTTCCTGACAACAATTATTTTTTGGTTACTTATTTCACAAAGGGACATATGTATACAAACCTCCTTCATATCAGAAAACCACCCCAAACCCCACTCTGGAACGGCCCATGACAAAATCAAATTTTCTTTTGATTATTAAAGAGACTAGGTCTGCAACTATGAATATTTTTCGAAAAATTTTATTTTCTTTTTAAATCATTTGTAAAAGCAGAATTGAGTTAAGTTTTCACAATAAATCTGTTCACTATAGCTGAAAACTGCATGGAAAAGTGAATTATCTCATAAAAACAGGTGTTTTTTCTCTTGTTGGTAATTATTTGCGTCCCTCCAATAATTATAGACAGTCAAGTTTTAACATAAATGCTGTTGTTTTGATAGTGATAATTTGTTAAGATTTATGAAAATGGTAAAAACTTTACCTTAATTTGAGTAGTTTTACTGTGTTCTTGAATAATAGAAACTTTTTTTCCAAATGAGAATATCAAAAGTTACAGACAATGCAGCTTTAAGCCCTATTTATGACAATGAAATGAAACAATTTTCATACCACTAGAGATCCAATTCAAATGAAATCCTGCAACGTATATTCCAGTGCAATTGGTTTTACTGTTTCACTTTTGCATAAATTTTATTTTTATTGTTTACTAAAGAGTAAGAATAAAATATAACTTATTACAGATATAAGACACCTGTACTCTGAAGGACAATACCATTTTATTCTATGTCAATATTGCTTGTTATAGGCCTGGCCATAAGATAAGGGACTTTTATCCTAAGATCATTATCCCTTTGCATACTAGTGACTCTTTGCAAACAGTAAAGACCCAGATGAAATGCCACTAACCGCGGCATTTCATCAGGATCTACACTGTTTGCTAAGACGAGCAGACCAGATACAATTTTATTTGGAAATTATAACATTTGACCTATCTATATATACAATGAGCCTTTTCAAGTTAATTGTTTCAAACAAGAAGGAAGAATCCACAAGTACATGAAGGGTTCAATCTTGTCCGGCTAGAAAAATAATTCTTGTATTTTAGTAATTTCAATCAGTCATGAGATGCCAGTTTTATTATTATGAACTCAGAAACATCTAGGAAAACTGTGAATCCTGATCAGTTGGCTTCTTGAGAAGCCAGATGATTTGGATCTACAAATTTTTAGGCTTTATATCCATGTTCAGCAGGATCAGTGGATAAGTCCTTCTTCAGACATGCAAGGACACCTATCCAGTGGGGCTAGATCAGATTTGGTCTTAATTTTGGTCTACTTCTTTACTTTGTGTAATACTATGCTGCGAGTTAAGGCTCTCGCTAGCCTGCTCATGTGCAGGCTTGCTTGAGCCTTTACTGACCACTGACGTGATAGGTACCATTTTCGTAACAATTTGCTGTCTTTACAATGTTTAATGTACTGTTGTTTGTGTAAATGTTCAGTGCTCCTTGGCTCTAGAAAAACTTGAGAATACAGATCACTAATTTGCTTTTATCCCCAAGATAACATATGATGTGGACGCTCAGTGATATGTCAATATTTAACAAAACATACAGCAGATAATTTTGTCAAGAAATGAGAAAAATGATTTATATTTTGTTGGAAATAATAACTTTAAGGTGTCTGTAAACTGGGGCTTTGACTGGCCTTCAACCCTTTTCTTGCTATATTGAGATGAACTCTTCCTTATTACAAGTGTTTGAGATAGTTCATTGTCTTTAAGTAGTATAATTTGCTGTATATCTAAGAAATTGATGATTGGGTGGCTAAAGTATAGATCGCGATCAGACTGTCAAGGAGCAGTCTGATCATGGTCTGCAATTTTTGCAATATTATCCTTAGTTGTGTTTTGCAGGACCAGAGCTAATCGATCATAAGGTGATCAATACCCAAACAAGATCAAATATCTTGGGCAAATTACCTGGCTTGAAGTAAATAGGCCAAGATACACTGGTTAGGCCCCACAAATTGATTTATGGCTATAAGAAAATCTTGTTCATGTGTTGCAACCTTAATAGAATAGCAGGGAACAGCACAGGCACAAATCAGACTGTTTCCAAAGAAGCAGTCTGATCAGGGTTTTCCCTGTTTGCTATATTGACAAGAATTTTGTGAATTCACACCCTGATAACCAACATTTAATTTGAGAACAGAAAGAGACGTTTGTTAAATTTTTTAGAACATTTACAGCTGAAGGCTCACTCATATAGGCAGTCACAGTTTCACCTTGAAACACAGACAGAGAAAAGATGACAACGACTGAGAAAGAGTCTGGGGATTCAAGATTTGGAAATCAGGCGCAAGAAGTTGAGATTGAATTATTTTCATGCTATTGCATAAAAAGATTATTGCATTGATAATACAATTGCAATATATTTTAATTGTAATCTACATCTTCCGGGCTCTTAATCTTTCCATTCTAATAAATTAACCCTTTGTTGACAGGAAACCCATTAGGGTACTTTGGCAAACCGTGCAGACCCTGATGAAATGCCACATATATAATGCGGCATTTCATCAGGGTCTGCATGGTTTGGAAAGACAATTTTGATCTTCAGAGAAAGAAATACATTTTTTTTAAGTTATAACCTATGACCCCTTATTATATATAATGGAACGTCCTAACTTTACCATATAAAACTTTATAGAAAAAATCCATTGGTCTAGAAAGGGTTAACCAGTTTGTGATATTTTATTCTTATGCTTACAGAGAGCTGAGTTACAATCCAGATGTCTTGAGCCCCAACAATATATTGAGTTCTGTGAAGCTAGACAAGTCAACTTCAGTAAGTGTAATGTCACCAATTTTAAAGATTATATCAAACAAAGTGCACACCCTCATACCATGCTGAAAACACCTGCAAAAGTTCAAAAAGAGTAGTATCAATTATGAAACTGAGAGAATAGTTGCGCTCACAAGGCCCCCGCTGTCTATATAGATACGTAATGCCGTGAAGCTGAAAATTTAAAAGTTCACTAGTTGAAAAAAAATGACAAAAATTAAATACAATGGTAATGTCCAAACCTCATGCATCATTCATTACCATTAAAACAACTGCTAAGTATCGAAAAAAAATTGTAAATGTACTTTATAATTCACTGAAATTCTGCAGTTGTAAGACTAAATGGTATATAGAGGATCTTACATGATTGATCATTTCATATGAAATTTATTAAATGAGCTTTAGCGAGTTTAATGAATTTAATATGAAATGATTATGAGTGCAAGATTCTGTTTTTCATATGACCTTTTAAACCATCTTATCACCTCCAAAAGTTCTTTATTTCAATAGAAATTTTATTGTTGCCATGGGTGTCATCATGACGTTACTTGTTGCCACCAAAAGTTTTATGTTATGTATTGTCATAACATTATTTATGACATGACCGTGTGATGTCACATCATATGATAAATATATTTTCAGGTCGGAAGTACAAGTCACAGAGGTTTAAAGACTGGATATTTACTGGTTTAAATCTGGACATCAAGCCTAGTGTACATTGTCTGGAAATGCTCTCATATTTAGCATATGAAACAGTAGCACAGGTATTCTTATTTATTAACGGTAAAGAACTCTTTGCTCCTTTTGTTCTCAAATAAGATGTGAGTTATCAAGGCTTGAATTCACAAAATGCTTGTCACGATAGCAAACAGGGAAGACCCTGAATTTGACAGCTTCTTCAGAAGCAGTTTGTTTTGGGTCTGCACTGGTTGTCTATGCCTTTTTTGTAGACATTTAGTGTTCAAAATTTTATAACATCTTTTACTAATTCTGCTAAGCTGTAGAGATTTCATGTTGGTTTGCACTTGTGGACACTCTAATTTAGTTATTTATCACCTGATTCTTTCCAAATTACATATCGTTGGTTCGTTTACAAAACCTTGTATGTGCACTTTTTTACCAAACCCTGTTTTTAACATGGCGCCAATTACGACAGGTTAGCGCACCAGGTCACAAAACCTTGTATGCAATAGCCAATGAAAAGTTGTTGTTTTGTGACGTTCCAAAATCTCGTACCTCAATTAGTCATAATTACCAGTTCTAAAACCTCGTATAAGTAAATCTGATAAGACAAAAAAGCAGGTAAGCTTTATCTGGTTTATTACTGTGACGGTTTCAAAGGGTGTCTATGAATACTTTCTCGCGCATTCATGCTTAAATTTGTCATGCAAACTTGTTTCTCGCCTTCAATCAGATTATTTACGAAAATGCTGCAGATACGAGAATTTGTAACCTCGCCTTTTTGTGGATGTTGCATTATACAAGATTTTGTCCCTATAAATAGAAATATCAACACAGGTAAAGCGGACACATCAAATGCAGCTTACACGTCTCAAAAGGAACAGAACTACCTTTGGTTAGCTTTTTCTCTATTGAATTCAAACGCAACTTGTCTTTATTGAGTTTCGAAAATTGGCAAAATCTCGTATCTGCAATATCCGGTTACAAAATCTCGTATATTTTTTAAAAAGTATCACAATATACTAAAAACATTAAACTATGCCAATGTATAACTTGTACACGTTTAATACACTTAAAATATGCTTTCAGTCTGAATCTCACAAGAATATAACAAAAAGCAAACAATCAAGAAAGTTTTTTGTCTCTCCTGTAAAATTTACTAAAGTGCATGTACGAGGTTTTGTAAACGAACCAACGATATATGGATTTAAAAGCTGCTGTGGTGTAATAGATAAAACACTTGCCTTGTAAACCAGGGGTCATGGGTTCGATCCCAGGCTTCACCAGTCTGTCAGATGAGACTTAAAGCTGTGGCCCCATCTCCATATGATCTTAGCTGTTGGTGGGACGTTAACAACATATATGGATTACTTTCACCAAACTCTTTCCCAAGAGCAACTGTGGGAATTGTCCGATGAAGGATAACCAAGATGACTGCACAAATGACCCCCGCCTGTCAGTTTACACATGTGGACACTCTAACTTGGTCATTTATTACACAATTTCTTCCGAATTTCATTATATGAACTATTTCCATCAAACTGTTGTTCATATCTGAATAATGGTTTGTCTGATGAACCATAATCAAGATTGTCCCCAAAACTGATATCCCCTTTTCACTGCAGGGCATTATGCAGGGCCCTTTGTCGGAGTCCGACTGTTCTAGTTAGTCTTTGTTCATTGTCTCCCATGCATCATGCAGAAGCTCTATATTAAAACATCATCTCTTAATTTCAAAATAATTTCAAGCAAATTTAAAGATGATACACATTGTACCAGTCCTTTAGATAAGAGTGTGTAATTAAAAATTAACTGTTTTTTTTCTCAACCAAAAAATATGTTGTGGTTACTCAAAAGAACCGTCTCAATGAGACGGTTCTTTTGAGCATCCAAAACAAATGTTAAAAATAATGGATAAGAAAATATTCACATTTTAATGCTCAAACATTTTTATTTATCTGAACCTAAGCAAGATAACATCCCCTGTGTAGCCCATCAATCTTCATTTGTGGCTCATTTACTTTGTAGATAGTTGACTTGGCATTATTGGTGAAGCGGGACATGAGTGCCAACCCAGCTGATCCTCTAGTACAGGCTGGTCCAGGAGCCACTCACAGTTTTAATGAGAATGCTGAAGTGATAGCAATCTTAGGACATTCCAAGAGTCTTCCAACAATCACCTCACCTACTATGGTATGTATGGTTCATAAGGACATATAAAGAGAATAGCTATATTCTAAATACTTCCTACGTTGAAATCTGTTCAAATCTTTGCATGCATGGACTGTTAATTTATGAAACAAAGATATGTCACCATGCACAGTTTTTCATAATCTCGTATGGAAGTTTTCAGCATTTGGCCAATTTTCTGAACAAATGAAAGAACAAGGTAAGTTCCAAATATCAAGCTAAAATAGTTGTAAGCTTCAACCAGCCTCTTTCTTTTAATTTTCATTATTGCTCATGACCTCAAGTTTTCAAGAATATGTGCAAAATTGTTTGTTATCCCAAGCTGTGACAAGATCTTGCATGCTATATTTTGGTAATTGCTAAAAAATATGACTTATATTTTAGAGTAAATTAGATATTAAAAAATCTGATGTTGAAAATTAATATTTTTATATCCATGGACTATCATAGTACCTTTTAGAAAAAAAAACACAAAAAAAATTGGTGGTCACCACACTAAATATCTTTCAGTAGGGCCAAATTTAACCGCACGCCCACAGATTTCATGCTTAAGTCAATAAAACGTTCAAGGGTGAATTTTTTGTCATTTATAATTCCATTTTATAGTATATGAAGTAATTCATCATCAAATAGGTAAAAAAGAAGAGCTGTTTGCAAAGGTTATCAGCAGATGACACTCAGGTAGGCTAAGAGTTAAGATTTACCGTTTTAACAAAACTGCTGATTCAGTCCAAATGGCATAGTTGGTGGTGAGCCTGATTGGTTATCTGACTTTCTATGGACTGCAATAACGGGGTTGTAGATCTTACTCTGATCTTGCCACATTTATATACATTCTCAGTGATTTTTCTCTGCCTTCCTCTGATTCAAATAGTGCTGTTGTCAGTTACTAATAAAAGTATAAATACAATGTACAATAATTATTGAACCTGCCCAAGAACTGTAATAAGAGGACAGTGACAAGAGCTTCAGGCGAATAGCTACAGTTTTTTCTATTTCAAGTGTGATGACCCAATGGGTGAATGTTTTCAGGATTATTCCTGAAATCAGGATTTACTACGAAAGTCAGCCTCAGATTACTGAATTCATTCAGACTTAATATTATTTTGAGATTATCTAAAGACAATTAGCGATTTAAACTTGAAATTGTTAGTAATTTATAAGCATACTATAAAATTTGTTCTAAAATTTTTATCATGTTTCTATTTCTGAAATAAAAGTTTGGTTATTGGAGCCTAAATTCACAACATGTTTATCAGAATAACAAACAGGGAAGACCCTGAGTAGACTGCTTCTTCAGAAGCAGTCTGATCTGGGTCTGCAATGTTTTTCTAGCCCTAGCTGTTTGGCAGGCAATTGATTTTCGAAATTTTAGAACATTTATTATACTGCAAGCTTAAATTAGCATTCTCCCTAAGAATCATGCAGATGGTGATAAGTGACTAGTCACAGAAATCAATAATTTTACCTCCATTTAATCAGACTTGTTGAAAAACTTTCACAAAACAAAGCATTCCCTTTTTCTGACAGTGGTTGCCATGGAAACCAGGAATTAAGATTTCTTGGAGATTGGCGGAGAATTGCCCAAGGAAAATTGTGAAATTGACACTTTTCAGGCTGGCTTTTATGATACTATATTTATTTTGATTACATTTACTGCTAGCTCCCTTTAGAGGACCACCTTTGTTGTACACAAAATTTTAGTGAAAAATGAAATATGCCGTTTGTATTGTGTTGCCTAGCAACAAATGTGATACCATGGAAACCAATTTTCAAAACACTAAAATTTGACCATTTTCAAATCTGATTATCTTTTTACAGCAAAGCTGTATATGAACGACATACATAGTGTCTAAATAACCCATGTCTGGTTTACAAATGCCATGAATAAAAAAACTCAAAATGTTTATAATTTTTGTTTCCATGGCAACTGAACTAACTGACCATCAGAAATTTTACAAAATACTCCAATTTCAAAGCAAATTATCTTTCTTATGAAAACAGAAATATGGATAATTTATACACATTCAGGCAGGTCCACATCTTATCAACAAAATCCAAAAAAATGAAAATAATAATATTATTTAAATATAGGTTACCATGGCATTCAAACCATCAGATAGTCCGTGATTTTACGAAAAACGAGCATTTTCAAAGCAAAATATCTCCCCTAAACAAAGGGTTTGATTGTTTATTTATGTACACATTATGCTACTAGCACCTGATTTTCAACATCAAATTAAAATATACAAATATATTATCTCAATTTGTGTTACCATGGCAACCAAAACATCATACCATCAGTGATTTCACAAAAATGGCATTTTCAACGAAAATGGCATATTCAAAGTAAACTATCTCCTTCCAGCACGACAGAATATGAATAATTTTAAACATATTTTACATAATATACATCTGCAATACAAACACAAAATAATAGTCTTTAAAATTCCTGTTTATAGTTACCATGGCAACAGGAATTGCAAAAAACTGTTTTACTCTGTAGCAAAGAAATATTACGAAAATTGAAGTTTGCCCAAGGAAAAATGTGAAATTTACACTTTTTAGACTGGCTTTTGTGATACAAGTACTTTTGATAACATAAACTACTAGGTCTGTTTAGAGACCCACATCGATTTGGTTGTAATGTGTGTCGATTTTAATATGCAGTAGTTTATAAGTTTAATTGAAAAATATTTTTCTTTGCAACAAAAAATAATATGCTGAAGTATGTAAAGCAAAGCTACGGTAACTGTTTACCTCTGCCTGATCAGGGTTTACTCTGTTTGATAATAAAAAAAAGTTTACAATATAGTGGATATGACAAGTCGGGACCCCCTCCCATGCTAATCCAGTGAAATAAGCATGTTTGTGAAAGACTTTTAGACTTTCGTGTCTTCAAGGAGGCAATACGGCCTATTTTAGCGTGCTAGACAAAAGCATCCGTATCCGTAGCCGGCAATCAAGTTGAGATAACCATGATCAGTCATGCACTTATACATGATGGTTATATAAGATACAATGGCTTCCTGGAGTAAACATCTTCACCAGCGAAGGTTTCGTCGTATCTACTTTTCGACAAACCCTTCGCCTCACGACCTTCAAAATCTATTATAAGCGCAGACTAATCGACCAATGAAAACGCCAGGAAGGATTTTTTCGATAATCCCTTCCTGCCAATCAGATTAAACGTAGCAGTTTATCGGCATCTTATATACACCGCCGGCTAATTCTCCATAAGTCCAGATAAGCAAAGATTTTGGTCGTAAAATTATTTATTTTTCTTCTATCCTTCAGTTCAAATTTATGTTATGGGTGCTCAAAATGACCATCTTAATGTGACAGTTCTTTTGATCACCTTAAACGTATAATTTAGTTGTTAAAATAAGAAAACTGAATGTAAATTAATTATGCCGTCTTATCTGGAGGCCTGGTGTTTTTCGATTTTTTGCGCCGCTTTGTGACTGATCATATTACTTGTTAGACTGGTTCTCTCCCTTAAATAGCTTGTCAGCATATAAATAGATGGGTAGATCTAGGGGAGGGAACCAGACTAATTACTTGTTACTATTTTCGGCTTATGACATATTCAATCGGAGAAAATCAAAGCTGTGAGGCCAAGGGTTAGATTAGACAATCGCAACCCTTGGTAGGACAAGATGGGAGTAAAGGGCTTTTAGACTTTCCCGTCTAGATTGAGACATTTCTGAATCGTATTCCTTAGTTATGACCAGGATTATCAAACTGTGCCTCTAGCCTGGTCATTTGAAGCATCCTAATCCTGAGCCCGCCATACAAGGCTAGAGTAGAAGTATAAATCTGTACCCAAAGACACCCCAAGGGGTACTCTCAATTTTTCCAATTTTTCTTCATACATAGGCTTGGACCCAGCAACTTCTGTTTACCCCCCAAATCCCCCCCCCCCCCCACACTAAAAAAAATCAGGAATATCAGGCATACCCAAAAATATTTGAAATTTTGCGCCTCAAAAATATTCTCATTCTGTATCTTGACCTTAAAAAGCCCTAAAATGTATAGAAATGCCCCCCTCCCCACCAAAAAAAAGTTCAATTTTGTAATGACCCCCCCCCCCCCCCCCCCAAAAAAAAATATACATATATATCCACAAATCTTCATAGTCCCAAAAGTATTACTTTTCTGAAATTTTGAACCCAAAATAATGCTCTGAACCTAAATATATATGAGAATATCAGAGTACCTCCCCCCAACCCCGGATAGTCACTGCCTAAGGAACCCCCACGACTGGAAGAGTGTCACTTTGTACTATTAGTATTCAACAAACAATGTGTGCATCTTCCAAGTTTTCTCAACTTAGATAAAGAATTTCAAACATATTGAACTGTAATCCTACAAGAAACATTGAAACCCCTTTATAATATTATCATAACATACTATACAGCATGCCTGCAACACGACGTCCAGTGCTGATAGTCAGTTTTGCAACACGTGATGCAGAACAATTTTGACCCCTCTATGATTTCCATTGCAATTAATTGCACTTACATAGCACGGCATTTAGAAATATTAATATAATCTGAAACAAATACATTTTGAAATACTCATAATGCAACATCAGTAATTTCAAATAACGTTTTAGGCAAATATTTATGAAAAAGTACCGGTGTTGCTTTTAAAATCGAAAGTAGAATGATGATTTTTTAAGAATAAACGTGTAAATAACCAAAATCACGGCAATAAACAGAAAAAACAGAGTTATACATCGAAAAGACCTTCACTTATGCTTCTTGTACTACTGGTATGAAGCTGAAATTCTCAAGGTAAATAATATTAAATCACAAAAATAAACACTCTGAAACTTACCGGACATGCTTCACACAAGGATTTGTCCACTATACAGATCAACAGAATGGGTCACGTGTACTTTTCGCTCCCACCCAGTGGTCAATAAGACTCAATTCAATTCTCCTTTTAGCTAATTCAAAACTTATTATTATAAGCTGGAATCACTTTAACACTTCTAGAGATAGATAGGCTGTATTGTCTTTGAAAAGTTTTAATGATGTACTTTAATGTTTCTTATATATCTGGTTACCCCACCCACTTTCAACGTTTATAGTTGTTACCAAATAAAACTTTACCTTTTAATTTTGCTTAAATCATATTGATAATGTTAATATGTTTCAACTCAACTATCTTTTATACATATTGGGAACTTGCATTATAGCCATCTGTACATTTTACTGTTTAAATGCAAAATATATTTAATACCCATTTTACAACAGGTCTGTATTTGTTTCCATGGCAACAGCAAGAAAGAAGTAAACCTCATACATGTTTTTACAGTCTATAGAACTTGGAGGCCCCTATCAAGAATTGGCAGTATGCAAATATGCCATCGTCCCCACCACTATTGGGAAAACTTGTTTAAAAATCACTAAAACTTGTTTTGGTTATATATCTGGTTACCCCACCCACTTTTAAAGTCTATAAATGTTACTTTATCAAACTTAACGTATTAATTTTGCTGGAATCATATTGATAATGTTAATATATCTCAACAAAACTATCTTTTAAACATACTAAAGCTTGAACTATATCCAACTGGAAATATTTAACCACGTTAAGATGCAATTTATTTAATCTCTATTTTGCGACAGTACTCTGATTGTTTCCATGGTTACCCCCAGAAGGTGGTAAAATCTATGCATGAATTCGTGTTTTATAAAAGCTAATACCATTTAGAACTTACCATTGACTGTTTATGCCTCAATCTACGCTGTGGGAATGGTTGTAGTGGCTCAAAAATGCCAAAAATAGTTTTTTTTCATACCTGGCTACCCCACCAACTTTGGTTGCCATGGTAACAAGTAAAATGAAATATTTTGAACATTTTTATTTTTTCATTACTGACGCCTAGCATCAGTGGATATCCCTAAAATAAAATTCATCCCTTTTGATATTTCATGTCTCAACAAATATCATTTAAAAATGGTCAAAAAGTGCAATTTCAACCCAGTAGCAATATTTACGTTGCCATGGAAACCAAATTGAGACACAAAACCAAACTAGCGTGTGTGCAACTTTTCAAGTTTGTATCGATGCTTCGTATGCTATATAAACTAATGTCTACACATTTGTGTCTGTTGGTCATTTTATTCCGTAAAGTTAGGCTTTTTTCCAATTTTGCTATTATGTTGCTACTTTGGTTGCCATGGATACCGAATATAGAAACATTTTGGCCTTTTTTATTCTTTCATTTAAGACATAAGGCATTAGTGTATATTCCTTATGCTGACACCTTTAATCTCACCTTTGCTGTAAAAAGATAATTTGGATAGAAATTTGTCAATTTAAGCCTCCAAAAATATTATAGAGATAGCCCCTCTTCGTTGCCATAGAAACATACTCTGCAAGTTTTTTTATCCTTTTCCATTTGTGATATTGAAAGTTAATACCTTATTAATTTTTTTCATACAGCATAAACCATTAGACTTTAAAAGATAAATAGGCTGCATTGTCTTCAAAAAGTGTATTTTTTCATTTTCCCAAAACTAGAAAACATGCTTCTGAAGGCAAAATCTTTAACTGGTCGTTGCCATGGTAACGGCATGACAATAACCGTTTCCCTTTGGCTATGTGACTTTTATGTTATGAGGAATCTATTGCGCCAACTTTTTTGGGCATTCTGAAAAAGTTACTTATCAGCTTTTCTACTGGGCCTGCATGATTCTTAGGGAGAATGCTAATAAAGACTTGATTTCAGGATTTTGGAAATTTAGAGCTTTGACCCACCCATATAAATCTATGATATGAGCCAGTGCATGAGATTTCCAACAATGTGGTATGTGCGACCAGCAAAGCCTCAGATCAGCCTGCACATACACGCAGTCTGATCAGAGCCTTTGCTAGTCGCTTGAGTATTCTATGATTGTTAAGCACTGACTGAATACCATTTTGAGTTTCAAAGCTTAAAAGGAGGCTGCAGAGGCTCTTCCGAGTCTACACTTGTCAAAATGTCAAATTGTTGAAAATCTCATGACGCAGCTCATTATTATTTCAGAGTCCTCCTACGACCCCAGTGACAGGAGCCCCGGGGGTGAGTGGCAGCAGTAGTTCTGGATCAAGTCTCAAGTCCAAATCCAAAAAGAAAAAGAAGGTATGACAATCAAAACATTAACATGTAACAGTGGTCCAGATGAACTAGAACCAATGCGGCACTATGTGGTGTTTCCTCTGGGTTTTCACTGTTTGACAAAGTACACATTTAGGGGTCACCAGTATACAAAGGGTTAATTATCAATATTGAGAGACAATGCTTTTTTGACATAGCAATGCCTTTGTTATCTGTTATTGTCTGTCATTACAAGGGAGATAATCCATAAAAATATTTCCAAAGGTCAAGTTATCTTTTGTAAACTCTTGTCAGTATTGCTTCCTACATACTCTGTACACTTCACTCACATGCATTTGTATTGTTTCATTTTGTTTGTTAGGCGAAAGGCATTGTATAATGTTGCATTGTATTTAAGGTCACTGCCCACACCTGGGCGATTTTTTTTCCAAAAAATAGATTTTTTTCATTTTTTGATATTCTGTAGTACATCATATTATAAGCAAAATAACGCAAAATAAAGAAAATTTACCGTCCAGTTCAAAAGTTACAGCTCTTCATTATATGGCATATGTTGGCTTTTTTACGCAGCTTTTTGTAAATTCATTAAGACAAGTAAAATATACTGTAACTCAATTTTATATTTGAAAATCGTTATTTCAAACAAGCATGCGAAGCCATAAATAATTGAGAAATTTTTCTCAAACCATTCTTTTGCAGCTATACAAGTATTTTTCTTCATATCACGCTTTCAAACCAGCGTTCACCGATATTTATGCATTAATTTCCGGCAATTACTGACTGATAATTCAATATTTAAACATACTTTAAAAAAATAAATTTTTCTAATTTTTTTTTAGGAAAGTGATCATTATATAAGATGCGTTATGACAAAATTTAAAGAAAATTCACCGTGTAATTAGTGAGATATTACCAAATAATTATCCCTACCCCCTAAACTAAAAGTTAATGATCTTAGCAGGCTTTTCTTATTTCTAAGCATGTTAAAACCTTACGAACCAAACACTGTTGATTAAAATACCTCACTCTGAACTTCCAAATGAAATTATATGTACTCCAAATACTTGGAACATTTATATGCATATATGTGAGTACTTTTCAATGCCAAAAACGATACCAAAATACCCCACCCACGGTAAAAAGAAACTTATCCGCACTTTGTCTGAACACCTAGTCGATATATTTTGACCAAATGTGCATAGATACACCATTAGGATAGAGATGTAATGTTTTGGGGACATTTACCGTTTTTCAAGGTCTCGGGGTAACTCTGCATGTCAAATTTAGGTGAAAATGTGCTGTTTTAATATGCATCGCTTTAATTGATCGATGCATATACTTCATGTACTCATCCAAGAATTTGAAATGTTTTTAAATCTTTGTTGCGGCCTCGGGCGCCATACTAATGCCCGATCGCGAAGCAAGGCCAGACCTTAACACTTGACCAGAGTTGGTTTATTTCTATTAGATCTATATATCCCTTGACGGACACCTTTCAGTTGAAACGTGTCAAATGTAGAGTAACCTTGGAGATTAGCAAAAAATTTAACGTAAAATTGTAAATATTTTATTGCTCATTATTTTTATTTTTGCTTTGGGTGCTCAAAAGAACCGTCTCACTGAGTACCTATAACTTGCCTATGGTTGGACCCGCATTTATATGAAAAGGGTTCTTTTTATGCTCACATCCTTCCCGCTACTAAAGGGGGTATTCAGTGGCGCGGAGGGGGGGGGGGGTACTATTACTATTTTTGGTACGAATCCCGTCGGCGTTGGTCATGGGCGGAATTGGCCACCAGTAGTCTAGAGGGGCTAGACATTTTCTATGCGCATATCACATGAACCAGGCTTGAAGATTGGGTCCGCATTTACATGAATATAAATGAGCATCGATGCGACAAAACCTGTCTTCAGGGTTTCCGATAAGATCATACCAAAACCAGCCCCCTCAGCCACTGAGACTAGATAGAATATTTAGTGAAATCTCGCTTGGAGCAAGTTTAGATACGATACATGTACTATTCATATTCAATCTGTGAATAGCAAAGGCGCTGATCAGGCTGGTCTGTGCCTTTTTTTGTTTGCAGACCCCGATGGCAGAATTCCTCGCGTACCTTTAATAATTTAGAGTAGGCCTACTATAATTTAGAATCACGACTATACTTGGGTCAACCTTAGCCCAAGATAGCCTTGTAGCTAAATATTGGAATACATTTGACATAAGGCAAATTGTTTAGGACTAAAGCGAGGGTCTCTCAACGTCAACGTCGTCGTTTACGCATAATGACGTCATAAGAGCAAGTGACGTCATTAGCGCACGTCAGGTTCAAAGTAGACGCCAGAGAACGTGACGAGATAGTCTGTCTTGGTGAAATTTTAATGCAGGTAAAATAAAACCAGAAAATCATATATAGATCTATTTACAAGCAGTTATATCGTGATTGTTGATGTGGACTGTCAAAAAACCGCGAACAGTCGACTGACATTTCCCGGGTAAAATGCGTGTTCCATTACACTGACTGACTTTTTTTCTTCTCACAGAGCTGAGCGTCCATCGTTTAGTATCCGTAAAGAATGCCAACTTTTGTTGTTCATTATACTTAAAATTTTGTTTGCATTTTTAATGTTATATCAATCATTTTCAGATTACCAACGTGCAGTGTAACGAGCATTACTGTCGGTAGAAAACATATCATAGTTGCGTAAAATCACACTTTGTCATAATCGAACGCTACCAAGTATTGCCTCCCTTGATGATTTAGAGTTACGGTTATTGCTATGGGTAGTGACCTTAATGCAAATAAACTATGTATTGTACTTGTATTGATTCAGATGAACTACACTATCCTGCAAAAGCTAGTATGGGCCAGTACATGAGATTTTGGTACTCATCGCAAATACAAAAAAGCCTCCAATAAATACCCATGCTGATGTATCCACTGCAGCTAGATATCTAAATTTTTGTTTGAGTCTTCATCTTCATCCATACATTGTGTATGCCTGCAGCGAAGGCTCTGATGAGTCTGTGCTTATGCACAGGCTCATCAAAGTCTTCAGTGCTTGACACAGCGAGAGCGAGAAGTACAAAAATCTTGTGAGTGTACGAAGCTTAATAAATATGAAAGATTTTGTTTTCCAGGGTGGATTACCAGATACATTAAAAAGTCAGGTTCAGCCTATTAGACCAAGTGATATCCGAGAAGCTATGAGAAGATACACCAGCTTTATAGGGCCACTAGCTTCAGAGATGGTGAGTTGTCTTTCCTTTAACTCCCCAGCTCTCGGGTCTGACTCCAGGAGCCCCCTCCTCCAAGCAGCTCCTAGAGCCTGTTTCTAGAGTCAGGTAGCAGGCCCCCCCACAGCCTAAATCAAAGCCAGTTTCTAAAGCAGGATAAAAGATTTCCACAGGAGCTTTAGAAACTGCTTTGAATGGCGCTTGTTTCTACAGCAAGAAATGCGGCTCCCAAAGGGGCCATGAAAGCTGGTTTAAAGTTTTCCTTGAGCAGGCAGAAGGTCATGAAGCCAATAAGCGAAAATGTTGGGTCTGGGCTGTTACTTCATGTAGTATCGAGTTAAGCATTGTCGAGTTAACCCTTGTCATGCTGAATAGCTTTATGTACTGCACTCCTCCTGAATTTTTTATCGTGTTAACCAGCAGCATTACATTTGTAAGCATTTACTTTAAATCAGAGCTGAAAAACAGTGTTGATCTTGATCAGATGGCTTCAGTCAATCTGGATCTACAGTGTAACTGTTTTCAAAAAAAGAAAAATTCATGTTTGTCTAGCAAGAGTCAGCTGTATATGTATAGCATATAATAGGAGTTTAAACCATAGCCTTGTCACATTTTTCCATGAGATAAATCATGAAATACAGTGATTTCTCTAAGTGATGTTAATTTGTTTTAACTCTGTATCTGGGCCAAATTACAGATAAGTATGTGCAAGCAAAATAGTCCCAGATCAGACTGACTGCTCCCAGTCTGATCAGGGACTAATTGTTTGCTTTCTTCAGCAAATTATTTGTTGATTATTAGGACATACATGTTCAGATTATCAACTGGAAGATTACATTTGAGCCGCGACATGTGATTTCCAACATGCAGCATTTTGACAAGTGTAGATTCAGACGAGCCTGTGCAGCCATATTTATCCATCCATATTTATCATGGTTTAGGCAGATGTGTTTAATTTTATCTTCAAATTGTATGTTGTGTGTAATCATTAGAATTTCCTCATTGAGGCGATTCTAATGATTACACACAACATACCTCTATTTTATGGAAGACTAAAATGTTATCCTCATTATACCACCAAATCTGGTGCTAATATTAATTCTTAGTAGCTCATAGCTTTAGATAAACAAAATTCTAATCCATCAGTTTATACATATGTTTTGGGTGCTCAAAAGAACCGTCTCATTGAGACGGTTCTTTTGAGTACCCACAACACATGTTTTGGTTGAGAAAGAAGAAAATTAATTTTTTGGTACACACTCTTAATAAAGGCCTGGTAACTAAAACTATTCTTATCTTAAACACATTTTCATAGTCCCAAACGTGTTGGAGCCATTGAAGTTTAGCTGTATTACACTCTAAATATGTAGTATAATTATAGTACATACATTCTCTACTACTATACTTTGCCTTTTGTTTGAAGAACCATGGTGAAATAAATAATGTCTATTTCAGAAGGGGAATACACTACACCAGCCTAGGAATATCCTCTTGTGTACATGAGGCAGAATCCATTAAGCACCAGCCTAGGAACATCCTCTTGTGTACATGATGCAGAATCCATTAAGTTTGGAATACACTACACCAGCCTAGGAACATCCTCTTGTGTACATGAAGCAGAATCCGTTAAGTTTGGAATACACTACACCAGCCTAGGAACATCCTCTTGTGTACATGAGGCAGAATCCATTAAGTTTGGAATACACTACACCAGTCTAGGAACATCCTCTTGTGTACATGAAGCAGAATCCGTTAAGTTTGGAATACACTTCACCAGCCTAGGAACATCCTCTTGTGTACATGAAGCAGAATCCATTAAGTTTGGAATACACTTCACAAGCCTAGGAACATCCTCTTGTGTACATGAAGCAGAATCCGTTAAGTTTGGAATACACTACACCAGTCTAGGAACATCCTCTTGTGTACATGAGGCAGAATCCAATAAGTTTGGAACACTTTACACCAGCCTAGGAACATCCTCTTGTGTACTTGAGTCAGAATCCATTAAGTTAGGAAAATTTTACACCAGTCTTAGATCATCTCCTTGTGTACATGAGGCAGAGTATCAATTAAGTTAGGAATACTTTTAAAACACCAGCCTTAAAAACATGCAGACATGAAAATGGTGAATCCATACACCACTAGCCTAGAACCACCCTCCTGTGTACATGAGGCTGAATCTATTAAGTTTGGAATTGTTTATGCCAGCCTTGGAACAAATGCTTGTATAATAATTGTGAATCAATAAACTAGAACACCACCAGCTGAAACAACATCCTCTTATCATGTACATATTGTGACAGATTTCTTTATTTGGAATTCTTTATGCCAGGCTTGGCACATATTATGCATATATGATATTTGTGAATTGGGACTGCACTGTTTCTGTCTTTTTTGTAAGGAAATTAGTGTTAGAAATTTAACAACATTTAAGGTTGCCTTCAGTTTGAAGTGACGGCGCAGTGTGGTCCCACAGTTCTCAGGCATATTCAGTTTCTGTGTTGTGACAAAAGACATTTATGGCACTTCGAAGTGCTGATTTATATAATTTGGGACAACTAGTCAAGACTAATAGAACTTTTACTTTTTAAAAATTAGTATGTTTTCAAATAAGTAAGCCAGACACATTATATTTGTTGCTCTTATTGCAAAACAACCAGCTAAGGCTCAGGTGAGTATGCACTTTCTCGACAGATTCTTCGCTGTAAACAAATGCTGAACTTGAGAAGAGATGAAGATTCAGAGTGTATCCCTTATCCTGACAATGCCATCTGCTTTATATGTCTGCTGCATACATTAAAATGTACTCCAGACTATTATCAAGGCAGCAAAGACTATTAACTCAGATCAGACTGTTCCAACAGGAGCAGCCAAATCTGGGTTAATATTGTTTGTAATATTGACTACTAAAGTATGTCAGCAGATAGCACTTGTCTTGAATGGTGAGAAAAGGGTCAAGGAAAAAAATCATACATAAGCATCATAATTTTGGCTTGCCAAATTACTGCCAATTTTATAAGATTAAAACACAGAGTACTATTTTTTGTCCTTTGTCACTTTATCATGCACAGAAGAAGATGGGATATATTGTCTAGTGCAGCTCCAGTTAAGAGACTGGTGATATGACACTTTCTTGATTATACCATTACATGTATTAGTATCATCATGAGGAAACTTTAGTGGGGTTCTCGACCCAGTTTAGCAATTTAAAGACAGGTCCATGCACAGACAAGCGAAAAAATAACATGCCCTTCCAATTTTAAGAGCTATGGGACCCACTGAAGAGATATTAAAAGCAAATACAACTCTGTTCAAAATCTTTTTATTTTCTAACTATTAGCCACAACATACAAAGATGGCTATTTATGTACATAACAAATACAAAAGCCCTGATCAGTGGAGTGGCTGACCAGACCTTTGTTTGTGTAGGCAATCCAGTAATTCTAAACTAATACTAGCGCTTCAACTCTTTTGCATGCTGAATACTTTTCCATGCTTTTGTAGTCATCTGTTGTGTTTTCAAAATCAAACTTTTTCAAAAATTCTTTCAGGTACACTCGGAGTGTCAAACAGTTTGGGTAAAGATCAGGACCAACCTTCTACTGGTCCTGATCTGGGTTCAAACTGTTTGCAAAGGTCATCATCAGATGACATAAGTCGCCGCTAGCAAGGAAAGAGTTAGCCCAGCTGAAAACGTCTATTGATGTCTTTTGCTCCAATATTTTGCTAAACAACTGAATAATTTCAACATGCATGCAAACAGTATTGAAATTGATCTGGGTCCGAAGTATTTGTTTAAGAAACTTCCAAACTTAAAACAGCAGAAGACAAAGCAACTCAAAGCAGACATATTCAGATGTCGATGGCAGTTGAAAGTGTTATAATGTAATTCGTATTGACAAAATCATGAAATCAAGGTCAGCTGTATTGGCCCAGGTCAAAAATCTAAGGGCCAATACAGCAGACTGAGGTCCCATATCTGGGTCTGATCCAAATTACTGAATAATAGACAATTTCATAAATTAATTAAGATAAGTTCAAAAAGCTTGCATAAAGAAGTCATTTCATTCATTATCGCAGACCAATAAATTAATTTAGATTTTGAGGGAGTTCTAGAATAATAAATATACACGTATGTTACGTACTGTAAATTCGGAAATTTTCGCGAGGGTTTTATTTTCACGAAACTTTGCATATGTGAAGTTTCTTGAAAATTCAATCCTTGTGAAATAGAGAAATCATTCTGTGGTTTACTGATATAGGTAAATCATGCCCTAGTCGTGAATTTTAAACCTCGCAAATACGTCTTTTAATGCTTAAATTAACAACATAATAAAGTGTAAAATTAAAAAAGAAAAATTCTTGCGAAACTTCCAAATTTACAGTAACAAACAGCAAAATAGAACTATCAAATTCATTTTAAGAAGTTTATTTTGTGAGAAGCAATATATTTAGGCTCTATAAATAATATAAATGTAACATCTAGGCAGTGTCATTCAGCAAAGTAGCAAATATTTTTTGTGTCCTGGCAATTTTCAGATTCTATATTTAAAATGAATTTCCAGAGTTTAAAAAAACTTGTTTTCTTAAAATGCATGAATGACACATATTGCATTGCTACACTTTTTCCATGCTAGCAGGGATTAAATTAAGTTGTCTGCTGATAACCATTGCAAATAGTTTGGATCCAGATCAGGACCGACAGAATGTTGGGCCTGATCTGGATCCAAACTGTTTGACACTGATAGTGTTCCTGAAAGAATTTTTTTAAAGTTAACTTGAAAAAAGTCAGCAGACGACAACAAAAGCATGAAAAATTATCCAGTATGTAGAGTTAAACGTAGCAAAAATAGCTTAAATTAACAACATAACAAAGTGTAAAATGAAAAAAGAAAATGTTGGAAAATTCTTTACCCATTTATAGGCAATAACTATCAATAAACATTGTACCAGTGTTGATTCAAATACCGCATCAAGGGGTACATAGTCCTTATTATGTATGATTGAATATAGGTAAATGCAGGTTTTAGGATACAGTAAAACCATGCAAATTCAAACTCCGATTTTTCGCTTATTCAAATTAAATTTTGGACACAATGGATCCAGAGAATATGGCCTATTTATGAATTATTTCAATAACTATCTTTAAAAACATGTTTTGTGTGCGTTAAAGAAACATCTTCCCAAGATGTGAGACGCTTCTTTTACGCACACAAAACATAGGCTTCATAGGGGAAACCCCTGATAGTAATCATTTTTGGGGTTAAATACTTTTATGTCAACCTCCCTATAATTAGAACTACTGATAATTTGAAATAAAACCTAGTCCTTAACACTTTGAATTTACGAGATTATACTGTAGAAGGAAAAAAGTTTTGGTTAGGGTAACCCTACCCAACCTATTTTCTTTGGTGAAACATATATGTGAGTGCCGATCTGACAAAAGGGTCCTTCGGGCATTTTAGCAGTTTTTGTGTAATCAAAATTTCAAAAAAGTCTAAATTTTCAAGAATTTGCATGTTCTTACAATACAGTCAAATTGCATCTAACATGTAATACAACTAAAGGCGCAAATAGTTCTGATACAATTAAGTGATACTTATAATGTATGTTGCCATGGCAACAGCTGTGCATATGGACTACACACTTCCTTTAAAACAGGGTACCTCATTTCAAATGCTTTTGCAAACACAGGATGTGCATATGTGGGCTATTTGTGCAGTCTATGCAATTGCATACACATCAAATTCACAGAAACATGGAGCATTCTTGAAATATTGCTCCTAGCGTCTTTATATTGGCGTCATACGTTGACACAATGGTGTTGACGTCAGAACGTCATTAACAATATAAGTGACGTCATGTTTAAAACGCATCAACTATACAAGTTTAAATGCTCATATCTTCGTTATTTGTAAAGATAATCTCTTCAAATTTTCTGTAATAGTTCCCAACAGCTAGGACTTTCTTTCTCTGTAAATATCTCACTTTTGACTTATTGCCAGAAGGTCCCTTTTGTCAGATCTGGGCTCATGTGATTTTGTTAATTCTCTAAAAATGTATCCCTTTTTATATGTTTTAGGCAATTATTCTGATTATATGACTATAATATATGCTTCAAATCTCATAAATACTCTTTATATGACAGTTCTAAATGTGTTTATGTTTTTCACATCGATTTTCGGGATAACTTTTATCATCAATTTTAGCAAAATGTATTCACAATGAAAGTTGTATAGTTCTAAATGTGTTTGTTTTTCACATCGATTTTCCGGATAACTTTTATCATCAATTTTAGCAAAATGTATTCACAATGAAAGTTGTATAGGAGATTAGCGCCAGCTTCTTCTAACGGCTCCAAGATGTAGAAGTTAACTCATGTATAGATGCACCATTTGAACATTTGTAGCAAAGTGCAAATAAACTAAATATAATATGTCAGTCAAAAAAAGTGGCATTTACTAGCTAAAGTGATAGATGGTTTGTTCAATTATTGTGGAAAACCTGCCTGATTCGCTTGTGTGTTAAGTGAGTGGGGTCCACTTAAAACTTCCGGTTTGGAGCATGTGCACAAGATAAAAAAGCCACACCATGCAAAATCCCAGATTCTTTGCTGGTGAATAAGCAAGCACAGAGCCTCCTCAACAACTTTCATCTGAAAAAATATTTTGCAAAAATTGATAATAAAAATAACCCTGAAAATCAATGTGAAAAACATAAACAACTGAATTTAGTATCATTTGATAATACATATGAAACAAGATCACAGGGGGTTAACTCAGTCACAGTGCGGGGTGATTCTTTATGAAAGTTGTCAATGATGCTTTATGAAAAGGGTTACAGATTCTTTACTTTGGGTTAATGATTCTTGACAAGATGCGATGCTCATGCCAGAAACGGGGTGAAAATGGTTATATTAGACAGTTTTAGAGTCAAATTTTGTTAAAAGACATATAAGCAGCATGTTATATGATAGTCTATGCATTTATCATACAGTTTAGCTGCCCAACAATTCACCAATTACAATAGAGATGCTAAGTTGCAACACATGCCATATGTGTATATTTCATAGTTTTATCGAGCAAAACATACTGGGAAACGAACCATTATATTATATATTTGGTATAATATTTGGTATATGAAGCTTAAATTCTTCCTTAAATATGGGTTTTAGCCAATTTCAAAAATTTTCAAAGTAAATGGTTCTTTATGAAAGGTTACAAATGCTTTATGAGCCTAAAATTCGGGTAACAGTTTTTTTTTTAGAAAGTTGTTACATATTCTTTATTAAAGAAGTTACAGGTTCTTTATGAGACAAAAGCAATTTCGTCCTGATATACAGCCGTAACGCATTTTTTGCACCAATAAATGGGCCGCAATATGAGATTTCCAAAAATGTGGTATGTGCGAGCACCAAAGGCTTAGACCAGCCTGCGCATAAATTATGTGCAGTCTGATCAGAGCCTTTGCTAGTCGCTTAAAAACTATAGACCGATTAGCATTTGTAGTTTCTTAGCTAAAACGATGCCGCACAGGCTCGTCTGAGCCTATTCGTGCCAAAATGCCACAATGTCCATGTGCGGATCCAGAGGGGGATAGGGAGTCCAGACCCCCCTGGAAAATCACAAGTTATAGTTATATGGGTTTCTATTGGACCCCCACCTCTGGAAAAAGTTGGACCCCCCTGGAAAATGTGTAATAAAACCATTGGACTCCCTCTTTAAACTGTAAAATAAGTTGAGGAGCCACACACACACCCTGACAAAAAAATTCCTGGATCCGCGCATCGTGTCCCTGTACAAATATCTTTGGTGGTGTTGGGTTGTGTTGATGCTGTACTGGAAAAAAGTTGAATTTCGACCTTAAGACCCCATCCCCAGGGTCTGGGGAGGTAGGAGAGGGGGGTAGGAGATGGGAAAGTCAACAATTTTTCCGTCAAGTTAGGGCATCCCACACTTTACTGGGCAAGCTTGCCCTATTTCCCCACAGACCACAAATCCCCAAATCATCAAGAATCGATGTTAGGATTCGTGGAGAATTGTATTTTTTTTCCCCAATTCATTCGTTATGTTCTACGATTCAGTTACGAAATAAGTAAGAAACAGTTACGAATATTCGCGGGATTCGTCTGGATTCGGCCTGAGTGCCAAATTCACTACGATGTACAATAACCCTATTAATAAGTTAAAGAATAGATCACAAATTAGTTGAGAATACGCCGAATGCAGCACAAACTAGGTACGAATTTACTGAAATCCGCAATGATTCGTGTGATTTTCTCTCACCTCTCACGACAGTTATAAAAAAAGCCCATCCATGCTTGGGGGGGGGATCAGTTCCAAAATGAACGCTCCTCGTTTGTCAGCTGTAGAATTGATCCTGCAACTTGAGTGTCTAAAACAGCTACTTATATAGCTAGAAGAAAACAACTGCGTTAATGTCGAGAGGCCCTGGCTCTTTGGCTTGGAAAAATATGGTAGCTCACCATCAGCAAAACCACCAGCCAGGAGCTACTGACTGAGACTGATTGTGCTCCTGAATCTGCCAAATTTGTTTCAACTTCCAGGACTGTATGCGCGTGATGGGGTAGTTACTCTGAGGGAAAGTCCTTCTACTATCTCTTCCTTGGTTTCATTGCTTGTCTTAATATCCCGATTACCCACGAATGAGTTGAGAGTAGCTACGAATACCTAAGAACGCATCCAAATCTATTACGATTCAGTTACAATGTCCAAGAATGCATTAGGAATTTGTTACGAATCAAGCACGATTTTTCGAATCGGGGAATTCGTAGCCAAGTTTTGAACAGTTCAAATTTTTTGATCCCGATTCCTGATAGGCCTACGAATTGCAAGATCTGGCGATTCGTGGGATTCGGGCCCTGTGTGGAATAGGGGTATAAAACAGTCCTTTTTGCACATATTTTCACTTGAAACTGACAAGAACCCTTCTTGAATCAATGGAAGGTGGCGAATAAACATACTTGTATATACTAGGCCAAAAAAGAAACGCCGAATATAAAACATACATTTTATATGGGGGTCTTTCACCAATCTCACGCTAACGATTTGTCACTGTTTCAGCGTTGATTCTTGGATTATGAGTTCACAGGGTTGTGCTAGCAATCATTGTCACCGGACAAAATAGATTCAGGAGTTTAAAGTTATGTTTTTATCGATCTTGACGTCGCGTCATTAGGCGATGACGTCATGAATGCGCATGGTCTGACATCGTTCCAATTTGTCAGAAACGTTTCCTAAGACGTTCAATCATCCTTGCATGGTATCGAAATTGTTGGGCTTTCACCGATGGCGTTATGTTAGTTTCTAACATTCTTATCGCCTTTTCGCGTTCAACATTTGTCCGTAAATTAGCAATATATAACTTTTAATTTTAAAGTTTTAAACTGTTTTCAAGCAAATTGGATATTAGACTAGTGATTTCAGTAGTTATTAGATGTGTAAATTTTAATAAAATGAATGTGCACGTGAAAATCCTGAAAATAAAAAGACAGCCAGTACACTGGTTTTGGGTTGACTGAGCTCAATAAAATTATGGGAATAATCTGTGGCAGGTATAGCAGCAAAACATAGAAACAAGATGAAATTTTGTAACTCTCATTTAACTCGCAATATTTTTAATCTTAATATGCGGCGTTTCTTTTTTGGCCTAGTATATATCTGTTTTCATGACCAATATCCAGGAAATAATGGACTTTGGTTGGGTCGCAATGGAACTCAGGAACCCTTGATGAACAGCTGGGCTTACCTCCAACTGAGCTACGGGACCCAATAAAAATTTACTGTCATATGAATATTACCGATAGCATGAAGGTGTACCACTGGACTGATATCCGTCGTAGATGCTAATATTGCCCCTATTAATCCATACCAACCGCTTCCATTCCAAATCAGTGATAGAGTGCTTGACTCAGAACAGAGGGGTTGCGGATTCGAACCTCACCGGCGTTACTGCGTTGTGTCATTGAGCAAGACACATTTATCCTTGCTTAATACTGGTTCAACCCAGGAAGACCCCTCCCGACATAGCTGAAAGATTGTTGACGGCGACATAAAGAATCAAATCAAACAAACAAGCAAGAGCAACCATTCCACATCTTATCTTATGCTGTCCAGAAAATTAATTTATGTCTGTTCAAACATCTTTGAGATAGTAGAAGAAGAAAAGGCAAACAAAGAAGTATTTAAGAGGAATGATGATTTAGTTAAAATACACCAATATCAATAAATTAAATTAAAAACATGAATAAAAGATCATATCTCATTAGAATTTATAATTGGGCCGCGAAGCGAGAAACCCTGTCTTCGGTGTTTCCGACAAAGTGAGATTCAAACCATCCTGCTTAGCTACAGAGACTTGATAGAAAATTATTTTTTTTCTTGTAGCACATCTAGATATGATACTTTCCAATAAGCGATTTACAAAGGCGCTGATCAGACTGCGCGAATGTGCTAGCTGGTCTGTGCCTTTCTTGTTCGCAACCACCAAAGACAGGGTTACTCTCGGAAGCGCATATGTATCGATATTAATAATTGAGCCGTGACATGAGATTTCCAACAATGTGTTATGTGCGACCAGCAAAGCCTCAGATCAGCCTGCGCATACGCGCAGTCTGATCAGAGCCTTTGCTAGTCGCTTGAATATTATATGAACGTTAAGCTACTGATTGAACATCATTTGGAGTTTCCAAGCTTAAAAGGAGGCCGCACAGGCTCGTTTGAGTCTACACGTGTCAAAACGCCACATCATTGGAAATCACATGTCATGGCTCAATTTAGTTACAGCGTTGACTCAAAATCTGTGAGCCACGCTGTAAATATGGGTTTCATGCCCTGGTAGGCCAATCTCATTATATTTTGATAATAACTTCACATGGTTATAACTGATCCCACGAAGGTGTGTCGCATACAACACTTAACCACCAACTCCCAAAGTCAAGGACACAACTTTGGCTCAAACCTGGTCTGGAAACTAATGTATTGGCACAACTCTCAGCCACAGTTTAAGACATCTTCATGAAACAGATATCAATCAACATAAGACGACGTGTAATACACAAGGACTTTAACTCTGCTTTACCCTTTTTTTAAAAAAAAATATATGACCCGTTAAAACGGAATATTGTAGATTTTGTTTATCAAGAGCAGACTAACAAGTAAGATTAAAATTATTATGGACAATGTTTGCCTTAATCTTTCATGGGGCGCAGTGGCTCAATTGAAGGTTTGCTAGTTCAAGACTCACAGACGTCAGAGTCACGTTGTTGTGTCCTAGAGCAAGACATCGAAACTGATATAAAACAGAAGGATAAGAAATCGTCCCGATCCGACTGGGATGAAAAAAATTAAAGCAAACAGATATTTTACCGGCTGCTTATTACTGGATCCATCCAGGTAGACCCATCCCGACAAGACTGAAAGATTGTTGACTCGGGCGTAAAGAATCAAGCCATGCAAGTCAAAACAAGCAAACGAACAAACCAAATGCTCCTACTCTGCCCTGTCAGGCTCAACTCTCACTTATTCATGTGAAGTCCCTCCAAATATGCTGAGCCACCCCAACCCCATCAATCCATCGCATGCTCCTTTTGGGAGTTTCGAAAAAGACATTGATGTCCCGGATACAATGCTACAGTACTGGATGCTGATAGCAGGGTTTGGATATTTATGATGCATGGGAGGATCCAGAAAATTCTGTCTGGGGGGTTGGGTGTCCTGAAAATTCTATATTAGTTTTTTCACAGAGGGCAGTGCGGACCTGACCTCCTTTTCAAAGCATTTGGACCCAAGGGGTCCTACTTCTTCTCGAGGTTGTCAATAACAGTATTTGTAAGGAAACATACAACAACTTGTGATCTTCCAGGTGGGATGCAAACCCGCTGTCCCCCACCCTCGCGACACGCACATGCGATGCTTAGCTAACAATCTGAACTCTGTAGCTCAGTCAGTTGCCTATCTGCTTAATATGCAAGCAGACAGGAGATCACACCCAGCATATTTTTCATGGAGAGTTGTTTCCTCTCCTGATGATTCAAGAAGACCAAGTTGCCAGTTACTTGTATAAGAATTAGCAAAAGTAATGGTAAACTGCCCTACAGTAGGCTTGCATAGGAACACTGTAGTTAAGTTGACCACAGCTGTTTACCATAGACAACAAATCAAATCAAACAACAGTTAAATTAAACGAAATCAGAGACTATGTCTCGGCATCACTGATATAATATTGAAATAATTCTTAACCTTAATCGTAATGAAAGGGCGTGATTTGCTTGACTTGCGGCAAATTTGGACGGGATTTGGCCCTTTTTGTCTCTCCCTGTCTCTTGGAGGAGTCCCAACATGACAGAAATATTGTTGACTGGGCCATTAAGTCTTAATTCAATCAATAAATAAGTCAGGGCTTCAGTACAAGGTCTAATTGCCTTGATATTTGATTCTAAAACCATTAACATCTTTGCAAATTCTTTCATAAAGCATCCGAACCCTTTCATAAAGAACCAGTTATCCATCATTCGTACAGGTAAAGAACCTGTTACCAAAATATGTTACTGATTCTTTACCACTTTTTTTGGCTTGTCAATATTAGTCATTTAAAATAAGCCCTTTATAGTTTTACATGAGGGGAAAATTGATTTTTTCAAACACATTTAGATTGAACTTGAAGTTGTATGCGCACTATCTTTGATGGAATATATACTTTGATAAATATTCTGATTTTTGTTATAGGTTTTAACAATATCTGAATTAAACCGCTCATTAATCCCTGACACATACACCATCATTGCAAAGACTGACAGAGTAAAACCATTAGTTTTTCAATTATATGAATTAATAAAAATAAAATACTTTCGGGCTTCGAGAATCTTACGTTTAATGCGTTTTCCCATCACCTACCTTATACTGATTAAGGAAATCATAAAGCACCTGTACCCTTTCATAAAGCATCATTGACAACTTTCATAAAGAATCACCCCGCACTGTGACTGAGTTAACCCCCTGTGAAGATATGCTTGTGAAACATAAATGCCCTCGGAGCACATGCCAATGTTAAATTTTGTAACTATATCAAAAGTAGGTCAAAGATTAAGGTCATATATTTTGTTATCAGGCCTTTTGTTAAGAGTGTGAACTATTAATTTTCTTATTTTTTAATCAAACATGTTGTGGGTACTCACAAGAACCGTGCCAATGAGACGGTTCTTCTGAGCACCCAAAACATGCGTTCAATAAGGTGGCTAAGAAAATATTAACAATTTTACACTCAAAACATTTGTTTATCTAAACCTGTGTGTATATTTGAAAACTTCTTCCAACAAGGTAACACATGAAAAATCAAAGTTCTGGGTCCTGTAGTTCAAAAGTTATTGTCAACAATAAAGTTTGTTGCACAAACATATGCAGACCAAAAACAATACCTGGGGTGAATAAGTAGCACCTAAAGTCCTGTTATATTCAATGTCTAGAATAAATATAATTGCTATACAGGCTTTTAGCTTCTCTCTGCAGCTGGTTTCTGGCAACAGGGCTCATTAGAATAAGAGCAGTCCCGGGACTATGTGCCGCCCCTAAATCCCATTTTGCCTCTCAACATTAACCCCTTGTCATGCTGAATATTATTATGTACTATGTTCTTCCCCAATTTTTGTCCTTTTAACCTCAGAATTTCAGTTATAAGCATGTACATGTAGTGGTAAACCATGTGGATCCTGATCAGATGGCTTCATCAGAAGCCAGCTGATCTGGATCTACAGTGTTTTCAAAAAAAGGATATTTCCAGGCTCAGCAGGACAATGATTAAATGGGCCCATCAAGGAAGAATATTTCTAAGTCAATGGCCTTAACCTCATGGCTACTGACAACAGTGGGAAGTGTTAAGTCTAAAACTTTTAGACCAGTACCTGATATAAGGATAATCAAAAGTATAATTAAGCTTTCACAAAAGGCTTAGTCTACACTAAGCATATATAAAATGTTATTCTGAACAAGGCATATTTAAGCAAGGGTAACATAGGTTTGTGACTGACAAACATACAGACAAATTTGGCTGCTTGAACTCACAGCTCTCGAAACACTGATCAGGCACTCTGACCACCTGAGTCACCACCTACGGTCTTTGAATTGACCAAAACAGGGTGTTTTAACTTTGGTGTGGTACTTGATTGTATCAATTATTGATCTTTGCACCCTTACTTACTTTGGGGCATTTTGACTTTGGGACATCTTTGTCCTTAAAAGGAACAGCTTGTGGCAGACAGGCATGATACCCAGGTGGTCCAAAATCACTACCTACTTTCTTTGTATTGACCGATTCGGGGCGGCATAGCTTAAATCAAAGAAATCAGCTTGATTGAGACCGATTTTGTAAAAAAAAAATAGATTTCACGAAATAAAGCTGATTTCTCTTGAGTAGTTATACCCATTTGGGGTGTTTTAACTTGAGGATGTCTCTGTGTTATGTGTCAATAGTACACGGTATCTCACTTCCAGGCAAACTAACCAAACTTTAGATAGTCTCCACGCCATGACACGTAGACAATAAGCCAGATACATATACTAGTTCAGAAGATGTATATTCGTAAAATCAGAGGTGGGAATAGCCAGTGATTCACAATCAGGAACATCTGTCCATTGAATCCTGAATTCAGCAAAAAAAAAATTCTTAGCCCTTTAAAGCCCCTGTATTTTTTGACTAATACAAGTAAAGAGGCAAACAGTGCAGACCCAGATCAGACTGCTCCTTTAGGAGCATTCTGATCTGGGTCTGCAATGTTTGTCTAGACATTTTTGTCAGGCAACATGTGTTAAAAATTTAGAAAATCTACCGTAATACTTCAGTTAATATCAGGCAGGTTTGAGCTTGTCTGATCCAGCATTTCAGGAAGTATAGCCTTTCTAAAAAATGACTAAGCCCTGCTGCTCGAAACCCAACATAGAGGCTAGCTGAATTAAAAAACCATGGCCAATGACTTCAACCAATGTATGAGAAGACAGACCTTAATGAGGAAGCTGCACTAGCTCCCCTAGCACTTTGTTCATGTTCAGGGGAGCCCAAAGGATGTTCATGGGAGCCCAAAGGATGTTCATGGGAGCCCAAAGGGTGACCAATCTGTGCATTCACTGCTTTTGTCACTTATTCCTTCATCTATGAAACAAGAGATTTTGTCTGTTTCCAAAGACATCCTGAGTCTTAGCTATGCACTCAGCCATAGCTAAAGAACTAAGCTTTCTTCATGGGCCTTGCAAGGACTAATCATACTGGGCAGGTATCCTGGCTGCTCTGATATCATTGCTGTTCGATATACAGTAAAACCTGTCTTAAGCGCCCACTCAAAAAAAGATAAAATAAAGGTCTTAAAGACAAATGATAGCTGAATGAAGGTCGAAAGTATTGCAGAATGCTCTCTTGGAGCATTCTGCAATACTTTTGACCTGCATTAAGCGATTATCTGTCTTGAAAACCAATTTTGGTCTTCTTTTTGAGTGGCTGCTTAAGACAGGTTTTACTGTACAAAAATCATCCGACACAGGCTCATTTATCATTGGTTCAAATCACAGAAAAATGTCCACATTCTAACATTTGGAGACAAAGAAAATCTGAGTATCACAATGTGCTTCTTGATTCTTGTTAATCATAGTCTGGGTGTCCTTTTCTGTAGCTGAAAATATAAACAAGTAGAGGATTCTATGAGTGCTTATGTTTATTGAATTTGTTAAACCAGTTTGGGATGAGATAGAATGCAAGGCTTGCCAAGCACTGTGTCACTTTTTCTACAAATTAAATAATTTCAATAATACAGGAGCATGAATCTAGGTTCTATATTTCATATGAAACAAAAATTACTTTTAAATTACATTTTCGGCAAAATTTTTGTATGCAGCGTTGCAATGGATGTCATTACATAATGTTACTAATATGTAAACCACAAGTGGTTTATCCATTTTAATGCATGGCGTTATATCATGCCCAGATGCCACATCATATAATAAAAGATTCCACATGGTGTTGAGGGTTTACCTTTGATGTGGTCTAAGGTTGACAGGACTTTAGTTAAGAGTGTGTAACAAAAATTTAATTTCCTCCTCAACCAAAACATATGTTGTGGGTACTCAAAAGAACCGAACCAGACACTTCTTTTGAGCACCCAAAACATATGTTTAAACTGATTGGTAAGAAAACATTTACATTTTTACACTGAAATTTTTTGTTTATCTAAACCTATGGGTTGATATTAACTCTTTCCTTGCTAGCAGTGACTTTTGTCGTCAGCTTATAACCTTTGCAAACAGTTTAGACCCAAGCCTGTCTTGATCTGGATCCAAACAGTTTGACACCCTGATAGTTTTTCTGAAAGCAACAACAAAAGCGTGAAAAATTTCCCAGCATGCAAAGAGTTAATGCCAGAGATAAGGGCCTCATTTCTCGAAACAACTCTTCAGAGGGTCGCACCAAAATGTTAAAAAACTAAAATTCTGTGGCTCTTACACACTCTAAATTAACATGAAGGCGTTTGCCTTCCTTATTTTTGATAAGTTTTACATCATTTTTTCTCATTTTTATATAGAGACACAAGTTAATTTTCTTGGTAAAAATCAGCATGTGAGTTTCGTGTCCACTCATCTCAGTCAAGTGGGAACTTCACTCGGCTATCTCCTGATCCCTAAGCATGCACCCACTGCTGTCATTGAAATAAAAAAAAAAAACCTTCAGACATGAAATTTGGATAAAATATTTGTCTGACTACTAGCTACATTAATGTATTAGATGAATAAAAATCAGGGTACAACTTGACCAAAGGTAGTTTTTTAAAACACCATTTATGCCATGTGCACTGACAGCTAAATTTCAGTTAAAACATATGGTTCAGTTTGTAAAAATAAAACGAAAGCTTAAATATTTAGAAACGGGAGTTTTTAGTTTCCAAAACAGTTTAAAAACTAAATCCAACTTTTTAGGGATTAGTTTCCTTTCTAAACAATATTGTAAAAATCTAGATCTATCCATTAACCCATCTAGTGTTTTGGACACATGTTAAGATAAAAGACAAATTTGAGTGTAAAATTGTAGTTGTTTTCTTACCCATCAGTTTCACAGGGGGTTAACTCAGTCACAGTGCAGGGTGATTCTTTATGACAGTTGTCAATGATGCTTTATGAAAAGGGTTACAGGTTCTTTACTTTGGGTCAATGATTCTTTACAAGTTTCTATGCTCATGCCAAACGCGGGGTGAAAATGGTAATATTCGACAGTTTTAGAGTCAAATTTTGTTAATAGACATATAAGCAGCATGTTTCATGATAGTCTATGCATTTATCATACAGTTTAGCTGTCCAACAATTCACCAGTTACACTAGAGATGCTAAGTTGCAACAAATGCCATATGTGTATATTTCATGGTTTTATCGAGCCAAAAACGCTTGGAAACGAACCATTATATTATAAATTTGGTATCTGAAGCTTAAATTCTTCCTTTGATATACGTTTTAGCCAATTTCAACATTTTTCGAAGTCAATGGTTCTTTATGAAAGGTTACAAATGCTTTATGAGCCTAAAATTCGGGTTACAGGTTCTTTTAGAAAGTTATTACATATTCTTTATGAAAAAAGTTACAAGTTCTTTATGAGACAAATGCAATTTCGTCCTGATATACAGCCGTAATGTATTTTTTGCCCCAATAAATGGGCCGCTGGTATGTGCGACCAACAAAGGCTCAGACCAGCCTGCACATATGCGCAGTCTGATCTGAGCCTTTGCTAGTCGCTTAACTATTATGTGACTGTTAAGCTATTGACCGATTAGCATTTGTAGTTTCTAAGCTTAAAATGAGGCCGCACAGGCTCGTCTGAGTCTATTCGTGCCAAAATGCCACATTGCTGGAAGTTTCTTGTCCCGGCTCAAATGTCTTTGTTGGTTTGTGTTGCTGTTCAGGAAAAGTTGAATTTTGACCTATTGACCCTATCCTCAGGGTCGGGGGGGGGGGGGGGGGGGGGGGGGGGGGGGGGGGGGGAGAGGGGGGGGGGGATGTCAACAATTTTTCCGTCATATTACGGCATCCCACACTTTACTGGGCAAGCTTAGCTAAGGAGGTAATGCCCTATTCCACACAGACCACGAATCCCCAGAATCATAAAGAATCGATAAATGTTAGGATTCGTGGAGAATTGTATTTTTTTCAACCCATACGTGATGTTCTACGATTCAGTGGAAATACTGCAATAAGTTAAAGAAATGACCACGAATTAGTTGAGAATATGCCGAATGCAGCACGAATTGGGCACGAATTAACAGAAATCCACGGCGATTCGTGATGATTTGGAGATTTTCCCTCACGACAGTTATAAAAAGGTCCATCCATGCTTCGGGGGCATCAGTTCCAAAATGAATGATCCTCGTATGTCAGCTGTAATATTTGTCAATTCGTGGGATTCGGGCCCTGTGTGAAATAGGGGTATAAAACAGTACTTTTTGCACATACTTTCACTTGAAACTGACAAGAACCCTTATTGAATCAGCGGAAGTTGGCGAATGAACGTATATCCGTTTTCATGACCAATCTCCAGGTAATAATGGACTTTAGTAGGGTCGCAATGAAACTTACGAACCCTAGATGAACCACTGGGCTTGCCTCCGACTGTGCTACAGGACCCAATACATACGAATATTACCGATAGCATGAAGGTGTACCACTAGACTGATATCCGTCATAGATGCTAATATTTCCCTTATGAATCCACACCAACCGCTACCATTCAAAGGGAGTGCTGTGGCTCAGTGATAGAGTGCTTGACTCAGAACCGAGTGGTTGCGGATTCGAGCCTCACCAGCGTCACTGCGTTGTGTCCTTGAGCAAGACACATTCATCATTGCTTAATACTGGTTCAACCCAATAAGACCCGTCCTGGCATAACTGAAAGATTGTTGACTGGGACATAAAGATCCACTCAGCCACCATCTCACAAGTTCAAGGTAACAACTTCAACTCAGTCCATCGATCATACATGCTTCGTGTCCCCTAGCTCTGTATCTCATTACAGTTTAAGATATCCTCATGAAACAGATATCAATCAACACAAGACGACGTGTAAAACACAAGGACTTTAGCTCTGTATCACCCATTTAAAAAAAAAGTATGGCCCGTTAAAACGGAAAATTGTAGACTTTGCAATTTAAATCGTGCCCGCTCTGTAATAGAAGTACCTCGCCCAATAACCATTTTTGTTATTTTTGTTTATGGTAAGACTAGAAATATTTTCTTCTAACGTGCATGGACATCGATTTTAGAATTGCTTTAATTTGATCCACTTAACAATTACAACAAAAGCTGTCTGCGTTTGTCGTATGGTGAATGTTTTTGAAGTCTCTTAGGCAAACAGTGTAGACCTAAACAGACTGTTGCTGTTTGCTTCTGTGCTTATATATTAGTCAATAATCTAAACAAATATATGCAGCAGCCGAAAATTGGGTGTAATGATCAACCGCAGTTTTTGGCTGGCTTTTGGAGGTTGTACCAGACATCCTTTGATTTTTATGCATACTTTCAAACTTGATTGTCACTCATCGAATGACGACATGTTTTTGCATTTTTGCAGACAGATGGCGCAAATTTGTTGTTTTTGTCAATTTTAAAAAACTACACCCAATATTTCAAGTCTAGCTACTGTCCTGCCAGCCAAGAGTGACAGTGATGTCATGTTTTGTTTACACTTGTTAGGTAAAGCATTAACTTGTACACTCCAGCTGAGCTAACGCAAATCGATAGATCACTTGTATATTAATCCTATCCTGTGGATAGGATTAATACACAAGTGATCTATCGATTATAAGTCCCTGATAACATTGTAAACAAAACATGACGTCACTGTCACTCTTGCCTGGCAGGACAGTAGCTTTTATAGCTCAAGAAGAAATTCACGGAGCGCCTTTGAGCCAGCTTGCATGCTTTTATCACTTTTCGTGGTACCTCAAACTACCAAGCAGTAGACACTATTCAAGGGCGGATCCAGAAAATTTTGACGGGATGCGGGAGAGGGGGGGTCCACGCCCTATAATA
Source organism: Loripinus fragilis (assembly GCA_964019695.1). Classification (NCBI taxonomy): domain Eukaryota; kingdom Metazoa; phylum Mollusca; class Bivalvia; order Lucinida; family Lucinidae; genus Loripinus; species Loripinus fragilis. Next base: position 6,247,229 of record OZ026517.1, on the reverse strand, counting down.
CTGGACTTATAGACCGGACACCATAAAAAAAATGATGCATTTTCATAACCCATTTAAGCCGAACGTAATTTCCCACTGTTTTCAATTGGACAAGTCCATTCATTTTAAGGGTTGTTGGGTGGTATTTTTTAATTTTATTCAAATTTCGATAGAAATTCTGAAAGCAAACAGTGGAGACCCTGATCAGAGGCCGCGTTCTGCAGCGTCTGATCGGGGTCTATGCTGTTTGCCTATGTCCCACAATAAGGACGCTAGGCTTATATGGGTTAACAAAGGACCATAACTCCTGAAGATAAGGATCAGTGAACTGGTACTAAACAATGTGGCCAATTTTCGTAAAATTCTGATCTAAAGAGCGGACATCATTGGTGTGACGTGCGGACAGATGCACGGACGGACAGACGTATGTACGGACAAACAGACAGAGGTAATACTTAATGTCCAGGCCTTTATCATGATGGGCGCATAATGAAAGGAAACACACACAGTACAACTTATCAATTTTCTGAAGGATCACAAGTGATTGGACAATTTCGCTTACATAGCAGTGACTTCTTTTCAAACATGTCAAAACTGTATTCAAGAAAATCTGTAATTTATTAGATGAAGTCCATTTTTTAAGTTATACAAGCATAAGCTTTATAGAAATGTTTGGTCTACCTTAAGCATACTATAAAAACTATTATTCTAGACTAGTTATTTATTACCCGAACAGAAGAATATGTTTTTGGCAGACAGATATACATTGAGGAACCAATGAAGCTTGGCTTTTATTGGTCAAAACTTTAGATATGCCGTAAGCGTAGTCTATGCCGTAAGCGTAGCCTTAAAGGCTTATGCACCAGTCATTTGTATCTACGCCCCCCACCTACGGGGATAGCGGTGGGGTATGGTGCAGTGCAAGTACTTTTTGATTGTCCCCGCAGTACCGGGGAACTGCGGGGGTTTTAACATTGGGACACTTACCCCCCTGTGAGATTTTCTGTAGTGTAGGGCGGGGCTAAGAGTAGGGTTGTTGCCATCAGCTTGTCCCCACAGGACTCTGAAAAGGGAAAAGTCACTATCCCCGCCCATCCCCGTAGGTGAGGGAGCAGTGGATACAAATGACTGGTGCATTAAGGGAGCTGTGGATACAAATGACTGGTGCATTAAGTGAGGATTATCGCCCGTATAGGCTTTATCACACCGGGTAGGCTCTACAGTCAGACACGCATCAGTAACGTATCTGGCTACAGATGCGTGTATGACTGCAGATCCAGGGGTCGCGAGTTCGATCCCGACCCGGTACCATACCTTCGTGGAGATTGATCATGAAATAATTTCTACGGTCATTCTCCTCCTTCCGCTGATTTATTCAAGAAGGGTTGTTGTCAGTTACAAGCGAAAGTATGTGCACAAATTACTGGTTAACTGCTTGCTCAAGCCTGCCCAGGAAAAAGTGTGGTTAAGTGAACTGACCGTCCCGCAATGACCATAGCTGTTGACATGGGACGTAAAGCAACAAAAACAAACAAACAAACACCGGGTAGGCGGCAATCGAAAACGTTAATGCTATCGACAGACGTAGATCAAAAATCGATTGCCGCCTACCCGGTATGTTTCTCATATTGCACCAGCTTTGTGCATTGTTAGATGTTGCACGGAATACAATAACGAAGGCTCTGTTTTCGTCTTCAAATTATGAGAAAACAACTCCACCGAAGAGAACTATAACTGCAACTGCAGGTACCCAGAACGAGAAATCTGGCTTCTGGGTTCACAAGTAGTCTGCTTTTTATAGGTTGATTGTTAGATTCTAATGATTGGATATATCAATAGGCGAGGTAAGTTTGTGAATGTTGAAAAAAAAACTCATTTGTATTTCTTTTGGGTACTCAAAAGAACCGTCTAAATGAGGCGTTTCTTTTGAGAATCCAAACATGTAAATCGTTGTTGTCTGCATGTCTCCTTTTGTTAATCAAGAGTAGAATATCAAGTAAGATAAAAGTTATTATGGACAATGTTTGCCTTAATCTTCCATGCCTGTGTGGGGCGCAGTGGCTCAATAGAAGGGTTGCTATTTTGAGACTCAGAGACGTCAGAGTCAGTGTTTTACCCGCTGCTTTAGTACTGGATCCACCAAGGTAGACCCATCCCGACAAGACTGAAAGATTGTTGACTCGGATGTAAAGAACCAAGACAAGCAAACGAAAAACCAAATGCTGCTATTTTGACCTGTCAGGCTCAACTCACTAATTCATGTTAAGTCCCCGCCTATTGGGACGTTCAAAATACGCTGAGCCACCCCATCCCCATCAATCCACCACATGCTCCTATTGGGAGTTTCAAAAAAGACATATTGATGTCTCGGATACAGTACGGGATACAGTACTGGATGCTGAAAGCAGGGTTTGGATGTTAACGATGCATGGGAGGATCCAGAAAATTCTGTCTGGGGGGTTGGGTGTCCTGAGATCTTTATTTTAGTTTTTTTATTTCACAGACGGCAGTGCGGACCTGACCTCCCTTTCGAAGCAATTGGGCCCACGGGGTCCTACTTCATCCCGAGGTTGTCAATAACAGTATTTCTTAGGAAACATATAACAACTTTTGATCTTCCAGCTGGGGTGCAAACCCTCTGTCCCCCACCCTTGGGACACGCGACACATGCGACGCTTAGCTAACAATCTGGACTCTGTAGCTCGGTCAGTTGCCTATCTGCTTAATATGCAAGCAGACAAGAGATCGCACCCAGCATATTTTTCACGGAGAATAATTATTGTTTCTTCTCCTGATGTTTCAAGAAGACCAAGTTGCCAGTAACTTGTATAAGAATGAGCAAAAGTAATGGTAAACTGCCCTACAGTAGGCTTGTATAGGAACATTGTAGTTATGATAAACACAGCTGTTTACCATAGACAGCCAATCAAATCAAATAACAATTAAATGAAACGAATTCAGAGGCTATGTCTCGGCATCACTGATATAATATTGAAATAAATATTAACCTTATTCGTAATGATAGGGCGTGATTTGCTTGACTTGGGGCAAATTTGGATGGGATTGGGCCCTTTTAGTCTCTCCCTGTCTCTTGGAGGAGTCCCATCATGACAGAAATATTGATGACTGGGACTTTAAGTCTTAACTCAATCAATAAACAAGCCAGGGCTGTAGTAATAGGTCTAATTGCCCTGATATTTGATACTAAAACCATTAACATATTTGCCAATTCTTTCATAAAGCATCCGAACCCTTTCATAAAGAACCAGTTATCCATCATTCGAACTGGTAAAGAACCTGTTACCAAAATGTGTTAATGATTCTTTATGACCAGTTTTTAGCTTGTCATAATTAATCATTTAAAATAAACTCTTTATAGTTTTACATGAGGAGACAATTGATTTTTCAAAGACATTTAGATTGAACTTGAAGTTGTATGCTAAATATCTTTGATGGAGTATGTACTTTGATAAAAATACTGAATTTTATTATGGGTTTTATCATTATCTTAATTAAACCGCCAATTAATCCCCGACACATAAACCGTCATCGCAAAGACTGAAAGAGTAAAACCTTTAGCTTTTCAAATAAATGAATTAACAGAAATAAAATACTTTCGGGCTTCGAAAATCTTAAGTTTTATGCCGTTTCCCATCACCTACCTTATACTGATTAAGGAAATCATAAAGCACCTGTAACCCTTTCATAAAGCATCATTGACAACTGTCATAAAGAATCACCCCGCACTGTGACTGAGTTAACCCCCTGTGAGTTTTAACATATATGTTTTGGGTGCTCAAAAGAACCATCTCAATGAGATGGTTCTTTTGAGTACTCACCACATATGTTTTGGTTGAAATAAAAAAGAAAAAATTTTGGTACACATTCTTAACTAAAAGGCCTGGTTTTGGAACTGCCTTTGAAGAGAATAAAGTCTTAGATCTGAAACACACAAAATTTAATAAGAAGGGAATATTCGTAATTTGGAATATATGCAGGTATATATGAAGGAGCAGTCTGATCAGGGTTACACTATTGCTATAAAGTATTATTAACTTTCACATCCTTCTTAAAGTTGTAAAATTCAAAAATCTTAGGGTAAATTGGTTGAATAAGTGAATATTTTAAAATTTCTAGCAGCTGCCTGTCAAAAAGACCTAGACAAACAGCACAGATCCAGATCAGACAGATCTGGATATTATGTTTTGTGAATTCCAGGCCAGCAAATAACCAATTCTTTGCTTAAGAACAGAAAGAGAACAGTGTTCAAAATTTACAATTATTTACCGTACTTGAATTAAGTGGAAATATTTTTTGTTTGGTTTGATTCTTTACGTCTGTGTCAACAATTTTTCAATCATGCTGATATGGGTCTTCCTGGGTTGAACCAGTACTTAGCAGCAGATACAGTGTCTTGCTCAAGGACACAACACTGTGACTCCTCCGGCATTGAGGCTAGAACCAGCGACTCTTCCATCCTAAGTCTAACACTTCTGCACCCCCCACAAAGTGGAAATATGATAACTTACTTATAGATTCTGGTCAGTTGATATATACCGGTAGCAGCAACAAATACATTCACAAAGAAAAGATTATAATTCTTCGGTATAATCACTAAAGAGTATCTGGCCCATATAGTTCCTGAAACAAAGAAACCATATCACAATGATGCGAGTAGAAGTCAGTCTCAGAAAAACAGAATAGCAATTTTAGAAGGTGTCCTAGAATTTGACCCTCAGCCCAACCCAAGGGTAAGGCTGGGGTTTGGAGTCATGATGTGATTACTAACCCTAGATGGGTAACCATGGTCCAAATATGAATGGTTTCTGATAAGTGGTTATTGAAATATACTCCACTTGAGAAACTTTAACAAAAACTTTGCCATATCTTTTAAGGTGTCCTCCAGCCCCACCCAGAAGCAGGGATCTTGAGGTCTGGTGTCATGATGTGAATGCCAATCATCCAAGCTAACTATAAACCAAATATGAATGCTTTTTGATATGTGGTTACTGTGATATATATGCCACTTGAGAAACTTTAAAGGTGTCCTAGATTTGGACCTCCAGCGCCACTCAGGGGCAGGAACCCTAGGGTGTGGAGTCATGATGTGAATACCAACCCTCCAGGGTAACTATGGTCCAAATATGAATGCTTTCTGGTGAGTGGTTACTGAGATATAAATGTTTGGGTATAATAAGAGCGATTAACAGATCAGCTGTCTTATAATTTAATGGCCCTGAATGAATGAAGCTGCTTCATAACTGCACATGCTGTTTTATTGCAGTGAGTGAATTTCCTTGTTTAAAAACAGATAAACTTTTGGCCATTAAACAACATATGTGCAAATACTAAGTGGCAATGACCTTTATGCAATAATATTGGTTCCGATACGAAAATTGCAGAAATGATGTACATTAAATATCGAGCAGAAGAGACACAGCAGGCAAAAAAAAACCTACGCAGATCTAGAAGTGGTGGACCCCCCTTGAAAATCATATAAGATATAGGCTTCTTTAGGAATACTGGTATGGATCTCCCCTGGAAAATGGCATAGCTAACCAGCCAGCATTCTGTTTCGAGGCATCATTGACCCGCCAGCATAACGCCATTAAATGACATTACGCTGGTGGGCCGATGAAGGCCCGCTTCGATTACTGGGTGTAGGTATTCTTAGGATAACTGGTACGGACCCCCTCTCCCCTTTGTAATATCAAAACTTTGGACATGGACCCCCCAGGTGAAACTCTGGATCCGCGCATGGAAAACCTGGAAAGTGGTGAGAAATAACGGAGTAAATCTGAGTATGGAACAGTATGGATTCTATCGACCCTCAAAACCGCTCCGAGTGTAGAGGATGTCTCTGAGCAGGACAAGTCAGACAGACCCCACCCTCAGGACAGGATTATTTATGGCCGGTTTAACTGTTTTCCTTCTGGATACATGTAAACAGGCACTCTGCTCCATTTTCCATGATAAAAATCTTCAAGGACATAAATGCTTGAAACACAAAATGGCCTATTCCATACTTATTGTATCAATATCATTTGGAAATCTATCAGAATGAATGAGGGATAAAATAACTATGATTGATGATGATGATTACCTGTTGCTGCTAGTGCTGAAGATTGGGACAAGCTGAGTTTCTCTGCAGGTCTGGCTATATCTCCAATACCAGCTATCACTAAGGCCTGAAATACACATATCATCAAGTTCATAAGATTTTGGTTCTTGGGATAGTTCTGAAATGATTCTCTAATCAAGCATGCAGCCAGGGGTTTCCCTTGACTTTTTGGGGGGACATTACATCCCCAAAGGTTTAGAATTTAGGGGTTATTTCAAATTTTAGGGGGACATGCATTATAGTTATTTGACATAATGCACATCCACCTAAAATTTCAAGCTGTTTTCTTGGAATTGTCTCTTTGGGGACGCATTGATTAATTTTTGTGGGGGTCGTTTTGATTGAAAATGCGCCAAAATGCAGGATTTTGTGTGACAGGGAGAACCCTGCATAGCTATATAGTGGGATTAGAGGCCTTAATTTTGGACCGAGCCTACATTAAAATCCCTACTTTGTGCAAGCAGCAAAAGCTCTTGCGAGACTGTGTGGATTTGAAAGCCCCCTGAACCTGAATGTATCAGATTTAGATAACAGTGTAAACTGGTCAAAATAAATTAAACCCCACTGGGAATATTTTCCCATAGACTTAATGTAAACACATTCATGTTTGAATTGTCAAAGAATTTTAATGAATAAAGATTTTCCATGAAATTTTCAGCAAAGTAGTAGCAATGTTTCCTCTTAACATGTGCTAGGGATCAATTTTATAGATACATTTTCCATAGATCTTCACACATTCTAGTGAATGTCCGGTTTCTTTCCCTATCATTCCTATAGTAAAATTGGCAAAAATTGGATACTCTGAAAATTTAACACATACCCAAAGTTAATCAGTATTTTCAATTGAAACTTTGTGTAATCACACTAAAAGATATTGTTGTTTAACTTCCAAGGGTGGAGTTAGAATTTTCAACTACCTTTGATAATTTTGAAATAAACAACTAAACTTTGAGGCTATGGAAAAAAGTGACATGGGGCTTATTTTGACCAGTTTAGATCCAGATCAGATGGCTTCTGAAATCACACACCTGAGCTGGCTGGAAAATTTAAGTGAATGTGGCACATTAATTTAATTTATTTAGAAGGACAAGGGTTGCTTGAATATGTGATAAGCAGGCCTTTAATTAAGAGTGTGAAAGATTTTTTTGTCTTATTTCTCAACCAAAACATATGTTGTGGGTACTCAAAAGAGCCGTCTCAATTAGATAGTTCTTTTGAGCATCCAAAACATATGTTAAATATGATGTATAAGAAAATATTCACAATTGTACACTGAAAAGTTTTGTTTATCCAAACCTGTGGATAAGTATCCAAATCTCATAACTTGGCTCAGTTTGACCCCAATCATGCCAGGCCTCTTCACAGTCAAGATAAACAAACAGTTTGCCAGTACAAATGTAATTATCCATAGTTCCAAATATTTTGAGAAACTTCTTATGTCTCATGTACTTTTTAAGGAGATGGTTCAAGTAGGGCAGTTGTCAGTTTCTGGTAAAAGTATGCATACACCGTTTATGAACTGGTTAAGAAGCCAAGGAACCGGCCTAGGAACAGAGTGTCAGGATAACAGACAAAATATGACTGAAGAAATTTTGACAGTGACAATAAACTATAAAACAATAACAACAACAATTCAACCTTAGGAAAACCAATAGAATACTATAGTAAAGTAACTAAACTATCAACCATATGCATGCCAATGATGACTGCCGATAGCATTTGTAAAAAGTTTGTGCCCTTAAGGCCCGACTTTGATCTGGATCATATCTGTCTGATTCTCTTATCATGGTATTCCTGAAAGAATATTTATGAAATGTTCATTTTGAAGAAAAAACAGCTGACAACAAAAAGAAACAACATGCACTTAACTCTTTACTCCATAATAACGCCTTTGAAATATCATGTATATGAAAATATTGTGGAAAATGGAGCATTTGCTCTTTTGGAACAAATGCTCCATTTTCCATTATATTTTCATGTAAGTATTCAAAACTTAACTTACATTTTTTTAAAATTTTTTCAATGTCTAAAAATAGAAAATGATGTCATAATCTAAAAATAGCCTATGGAGTAAAGGGTTAAATTTAAACTACCCTGCATGCAATGAATTGATATTTTGCTTTCTTACCCATTTCATTGTTGGTGCCCAGAAGAATATTGTTTTAGGCCCTGAAATGACAAATGTGAAAACAGTAACTGCATGAGTAAGAGGCATTTTTAAATATGGAATTTATCTTTTCCCCTGCTGGTGGTGACTTGCTGTCTGCTAACAAATAAAAAACAGATAATTCTTTGATATATGAATTTGCAAAAACATGTATACCTCCGGCCTATGCTCTTACTGTCCCAACCCCGATCCCTCCCCCCCGCGCCCAAAAAATCTAAAGATGCCCTAGATTTTGAGCTCTAGCATGTAACCATTTGTCTGAAGCAGTTGAGTAGAAGCCAGACATGCATGGTACCAATTATCCAAACTTGATTGTTTTCTAATACATGTAAATGGTTGGTAAGATATCTGCACTTTTTAAAGGTGTCCTAAATTTTGACCTCTAGCCCCACCCATCGTCATGAACCCTAAGATCTGAAGTCACAGAAAGAAAGTAAGTCTGAAATAGTTCCTGTTGCTCAAATACAAATGACTCTATAAAAGAGAAAAAATAGAACGCGCAGTTGATGGGGCGCCATCGCAAAACCCCAGGCTGAAGTTTTTGACCCCCCAGCACCCCCCAAGTCCTACCCCTGGGGCATGATCCCGGCAACAGAATGAAAATTCTGTTCAATATGTTTTCTATCTTTTATATCTGAGAACACAAGCAAACAGCACCCTAGATAAGCTTTTGGGTCAATTGGGTACTTACGCAACCTGGTTATCCTCAAATGCGTACTTGCAAAAACAATTGCGTATTTTCATATTTTTTTACGCCACGTTTTTTTCTGTGATTACACCTTTTCTTATTGCATGAAGCCATCGAAATGTGCTTGCATATTTATTCACTCCCATCGTCTGCCTTTCTAAAGTATCAAACTCGCAGATTTTATTGTTCCTGAAGCAAATCTCATCCCCTTGTTGACATTCGAGCTTTTATACTTTGCAGAGTTTCACTTTCACCTAAGCGTTTTTCCGCGAAATACTGGACTGGGCACCGATATTTTCATAAAACTGGAGTATATTGCGCGCTCGCTAGTAAAAATAAAATCAATACCCCACTGGCATTAGTTTATTAGCCGAATGGAAAGGAAACGGACCAAAAGGTACGCAATGACATCGCCTGTAATTGCATCCTATCGTTCATTGTCTTGCGCAGGCGCGATACTAAAGAATCAACCTGTCTGCTATGGGACATCACGACTGAAAAATCGGGTTTGTGCTGTTACGCGGTACGCATTACTCATAACACCTACGTTAAAAAGTAACACGCGTTAAATGCCTATAGATAATCCTTCAATGGAGGTATCTAGTCATTTTGGGTAGCCAAACCATAACAATGATAGGTATTACGGTATTCAGCCATAGACTGATCATATTGTATGCACTAAAACATTTTTGAAAACATTCTCCGCATGGCATTTTCATAGAAACCGTTTCAGTGACATGTGATGACGCGCTTGATAAACAATATTGAATCAGCCAATCGGGCGAATCACATGACTCTGTGACGCATTTGGTTAACAAATATGTCACATGTACCCACAGTGCTCAAATCAGACAGGTTAGTATTTGATAAAATGCTTCCGGTCGACGACAATGTCCGATCGTCAGAATTGCTTTTCGGTACAGTATATTGCGCGCTCGCTAGTTTTTGTTTGTTTGTTTGTTTTGTTGCTTTACGTCCCATGTCAACAGCTATGGTCATTGTGGGACGGTCAGTTCACCTAACCACACTTATTTCCTGGGCAAGCTGGAACAAGCAGTTAACCAGTAATCGTGCACATACTTTCGCTTGTAACTGACAACAACCCTTCATGAATGATTCAGCTGAAGGGAGGAGAATGACCGTAGAAATTATTTCATGATCAATCTCCGCGAAAGTATGGGACCTGGCCGGGATCGAACTCGCGACACCTGTATCTGCAGTCAGCTTCGCATCTGTAACCAGACACGTTACCGACTGCGCTACGTGGCCCGGTGCGCTCGCTAGTAAAAATAAAATCAATACCCGACTGGCATTAGTTTATTAGCCAAATGGAAACGAAATGGACCAAAAGGTACGCAATGACATCGCATGTAATTGCATCCCGATCGTTAGAATTGCTTTTCAGTACGCACACATTTCATTTTAATTGCTTTTTTGAGGATTTTAATTGCGTATTTACGCAAATACGCTGCTTATCTAGGGTGCTGAGCAAAGTTTGGTATAAAAAATTGAAATTGACATGGTAACCGAAATGATATTTGCAAAAGGCGAGACGTGGTGATGGTCGTCGCGGGAACACGCGATATATGAATGCCAACAAAACGGAATTTGACCACCAACTTATTTCCCCTGATGATGTTTAAATTGATTTCCCTTTACATGGGTAGTCCGCTATCGCGCATTTATGCAATATTTTACGGTCGCGCGTTTCCGAGATTCCCCAGACCTGTTCACTGCCTGATCCGAGTCCTGCAAAAACACAGGACTAAATGTAGGAATTTCTTGACTGGAGAAACAGTTACTTGTGAATGTAATCATCTCAATAGCATAACCTTCAAGAAGATAAAGGTGGCCAGTTAATTGGCAGAAGCAGAATCGAATGAGGGTAAGGACTCGCGAAAACACATGACAAAAGGCTGTTCTCCATTCCGTCAATCGCTGTTTAGAAACGCATGACGAATTCTGTTAGTGGACATACCTGCCGCATGATTCCAAGCTGGTGCCATGCTAGCAGGAACTAATTTGTCCGCTACAGATATCAGGCGCCTATAAATAAATGACATTGTCGGTTTGTTTTCTTTCCAATGACAACCGGAAGTTAAAGAAGAAGAAAAAAGCTCTGTTTGCATAATGATCGTGCGGATTAGTCGAAACGTTCCCAAGTCAAAACGTCCCCAAAAAGCACGCGAATTTCAACCGTGGCTCAACTTGAGGTTTTCTTTAGCTCTGACTATCTGTGAGTCATGAGCCCTTTTCTTTGTTTCATCATATGATGTGTAAATTTGATTAGAATGTTTCTCCATGATGATACATTGCATTAGTTAGATGGCCTCCATGCGAGCAGAACATTTCTTGTACTTCAACAACAGCAGAATCTAGGGCGAAGATTTGGTACCAGTAAAATGCATTTAAGCCCCCTGTGACTTTATGTTTATTAATACTCCCATTGTGGGATTCTGTAATTGTTCTATGTTTTGTTGTACGTTGCTTTGTGTCCGTTCTAGTATTGCAATTATCTTGATGGGGAAGAGAGAGCTGGTTGCTTTGCTTAATTTGTCTTCCTGGTGTCTCGTGATGGTTGAGCGGCTCTTCCTCGCGGTGCCACAGGGTTGTCTGCGGTTTGTGATTGTGGTATTTCCTGATCATACTCACTTACTATTTTTCAAGGAGGGGGGGTAATTAAAATATGGATAAAAAGGGCTTAATGCTTCCAATTTTATACCAGAAGAAATTCAAGAAATCATCTGCATTCTTGAGAGAGGGGAAAAGCACAATTCGTATAAAATTATACGTATGCTCAATATCTATCTTCCTATATCCATGTTCACTAAGTGGGGGACGTCATACGGGAATTCCGGAATACTAAGTGCTGAGGGGGTTAGCTGAAACAAAGTGATAGAAAGGTGGTGAGATGAGATTGTACAGTGCGAGAGGGAATATTATCGGTATCATAAACTTTGCAAAACCTTTTCTAAATTTTATAGACGATACTATGATTTGATATCTAAATTCCGAATTGGACTTCCTCTTTCTTTCTATGTATACTCAGTCGATCAGTATCTGATCATTATCAGAGGCGAGTGAATTTTGAAATTTTGGGGAAAACCCCTTCTGGCTGAGTTATTTAAAGGAGTGCCCTGAACTCCTCTGTGGTCTCAGCTGCGACCACAGTTGGAGCCAGACTATTCCAATGGGGAATAGTCCGTGGGAAAAAAGAATACTTCAGGGCATCACTATAAGTCTGGGGCCTGCAATACTGTGAGTTGTGTGATGACCTGGTGGATTTTGTTCTCTGAGACGGGGTCAAGTACTTGTCTTTATCAATAGACACAATCCCACAATGAATTTTGTGGAAGAAAAGAAGAGAGGATAGAGTCCTCCGGGCCTCCAGAGTTGGCCATTGCAGCTCATCGAGCATCTCGCCAACACTTCTGGTGTTGCGCCACCTCCTGCAGGCCCAGCGGGCTCCCGTCCTCTGTACCTTCTCAACTTGTTGAATCTAAGTTTTACAATATGGGCTCCAAATAGGAGCTGCGTACTCCAGTTTAGGGCGTACCAATGTTTTGTATGCAACCTGCTTAGTACTCCTAGGTGCGAAAGCCAAGTTCCTGCAAAGGAAACCTAAAGTCTTAGTTGCTTTGGACGAAATATCAGAGATATGTTGACCCCAATCCATGTTCTCTGTGATTGTTATACGGACTGAACATTTTCCAAAGTTTGCTGATGCAGAGTGTAGTCATAAATGATTTGTTTGTGTGAGTAATGCCGAGTCACCCTCATAGAGTGACATTTGGCAACATTGAATTTCATTTGCAACTCAGCCTCCCAGAACCCAAGACTGTCAAGATCTTCCTGCAAAATGAGACAGTCTTGCTCAAGGATTAAGATTGTTGGCTCTAATATTTTTTCAGAGCATTTCATTAAAATAATTTCCCATTTCAAAAAGATTGGCTATAACATTAATGTATTGCAACAGACTGCATGCTTGGCGGTCAACCCAATCACGGATGACAACTTTGCTTTCCTCTCTATTAAATAATTGCACACCGGTGGGTCGGACTTCAGACTCTATGACGGTTCTGACTTAAATACTTATCTATTGATGAGATGGTAGGGGCCTGATGCTTTGGCTGTTTGTCGGGACCATCGGGGTTTACATGTTGGATTTCTTTTTCTCCTGCATTCAGTTTTATTTACTGTTGAGTCCTTATCTTTGCTTTATCTCTTTGTTATATCTTGATTTACATGGTCTGGGAGATGATGCATTGGTAAGTTAGGGGTCTTTCATGCAAACCAAATATCTATGTGTCTTGATCCACATCTGAATTAAGGGTGAGGTTGGCGCCGTGAAACCGGTTTAAGCCCTCCAGTAAAATGTTTTACTGACTGTTCCAAGGCGTTACTTCTTTTTTGGATCTTTTATGTTTTTTTTCTGTCTTGTGTTTGCTATGCCTTTGTGCGCGTCTAATTATATGTGCTTTGTGGTCACCTGCTGGGAAAGGGCTGACCTCTTGGCTCTCGTTTGTGGTGTCTAACTGTGTATTTGTCACTTTCCCGCTGGTATCCTGGGTCAGGTGTGGTACTTGATTGTATCGATTCCTGATCTTTGCACCCTTACTTACTTTGCAATGTATGCATGTTCCTATACAGGACACAATCGTCCGCGAACAGGCGAACTGAAGCCTTGATATTATCCCGTAAGTCATTTATGATAATTAGAAAAAGTATCGGTCCTCAGATCGACCACTGGGGTACACCAGATAAAACAGGGACTGGATCTGAGGCTGACCCATCCTGGGCCAGGTGTGCTACTTGATTGTATCGATTCCTGATCTTTGCACCATTACTTACTTTGACCGTCTGCGCCCAGAGAGCCACGAGCCGATCCATTTATGGGTGGACCCTCTTACCCCATAGTAATCGATTTTGTGTAATAGCCTCTTGTGTGGGACCTTGTCGAATGCCTTTGCGAAATCCATGATGATCAAATCTGTCTGCTTGTGCCCCCGATTCATCGCACCATCCAGGTTGCTGATGATATCGTGCACAAACTGCACCAGCTGGGTTTCACAAGACCCCCAACTTCAGAATCCATGCTAACAGTCAGCAAGTATGCTATCTAAGGCTAAGTGCTGATTGATGTTGCTCACCAATATATGCTCTAGGGGTTTGCAACAGATGCAGGTTAGCGACACCGGACTGTAGTTCGCAGCATCGGGGATACATTTGCGTGTCGCCAATCATCTGGCAAACATTGCCCTGAGCTAAGGATTCATTATAGATAAGTACTAATGTGTTTCCAGAATTTTAGTGACCCCCGTTTTTCTTTTTTTAAACAGCTTTGAATTGAACCTAGAAGAACGGCACTTAGCATGTGGATTTAAATGCACACCGCGTAACTAAAACTAATTTTTGGGAGACGCCCTTATTTGTAAATGAAGCCCAAATCCCCTGTACAAAAGAATAACTTAGTTGTTTTTCCCTACGAATATACCCATGTGTACCCCTATAGATACACGTGGTATATTTGCATTTCTATGATGATATATACTAGCCTACAGGAATATCTATATCCGCTGATTCAACGAAAATCTATTCCGCAAACCTCACTCGTAGTAACTTTGACACACACACACACACACACGCACGCACACACGCAATTGTAAAAGTCTATGTGGGTCCTAGACAGTGCCGTATTGAAAGCAGGCAGCATGAAACCTGCATGTTCATCGACTCTTTTTGCCTATGGGGTAATTTGCCATGGTTTTGTCGACTGCTGATATTTTTTTTCAAAATCATTTTTTTGCTGTTGTTGTTTTTTTTCTTTTTTTTTTCGGTAATATCAGTAGAGTGTCAAGCAGTTTGGATCCAGATCATGCCTGTTGGGTCTGATCTGGGTCTTAATTGTTTGCAAAGGTTATCAGCAGACGACACTAGTAAGTAAAGAGTTTATGACGACAAGTCAAGCAAATTAGAGAGTTGACGAGAAATAGCGAATGGGGAATATACATTAAAATTCAAGAGCATCAAATATTTGCCTGCTTAAGATATTTCGCTGATATACTTTGTCAACAGCCGAAGCCAAGTTCAGGCTAAAATGTTGGGCATTACCTGGATCCATACTGTTTGAAAACCTATTTGTATTCCTGAAAGACATATTTCTAGAAAATAATTATTTCGAAAGAAAACTCAGCACAGAACAACAACAACCCAGCTTTTAAGGTTTAGGCAATACTATTACTTGAATCGCTTTTTAACACAGGCCATTTCAATGCATCGGTTTTAGATGTACAGTGAAGTTTATTAGTCAGTATAAGCAGTGAATCATAGCCTAATGCGCGAAGATTGGTCCAGTTAAGCAATTTTAGCGTGAAGCTGCGACTGTCTTCTTCAGTTTAAACACGTGTTTTGGGTGCTCAAAAGAATCGTATCATCGAGACGGTTGTTTTGAATACACACCAAATATTTTTTGCAAGTATTTTTTGGTTGAGAAATAGGAAAAATAATTTTCTGTTACGCATTCTTATCTGTAGGACTGACGAATAACCTCCACTGACCCGTATAAGCCATGTTTTATTTATATTGTTAGGTTCACTTGGGGACTAATTCAAAGAGGAGCGGCAAAAACACACCAAAAATTCCATCTAATCCCAGCCTATACAAAAACTCACATTTATGTGGGAAAAATTAATTCAATTACGCGGTCTATATCTAAATTCATTTCTCTAATTTATATTTCAATTAAAATCACCATTAAAGAATAATTAGCAAAAAACGGGGGTCACTTAAGTTCTGGAAACACTATAGGATAGCTGAAATCTGTGTAAATCTGGCTAAAATATCTCTTGTGTCAAGGACTTTCGGAACCTGAATTCTATGGTGACTTAGTGTATAAATTGTAGAAGATTGTTGGCTCTAACTCGGACCCAGTATGTCAGTAACCAGTCCGTGTATATTGGGTCCGAGGCTCTATTATTTTTTAGCGCAGTTCATTAAAAAAAAATCCCAAAAGATAGGCTATAACATTAATGCATTGCAACAGACTGCATGCTTGGTGGTCAACCCAATCACGGTTGGCAACTTTGCTTTCCCCTTAAATTGCACGCCAATGGGTTGGACTTCACAATCTATCTCAGAGCGGAGTTTCACATACAAGTTGTTCAAATAGTCAGTTAGTACACGGATTTGCTTGCTATTTTCTTTCCCCTTTACGACCTATTTCACTTCACTTTATCCAGGTTGGACATGACTTTCAAGGAATCTCACAACAAAAGTTCTGTGCCTTTTCAGTTTGTAAAACCTGCTTGTCCATTCTGGTTTGGCGGTCATCTTGATGGGAAGGAGAGGGCTGGTTGCTTTGCTTGGTTTGTCTTCATGGTATCTCATGGTGGTTGTGTGGTTCTTCCTCGCGGTGCCTTGGGTTTGTCTGCGGTTTGTGATTGTGGTATTTCCTGATCATACTCACTTACTATTTTAGGTGGCTTTCATTCCTCACATCAGGCTTTTGCATCGGCTAGTTTGTGTCTACAGAGACCTGTTTTCTTACTCAATAGACTTGCACATCCATAATTCTTGATAATTTTACCAGAAACAACAATGCGTATCGATTTCCTTTTTTATGCTTCCATGTTTTCCTTTGAAGTTTTGATGTTCTGTTGGCTTTGCTGGTCGTTATGTCCACATGTTTTTACATGACATATATTATTTATTATATAAAATACATGATATTGCAAATGCATTTTAAAAATCAAACAAAATGGAGGCTTTTACTTAAGGTGGTATATATATTTTTTTTTTAATTTAATCTTTACTTTTTGGCAGGGCTCCCTTAATCCCCAATACTATGATCTTGCTCCCCAGCTCCCCTAAAATAATGAAAATAAATAGTCCTTCTCCCCAGCTCCCCTAAA
The DNA here is from genome assembly GCA_964019695.1 of Loripinus fragilis. Classification (NCBI taxonomy): domain Eukaryota; kingdom Metazoa; phylum Mollusca; class Bivalvia; order Lucinida; family Lucinidae; genus Loripinus; species Loripinus fragilis. The sequence goes on along the minus strand of OZ026517.1, from coordinate 6,230,364 downwards.
ATAATGAAAATAAATAGCCCTTCTCCCCAGCTCCCCTAAAATAATGAAAATAAATAGCCCTTCTCACCAGCCCCCCTAAAATAATGAAAATAAATAGCCCTTCTCCCCAGCTTCACTTCCCCCCCCCCCAGCATACTCTATTGCGCTTGGTAATCTTGTTTGTTTGTTTGAATTCAACAATCTTTCGGTTATGTCGAGACGGGTCTTCCTGAGATGAACCAGTAATAAGCGGGGATTAATGTGTCTTCCTAAAGGACACAACGCAGTGACGCCGATGAAGCTCGAACCTGCGGCCCATCGGTCTCGAGTCAAGCACTCTATCACTGAGTCACTGCGCTCTCCACTTGGTAATCTAATTAGTAAAATAATAACGGACTGATTACACGGAATAGGCCGGGGAGTTAAGTAATGAAGATAAAGTGCGAATTTTGAAATAAAAAAAAAGATGTCTAGGCCTACAAGACAATGATAGTCGCCGTAGTACCGTTTGATGATGCCCTACCAGGGGGTACCCGTTTCCTCGTTCCCCTGAAATAAATTGGCGTGTTCCCCTTTTCCCAAAAAATCGAAAATTTGCTTTCTTGTGTTCCCTGTTCCCCAATATGTCTTTGTTCCCTGTTTCCCTCAAAATTTGGCCTTTGTTCCCCTGAAATAAATGCCTCGAGTCATTCCACGACTAGCGTATGTAACGTGTCCCTCTGTTTATAAAATGTACACAATTTCTTAAAATGCCAATTTTGTCCAAATTACCCCGTAGCAAAAGTCAAGATATATATTTACGTCCATGGACACATGTAAATATTAGTTGAAATGCGCAAAGATACGTTAACAAAGACTTTAAATGACTGACCCACCTCAAAATGCCATGTCCCGATGCTGGTGGTATTAGTTTCTACCCTCTTAAATTTATTGCTAAACCACTAGAAAAGCAAAAAAACTATCTAATCTGACACATTTACACGTAATCAAGGCCAAAAAAGCAGCATCAGAACAGTATAATAACATAGTTTGGAAAAAAGAATGAACTGATGAATGTCCCTACATCCGATAAATCATTTGGAATATAAGAGTATAAATCCATGTGCAGAATACTACAAGAGAATACATTTTAACAATATATTGATTCCCGCTCTCATTATGGATACAATGAAATCTCATGTTTGTCCACTCCACAACGCACCACTTCCATAACGTTTCCAACTGTGACGATGGTGACCCATCTGTTATGGTAGTGACATCCATTGCCATGTGTTGTGTACGGATTTTTCACCTTTGCTTCTTGGTGATAAGATGCATTGTGGTGCTGCCTCGTATAATTTGAGTTTTCATGGAGCACATAAAAAAGTTATAGGGATTTACCCGGAAGAAGCCAATACTTTATAATAAGAGCAGATAGGACTTTGATCATCTGTCCTGTAACTCACAATGGAACCCATTCATATTTTATGAAGGTGGTTTTCACATTGATTACCTATGGGTGTAGATGATAACAAATGTTTTGGATCAAAAGGGGCTCTTGCATGGTATGGGAAATTAACATGGGAGTCTGCCCACGCTTGGATTTTGTAAATATTATCTTATTTAATTGTCTGGGGTATAACTTTAATATTTATGGTGCGTTTGGGTTTTTATGCAGTTCCATTGCTAATTTATGACGTCATAAATGATACCACTATAATACCTTAGGGTACCCAGTTATAATCATTTCTAAAGTAATTGACATATCATGTAACAGGCAAAAAAATGTTTCATTAAATAGCTATATCATTGATAAGATCACTGCTACTTAAAATGGCTTTGTATGTATTAGGATATTGGGTGGGCACTCATTTTTATAGCATGGAACCCCAATTTTCGACTGTATATTTTGTATTCAGTCAAATTTGGTATTAACATTTTTACTGGTTGCGGTCTTTGTCAAGATACCATTTCAACATATAAACTATCCATATATGTTAAGAATATGTAGACCAAATTTCATGAAATTCAAGGACCGGTAACATATTTTCTTAACTTGATGTAAACACATGGACCTAATTCATCGAAAAGTAAAAATACAATAATTATGTTTCAGTGTAAAACATACTTGAATACTTGCTTAGTTTGAATCATCATGCTAGTACGTATATTGGTAGAAGTTGATATGTTCAGTGTTTCCCCTATTATAGATTGGAAAAAGAAAAAAAAACAATATTTTGATATTAAGTGCCACGATTCTTATTTAATGAAGTGCTTACACAATAATATTAGCCAAAATGATACAATAATATGTTGCCTCCTGTACTTAACACATCTAGTTTCCAACATTAAAACTACATCTAGCCAATGAAACACTTAATATGTAACATTATTAAGAATTTTAATTCATACAGAAGAGAAACCTTATGACAAGTTAGTTCATACAGGAGAAGAACCTTATATCTATGATTTTATAATTATAAGACTCATTAATAAACCTGCTTCACAAAAATAAGCCCCTGTCAACCCTATTGGTTAAAATTAACCATTTTGGTCACAGATAACTATTGGCTTCAAAGGTATTGCTAATTTAATGCTTAAATCTTCTCTATTCGTTCTGTTTTGTAAAACTGATGCTGATTTCTATCAAATAGCAACATTTATACTTTAGCAGCTGTATATTCTAGGCATACAGTTTTGTTTGTGGACTTCACTTATTCATGTAGAACACTGTTTTATGATACCTTTGATAAGACTCTGTTACACGTTATCCTGTTCACGGCACCAAAATGTGGTTCCTCTAGTTCAGTTGGGATGTAAAGGAAATATTTAGTCTTCTTGTTTTCACATGTTTATTGTTAGGATATTATGTTTCTTAAACAATATCATGCAGGACTTCAGGAAGTGATACACATTGTCTTGGCCCCATAGTGTCATGACACAGTGCCATGAACTTCGGCATTTCTGACCATTGAATCATTTAAAACTGTCTAAACATGTCTTTCTTTAAGAAAAGTGGAAGTAGATTAAAAAACAACCTCCTTATGTCGAGTTATTGATTAATTTGAACTAAATAAATAATTTTGCTAAAACTGACCTATACCCATAAGAGGTAGGAAATGACAAAGTTACCGGTTTTGGATTTTCATGATATTTGACTCAGATCAGCAGTATATATATTGCATGTTTTTGTGATAATATGGTATCTTGACAAAGACTAGAACATATCCATCTTTTGAATTGAATGTTGAATATTTTGTAAATTTTTGAAAAAAAATATTGAAATTTTACAATCACTTCTTCTGAAAACGTAAACCATAATTTATCCAAATGGTTTCGTGGTGTTAAAATAATGTCTATGGTATTTTGGATTCAATCTAGATGACAAATCATAGAAATAAACAAAACTATAGATTGGGGACATGAAAATTTAGAGTCAGGTACCACCTGAAAGGTGGAGTACGTCAGGGTTACTTCCTAAGCCTTATTCTTAACTATCTGATTCGATAAATACATTTTCATAGTTCGTATATAATGAGTTATTGATATGCAAAGTTTGAAGAAAATCCATGCGTGGGCACAGATGAAAGAACCCCTTTGTTCCTGGAGTGAAAGGGTCAAGGTCAATGAAAAAGTACCAATATGCAATGCTTATTAGATATTGCGCACAGTAAGGATCAGATAAATATGAAGGCACAGAAAGGGAGAAAAATCTAAGTTCATTAAGGTGTCATTTTGTCAAAAAATAATTTAAACGCATCAGACTTCCTTTTGCAATTGTATCAGATGATATCAGTGAAAGGTTTGGTACAAGTTGTTTGAGCACTTAAGCCCACAGGAAGACTCACAGAATATTAATCAAGTTTAAAAGCTGCCAGCTTGTCAAGTATCTTTTAAAGAAACAAACTTATTTATGCAAATGTTCAACAATCTATACATTGTGTATACAAAGTATCAGATGCCAACAACAAAAATTTGGTACAGGTTGAGTTCCCTATGTGTGGTGCATTATCTGAGGTGACACAATTCGTATGGAGAAGAAAAGTGAAAAAAGATGCTTAAATGCTGACATTATGTCAAAAATGTTCCAGGCATGTTCTTTGAACGAAGATAATCTTCCATAATCGCTTGTTTAAAGTATCAGCGAAGGCTCCTGTGAGGCTATGTGATGCACAGGTTGCGTACAATGTTCGTGCTTTATTTTAGAACTTAGCCATAATGTGTCAAAATCATTAGTATGGTCTGTGCACAGAGTAAATATTCAGATCAGCCCCAAGTAGCATAACCTTAGTCTTACGATAGTCTCCACTGTACACTTGAAGAAAGGTAAAATTCATTAGCTACATACTAAGTTCACACTATTAATAGTCTGATAGAATTGGATGGATGATCGAACGGGCCAGTAGTTTTTTTTATCTATATGAATTTTAGTTTTTTTCTGTTGGTCTTCAACAACCTTAAATTCAGCATGCGATGAGAATATTTAAATACTTTGAAATGTGACTGCCCAGTGATCATTCATGTGAAATTTATTGGAGTTCCACCAAGTTGATAGCGTAGATAGGTTGTGTAAAGAAAATTGCTGATAGACATCTGACTGATGGATTGACGGCAGACGATGAACGTCCTGTGATCTCAAAATGCCACCTTGAGCTTATATGGCTCAGGTGAGCTACATGGGGATATTCCAGAGATTCATTTAATGTTTCTTTGACTTCGTATGTCACCACCATAACATTACGGTCCACACCATCACGTTATGTCCATTCCGTAACAATGCATTTTCACAGATAGAATATATCTTTTTTCATTTGGTTGCAACGTATATATATTAGAGCACACTAGGCCGATTCATTAAGCCGTCAAACATAAAGATACATTCAAAGTGATCTGACTTACTTGACATCAAATTATCGAAATGAATTAAGTAGGTAAAATCTACAAAATGGAATTCTTGTGGTATACATTAATCAGACCATAATTCAAACTCTTTTTCTGGATTTTTTTTTGCTGAATCAGTTACAATAACCTTTAATTCACCAAGTGCATTGATGCCATTTAAGAATTTCAAAGCAAACATATTCATCTTTAAGGTACCGTAAACCATATGGTCACTGCAAAAACTAAGTGTAGTTTTACGTCATGTATTTTACGCTACCCTAGATATCATATGTTGCAAATACGATTGAGAGAGACACTGGAAACATGTATTGTAATGAGCCAACACCAGCGCTGAAAATATACTCTAGTCCTTTTCTCCAAAAAAAAACAACCCCTCTTATACACATTACAACTGTTGATAGCAGTTGCAGATATACTCTAAAACTTAGAGCATGGGTTGTCCCGCTTATTTTTGAATGACAAAGCCGGTAATACACACCTTTAGTAATGCTCTCTCTCTCTCTCTCTGGCGGATCCAGCTGTCCAGAGGCATGAACCCCTCCTCGCCCCCTTTTTAAAATATCCTATGAAAATGTTGTCCGAGTTTTCTCTGACGTTTTAGTGGCTTTTCTTTATTTTGATATTTGCCAATAGTGGCAAATATCAAAATATGGAAAAGGAAAAGCCTATCTATCTATCTTCATATTCTGCCATACGACCTCGGGGACATTTTAGGCAGTTGCGCGCTGTCGAGCAATGTTAGTAGAATAAGAAAAAGAATAAAAGCATGATAGGTGAGGGGAATAAAAGATGATAGGTTAAAAACAGTGAAGATGAGATTAAAATCAGGTTAAAAAACAACAGTGTCAGGATCTAGGGTTTTGAGTGTTGCAGTTTGCTCACGACCTTGAAGGCTTCAAACTAACAACAGACTCTGGCAGGGCATTCCACTGGACTATAGCCAGTGGAAAGAATGAGTACTTATAATAGTTCCTGTTTGTATGGATCTGACGAAATGTCATTGAGTGACAGTAACGGGACACTCTATGTGTGGGCTGGACGTAATCTGGGAGGGGGACTGCCACAATTCCATGGACCATCTTGTAGAAGAGACAAAGGCGGGCATCTGCCCGTCTTTGCTCAAGGGTTCTCCAACTGAGTTGGTCAAGCACAGATGTAACACTTGGCCTGTAATCGTAATTACTGGTCCTCCAGCGTGCGGCCCTTCTTTGAATTTTTTCAAGCTGGAGTATTTTTTCCTTAGTGTAAGGATCCCAAATAGGGGCCGCATACTCCAGCTGAGGACAGACAAGCGTGTTATATGCGGTTTCTCTCACTTTTTGGTTTTTTGATTTGATATTTCTCCGAATGTATCCCAAAGTTCTATTTGCTTTTCCAGTAATTCGGTCAATGTGGGAGTTCCAAGATAGGCCACTGGAGATGTCAACCCCCAAGTACTTAGCGCTTGTGACAACTTCCAGGATCTGACCATGTAAGGTATACACTGTGTTGATTGCTTTCCTGGCCGTTGTCACCTGCACCACCTGGCACTTAGAGGGGTTGAATTCCATGTCCCACTGGGACTCCCACAATGATAGTTTATTCAGGTCGTTTTGTAGCACTGTGCCATCATCCAAGCCTCCAATTGTTAGGCACACTGCCGTGTCATCGGCAAAGAGTCGTACTTGCGATGACAGCTTTTCTGGGAGGTCGTTTATGAAAAACGAGGAATAGGATAGGTCACAAGACTGAGCCCTGAGGTACCCCAGAGCTCACTGGAACCTATCCCGACTCCTCACCTTCAATAATGACCGTCTGCGACCTGTTATCTAGGAAGGCTCGGATCCAGGACAGTGCATTTCCTCTGATCCCATACTGGTGGAGCTTCCAGATGAGTTTTGAGTGGTTTACTTTGTCAAAGGCCTTCAAGAAGTCCAGCAGTATCAGATCAGTTTGTTTGCCTACACTTGTATTTCTTGCAAGATCCTCGAACAACATGGTAAGCTGAGTATCACATGACCTTTTTTCTCTGAAGCTGTGTGGAAGATCATACAACAGGTCATGCTTGTCAAAGTGCTTTACCAGATGTGATGCCATTATATGTTCAAGGACCTTGCAGAGAATACAGGTGAGGGAGATCGGTCTGTAATTAGCAGCCGATGTTTTATCACCTTTTTTGAAGATGAGGCTGACTTGGGTTCGACACCACTCTGCGGGGAGTTTGCCTCTTTGGATGGAGCGTTCAAAGATGACCTGAATAATTGGTGCAATTTCTTCACATAATTCCTTCAATAAAATGGGTTTGAGTCTGTCCGGGACAGCCGCTTTTCCAGGTTTCAGATTTTTTAATAGTTTTAGTATGCCAGCCACAGAGATGCTGAAGTCTTCCATGACAGGAGTAGACTTCTGCATCTCTGGGGGTACTTAAAGCCACTTAAACATCAGAGAAGGCTGGGATTAATGAAAATGATAACCAGTGAGACCCAATGGTTTCATTTTCATGGAATAGGCTAGAAACTATGTCGTTACATAAACGGCTCCCCAATTGAAATTGCCCATTGTGCCGATAGGAGTCTAAGGTAGTGACTTTTATTTCTAGGAATAGGCCTATTTAAGAAAATTGAAACAAAATCAGCAAAGCGACTCCCCCACACACACACCTTTATACATTTGAACCCCCCCTTTCCAGAAATCCTGGACCCACCCCTGCTTTTTTACTTGGGTTAAATTATATACATGGTCTACACTGTCACTGATGTTACCTGTGTCCCCTCCATATACAAATGTAAACAATCAGTGGCGGATCCAGATGGGGTTCAAGGGGTTAATTCGACCTCCCCCCCCCCCCCCATTTGAGACAAAACTATTCCATTTTCATGGAGATTTTTTTGAAAAATCAGGCATAATAGCAAACAATCAGGTAGATCTACAATTAACAAATCAAACCCCCATATATTTGAACCCCCTATCAAGAAATCCAGGATCTGCCCCTGAAACAAATTAATGAACCATACCAAGTTTATTGCATCAAATCAGAAAGAAAAACCCATTAGTACATCATACTATGCTTAGGGAGCGCAGTGGCTCAGTGGTAGAGTGCTTGACTCGAGACCAAGAGGCTGTAGGTTGGAGCCTCATCGGCATCACTGCATTGTGGTCCTTGAGCAAGACACATTTATCCTAGCTTAGTACTGGTTCAACCCAGGAAGATCCGTCCCTGTTTAACTGAAAGATTGTTGATGGGACGTAAAGAATCAAATCAAACAAACAAAACAAACAATACTTCGCTGGTTTGGGCATGTGGAGCGTTCTAGTGGTGCAGTCAGAACAGCATGTAATATACAGATTGATGGCAGGGGGGGGGGGGGGGGGCAGGGAGGCCCAAGCTTACATGGGAGAAGCTGACGGAGAAAGACTGTCATGAGTGGAAGCTCACGACAGTTGGCCCTCAAGAAAGGAGCACCAGGAGATCAGGTGTGAGATCTGCTGATCTGCTATGCATGCAGCTAGCCAGTTACCTGGAAGGGGCCCACTGATGTGGATAATGCCCCTGCACCTGCATGTTAATCAAAAATCTGATTATGATGATTTGACATGTGTACCCTTCCTGATCCTCAGGGAAGCTCATGAAATGAGTCCTAATTGCTTCTGAAACATATCGCTTTTTACTAAAAGCTGGAAATCTCTCTGATCTGAATTAAGATTTTCATCATATATCTTCAATACATTTAAAAAAATACAACTCCCTGAAGTGAGAATTAAAAGAAAATCTCCTTACTTATCACATACATGGTATTTACATGTACTTAAGGAATGAAAACAAAATTTACCATCCAACTTAACATCAATTAACTGCACAATCTGATCATGGCCATTTAATGAATAAATGATTCCATCCCCTTTGATCCAATGAACCTGGGATGGTTCATTATACATCACTGTCATATATCAAATGGTCATAGCTAGAATTTTAGAATTTAAATGTATTTCAGACCTTAGTTTAAACAATATTTTATTTCTGTTTTTACAAGCATAATACAATATTTACTTTTTCAAAGCAAGCCTTTAATGAATCTTTAGATTTTTGCAACCATTCATAGCCTCATGAATGACATAAATTTGATCGACAGCTGCCAAGCTCACTTGTCCGTGCAATACGCTTCGAACATTGAATTCATTCGCCAGAAGTGACACTGGTGTTGTGATTGACAGCGAGTCACACCCGAGTCGCACTTGCAAAACAAGCCTATTGTTTTCTCCATTGGCTGTCTGTGTTCACACTGGTTGTTCCACTTTTTCTGTTTTGCACTCCAACAGAACCGTTAAATTGCGTTAATACGATAACTGTTTTTTCCTAAATTTATATATTTTAGATGTTTATAATAAAATGTAAATTTTTATTTCTCAACCAAAACATATATTGTGGGTTCTCAAAAGAACCATCTCAATTAGACGGTTCATTTGAGCACCCAAAACACATGTTTAGGCTGATGGATAAGAAAATAATCACAATTTTACGCTAAAATTTGTTTGCTGGTATTTATGTTTTCAAATGTTTATTTGAGTTTTTGTGTCAACCCTTAACCCATTGTAAGACTAAATAAAAAATATCTGTACGTGTTTTGGGTAACCTGACTATATGTAATTTTTACCTAGAATTTTTATTTCCATTTTTTTTTAGAAAAAATATAATTGTATGCATTTTGAAAGGCGAAATGCCTTTCAAAATGCATAAAATTGTATTTTTTACCAGAAAAAATAGATGTGCCTACCCTACCTAAAATTTTCAGACCTGTTACCCGAAACATACTTATTTTTTTATTTTGCCTAAAATGAGTAGCTTAGCCTGTAAAACATGCAGAATTTCACCATTTGTTTCTAGGTAAAACATTCTTCAGGGGTAAACATATTCCTTCATGTGACCCCTTAAAATATTCACAATCCCATTGTTGTTTTACCCATCTTCATTGGAAAAGCTATTAGGATACAAAGGGTTAAATGGCATCATAAGTGCCTTGAAAATAATTAAACTAATAAATTGGAATCACTTCAATTTTTTAATCACCTCATTTAACCCTTTGTAGACCGGAAACCCTAAACGGGTACATGTACTTTGGGCAAACTGTGAAAACCCATGATGCAGCATTTCATCAGGGTCTACACTGTTTGCTTGGACAATATCAATCTTCAGAGAAAGAAATACATTTTTTTAAATTAAAACCTATGACCCCTCAATATATACAATGAACCGTCCTGAATTTATTTTATATATATATATAGCTATATGGAAAATTCTATTGGTCTGAAAAGGGTAACTTATAATTTTTTAATAATTTCAGGTGACAAATTAAACATGGCCACAGCATTAATGAAACTACTATCAGCCTGTCACTACAGAACTCTGAAACTTCACCGTGTTTCTAGGACCTATTCTCAATTCTACAAAATAAGATTAAAACATATAGTGCCACCAGTGACTTTACCACAAAGCCTGTGGAGAACTGTTTCTAATGACAGTAGTAGCTCACAATCTAGACATAGATTACTGATAGCCACATATATCTCATTCGGAATTGGAGGAATCTTGCTTTCTGCGATAGCTTTTCGAGAAATCAAGAAGGTGCGCCTACGGTGGAGAGGAATAGTTGAGATAGACGACCCAGCATGGAGAAGGGTTAAGTTGTACAAGTATAAAGATTGCGCAATACCAGGCTTTGTGGTGAATCAGATCGATGATATTGAGAATTTTGAAGTGAAAGAAGATGATGTATGGGTTGTATCTTTTCCAAGATCAGGTAAGGAGAAGCTGCCCAATTGTTCAAGCCAAAAAGTGGGTATGATCAGGGAAATACCACAATCACTCACTACACACCAACCAACCACACAGTGAGGAAGAGCCACAGAACACTATCAGTCACAAAACATCAAGAAGGCAAATAAAAAAGCAGCCAGCTCTTCCTCGTCAAAACTAGAAAGTACACTAAGAAATGCACAACAAAACAAAAAACAACACAGAACCCCCACAAACAATGGGAGTAACATAAAACAATGAATCAACAACACCAGAATAAGGGCCTTAGAACAGAGACAAACGCCTAACCCACTGTGGGAAAATAAGTGCATTTTACTGGAACCAAATATTTGCTTTAGGTTATTTTGTTAAAACACAGAAAGTACATGATCAGTACCTCTGTTATTTGCACCCTGGTTTGTATACAACTACAAGTATCCTAAGAAGTACAAATAACCATAATTCTGTCTATTGCTGTTAGCTAAGTAAACATAGTTGTTATCTTAGCAAACAATGAAGACCCTAATGAAATGCCCGAGTACAAAAAGTGTCTGAGAAACCAGTATATCAGGATCCACACTGCGGGAGCGCAGTGGCTCAGTGGTAGAGTGCTTGACTCGAGACCGAGGGGCTGGGGGTTCCAGCCTCACTGGTGTCACTGCATTGTGTCCTTGAGCAAAACACATTAATCCTAGCTTATAGTCCTGCCGCAATAATAAGAAACGCGAAAATCGGGAATATTATTTTATTACATGCATTTTTCCGAACATTAAGCTCAAATCTGGATTTAGAATATCCTGCAGTGTCAGAAGAAAATTGTTTGAAGAATCTACTACCACTGCCCTGACCCCTAATCTCTTGGGAATTTCAACATTTTTAGGCTTTCTGAAAAGCGGGGGGAATTCAAATTGTGTAACAGCTATGTGACGGCCTATATATCTGGACTTAAATTTCTACAGGTAAGTGCCAAAAGCATCACACATTCTAAAATCGTGATTGCTTTCAGTGTACATGCCAGTTTTATTTTTTATGCACTGCCATTCAGTTGAAAGTACTGATTCAATCAGCGAAGACACAGATCCAACTGACACAATACGAAAGTTTGATCCGGGTAAATACTGTTTGCTATATTTGTAAGGACATTTTCTACTAAAACAGTGTGATGTGGCTATTATCGACAGTTTTATAAAACAACTTTTACGGTGGTAAACGGCCTAAACATTATCAACTACACATATGTAATTTTATAGTCAGCCATTCAAGTAGTGTAGAACAATAATAGTTTTTTCAGAAAATGGATTAGGCTTATCCGAGGATTATCCCTGTCAAGTGTCAAATAAATAGAACAGAATGCCCTAATTCTACCATCAGAATTATTAGAACAAAAGTTAGCCGTAATACCAGGCAATAATTGCCTGAAATGATTCACGATTATTATATACTCAATGTGATATAAAATGAAAACATACCAGGGATCAAGCTAGGGGGCGACTTGGGCGAAATAGTCGCCCTAGGGGCTGAAATTTCGCCCTAAATGGGACCCAGGGAGAAGTGGGAGTCTCCCTAAAAAAAAAAAAAAAATTTTTTTTTTTTTATTTTTTTTTTAAGGGAGACTCATTTTCATTATGTCACCACACAAATGCAAGCTGCGGTGGCATTATAAGACAATCTACTACCACTGCATCATGTTTCTCCTTTCATTAAATGGCAATAGTATGTGTAATGGCTAATTTGCTTCAAAATTGACAGAAAATGCCGTAATTTTGCGCTATAACTTCTCCCTATCTGACTGTCACTTCTCCCTAATTTTCCTGCAGGAAGAAGTCACTTCTCCCTAAAATTCTAGGCCAGCTTGGTCCCTGCATACATCTAAAGTCATTTATTTGCGATCCTAATCTATGCAGCAGTCCTTTATATGTACGATACACTTTATGCTATACTGAACAAAAGTGAAAACGCTACACTAACGTTACAATATTTTATATTTTGTGAGAAAGTATTGGACAAAAAGTATTTACTAAAGATTAATAGGGTTTTACAGACATCCAGAAAGTGATTCGTCGAAACTCCGCCAATTTGTCTCTTTTGATGCTTGAGTTATGTTCCTTATTGTGTTTAATGCTTTATTCACTGAATTTTGCAATTGCGCATGCGCAAAAAAGATTGTTAAGCTTATCAGAATTCGTCCTACTTGTGTTGCATTATTACACGAGAAAACTGTTTTATCACTTGAAACATGCTGAGAAATCAATTTAGAATTTATCAAATTTGTAAAAAAAAGGAAAATGTCTCCTTTGACAAAAACAAATAGGGAATATTATATAAATATTACATTCCTGATTGGGTGATAGTCGAAAATATCATCCCGAGGAATGCAATTATCACATTTCCAGAGATGATATTTTCGACTATCACTCAATCAGAGAATGTAATATTTATTTTATTATACCAAATATTATTTTCTACCGTCTTAGGCCTACCGTGGTGAGGGGAGTTCCAAAGATAAAATGATGCACAGCATCTTATCTATATGCATGAATGAAAAAAAACATCTTTCACAAAAATGGTTCTCTTAAGTAGTTTGAAAGATCAACTGATCATGACGTTCGGTCAAACAAATTACGACATAAAAAGTCGACGACGCCAAACCCAATACTAAGCAGCGATACTGTACAAGATGTGGTTTTGTTGCAAAATAGAAAATTTCGCCAAATCGGCTCAAATTTGGTCTCAACGTGTCCCTCTCGTCCTAACTAAGAAAACGAGTACCTAAAATTAATGTTTCTGACCATAAACAACAAAATTATTGGGAGTGGAAAGTGGCCAAATCATGCCTCAGGTTGAACGTCTACTGACGTGAACGAACCGTACGCGCATCGGCGTTGCGAATCAGACGAACGACTGATATTTTTTACTATCACCCGCTGCTATGACAAACGAGTGACAGTATTCGCTGTCACTATAGTAGCGGGTGATTGGAAGTTTTGTATTGGAAATTCACGTGAGATATAATAATAAATATTTGGTAATCTTCTATTTATCACGATTTTCGATAACTTTCTTTCTTTTACCAAATCAGGTAGACATATCACCATTTCTCAGCCAGCAATGTGCGCAGACTAAGATGCAACAACACATTTATTTTCCTATGGAGATTTCAGTGCTAAAATTTCAAGCTTGGCCAATTTGATGAAAACCCCGTTTTCTAAGGTTGCTTTTCTAAACGATCAAAACACATTTCTGGTTGTCAAATGTCTTAGACTACCATTTCGTTCAGTCGAATCTGGTTGGCAGTGGATTTCTGAAGGCCTAAACTGTGTTAGATTTCTGTTCAAATTAGTAACCAGAAAAATTGGATCCCTGTCACATTTAAATGCCTTTCATGTGTTTCCTCGTGACAATATCCGTAAACTTTTACTATATGCATAACCCAGTCTTTGCACATTTAGATACACTTTCATTTGCTATACTGGCTTGCGTCATTTTGCATATAAATGGCAAACAATTCAGGTGTAGCGTTTTCACTTTGTTCAGTATATAACCTACACGGCGATCACTGACCTGAAACGCCAGCGAATGAGTTAGTCAACTTTTGCATTTTATTAATAAACTGGGTCAGTTTATGTCCATTCTACCAACAGTAATACTCCCCCGTTGAAAAGAACCAAAATATGCCAAAATTCCATCTAATTACAGAAAAACTATACTAAAAAATATCAGGTTAAAAATTTTGTCAAAAAATACTGCAGCTTTTTCTATCCGCATATCGAAAATATCAAAAGAAAATAACGTGAAAAGATGCCCTTTAAGTCGATTTTTTGCGTTTCTTATTAATGCTGCAGTACTTCTTAGTACTGGTTCAACCCAGGAAGACCTGTCCCTACATAACAGTGAAAGACTGTTGATGGGACATAAAGAATCCAATCAAACTTGGATCCACACATCTTCTTGTAAAGTTAATACATGTTTGTAACAAGAATCCTGTGAGTTGATTGCATAAGAATTGTGGAGGGGTTCAAAATATCCAGCATGACAAGAGTCAGAAGAGCAAATGTAGCATTTTGCTCTTTTGTGATTTGCATTGTGCAAAGTATAGTTTTGTACCATGCTATATCTGAATTTTGAGAATTTTTGCTAGTCTGTGTTGCTGAGCAGGTTTTGTTGGTACATTGATCTAAGGTGCTAGCATCTTTATTCAGGGTTCTAGCCAGTCTAGAAAGTTGAGCCTGTATTTTTATTCCCAACCAGATATTAGGTCCAGTGGTTTTATTTCATAATTGATATGTATTCATCTTGTGGATAAAAAAAATATTGCTCCTGATCAGCTGGCTTCATCAGAAGCAATTTATAGATTTATAAGAGGATGTGGGAGACCAAGGAAGTGTTGGAGTGAGTGTGTAAAAGTAGACTGATGTCGATGTTTGAAACCTAGAAGTAAGTAAATAGGTAGGGTAGGCTAGGGTAAGTAAGTAAATAAGTAGAATATCAACATATTTACGCTCATTTTTTCGTCTTCTAGAATGGGTCAACTCTGGCATGTCTTTTTTGCAGGTACAACTTGGTTACAAGAGATTGTCTATTTAATTCACAGTGACCTTGACATTTCTGGTGCCCAGAATAGACTTCTAGATGACCGGTTCCCTTACTTGGAGTTCATGTATCCTGGTACAAAAGTAGTCGCCACCAACCCGTCTCCTCGCTTGATCAAATCTCACCTGCCTGTGAAGTTGTTACCCAGTGGGATAAACGAAAAGAAGCCAAAGGTACACTTTACTCATGGATCTAGAAAGGAGGACTTTTTGAGTAGAAATTTTTGAGTAAATATTTTCTTACACATTAATTTAAACATGTGTTTTGGGTACTCAAAAGAACCGTCTCATTGAGACGGTTGAGACGGTTCTTTTGAGTACCCACAACATATGTTTTGTTTGAGAAATAAGAAAAATAACTTTCAATTACACACTCTTATCTGGGGGCCTGTTGACTTGACCCAGACTGGCTCCAGTCTGAAGCATTGATATTCCAGAAAGTAGGTTGATGTGAATCCTTAGCATGATAAACTCAGATATCCTGTTTTGAAAACAGTCTACATGTAGACTCAGATCAGCTGGTTAACAGTGGATAGGTAGCCATCATGAACAAACATATTTATATTTAAAGCTGCATACTCTGTAACTATGAACATTTTTCGAAAAAAAATATTTTCTTTTAAAATCATTTGTAAAAGTAGAATAAAGTTATGTTGTCACAATAAATCTAATTTCTACTGCTGAAACTGCATGGAAAAGTGAATTATCTTATAAAAACAGGTGTTTTTCCTCATGTTTGTAATTATTTGCGTCCCTCCAATAATTCTAGACAGTTAATTTTTAACATAAATGCTGTTGTTTTGGCACTAATAATTTGTTAATTATTACGAAAAAGGTAAAATGTACGCCTGAATTTTAGTATTTTTACTGTGTTCTTGAAAAATAGAAACTTTATTTCTAAAATGAAAAGATCAAAAGTTACAGACTATGCAGCTTTAAAAAGCGTTTTCAATGGCCAATAAACAATGCTTTTGATTGTCAAAACTGTTATGGTCTGGCAATTTTTGCATGTGAAATCCAGTATGACGGGAATGTTGCGGCAATATAGCCACAAGCTGTTGCTGCAGTATCGTGGTAATATATTGCCAGAAGGCTTGGCAAGTCAATGATACCACTTAGCAAAATCAAAATATTGCTGCAATATGAATTTGTTGCCAGAAGTAGCCCTTAGCGAAATACAAGGCTATGTATTGCCTCAATATTACAGCAACAGTTTCTGGCAATATTGCCACAATATTGGGGTAATACTGTATTTTGCATGCAAATTGGTATTGCTGGAAGTCTTACAATGTTGCCGGAATGATTGCAATAGTGCATAATTGCAGCAATTCTGGCATTATTGCAGGAATTATCGCAATATTGCCAGGTACTGTGTGTACACTTCTGCATATATATGCATTTATGGAATCAAGCTTATCTTTAGAATAAATATAACATTACATTTTTTCTCATCCAGCAGTCTAGCATGATGTTTTTTGCTTCTCAAAAAGAACTGTCACCATAGTTTCTATTTAGTATTGAGGGATTCAGTGTTAGGTTTAGTGTGATGCTACTATTATGCTAGGCTTGAGATCTCGGGTATGTTGGTTCAAGACTCACGGTAACCGAGGCACTATGTTGTGTCCTTGAGCAAGACACTTTATTTTCTGCTTGGTACTGTTTCAATCCAGGAAACATCGATTAATGACTGAAAGATTGTTGACTGGGAGGTAAAGTTTTAACTTAAATGAACAAACATTATGAGTACCCTCAATGTATGTTTTAATTGAAATATTGAAATAAAAATACAATTTGAAATGTCCTCCTTTTACATAGGTCCAGATAAGGATAGTTTGTGCACCTAAAATTGCATTTATTTCCTTACCCATAAATTTAAACATGTGTTATGGTCTCATTGAGACGGTTCTTTTGAGTACCCACAACATATGTTTCGGTTGAGAAATGAGAATTTTTTTTTTTCAGTCCACACTCTTATCTGTAGGTCTGCTTTTATCTGGAGTCTTGCCTTCCAAGATAAACTTTTTTCATGCTCGACTGAACTGAGCATGAAACTTCAACTGCTCACTATAAGTTAAATGTTGAAAGATAAGACTTATTCTTGCTTTCAAACTCTCAGATATTGTATTTATCATGCTCATAAATGTTAAAATGCCAACAACTGTTGGCATTTTAACATTTATGAGCATGGTAAATTTCATGCTCTGCTGAGTTTAGCATGAAAATAGTTAACATTTATGAGCATGATAAATATCATGCTCTGCTGAGTTTAGCTTGAAAAAGTTTATAATCTTGGTGCCTGATAATTTGTATGAATTGTTTCAGATTATTTACATAGCCCGTAATCCTAAGGATGTAGCTGTTTCCTTGTACTACTTTACACTCTCATTTAAACCTATCACACGCTATGATGGAAAATTTGAGGATTTTTGTAATCTCTTTGTGGAAGATAAAGGTAAGGTTTCATTCATAGAGGTTAATGCTGACAGTTTAGCAAAACTTTTGATCATAAAATTGTCATTATTTTCTTACCCATTAATTAAAGAGGGAGGGCAGTGGCACAGTTGTAGAGTGCTTGACCAAGGGGCCGCGGGTTCAAACCTCACCGGCGTCACTGCGTTGTGTCCTTTAGCAATAACATTAATCCTAGCTTAGTACTGGTTCAACCCAGGAAAACCAGTCCCTTTATGACTGAAAGATTGTTGATGGAACATAAAGAATCAAGTCAAACAAAAACAAACATTAATTAAAGCACATGTTTTGTTTGTTTGTTTTGTTTGTTTGATTTGATTCTTTACGTCCCATCAACAATCTTTCAGTTATAAAGGGACGGGTCTTCCTGGGTTGAACCAGTACTAAGCTAGGATTAATGTTCTTGCTCAAGGACACAACGCAGTGACGCCGGTGAGGCTCGAACCCGCGGCCCTTCGGTCTCGAGTCAAGCACTCTACCACTGAGCCACTGCGCTCCCAAAGCACATGTTTTGGGTGCTGAAATGGGCCATCTCATTGAGGTGGAGGTCCGTACAGCCGTTTGTGAAATATGCTACTAAAATTAAGTTTTCAGACCCCCCCCCCCCAACAAAACAACATTTTCTGGATCCGTACATGTATCAACTAATGGCACCAAGAAGAGGAGACTGGACAAAGGCAGTGGCGGACCCAGGGGGGGCATATGTCCCCCCCCCCCCCTGAAGAGGCTGTGAGTGCCCTAAAAAACCCATAAAACAACATTTTTTGTGCATTATATGATATTGAGAAAAAAACAACAACTTTTTTTGCGCATTATATGATATTGTAAGTATATACCATAATTCTCGGGACCGCCGTGACGTCGCAGCCTTAGCGACACAGGTAAACAAATGTACCGCGGTGAAGTGAAAGGTGAATTTTAACATTACGGGTAACGGGATAATGATGAAAAATGGGCCGTATTTATTCAAATTCTCCGATTTTTCCACCAGTCTGCGCTTATTTTGAGGGGAAAACATTGTCTTTTGTCCCACCACAATTATTTTGATTATAATAGCACCGATTTTTCACAAATTATTGGAAAAACACTCGGGTGTGGTGGGGTGAACGGCCGTCGGTTTGCGATCATTTAGACGTAAAAAAAATGAACATATCTAATATCTTAGGAGCTTTAACACATAAGAAAAGACTTTAAATTCCATATACCTTGAGATATTATCAAGTTCCAGATAGATAAATGACTATTTTGAATCTGAATTCTGACACATCACATCTCCAAGTTTGACACTCAACACCTTTAATTGGTACAATATGCAGCCTGTCATAAACGCTACCCTTTTCAAGAAAAATCCTCAGCAATTATTATATGGTATTCCAGTATATATGAAGCAACAATATATAGCTCAAGATTTGTATCAATACATGTGCCGATCCAGGAATGTTCGTCAGGAGGGGTGGGGGGGTCCAGGTCCATCTGTCATATAAAAAAATCTGTGAAGTTTTTTTAGTCCTTAACTTATTTTACAGAATGCCAATGCAATGGTTTATTTCCTAAGAAAATTATTGTTTTTCAAGGTTCCAGAGGGACTCCAACATTATTTCCGGGGGGGGGGGGGGGGGGGGGGTCCATTTTTTTTTTCTGGGGGGGGGGGGGGTCCAATTGCTTATTCCCAATAGAATTCCATATAACTTGTATTTTGCAGGGTGGTCCGGGCCCCTTGCCCCCCACCCCCCTCTGGGGCGGCACATGCACTATTTGGATCAGTTGTATGCTGTGACAAAAGTTAGATATGAGAAAAGGTTATCAATTTTTAACCCCCCTGGGCTATATGTAAACATGATGTCTGGGAAAACCTGACCAGGATCCAAATTGTTTTTCACTTCAGAACCCTTTGGGTTCTGACAACTTTAGGTCAAATCCATCAAATTTTACCTTTGCATTAAAACTTTACCTGACATGTCATCTGCTGATAACCTTTGCTAGCAGTTTGGACCCAGATCAGGCCATACATTCTGTCTGGACCTGATCTGGGTCCAAACTGGTTGACACTATAGAGGTTATGATAAGTTGAACCGATGTATTTTAACTTTGTGTAAAACCTTTACATGACATTGTCATCCGCTGATAACACTTTCAAACAATTTGGACCCAGATCAGGCCTGACATTCTGTCCGGACCTGATTGGGGTCCAAACTGTTTGACACTTTAGAGGTTATGACAAGTTGAAGTTGTACCGATGTATTTTAACTTTGCGTTAAACCTTAACATGACATTGTCATCTGCTGATAACCCTTTCAAACAATTAGGACCCATATCAGGCCTGACATTCTGTCTGGACCTGATCGGGGTCCAAACTGTTTGACACTTTAGAGGTTATGACAAGTTGAAAGTGAACCGATGTATTTTAATTTTATGTTAAACCTTTACATGACGTTATCATCTGCTGATAACCCTTTCAAACAATTTGGACCCATATCAGGCCCGACATTCTGTCCGAACCTGATCGGGGTCCAAACTGTTTGACACTTTAGAGGTTATGACAAGTTGGAGTTGAACCGATGTATTTTAACTTTGGGTTAAATCTTTACACAACATTGTCATCTGTTTATAACCTTTTCAAACAAATTGTTCCCAGATCAGGCCCGACATTCTGTCCGGCCTTGATAGGGGATCTAAATTGTTTGACACTTTAGAGGTTATGAAAAGTTGAAGTTGAACCGATGTATTTTAACTTTGCCTTAAACCTTTACCTGACATTGTCATCTGCTGATAACCCTTTCAAAAAATTTTGACCCAGATCAGGCCCGACATTCCGTCCGGACCTGATAGGGGTCAAAACTGTTTGACACTTTAGAGGGTATGACAAGTTTAAGTTGAATTGATCTATTTTAACTTTGCGTTAAACCTTACATGACGTTGTCATCTGCTGATAACCTTTTCAAGCATTTTGGAACCAGATCAAGCCTGACATTCTGTCCGGTCTGAGAATATCCAGCCTGATCAGTGTCCAAACTGTTTGACACTTTAAGGATTTAACAAGTTGAAGTTGAATTGATGTATTTTAACTTTACATTGAACATGAAAGTGGCATTTGCTTACAATCTTTGCAAACAGTATGGATCTAGATCAGGCCTGACAATCTGTCTGGCCTGAGAACGTTGGGTCTGATCGGGTCCAAACTGTTTGACCTATATGACACTTTTGTGGTTATGAGGAGTTCAGCCGAACCAATGTATTTCTACTCTGCATTGAATCTTTACCTGAAAGTGTCATCTGCTTTTAAACTTTGCAAGCATGATGCATCAGTTTCCATGCATATCTACAGAGGGCAGTCTGCTGAGATGTAACATGATACATCAATCTATTTATCTATCTGTCGTCTGTCTGTCTGTCTGTCTGTCTGTCTATTATTATTATTATTATTATTATCATGATTATTATTCAGAGAAATCGTGCATACTTTATTTTCTATGCGTGATAAACATATAAGTGCTGAAATGGTCTTTTGTTGTCTTGTTGCTTAACTGTTGACATTTAGTGCCTACCATGACTGCAAAGATCGATATTTCTGAGGGTTTGTCATTATTATTTGGGAAGCTAAAAACCTGTATTTTCTTGTCTTTCATCGTGTTATGATTGTTGCAACCAACTACAAAGTACGATTTTGCCACAATTGAAGGTTATCTGGAGGGAAAACGCAAAAAAACAAAACATCAATAAAATCTGGTTTTCATATTTGGCGACCCTTGATGACTGTTGCTAACCGGAAGTGCGGTCTCGAGAATTGGGAAAACACAAAATATTGATTGCTTGCGACCTAGATTACAGAGATGATAATTGATTACTCACAATTTTGCTGAAAGAAAGGTGGCCGTGGGTGCACAGACAAGGCTTTGAGTAAAACCCGGGCTTGTAAATGATGGGATTTTATATCTCCTGTAGTCTGGTTGCAGAGGATAAAACACTTTTGTGCCCCCTCCCAGTCCCGAACAAACCTGAAAGGTAAAGTAAGATCAACACCCTGTAGTCTCTTCTTCAACAAATGATGGCAAAACTTAAAATTACATGGGCCTCGTCGCGAGAAAACCTGTTTTTGGGGTTTCTGACAAAGCAAGTTTCTAACCAATCTCTTCAGCTACAGAGACTTGCTAGAAAATTGAAATTTCACTTGTAGCAAGTTTACATATGGTACTTTGCAAAAAATGAATAACAAAGGCGCTGATCAGACTGGGTGGATGGGCAGGCTGGTCTGTGCCTGTGTTGTTCGCAAACCCCTGAAGACAGGTTTTCTCGCATAGCGGTCCACATAGTAGCAAATCATAAAACCAGAGCTAAAACAGAACTTCTCCTCCCAAAGGCAATCGGCTGAGCGACTGGTAGAATGCAACAATATAGAAAGGGTTTATTATTTTTTATCATATGTTGTCGCATCTGGGAGTGGTATGGGAGTGATATATTGCCATGTATTTAAATCGGTAAACTACTAGTGGTTTAAAGATTTTGGTAATGCGATGAGATTACACTCATAACAACATCCCATAGATTTGACAAAATGTTGATTTTTTCAAACCAAAACAGTGTTTATAAAATATAAAATAATTTTACCTTACATGATAAATAGAAGCTAACATTCTGCTTAGTTATGGTTCAACCCAGACCTATCCTGATATGACTGAAAAATTGTAGACTGAGGTGTAAAACAATCAAATAAAATATTCTAACATTCATACTCGTGTATTATTCAATTTATTATAACTTGTCATGAAATAGTGATAAAATTCTTGGTAAGCCTCTCATTTTATCATTTATTCACAATTGGTTTTATAAAATAATTAAAACATGAGCATTCATGTAAGATACTGTATGTTTCAGTATTGTATAGTCCTTGGTGGAAGCATGTTCTAGAGTTCTGGGAGAAGAGAAATGAAGATAATATATTATTTATCAAGTATGTAGACCTACAGAGGGTAAGCTTATAAAGTAAAATATTAGCGTTACTACAGATAATACTGTATACCTGATTAAGAAGCAGACAGTCCAGTCACTTTGCTAGGGTCTGGAATCCGTAGCATTCTGTGAGAGACATTCATGACTTTGTTTCTGCATAGCCTCCATTAGCATAGATCTTCCCTCAGTCCTCGGGCATTTCGGTGGTTGTACTACTCCACAGGAGTGGGATATGTCGGTCCGGCTAAGGTAACATTACAACACTTATTTGGCTCAGCATACAAGATTTTAGTACTGATCATACAAGCAAAGTCATGCTTTAATTATTTGTATGGTAAATGTTCTAAGACTCTTTCCTTTTTTTAAAAAAAAATGTTGGTTTTCACAAAATGTTTGTCCGAATAGCAACCATGGAAGACACTGGTCAGACTGCTCCTTCAGAAGCAGTCTGATTTGGGTCTGCACTGTTTTTCTAGGCCATTTTGGTAGGTAACTAATGTTTGAGAACATTTACCATATATTGATAATTTTTTCCATTTGGTGTAACACAATGAGCCTGGGATTGTCAGGCCTTTAGTTAAGAGTATGTACCAAAAAGATTTTTTTTATTTCTCAACCAAAACATATATTGTTGGTATTCAAAAGAGCCGTCTCAATGAGATGGTTCTTTTGACTACCCAAAATATATGTAAAAAACTGATGGTTAAGAAGATATTTTCATCTTTGCGCTCCAAAAGTTTGTTTATCCACAGGAGCTTGAAGTTCAGTCCTTATATCACCTATATAGCCTCAAAACCAAAAGCTCACGGTGTCATTACGTAGTAATGACCAGGAGTTAAACTAAGCTCTCGGTAGCCATTCCGGCTCCAGTTTCCGGTCAATCGGCAGTGAATGTTGCGACTGCAACATCAAAGTGTTCGATAACTTTTCTTCTACCTTATGATCAAGATGGCGACGTTAAGACAAAACTGGACAATGTCTCAAATATACTTTAAGTCAATATAGTACCGGGAAACTTATTTGTTAGGGCATAAACAATGAGACAATGACGTTTTCATCTACGTAATAAGCCCCAAGACGCTATAACTTGATGTTACGTTTTGTACGCCAAATGACGTCAACGTCACACAATCTTTGAAAAACAACAGTTTCAGTTTTGAATTTCCGCAGTTTATGAAAAACAGAACTTTTTGTGATAAGTAAATGTAAGGGTTTGATTTATTCAATATTCTGAACACATTTAACTGATCGTTTCATTTTTTGGTCGAAGAGTTTGTAAGTTTTGAAATGTATTTTCTCCAAGTGTGACAAAGGCTCGGATTCACTGCGTCAAACCGGATACTGGAGCCTGAATGGCTACCGTTATTTTTTTCTTATTTTCAAACGCTCATTATTTTGACTCAGAGATATGTCAGAAAAAGTTATCCATGCCTCGCATGACCTGTTGACATAGTTTTTATGGTTAGATGTCTAGTTTTCGCCAAAATCTCCTGGTAACAGCGATTCAAAAGTGCCTGAAATTTAGTTTCACTCCTGGTCATTACTACATTATGACATTGTGAGCTTTTGGTTTTGAGGCTATAGGGGTGATTTAAGGATCGAACTTCAAGCTCCTGTGGTTTATCTAAACCTATGGAATGTTCTTTGTACAGTCAAGGATCAAAAGTAATAACACAAAATTAATTTCCCATAGACTTTAATGCATTTACATGTTTACAAGAATCTCTATATTGTGTAATATCAAAATTAAAAAGCATTTACATTTGTTGTTAAGTTGAATAAAAGATATATGTACTGTACAACTTATATGAAGTTTCGACTTTGAACTTTTAAAAAAATAAAATTTTAAACTTTTGCAAAATTTGTAGTATGTCACTTTCCCTTTAAAGTAACACTGTTCAAAAAATTGTCAAAAAAAATAAGAATTGTTTAAATTTCTGCAGCTTTAAAGGGTATGGATGGAATTTAATGAAAATAAAATGTATTTTACTTATTCATTTAACTTTCAAATAACACCAAAATGATAACAAATAAACAAACACATAGATGATAAGTACCCAAACCTTGACTCAAAAACAGCTGCTCATTATCCCTTGTCTTGTTTATATTTTCTTTGTCCAGAAAATGTCGCCTGTATATTACTTCTGCTGCATATTCAAGTGCACTACAGACTAATTTTGTCACGTAAGCATCTCTATGAAACCTGATCAGACTGCTTCTAGAAAGCAGTCTGATCCTGGTCCATATTGTTTGCAATTAAGGCTTCCAATGTGAATGAGCAGAAGAGAGAGCATATGACAATAGCAGAAATGGGTTTTAAAGTGAAAAGCAAAGAGTCAGATCTTACTATGCTGATACACAGGTTGGGCTGAACCTTTGCTTTTGTTTAGTTTGTTGTTTTATGTCCCAGTCAAAAGCTATGGTCATGTTCAGTCAGTTAAATTTGTATCTAAACCACAGTTTTTCCTGGACAAACTTGACCAAGCAGTTAACCAGTACTTTGTGCACATACATTTGCTTATAATTGACATCAGCCTGCCTTGAATCAGCCAATGGAAGAGAATGACCCTAAATAATATTTCATGGTCAATTGGAGCGTGTCATGATCAATCTCACAACCTCCAGATCAGCAATTAGAATCTTTGATTGGAAAGGCACAAATAGTGATTTTGTGTAAAAAATGACCTTGCTCATGCAAACATAGCTTATTGCTAATGCCAAGGTTTGCAAATAGAGATGTTTTTTCTTTGTTATAAAACTGAGCATATTTTTGTGTGTGTATGAAATAATCAAGACAGTTTGTTGTAGTACCCAAAACCAGTATTTTGCTAGTGAAATTTCTAGAAGTCTGCCAACTGCCTAGTGCATAGTTGGTCAGTGAAATACTTCAACCCTTCATCATTCTATTTTCTAGGATACCATAACCCTTTTATACTGGAATCCCCTGAATGAGTACTTTGGCAAACAGTGAAGACCCAGATGAAATGCAGCATATTGCTGCATTTCATCAGGATATCCACTGTTTGCTAAGATAAATACAATCATTAGGGACTTAAGTACATAATTAATTGGAAATTATTACTGTGACCCCTTAAAATATAAAACAGACAAATTTATCCTTATTGCTTTTATCTGTATGGGAAAATCCATCAGAATACAAAGTGTTAAAGAATATAGACCTGTTCAAGGCCTTCAGTTAAGATTGCATACCAGAAAAATAATTTTCTTTTTTCTCAAACAAAACATATGTTGTGAGTACTCAAAAGAACCGTCTCAATGAGACGGTTCTATTGAGCACCCAAAACATATGCTAACAATTATGGGTAAGAAAATATTTACACTTTTACGCTGAAAATTTTTGTTTATCTAAACCTATGCTGTTTCATAGGAAGAAATTAAAGGTGTATCACCATGCGGGGTATACAAAATATGAAATCTGAAATTATTGTGTACTGCACCCACAACATGCACAAGTGTAACAGCAAAATAGAGCTATCACATGATTTTAAGATATAAAAAGAAACATATTTTCAGCTTATTCTTGAATGTATTGGTAAAATGAACTTGGTTTTCACTGCACAACTGTATATAGGAGCAAAACTACCCTTAAACAGATACGAGAGTAGGGCGCTGCATTTTTATAGTTGAAAAATCACAGTTATGTCGGGAAACACTTAATTTTTGGTTTTGAATCTTTTCAGCATAGTGAAGCTTTTCAATGTTATATTTCTGCTTTGCTTAAATGGACAGGCCCTCTTTTTTCATGCTTAACTCAACTAAGCATGAACTTTATCATGCTATAAAATGTTATAATGCCAACAATTGTTGGCATTTTAACATTTGTTAGCATGACAAATACCACAGCTGAAATTTTTAAAGCAAGATTTTTTTTTTATGAGCTTAGTTGAGATGAGCATGAAAGAAGTTTATTATCTTGGAGCCTGGTCTTCAAATTGGCACAGATTTATAAAAGGTTAACAACGTTAGTAACAAGTTGTGATATAGCCAAACAAACAAACAAATGAATTTTATAAAAAAATTACAGAACTGAGTAGTTTTTCTCTAACTTTACGAAAATCCATGCCTTTTTTAAATAGTAATGCATCCATCCACTAACTGTAAGGTTATAAACCTCAGATTAATAGTAGGAGATTTGACATGTGCAATTTTGTTTGTGAGACTATGTCACATGCTATGTTGTCAGGGCATTGCTCTGCAGTTAAACACATTAAGATCTCCTTCCAGCGATATTCAGGTTTTTAAATGTCTATTATCTACATTTTAGGATACCAGCAATACCATTAAGAACATAGCCCAGTTCCTAGGGAAAAGTTTGACAGACAAACAAGTAGATTTCATCAAGAGCTACTGCAGTTTTGAAAATATGAAGAAAAATGATATGACCAACCACAGCTGGTTCAAGACACTCGGTATTTCAAGCAAAGATTATGAATTTATCAGAAAAGGTAAAGTTAGGTTGCATAATACACAGACACAATTTCCATTGTTTACTTTGAATTGTTAAAGCAGTTCAAATAGATTTTTGGCTGACTTCTTTAAAACTTGTTTATTTATAAACCATTTAAATATATCATTGCTAGATGCAATTTTAGTTGTCTGCTGTTAACATTTGCAAACAGTAGTGTTCCTGATAAGTTAATTTATAAAAAATCAGCAGATAGCTACAAAAGCACGCTTAGGGATGTCAGTTACAACGCAAGGTGGTTCTGGACGACAATTCGTTATGGGCCTATGAAGACTGCTTACCTGTGCTGGACGACAGGTAATGGGTTTTAGAAGACATATTTAGGGTTTTGGACGACATTGGAGAGGGGCAACACACACAGACGTCGTAGAAAATGATAATATAGTGTGTTTGGCTATTTTAAATAATTCCTGTCATATTAGTGTTTGTAAGTTTGACATTAGAAGTACAAACACCATAGATATTTGTAGTTAAATTGTAAAACTCTGGTCTGGAAAAGAAACTTCAGAAATGTGTAATTTGTGATTAATTACTTGTGTTCTCATCATGAAATAAGCATAAATGGTCAGACAATAGATCTCACATGATTTGTCAGTCAACTGTAACATGTCCTTCTTAAAAGATAACTGAAAACCTCAAACATTTCATTTTTCTAATGTTACTGGTTAGAGACGACTGTGTAACAGGCAATAGACGACGTCATTTTTTCTGTAACAGATGTGAGACGACATTTTCTTCCTTTCACGAACACTCGAGTAGATTAAAATACTTCTCTGAAGCCTATTCAACTCCTGAAGAAGTAGTTCAGCATTGTGCGACCTCCTTTTGAATGTGCATACCAAGTTAATCAGAAGAATTTAAAGGTTAATTCCATATATGGGATTGGTGGCATTTTAGTCTTTTGGTTCTAGAGAATATCTAAAAGGTGTTTTACCTTATTTGAGCATGGCGGCATCTTGGTCACAAGACCAAGGAGTTGGTGAGTATGATCAGGAAATACAACAATTAAAGACTCCAGACCAACCCACTACATCATGAGGAAGAGCAACTGAACATTTACAGTAAAAAGATATCCGTAAGACAATAAAAGCAAAGCTACCAGCTCTCTCTTTCTCTTCAAGATGATTGCAAAACAATGAAGGGCGCAAAATAATGCATACCAAAACAAAGACAAACACAGAACCCCCATAATGAGAAGTACATTAAACAATAGATCAACAACAAGAGAATCACCGCCTCAGAAAGGACAGCAGCCTAAGCAATGGGGTGGGGGCTTAAATGCATTTTAAGATCATTCGAATAACTATCTTCCCTCCATCCTAAGGAGTCTCCATATAAAATTCGATTGACATTGTGGTTTCAAAGGAGATGTTTGAAAATGTTGACGAACAGACAGACGAATGGAGGCTGGAGTCATTTGTATTCTATTAGCTCACCTCAGAGCCTTCAGCTTTGGTACGCTTAAAACGTTCTTTTATTCAACCATGTATGATATGTGACTTACACTTTGTCAGACCTGGAGCTTATTTAGGGCAATTGCGGGTAATACTTCCCACATTAACATCTTTTTGATTGTTTGCATACAGTTTGCTTTATGTATGGACTGTCAATTTATGAAATAAAAAGGATATGTCACTACACTCAATTTTTCATAATCTCACATGGAAGTTTTCAGCTACAAATTTTCTGAAAAAATGCAAGTCCTCCATCTTAAGCTAATATATACTAGGCCAAAAAAGAAACGCCGCAAATAAACATGAAAAATATTGCGTGTCAAATGATAGTAACACAATTTCATCTGCTATCTATGTTTTGCGGCTTTTTCAGCCACACATTGTTCCCATTGTTTTATTTAGATCAGCCAACATAAACCATTGTTCTGGCTGATTTTTTATTTTCCAGTTTGTCACATGCACGTTCATCTTATTTAGATTTACACATGTACTAACAACTGAAATCTCTAGTCGAATATCCAGTGTGCTTGAAAACATTTTAAAACTTTAAAATTAAAGATTCCACATTGCTAATTTCACCATCAAGATGGACACATCTTGATTTCAAATAGGCGATAAGAATGTTACAAGCTAACATGAGTTCATCTGCAATCGCCCGCCAATTTCGATACCATGCAAGGACGAGTGAACGTCTAAGGAAACGTTTCTGACAAAATAAAACAATGCCAGACCATGCGCATTCATGACGTCATCGTGTAATGACGCGACGTCAAGATTGATAAAACCGTAGGTGTACACTTCTCAATCAATTTCATCCAGTGACAATGGTAGCTAGGAAAACCCTAAGGACTCATAACCCAAGAATCATCACTTAAACTGTGATAAATCGTTCGCGAGAGATTGGTGAAAAAACCTCCATATACATTGTATGTTTTATATGCGGCGTTTCTTTTTTGGCCTAGTATATTTGTAATCGCCATCCAGCTTCCTTATTTTAATTTTAATTATTGCTCATGACCTCAAGCTTTCTAGAAAATGTGAAAATGTATTTGTTTTCCCAAGCTTTGTCAAGATACTGCATGATATATTTTGGTTATTCCCCCATAAAAGGATTTCGATTTTTGGAGTAAATTATATATAAAAAATCTGACATAAAAAATCTTATTTATTGTCATTATTTCATGGACTATCATTTGACATTTAAGAAAAAAGAAAAAAAGAAAAAAATGGGGTCACCAGACTAATTATATTGTGGGAGGGCGAAAGTTATCCCCACCCCCACAAATTTTGAGGATAATTCAATTTAAAAATTTAAGGAGTGTAATTTTTGTCATTTATATAATTCCATTTTTCTTGTATGAAGTAATTTTGCATTACAAGAGGAAAAAAGAAAAAAAAAGAAAATAAATTGTTATAAGTGCCCACCCTGGAATCGACCCTGGTCCTCTGGTTCCAAAGTCTGACACGCTAAGCACAAGGCCACGACGTCAAGTCATGTGCGTCTCGAAATAAGAGTACATAATCCGATTATTGGCCATATTTGTATTCTCATACAGGGTAAATGACATTTCACCCTTGGTCAAAACAGAAGATTCTTTGGTGTAAGATATATTTAATAAATCCACCACTGTCGTCTCCACCTGCTACGCTGTCGACAATAACCTGTAACAAAATATTTGCAGTCGTTACACATCTGTAACATGGAAAAATGACTGCAGTACATTCGTTTTGGTTTCAAAAAACATGTTCGTCTAAAGTAAGCAGATTTATAAGAAAGTTCTTTCTTGGTCTATGTGATGGACAATGCAATGTTTAATCACATCAAGTCATAAAATGTTTAAAGTAGTAAAATACAGTTTCAAGAATAATAATGTATCATATACGCGTTAACTGGATACAGTTGCCATGCTCTACATGATTGATTAAGTTTAGATAAGTGTCGCGGACAAATATACAAAGACAAAATAAGATGCTTGCGGTTTATTGTGTCTTAAGTCTCCCGAAAACGATAAACATTCAATAGCACAAACCTATATTTAGAAATATTTCGTCTGGAACCCGTAACGTACTGTCGTCCAGAACCACCTTGCGTTGTAACAGACATCCCTAAGCGTGAAAAGCAGAACGTGGAAAAATGTTTTCGTGCTTTAAAACTTTTAAAAAGTGCTGTGTTTATCCTGCTAATAAATGTTGAATAGACAACTATTTATGACATTGCTATGACCATCTTTACATAACATTACTAAATATTTTATATATTTATCTATTTTACATGTAGGGAGGAGATCATTTGATAGAAAAAATGAGTTGTTTGGCTTACATCAAACTGTTAACATGGCATGAGATTTCCAACAATGTGGTATGTGCGACCAGCAAAGACTCAGACCAGCCTGCGCATATGCGCAGTCTGATCAGAGCCTTTGCTAATCGCTTGAATATTCTATGATTGTGTTAAGCTACTGACTGAACACCATTTGGAGATTCTAAGCTTAAAAGGAGGCTGCAGAGGCTCGTTCGAGTCTACACATGTCAAAATGCCTCATTATTGGAAATCTCATGCACTGGCTCATTTTCATTTACAGGTAAAGTTGGTGACTGGACTACACATCTGAACGCAGACCTTAATACTAAGCTGAATAAAATGATCTCTAGCAGATTTCAGGACTCTGACCTGAGATTTGAATATCATTCTACAGAAGTAGATCAGAAAGCAGATGGAAGTGTAGATAGTGACAGTTGAAAGAATGGCTGATATTTACAAACCGTTTTTAACCCTTTGTATGAGAAAACCTCTGATAGTAGTTTCAAAGATGCATAGTAATGAGGCAATTCTATTTTTCTGATAAACAGGTAAAGCGCATGACTATTCACTGCCATGGGCATATGCAGTAATCTGTGGTAGGTTCAATATAACTGTAAACTGAGACTACCTGCACGCCCAAAATCAATGTAAACTCACCAGTGTTTGTTTACAACAATTCTCATCTATCTTTAAATCGACTATAACAGGTACTTTGAAAAACAGTTAAGGCCCAGATGAAATGATGCACAATGCATTATTTCAACAGGGTCTACACTGTTTGTTTAGGTAACAAAAAAGATAAAAAATATTTTTTTTTTCGAAAATTATAAGCAGACATCCCTGAGGTTAATAAATCTCATGACTTGGATCTTTGACTTTAGTACTACTGCTCAAGGCCAGTGGTTGAAAAACTATTTTCATGCTAATCTCTTTTGAGGATAAACTTTTTCATATAATTGCATAAAAACCTGTGCCACATTGTATCAAGAACAATGTTTTAACCGGAGCAAATCCATTAATTACAATTAAATTTATGCGCTGTTAAACCATGGTTTTGTGACTTCAACTATGTTTTAGCAGGGCCACCAAATTACTCGGCGGTCTATAGTGCTGGAGATTTTTGAGAAAATTGCAGGTGTACACAAATAAAGAAGCTTTTAGCTACTGGTGGGGGAAGGTTTAGAGTAATTAAGTTCCAAAGGGATCTCCATATGTCTAGCCGAGCAATCACTGCTGATGCAATCACTGCTGATGCCTAGCCGAGCAATCACTGCTGATGCTGGGTATCTAGGAATGTTGCCAGTTTGAGTTGTGATGGAGGAAAAATGAAATAATCAGAGCTTGTTCTACTTACCTAGCGATTTCAGTAGGAAATCTGTCACAAACAGTTGATATAAGACTGGATAAAATCATCATGTTGACAACATTATTTCACTAGATACCAAATTATTAACTTGAAGGTCAATCAGAAAAATTGTGTGAGCCACCACATGTGTTGTTCAACAAACCATCACCAAGTGTTTTTGGACCTGATTGAGAATATCAAATGTAAAACTTACTTCATGACTTCCTTTAAAATCAAAACAGAATAGTGCAAAAATTGATCAAAATTAAGCTGAAATACGATGTTTTATGCAACAATAGTGATCGAACACAACTTTTCAATGCATTAACATTCGTCAGGCCCCTCGGGAAGTGCTGAAAACCTCGCCCTTTGGTCTTGGTTTTCAACACATCCCTCAGGGACCTGGCGAATGTTAATGCATGAAAAAGAGTGTTTGATCCCTTTATTCATAATTTTCAAATAAACTAATAAGACAAATAAGACAATTGTCTTTCTTAAAATCACAAACAATGTCATTTATCTTGGTAATTGATTTTAAAATACCAACAATTGTTGGCATTCTAAAATTTATGACAAGGACAGATTTCATTGCCTTTGTAAGCTTACACACCTTTATGAATACAAGGTCAGAGATAGACCCTGAAACAAAACACATACAAATCAAAAAGGTCTTTATGCATCCTGTAAAATCAATTATTTTTAACTGCATTGCGGCTTATTAAGCAGTCAAAAACCAAATGCTTGAAAGTAATTTGAATTTATTATCATGAAAAATAAGAGTTGCATATCAAAACATTACACAGAGAACTGGCCAAAGGCATTACTCATCAGGACTTGACTTCACCCTTGTTAAACTCACCCAGAAATCAAACTGCCATTAATTTTTCCCAGTTTGTATTTGTTGATCTTCATTCAAGTCCAGATAATTCTATGGCTCACAGCAAACAGGAAGTGTCACTATATGACAAATTGTATATATTTAACCACAGCTATGTCACCAAGTAGAGTTTTTATGAACTTTTATGAGGCTCTGGATAGTAACCCAGTTGCACACTCTTTTTTATCATTATGCCTCACTGTTGCTTGCCACTGTCAAGCCAGTGTCTTTGTTAGGGGGTAATTGCCATCACTCAACATCAGTGACAGGACTTAATAACAACACAAGGCTATACAATTCAAAATAAAATGCTTAAATGTATTGTATACATGATACAGTTTGACATTATTAAAAGAGGGTTCAACTGGGTTACAATCTAGTGCCACATAACATAAATGTCTTCAAAGGCAGCCAAACCGAAGCATCATGTCCGAGAATTTTCTTTGGTGTAACAGCATTGTTAGCATGTAGCTTGCTGCAATGCCTTCCATGCTTCTCTATGTGGCCCAAAAGTAGCATGCATCCGAAATGAGAGACTTTGGCATAATCTATGATACATTTCATCACACTGTACAACAATCAAGGTTGCATTATGTTTTGTTGTATATACAGTAAAACCTCAAAAATTCAAACTCTGATTATTGGAAATACTTGCTAATTTGAAATAAAACTTGGACACGATGATTTTAGAGAATATTATAAACTATTTAAACAACTGGTTATACTTATTTTTTAAGCTTAAAAGAAATGTCTCCCTGAGACATTTCTTTTATCCAATCTAGAAAGCTATGTTTAATTTGAAAAATGATGATAATAATATTTTGGGGTTATGTACTTTTATGTCTAGCTCCCTATAATTCGATTTACTGATACTTAAAAAAGTGAAAAAGGTTGCAAAGATCAGAAATCTATAAAATCAGGTCCTTTCCCAGAAGGTGACCACAAGGCAGCAATGAACAGACATGAAAGCATGGCAAACACAAGGCATAAATAAACAAGATGATCCATGAAAGAAGCACCACCTTGGAATGGTAAGTAAAAATATTTTTACTGGAGGGCTTAAACAGGTTTCACGGCGCCAAGCTCTAGTCCTAAAGACTTCAAATTTAGGAGATTCTACTTTAATTGTCCTTTATTTAAGCCCTGTTGGACTCCATCACACTTGGGGTCAATTACTTTGAAAAGTAGATAATTATTTACAATAACATTGGAAATTGTTCAATTCAATTACAATTACATGGCTTTTGAGCAAAGTAATTAAATACATACAATGACTTTGCCAATCACCTTTCACTGCCACTTAAATAGATTCATAAGATTTTAATTTCAGATATATTTGAAAAGAGTTTAAAAAAAATCCTCAAAAATCTGAGAAGCCTTGGCATTCAAAATTCAATATATTTCAATTAGGCTGATTCATTTTGACTTCTTGTATAAGATTATTGTCAAGTGATGCAACTTAAAAGATAAACTAGAACCTAGATACAGAGCAGAGGACATTAATCGCTACCAGTGCTTCCTTAAAGTATCTAAGGCCATGAAGAAAGGTCCCTTGCACAAGAAGATAACAGCTACAACAAAGATACTACGAGATGACGATGAATTTGATAAGGATGAAGCTTTGAGATTTGCTATTAAAAAAAGAAGATGCCTTTTGAATTTAAAACTTGAAGAATATGATCCACCATCCTATACCTTAGATGAAGATGATGAATCAAATTCGTTACAGCAGAGCTTAGGATCAATATATGCACCAAAGTAAGTAAGGGTGCAAAGATCAGGAATAGATACAGTCAAGAACCACACCTGACCCAGGATACCAATGGGTAAGTTTCAAACTCACAGTTAGACACCACAAACGAGAGCCAAGAGGTCAGCCCTTTCCCAGCAGGTGACCACAAGGCACATATAAACAGACGCGCACAAAGGCATAGCAAGCACGACAGAAAAAACATAAAAGATCCTCAAAAGAAGCACCACCTTGGAACTGTCAGTAAAATGTTTTACTGGAGGGCTTAAACTGGTTTAAAGGTGCACCAACCTCACCCTTAGTTAAGATGTGGATGAAGACACATAGATGTTTGGTTTGCATGAAAGACCCCTAATTTATCAATGCATCATCTCCTATAACATATAAATCAAGATATAAAAAGGAGATTAAGCAAAGATAAGGACTCAACAGTAAATAAAGCTGAATACCGGAGCAAAAAAAATCCAACAGGTAAACCCTGGTGGGCCCGACACACAGCCAAAGCATCAGGCCTCTACCATCTCATCAACTATGCATGCAGTCTGTTGCAATACATTAATGTTATAGTAAATCTTTTTATAATGGGAAATTATTTTAATGAACTGCGCTGAAAAATTATAAGAGCCAACTATCTTCTTCAATTTATACACCAAGTTACCATAGAATTCAGGTTCTGAATGTCCTTTGAGCAAGAGAGATTTAAGTCCAACTTTGAATTTAGATATCAAATCATAGTATCAGCTATAAAATTTAGAAAAGATTTTGCGAAGTTTATGATACCGATAGCCTTGTTTTAGAAGTTTCTGAGTTAATGATTTATTGTGAGTGTTGAAGTCAGTAGTAGAGCTAGATGCTATTGCAAAACGAATGAGTTGAGAGATATAGACTCCATAGGATGTAGAGCGAGGAACATCACCATCTAAAAATGGGAAATTGACAATTTCAAAATCAAAGGCGTCGCGTTTATCATAAATTTTGGTAGAAACAATATCATAAAAAATAGACAGATGCAAGTCTAAAAAAGCAGCTTCATTATCAGAGGTATTGGCTTTATTAATTTGGAGCTATGAAGGGTATATTTGACTTACCATATTGTCAAAATAAACATTAATGTTTAAAATATCATCCAAATATCTGGATGTAGTGTTAAACACATCAATAACATCTGCCTGCTTATCATCAGAAAGAGACATCAAAAAGTCACTCATAACAAAACAGGAATAAATCAGCAACCAGGGGAGCACAATTAGTGCCCATAGAAATCCCAACTACTTGTCTATACAGCTTGGTGCCAAATCGAAAAAAATTAGGGTCCAAAAAAGATCAGCGCATCAGATAGATTGTGACATGACCATGCATAATATTTTTAGGTTTTTCCGAAGTAAAAAATGCATTTCTGTCATTATATGCAATGCAAGGAGAGCCTTCTCTCTGGAAGTTTCGTTCTATGAGATCAATAAGTTTATCTTTAATTAAATTATGAGGTAAAGTAGTGTAAAGAATAGAAAAATCATAAGTAGACAAACTGGTCACGTTGAAATCTCCAGCTTAAAGTTTATCTAAAATTTTACCTGATTTTTTAATAGACCAACATAGGTTTCTACAGGATCTCTCATATACCCTTTCACAGTACTTGATAACATGTTTTTTTAACAGCTGTAAGACACGAGGTTTACAATTTAGAAAGTTCTGTTGTTGTACAAGAATTAGAATTAGAAACCTTGCTTTATAGTTTTTTTTTACGGAGTTTAGGTAACCAGTACAACATAGGAGCTTTGTCTTGATTTTCTTTAGCTTTGACACCAAAATGTAGGTCTGTATGACAACCATGCCCATGGACAATCACCCTCTCACTCAAAGACGGTTGCAGTTTATAGGCATTAGTGTCAACAAGCTCACGCTTAAGAGTATTAATATAATACAATCGTCAAACAACTACAACATTGTTAGCAGCTTTATATGCTGGAACTAAAACATAGTTCATATGAAAATCCTGGATACCTCGTTTTAGATGATGAAAAGAAGATTTAGGTTTAGTGGGTAAAAGATGTGTATAACGAGAGTAAAATGAAATACGAGTATCAATAATTTTAAAATGTTAATCTTCCATTCCTTCAAGGCATCAGGTTCAACATTTTCCCGTTTGCACCAATGGCTACTAAAGTCATTTAAAGAAGCAGCTATCTCTCTACCACATTTAGGAAAATCAATTTTAGAAGGAAATCTATATTTAGGACCTTTAGAAATAATATTCGAACTCTAGGGTCAGGAATGACATTTAGATTACCTGTTGTCACATGCCCTGCAGAGGGATATAAACAATTAGAATTTTGACAATCTCAGGAGTCAGGAGTATTAGAATCTATATCAGTTACAATTTTATTTAAGTTAAATATAGAAGACCTAATTGGTTTGTTATATTGTTAACAAATGATAGGAGTTTCAGAATTATTTAAGTAACAAATGATAGGAGTTTCAGAATTATTTAAGTAATTTGGAATAGATGAAATCACTAAATTAACCTTAAAGATACTATGTAAATCAATAAACTTTATACCTTTGTTAATGAATGGAATTTTGACAAAATGTCGTTTATGGTTGACCTCAGAATCGATATAAGGACTAAGGAAATGTTGAACATAACACCTTGTAAGAACTGCTGCACTGCATATTATTACTCAACAAAAAGGTTCGATAAATAAAAGCTTATATAAACTACAGTTAGACGTTGAAAAAGTACCTTCAATAAAAGCAGAAGAAAAATGGGCAAAGGAATTTCCTCAACGTGAGATGATCTGGTCTCAATTTTATCAAATGAGCTTTAGTAGCACTGTTGATGTTAAACTTAGAAATTTTAATTATAATAGTCCGGCAGAATTTGGGCGAATTTTAGGAGGACCTGGAACTTGATTTTAAACTTTTTTCTTTATGGATTCTGGTAGTACATATATTGTCCTTGAAAAATCCGAGTGATGCCACTCTGGCATCATTGAGCATTTCGATATATTCAAGATGGCGTCCAAGATGGAGGCTAATTATACGATAAAAAATTGTGTGATATGGAAAAATGTCTCAACCCCATTTTTTTCCTTAAATTGTTAGCTATGACATTGGAATCTAGTTGAAGACACCTAGCTCATAGTAAAAATTTAAAAATAAAAAATAATTTAGGCAAAATGGCCGCCAAAATGGCAGTTTCTTACAAAAATATAAGAAAATTTTCCCTGAGACTGGCAAACTCCACAGATTTGCATGTAAAATGCTGATTTTACTAATTCTTGAGTTGCAGACATCATTCATGTAACATCCCAATGATGCAGCTAATGCATTACTCAAAATTTGATATATTCAAGATGGCGTCCAGGATGGTAGCTGATAAGTTTTACACCAACCTAACCTGTAGACATGTCTGATGGATTTGTAACATTTCTTGCCTGATGGAGAAGCACTTTACAGACATGTGTATCTGAATAAATGAACCCAGCATGCATGTCTGATAGAGTTGCACTGTACAAGCAGGCATATCTGAGAGTGGCACTGGATCAGCAAAAGTGTCTGATGTAATTGCACATCTGTAAGACTAGCACCAGACTTGTAGCTACCCCCTTTGGTCTGCACTCGACTAGTCAAAATGTCGGTTGAAGTGCAAAACGGACCAGCAGGCTTGGCCTATAGTGAAGTACCACGCCAACAGGCATGGCATATATAGTGAGGCACCACACCAGAAGACATGGCCTACAGTGAGGCACCACACCAGAAGACAAGACTTATAGTGAGGCACCACACCAACAGGCATGGCTTATATAGATGTACCAAACCAAAAGGCATGACCTATAATGATTCACCACACCTGCAGGTACAGCTGATAGTAAGACACCATACCATCAGACATGGCTGATAGTGAAAAACGACACAAGCAGGTATAGCAGATAGGGAAGCATAACGCCAGGAGACATGCAATATTGAGTGACAAAAGGTCAGCAGGCATGCTGATTGAGTGGCCACAGTCCAGCAAGCATCCGGTTTGCTGCAGCAGCGCTCCACCAGTAGCCATGTTCGAACAGCAGCGGTGTTTGTGACAGTAACACTAGGCCAGCAGGCATATATGTTGCAGCTGCAGCGACATAACAACGCTCTACACGGCATGTATATTGTATTGACAATGTAGCAGTCTTGGCTGATAAAGTTTCACAGTGTTATTTGGCATGTCAGATGGAGGGGCATCAGTCAAGTAGCTTTTCTCTTTGATTTCCAATGGACCAGGAGGCATGTTTGATTGAATAGCACCAAGTCCTCAGGCATATCTGTTGCAGTTACACTGAACAGCGGCCATGTCATGCCACCAGCTCATCATATCCCACATCCTTAACATCACACATGTTTAATAATGTGGTACTGAACCAGCACACATGTCATTTATTGAGACTCAGGACCAGCAGTCATGCGTGTTAGTTTCATCACACCAGCAATAATGTATGTTACAATTGAACACACTAACAGGAATGCTGGGTACTGTTGCACTGGATCAGCGGGCATGTCTGTTCAAGTATTATCCGGCCAGTGCACATGTCTGTTCTACTTTCTCCCAACCAGCTGACCAGGCATCATTGCTACAGGGTTCAGCAGACATATTTACCATTACGCATGTTTGATTATGTGGCACTGGACCAGCACATATATCTGAAACCAAGCAGTTTTATTATATAACTAAGAAAAAAGACTGAATTTCATTGGCTTAAAGCGCTCACGTGGCCAGTCAATATATTGTCATATTCACTGGCTTGCGCGCGCTTGCCAGTGTATATTAGTTACTAAAATTAGACTCCTTGCTGTTTTTTCCGTTCTGGTTCTGCTTTTCTAAAGCGTGGCTAATAATCATATCGTAGATGCTGAGAACTTAACAAATCACGCACTGGAGCTGATCTATTTCGATTTTAATATAATGCACAATAAACGGCGAAAACAAATTTGAAGTCTTCAGCTTCTTCCAACTTTCCGCCTTTGCACTGAAGAACTCCCGCCAATACTTAGACCACGTCGCATACGTTTACATGTATTTGTAACGTCTTTCAAGCGTATAAACGACGTTACACCGTCTAACGCTATGAATGACGTCATTTACCAGTAACAAATGACGTCAGCTATCACACATTTTCCCTGCGCTTTCAAAGCTGTGAATTATTGTTTGGCATATCACACTTATTTTATCATTGGCTCTACATGCGAAGTGTGTTAGAATTTTTGTTTGTAAATGTTGAATGATGACACTCTTGCACAACATATATGCAATAGTAAAAGGATGGTCTTATTTAGGGTTGCACTGTTTCTGCTAAATGCTTGTCTGTCTCAAAACTTGTATATTAGTTCAGTATTTTTTTCCAGGTTCAATAATACCTGTACATCTTTCTCTAAATGTTATATAATAAAACAGTTATTGACTAATGAGGCATTGGATATGATGTGATAACGACCAGAGAATACCAATATTGACCTCGGCTTCGCCTCGGTCAATATTGGTATTATCTGGTCGATATCACATCATATCCAATGCCTCATTAGTCAATAATTGTATAATGTCTCTAACAGCTTCACGAGACTAGCAGGCATGTTGCAGTACCTATGTTTTTAACGTTGCTTTGAACCAAAAGTCACGTTTGTTGGAGTTGCTACCGACCACCTGGCACGTCCGTTACAATTAAACTCGACCAGCATGCATGTCTGTTAGATTTGCATCTACCAGCTGATATGTTTGAATCAGTTGCAACTGATTTACAAGCACATCTGTAGTTGTGTGGCTAAACCAGCAGGTATATATGTTACACTTGCCTCAGATCCCCAGCTTGTACCCAACTAACAGGCTGGTAAGCACAATTGCACCAGACCATCTTGCATGTATTTTACAGTTGCACCTGCCTAGCAGCCATGTCTTTATAAGTTGCATACTATCAGCATGTATGTCTGTTACAGTTTCATCTTGTCAGGATCTATGTATATTACATTTGCACCCGACCATCAGCGATGTCTATAACAATTGCATCTGGCCATTTCCCATATCTTTAACAGTTGCATCTAACCAACAGTCATATCTGTAAACTTGTGCATACAAGCATGCATGTCTGATACACTTGCACCAGACCAGCATTTATACTTAGCAATATCCAACCATATGTGCTGTCTGTTGCACTTGCAACAGACCAGAGAAGTAGTAATGGTTGTTACAATTGCACCAGGCAAGCAGACACATACCAACAAGCAGTCAAGATGGTAACGAACATTGGCAGCATGCAGATACCTTACTCAGGGGTTGTTTTTGTGTTGATACACTACAGTCCATAAGTATTTTTTTTTGAAAATTATCCATTCATCCAGCTGACTATTTCCGCATATTGATTCAAAAAAGGTTCGTACTTTGATCAAACAGTCTGTCACAAAGTTTTCAGTGAACCCTGTCATTCATCACTTCATTTTTTGACAAAATGTTTTCCCAAAGTAGGATTTTTTATGAAAATAATATGATATTATGGTATTATCAGATCTTGCCAAAAGTGGTCTGAAAAGTGCATTGATTGATGGATACGATTCCCAGAACAAAGACAAAAACATTACCACTATGAAAAATAAGAGTCTGTTATTTTTCTGTGCAGTGTATCATAGCAAAAACCATGCGATTCCCCACCGTGTTATTGCTGCCATCTTGGATGTCACAACGCTGAAAAACAACAATAACATGCTTGTCAAATTTTCCAAATACAACTGAAAGCTATCAGAAAATAGTTACTAACTGTGAATTTGATTTCAGGTTGAATTTTGTTTCAAATGGTGGCCATCTTGGATGCCATCTTTAATATTTCAACCTTGTGAATCAAACCTGTGAATGCTTTATTTCGATCGTTTGTATTATCAGGCCTCTAAACATCGATAAAGAGACAAATTTGAAATGCTTTATATTGAGTTTTTTTAGTCAGATAGGTATTCTAAGGAACCTAACTGGCGGCCATCTTTGACGCCATCTTTAAATTTCAACCTTCTGAATCAAAACCATGTTCTCATCTGATCGTTTTTATCATTAAGCCTCTAAACATCCATAAAAAGTCAAAATTAAAGTGTTTTTATCGAGTATGTTGGTCATATAGGTCTTAGAATCCTAGTTGACGGCCATCTTGGATGCCATCTTTAATATTTTAACCTTCTGAATCAAAATAATGTTCCATTTTAATTGGTTGTAACATTTAGCCTCTGAAACATTCATGAAAAGTAAAAAATAAAGTGCTTTTGATAGAGTATGTTGGTCATATAGGTCTTAAGAGCCTAACTGACGGCCATCTTGGACGCCATCTTGAATATTTCAAAACACTCAATGATGCCAGAATGGCATCAGTTGGATTTATCAAGTTCAATGCCTCAACAATCAGATTTAACAAAGAAAAAAACTTTAAAATCAAGTTCCAGGTCATTCTGGTTTTCTACCAGACTATAAATATGTCATGAGAATAATACCAAACAATAGATATCTGTTTAAATGTAAATTAGTCCCGTCTGTACTATGTGATTTTTCTTCAATGCAAGAGGAAACCAATTTCCACCTGTTTTGGCAATGTTGGTATATACAGGATCTGTGGTCAAACGTTCAGGAAATACTGACTTCTAACAATATTGAAATCCAGTTGAGCTACTTCAATATAAGCTTCGGAGTTAATTGTAAAAACAAGCCAAAAAATTTAGTTTTTAATTTCATTGTACTTTTAGTAAAATACTACATTTTTTCCTCGAAATATAAATTACAAAGACTAACTATAAATGGCTTCCTACAATTATTGCATCAAACACGAGAAATAGAAGAACACATTGCATTTTCCAAAGATAAACTAGAGGTCCACAG
The DNA here is from genome assembly GCA_964019695.1 of Loripinus fragilis. NCBI lineage: Eukaryota > Metazoa > Mollusca > Bivalvia > Lucinida > Lucinidae > Loripinus > Loripinus fragilis. Next base: position 6,187,636 of record OZ026517.1, on the reverse strand, counting down.
GAAAAAATGGCAAACACTCCAAATCACATGAGCTGTTATATGTATTGGTTAAGGTTTTTAATGCAGAATAATTATTTTACAGATAAAATCAATGTTGAAAATTTAAGCTTTTAATAAAAACATAAATATGAATCTTATTTGCTTAAGAGACCTGAAATTGAGCTTATATGAACTATTAGATATTTGACCAGACTCTGAACACCTGAAAAAAATTCAATGTCCAAAAATAAACTATCGGACTATAAAATGCCTACTAGAATTCGTCACAGTCACATATTCCCTTTCTATCTTTTTTTTTACTTCTTTCTTCCTTCTTTCTATTTTTTTTTAATTGATCATTGTTAAGCCTGCCAGTCCGATATTCCTATTTATGCACTGGGTAATCGTTACAATTAAATTATTGTATATTGTTAAGTGTCAAGCATAGAATTGTACTATTTTATTGGAAGACTTAATAAAGATATAAATAAAACAAAAAGAACTGCTGCTTTATATAATTTGTTTGCTCTTGCGTAAAGTTTATTAGCCTCTAACTCTAAATTACATAAAATTGAGATAGGCAAGGAACTTAAAAACGAAAATAAGCCATGCTGACCGTGATTATTTAAAGCTATAGAAAGATCCTTTAGAGAAGTAGTTAAGCGTTTTTCAGTACAAATTTTGCGCTTAATGTTGCCATTTTTACGTTTACCATGAGATCTACTTTTACGAATTTTACATTCCAAAACAGAAAAAAGCATCAAATTCTGGCATTTTAGAAATGTTACCTTCATGGTATATATTATCCTTACAGCCTAAAGGAAAAGGTGATTGCAAAAATTTAATCCATTTTAGTTCAGTTTCATGTCGCTTTATATTTTTTAATCTTGTTGATGAATTTGGATCATTAACATTTTTTTCAACCGGCTGAATTGCAATTTGACTAGGTGAATGACCATAACTTTTGAAATGGCGATAAAGAAATGTGTCAATTTTTTTTAAAGCTTTTTTCATTTTGTAAAAGTGCTCACAAAACCTAGTCTTAAGGGATCGACCAGTTTGTTCAACATATTGCATTCCATAATTAATTTCAGTTCAAGTTATAACATAAATCAGATCAGATGAAGTTCAGTCCATATCATTATTATTGATTATGGAAAATTGCCTACCATTTACAGATGATGTAATGGTAGTTTTAGTACATAAATGTGTGCAACAGACACACCTCTTGGCATTGCATTTAGAAACATTAGGATACATTCCGCGACTTTTGAATGCATTAAATGGTTTAGTATACTTCCTGATAATAGGTGACCAAGGAGGAGATAACTTATGGTTGGAAGCATATCCTGAAAATTACTAACGGCACTGGGAATATGAACAGAGGACGCCGAATGTAAACTAATGGGAGATAAATGTAATTTTGTTAATTTAGTTCTTATCATAAAAGTTGTGTGGGTAAGTACCATCCCAAGGCAAGCAATCAACGCACCTGTTATTAAGATGACAAGCCAGAATTATTATGCGTCCTTAAAAGCAGGGGAAGGCATAACAAATGCAAACGATAATCCAAATTGCTAATACAAGTCCACAGGGATATAGAAAGCAGAAGTTATACAACGGGGTATGAAAATCGCTCATCTAGTGATCTTAAATGCGGTACAAGACATAGAAGATACCCAGGGACAGGAATAATGGAAGGAGATTTTACACACAATCCTGAGGATTGGAATAATAAGAGCATTAAATTAAAGTGCCAGGAGACTTTTTAGGGCCGCCACCCAGCGCAGACAAAACAACTCTGATAATCAAAGTAAGTAAGGGTACAAAGATCAGGAATCGATACAATCAAGTACCACACCTGACCCAGGATACCAATGGGAAAATGACAAACTCACAGTTAGACACCACAAACGAGAGCCAAGAGGTCAGCCCTTTCCCAGCAGGTGACCACAACGCACCTATAAACAGACGCGCACAAAGGCATAGCAAACACACGACAGAAAAAAACATAAAAGATCCACAAAAGAAGCACCGCCTTGGAAGGGGTCAGTAAAATATTTTACTTGAAGGCTTAAACCGGTTTAACAGTGCACCAACCTCACCCTTAATTCAGATGTGGATGAAGACACATAGATGTTTGGTTTGCATGAACGACCCTAACTTATCAATGCATCATCTCCTATAACATATAAATCAAGATATAAAAAGGAGATAAAGCAAAGATAAGAACTCCAATAAATAACTCTGAATACCGGAGCAAAAAAAATCCAACAGGTAAACCCCGGTGGGCCCAACAAACAACCAAAGCATCAGGCCCCTACGATCTCATCAAAAGAGAAGTCTTAGTCTGAACCGCATAGAGTCTGAAGTCCGAGTCAGCTGCAACAGAATAAATTTGGACCAAGTTATACTCAAAGTCAACTACAACAAGACTGGATCAATGTTTAAAACATTCTAATTGCCATTTACTTTGTTCTTACGTTTTTGTTCTGTCTTGTGTTTGCTATGTCTTTGTGCGCGTCTGCTTATATGTGCTTTGTGGTCACCTGCTGGGAAAGGGCTGACCTCTTGGCTTTCGTTTGTGGTGTCTTACTGTGAGTTTGTCACTTTCCCATTGGTATCCTTGGGCAGGTGTGGTACTTGATTGTATCGATTCCAGATCTTTGCACCCTTACTTACTTTGCATTATGACATATATTTATAATTCCTCTTAATGTTAACAGTGAACAGAGGTGCGGCCCTAATCCTCTGTCATTGTATTCAGTTATTGTTAGCGGGGCAATACAGTTATAGAGATGTTCAACAGTCTTTATTGTTCTTTCATTAAAAAAAAATAGTAGTAGTAAGCTTGAGACGGCTAGCTATACACTAGTTAGCGCTACAGAGTGATGCCTCTAGGAGTTGAGGTCTTGATTGACCTAGAGACTCTAAGACGCCTAGAACTTAGTAGCCTTGACTATACACCCATCACATATCACCACAAACTATACCCATAGAATGACTAAGTCATTTTCAAAGCTGAAATTAACTAAATTATTTTATATATCGCATCAAAATGACCTTTATTCCCCTTAAAATGACTAAGTTATTTTCAAAGCTGAATTTGACTAAGTTATTTTATATATCACCACAGCAGAACCTTAATTCCCTAAAATGACTAAGGTCCCATTCACATGCACAAGATTTACACCTGTAAGTATTTTGCTATTTGGAGCAAATATACACATTTAAGTAAAAGTATATTTACTTTGCGATCACATGCTAATAGTGTCCACATAAGTATTTTAAAAGGTACACACACTTGTACAGCGGACATGTACAAGCTGTTGATGACAGCTGTCATATACTACTCAAAATTTGATAGGGATCATATTTTATTATATATACTAGTCTGATTCCCTCCCCTAGATCTACCCATCTAGGGTCTAATTACAAGTAGAGAATCCTACTCATGCGACTGCGCATGCTCCAGAAAAGACTTTTCAACACAAACTTCAGATGTTTTTAGCTGCTATAATTTGATAATTAAGTAAGAGAAAAAAATATTTAAACTCCCAGAACATAATAAACTTAATAAAACGGCTTGTTTAAAAAATGCACTTTATGTCAAGGGTATTTTCCAATATCACGTCACTCATGGCGTCAGTGTGTATGCTATACGTAGGCGCAATGACGAATACACGTTACCTGTCTTAATATGCTGACAAGTTATTAAAGGGAGAGAACCAGTCTATTATATATACCACATAGGAATGACAAGAAATTGATATTTATCAAATGGCATGATTTCAGGTTTCAAATGACATGCAAAATCAGTATCGCATACATTCCGTTCAAGCGTAACGGACGCGTAAACATGATAGGGGTCAAAAACTGGTGCAGATTAGGTTGTAACCAAATTTAGAAAGTCAACAGAAATCCTTGAAACATTACTTAAACCGATGCCAATAGTGAGTGTGATGTCCATGAGCGTCAATTACAGTTTAACACCGCTTCCACATGCTACTGATAAGCCTACAGAGCTGTTGCTGAGGGAGTCTTGACAATTCCTCCTGTAGCTCTGTTCTGAGCTGTGGAACCGTTGTTGGCTGGACTGGGCGAGCAGAAATCGCTTTCTGAATGCATGCTCAATCGGGTTCATGTCGGGGGAGCGAGCTGGCCAGTCCATTCTAACGATGGTAGCATCTTCCAGATATTGGTTAGTGACGTCCATAAAAATGAAATCAGCACCTATGGCACCTGCATACGGTCGAACATAAACGTCCAGAATCTCGTTCACATAACGCACAGCCGTCAGTGTACCGTTTTCAGTGATGTGTAGGTCCCTTTTCCCTTGCATGCTGATTCTCGCCCATACCATAACCGAGCCCTTGCCGTAACGGTCGTGCTCAGCGACACAAACTTGTGCAAAACGTTCGTTACGTGCTTTCCACACTCTAGCACGTCGATCCGTAAAGTCAATGCAAACTTTGACTCATCCGTAAAAAGCACAGGGTCCAGTCATTTAACGTCCATCCAACATGTTGACGTGCCCAGTCCATAGGCTCCTGCATGTGGTATATGTGAATTGAATGTGAATTGCTGGTCGTCGTGCCATCAAGCCGGAACTGTGTAATATGATGGTTTGCGTTGAAACTCATACGTTTGTAGCGTTCTGGAAGTCATTATGTAACGAAAAGGGCATAACGGAAACGGTTACATCTGGCTAAAAGACCAATGTAACGAACTTGAATGTCCAATGTTGCCTTTGCACGACCTTCACCGTGTCGATGATGAGCATTTCCATTCGTTTGGTAACGATTACACATCCTGGAGACAACACTTTGTGACACATTCATGTGTTCTGCCACATTTCTTTGAGACGACCCTGCTTCAAGCATACCAATGCCGACATGCATTTCAGCTGAAGTTAAACGTCTTCTATTCGGCATTCTGAGCACAAGTTGGTACAAAGTCCCAGTTAGAGTCGAAAACACTAGGCGAAACACACGAGATTGCCACATGCTCAGATTGTTAAATTCATGCAAAAACGCCTTATTTCACGAATGTGCAGTTTTCCGTGCCGCTCATGCAGGCGCAGGTAGCAATACAATCAAGATCATTACGTATTCTAGTGGTCAAAGAATGGATTAAGTAAGGCAGTAAAAATAAATAAGCATACATATTTGCTAACGTTTTTACACATAACTATAAAAGCGATCCCTATCAAATTTTGAGTAGTATGTTATTTGTAAACTGGTCTTGCACATGGGTTGTCTCATGAAAAACTATTAGGACGAGAGTGGTGAACTGATGTTGTTAAAGTAGCATTTACTTACGATAAATGGTACAGAATAAAGGAAATTGGAATAAAGAACTAAAATTCAACAACTGTTCTGAATCAGCTACATACGTTTGTTCTGGAACTCTTGTCCAACACATTTCTATAGTTTGTTATTACTCTGAAAGTGTTCTTAAAATAGTCTAGAACATTTTTCAACGATTCATGAACCAGTAGGCTCTACAAATGTTCCAAAGTACGAAATAAGTTGAAAGAAACTTTCTAAAAATTGATTCAAAAAAATTTCCTGAACATTTCTCTTACTATGTTAGAACTAGTTAATTCTACAAATCTGCTTATAATTTTCTAGAATATTTTTTGAACTTTTCAAAGGCAAAATAAATTTTTACCTTTACTCCTCAAACTATGTTCTAGAACTTATTTAGTACTTTAGCAAGTTCTACAAATGTTCAAAAATTATTTTGGAACATTTTAGAACATTTCAAGAACAAGCATATCATGACCAGATGGATGGTGGGGGAAACACTGCTACCAAAACTGGGGGGGGGGGGGGGGGGTATAAAGGCTCTTCAAAAACATTTATGTGACAAACATGATAGTATTATTCTCTGAAACAGTGAGTAGACTTGAGGCACAGTTTCTGTTGCTGTTTTTTTTTCGAGCAAATGTAAGACAATGTTTTTAAATGGGGAAACAGGGTGACAATAACTGACAGCATTCAGGTCAACAAGAGCCTCTGTTTGGTTTCTTCAATGATAATTTTTCTTCAGGTAAGGTCTGTTTATTTATTGTGTCATTAGCATGAACATGGAAGACACTTTGGGATTACTTTTTCGGGTTTAATGCCATGTCAACAGTATTGCAGATGTATAAAGATGACATATCATGGAATTGTACTTCCCATGTGATCTGCTAGGGCTAGGGAAAATAGTGCCTTGCTTAATTGCATTCCTGACCAATGCCATTACCATAGAAATGGGAATCAATCATGGGGCACCTGGTTGGAACATTTTAGAATGATTTCAGTACAATATCAGAAATGTTAAAATGGTTTGTTCTATAACCATGTGATAACTGTTATCAAACAAAGTTTTTATGGAACAGCTCTTGAAAAGTTCTTGATGCTTGCCCTAGAAAAGTTCTAGAACAAACTATTAGAATATCAATGAAATAATTCTTACCCCATTCTAAATATCTACTAGAACAATCCTGGTATATTAATAGAATGTTATATGGGACAAATTTGGTGGGGGGGGGGGTCTGTTGGGGAGGTGTTCTGCAAGTGTTCCAGAACAGTCCATGTTTTTTAGAAATTAGAAATGTTGTAGAACAAGCCACTAGATCATTTCTGGAATTATTCTGAAACTGTTCTAGTATAATTCATAGACATTTATAGAACGTTATATGGGACACATTTTGTAAATTTGTTCTACAATTGTTCTAGAAAAAATAAAATGTTTGTTCTAGAACAGCTCTTACAAACCTTTTAAACAGTTATAGAACTATTCTAAAACCATTCTAAAGTGTTATAGAATAATTCAGAAACATTTATTGAACGTTATATGGAACATTTTTATAAGAGATATTCTACAATAGTTCCAGAAAAATTCTTAGGAATTTATCTAGAATTATCCTAGAACAATTTTTTAGATTTTTTTTTCTGGAACTGCTTAGGAAAATTTCTAAAGGTATCTTCTAGAAATTTTCTACAACAAATCTTATTACCTTCGCTAGAACAAAATATTGTTCCATATAACGTTCTACAACTGTCCATAAACATTCTAGAACAGTTTCAGAGTAGTTCTAAAACGCAATTCTATAAAAATTGAAGAACTATTCTAGAATAGTTCCAGACCATTTTGCAGGGGTGCACAAGTATTCAAGCAATATCAATTTGCTTACATATGTAAACCTGAGTTCTTTTCACATGACATACTTTGCTCATGGAGTATAATTACTTGTTAGTAAATATACTTTTGCATGACCTCCAGAGGTGGTGCAAATATACTTTTACTTACCCCAGTTTACTCCAGGAGTATTAATACTCCCGTAAGTAAATGCGTTCAAAAGACACTGTAGCCCAGGAAACTATCATAATCATAGACCCAGCCAGAATAACCCAAAAATAAAATAAGTTATTCTCAGCCTCTCAAATTATCTAAGTTATTCCCAACAGCCCAGGAAACTATAACAATCATAGACCCAGCCAGAATAGCCCACAAATGAACCAATTCATTCCCAATAACTCAGAAAACTATCACAATCACTGATCCAACCAGAATAAAAGTAAGTAAGGGTGCAAAGATCAGGAATCGATACAATCAAGTACCACACAAGGCCCAGGATACCAATGGGAAAGTGACAAACTTACAGTTAGACACCACAAACGAGAGCCAAGAGGTCAGCCCTTTCCCAGCAGGTGACCACAAGGCACATATAAACAGACCTTCACAAAGGCATAGCAAACGCAAGACAGAAAAAAACGCAATAAAGATCCACAAAAGAAGCTCTGACTTGGAATGGTCAGTAAAATATTTTACTGGAGGGCTTAAACCGGTTTCACGGCGCGCCAACCTCACCTTTAATGAAAGGAGATTGTACACACAATCCTGAAGATTGGAATGATAAAAGCATTAAATGAAAGTGCGGGGAGACTTTTTAGGGCCGCCACGTAGCACAGACAAAACTAACCCTAAAATAAACTTAAATTATTCTCAATAGCCCAGGAAACTATCACATTCATAGACCAGCCAGAATAACCCTCAAAATAAACAAGTTATTCACAGCTAGTCACTCAAGCTTACCAGGGAGTCATCTCTGGGCCAATTGTTTTGCCTGAAAAGTTATAAGTGTTTTTCAGGCTTAAAAATTGGCCCAGTGTGGCCCCCATTCCTACTTGTATTGTTTTGGTAACTTAACTATAAAAAGTTGATTGTCACAAAGTCATATCTTTTATAAGCAGATGAACAAAGAATATATGATTTGCTTTCAAAATAGAAGAGCTGACATACAGTCGGTCTGTGGTAAAACTGTTATAAGCTATTCTGACGGACTTTAAATATGCAACACTTGGATAACAGTTTTAATTTATGTGTCCAAAAAGAAGCCAAACCGATCATTTTGGTTGTATATTAAAGAGTGTTAATTTGTAAATAAAACATACAAAAATGACCAAATTAAAATGAATTTAACGATATGAAAGTTTTTTTGAGATAGGGGTCAGTTATTTCATATGACAAAATGGAGTGAAAGGTTCCCTTCTTTAAGTTAAAAAAAGAAGTATTAAATTTGTGTCATAGACATCTTTAGTCATCGAGGAATCACTCTCATATAGTTTGGCAGGTCTGAGATACAGTCCGCTTGCTTATTTGAGGTTCTGCTGGTACCCTTTCATTCGATGACTTAAAATCTCCTCTACTTAAGAAATGTTTCAGTGACCTAAATTTATACGAGACAGTACCTCATCAGATTTGGGTGTACAGTTAAAACCAAAGTTTTTTTTGCTGATGAACCAAACACATTATGAATAATCAAAGCAAAGGAACTTAAATTCAACTGTCTTTTGAAAAATATCAAGTAAAGTTAATGTCCGTCAGTATATTGTATATCTATACTAGCATGACTAGTTCTGATTATCATAAAATTCATGTTGCATTCACATTTTTATATATTGAGTACAGCAAATGCTATTCATTTACAAAGGCCATGAGCAATTCATTAATCAGTATTTAAGTATCTATGATAATCTTAGGTAACTTAAGTTCATAACTGATCAGAAAAGTAAATAAAAATTAATTGTTAATTACTCCAATTTTTGACCATGTTATTAATTACATTAAATTACTGTAATCAAAGAAATGTCTTAATTACAATTACATGCAACTACTTTAGAAAATGTAATTAAATTACAATTAGTTACAATTTTGATAACCCCAACTCTGGGCTCCATTATGATGTGTTGTGCAACAAGTGATGGGCAACAACTTCAACAGCACGACATCCAAGACCACATACCACTTACTTAAGCACTACTTTAAAGCAGCAGGCAGTTGGTGTTATTGTACACATGACATATTATGCAATATTGCTCGTTTTGAGGCATTATTTACCACTGATGACTGCTCACCAAGCGCCAATAGCAGAACAGAATTGCAGTGACTCAGTTGGTAGAACATTAGACTGACTAGATCACGACTCATTGTGGACAGAGATATTATTTTGTGTCCTTGAGCAAGTCACTTTATCCTGTGTTAGTACTGGTTCAACTCAGGAAGACAGGGAACCGTCTCAGCTTTACCAAAAAATGTTGACTGGGACCTAAATCATCATAAATAACAAATAAAACAGTGGTATACAAAAAAAATAGAATTCTTTTTAACACAGTGGGCATGCTGTTTGTTTCATTTATCACAGTAACAGAATTTAGGCATCATGTTGATATACAGAGGGTGAGGTATCAATATGCTGAGCAGGTCACTGTGGGACCTGTGCTGACAAACTCATACAGGTGGCGTAGGCTGCTGGTGGTTCTGTTGTTGTTTACGTGTTGTTTATTGTTACTCACATTGTGGAAGTCTGTAATTGTTCTGTGCTTTGCTTTACGTTTCTTTATGTCCAAACCTTTTTGGCAATCATCTTGATGGGGAAGAGACAGCTGGTTGCTTTGCTTAGTTTGTGTTCAAGGTGTCTCACGAGTGATTGTTGTGTGGCTCTTTCTCGCGGTGCCATGGGGTTGTCTGCAGTTTGTGATGGTAGTATTTCCTGATCATACTTACTCACTATTTTTGGTATATGGTGGTTGTATCTAAATGTCAACAGCTGGCGTGTATGGATTAATTGCTTATGATGCATGTAGCTGATTTCACTGTCGTTTGAAATACAAATTCGCTGCATATTGTTAAAGAATTGTTTATTTCTCTTTTAGCCATGGATGCATTCAGATGAGACAAATGTATTTTGGTAGCAGCATTTTTGCTTTAATTGTTTGCAATATTATCTGGGAAAAATCACTGATTATGCATTACATAAGTATAGGCCGACCAATCCCAACTGTTTGCAAGTTATACATTGGCATGGAAACTCACTCAGATGAGCATAATTATCATGTGTATAATCGTAATAGTCTCAGCCTAGATTTGACTGATCACTTGTATTATTCAAAAGGCTAAATTAGTTTCATACAGTTCTCATGTTAAACTAATTGTTTTGATTTGTACCATGGCTTTTGAAAATGCAAAATAAAAAACAATCCATAATTTACCTCCATAAGACATAAACTCCCGGAGAATGTCACCTACATGTGTACCCATATGTTGTTAGATCTGTCTTTATGGAATAGAATGTGGAGGCAAGCATTGTTATTTCTTTACAGCCTAGACTGCATTCACCAAATTTTGCTGGATAACCATAGTGGCTCTAACAGCTGAGGCACGTTTAATCTGGATGACCATAGTGGCTTTATCAGTTGAGGCACGTTTAACCTGGATGACCAAAGTGGCTTTAGCAGTTGAGACGCGTTTAACCAGGATGACCATAGTGGCTCTCGTTTGTGGTGTCTGCTGTGAGTGTGTCACTTACCCATTGGTATCCTGGGTCAGGTGTGGTACTTGATTGTATCGATTCCTGATATTTGCACCCTTACTTACCTTAGCAATTGAGATGCGTTTAACCTGGATGACCATAGTGGATTTAAAAGTTAGGACACGTTTTTCTGGTTGACCAAAGTGGTGTGAGATTTGGGACCCTTTCTTCCTGCTTTTACAGTTAGGACAGGTTTTTTTCTTGATAACCAGTGTGACTCTAGCGGTTATGATATTTTTTTAATGAATCTAGCAGTTGTGTTACGTTTTGTCTGAATGACCATAGTGACTCTAGCAGTTGCGTCAAGTTTTTTTTCAGGATGACCATAGTGGCTCTAGCAGTTGGGACAGATTTTTCCTGAATGAGAATAGTGACGCTAGCAGATGGGACATGTTTAAGCTTGACAGCTGTAGCGTTTTCTTCTCTTGGTGGTCATTTTTTTTAATTTTATTGTCGCGCGTGCCAGGCATATATCTAAGAGCTGATTTCCTAAACTCCAGTTCAACAAGTCTTTACATATTAAGTATAAATGAGACGCGACATGAGATATCCAACAATGTGGTATATATGCAACCAGCAAAAGCTCAGATAAGCCTGCGCATATGCGCAATCTGATCAGAGCCTTTGCTAGTCGCTTGGACATTCCATGAGTGTTAAGCTACTGATCGAGCATCATTTGGAGGTTCTAAGCTTAAAAGGAGGCTGCGCAGGCTCGACCCCGTCTGCCACTTTGTTGGAAATCACTTGTCGCGGCTCATATACTATTCCCACGGCTTTTTAACGGTTCTGTGTCATTATCTAAGGGTATTTCTTCAACGTTTCCGGAATTCGATGAAACAAGACCACCGGTTCTCGGGTTTCATATAAGTACATTCAAACGCTAAGATCGCAATAGCATTTTGCTTATGAACGCTAAGAGGATAACATCAGACTTCCATTGAGAGACCATTAAATATGGCATTTTGGTCGTTAAGAGATTTCGTGCGGCTACATTTACTTGCAACTTCTGTCTCTAACGAGCCGAAATGTACTAAGTTCAGTTTCGAGGAGCAGCTACTTGAAAAGATGGTTCGAATGGAATTCGAAGTTGAAAAGTTTTCGAAGAGTCTAAAAGAGAAATACGACGAAATCGACGCGCTTAAAATCGCCGCCAAAGCAGAGCTCAGGCAACTACAAAACGACAGAGAAACGTGGAAAACGGAAATTGAGACATTAAAGACAGAAACTATTGACACTATAAAGAAACAAACGGGTAAGCTCTCATTCCTATACTAGTAGCGAATTTGTCGCATGCTGATATCTTTTGCAAGCAGCATGGACACGAATAGGTCGGGCCTGATCTGAATCCGTTTGTTTGGCACTTGTATTCCTGAATTTGTATTTACCCCCCCCCCCCTCCCCCCAGGAAAAACAACAAAAAAAAACAAAAAAAAAAAAAAAAACAGTGGAAATGTACGTGTTTGTATTAGTGCACAAGTCGCTGCACACCGCCTTTGCCAGTGAGCTGATTTTATGTATAGCAACCGATCGTTGCTAGTAGCTCCAGTATTGGAATTAAATGAAGGTACAGACCTAAATTTAGTCTTCCAGCCAACTAGATAGCTATGCGATCACACATGTGATAATCACGATATGATAGTACATGTACAAATATTAGTGTGAACCCTTGGGATACATATTCAAATAAGTCATTTGAATTTCTTCTGAATTCCATTAGTATGGTGGTTGTATTGTAATAGTATTCTGTGTTGCTTTGTATATTTGTCATTCATTATACAAATAAATAAAAGTTTAAACCAACACGTCTTAACAATGGTAAATGTATATCTCATCAGTTGGTCCAAACCCTTGCCAATATTAGAACGAAACATCTCATAATGTGCGATGTTTACACTGATGTTGGTGGTATTCTAACAACCATTTATAATTAGTATTTCTTATTTTTCAGATTTCTCACTGGTATATATTCGTTGGGGACGGACGGTCTGTCCTGGCAATGCTGATCTCATTTACCACGGTAAGTACCGCCGAATCATGTTCTATCCATTCAATGACTGCACCGCTGGTGTTGCTGTTCCTTCTTTTATGTTCCTCGATTCACTGTGTGTGGGGGCGGTGTAAGAGGTTGGACACACCATTGATACAAAGTGGTGATGCCAAAGAAAACGCTATAAACATGTTAAGTCCTGTAGTGTTTTTACTGACTGCTTTTTTTTGATCCTTTATTTTATTTGTGTTTCATGCCTATCTTGCTGTCCTGTCTGTTCCCTGTAGCTTTGTGATCACCTGCTTGGAAAGGGATGACGTCTTGTCTCTCTTCTATGTTATGGTTTCTTGTGTTTTGTCACTTTCCCATGTGTTCTGGGTCAGGTGTGGTTTTGATTGTATCGACTCCGGATCATTGCCTTCTTCCTTTCTTTGTCTCTGCACATTCGGGGAAATCAATAATATGCCAGTTGGGTATCGGGTAATTGACCGAGTTGGTTAGTTTATTATATTTAAGGGTGATGAACGAACCTTTTTGTGTTGGATACTTATTTCTATATTATTGCCTCGGCCTGAAAGTATCATTTTGCAAGCCCAATTTAAAATTAATGTCTAGATCGGTGCACATCAGTTTGGAAAAAAAAATATCAAAACGGTCCGAGTCTTTTATTTACTAACTGATAAAGACTGATGAATGGGCGTACAGGCTTACGGGTGGAATATACTGAATAACTGCACACGACAATTTGACTGTACAATTACTAAATTCAACCACCATGGGGTTGAATGAAAGTACTTCATATAGTTTAAGATATATGCTTAAAATAAGTGGGACACCTGTTTACATTTTGCCTCGGCGTTGCCTCAGACAATGGAAGTTATTTTTTTGCAAGCCAAATGTGTAGAATTTATCATTGTTCATCTGTTTGGCAAACAAAATCAATACATTCTAAGTTGTTCCTGTTTAATGGAGTGCCTTGCTAAATGACAACAGACAGACAGACCGACGGACATAGTGATGATAGTGCATGCCATATCTTTCCTATTTAGGGTCGTGCAATGTCAGGGGACCACCCAAAATATAATCTGGTGAAGGTGCTTAACACCTCATATGTTTTAAATCCACAAGGATAGCAATGTTTGTTTTGTTGCTTCACGTCCAAGGTCAACAGCTATGGTCATGGCGGGACGGTCAGCTCACCTAACCACACTTTTTTCCTGGGCAAGCTTGAACAAGCGGTTAACCAGTAATTCGTGCACATACTTTCGCTTGTAACTGACAACAACCCTTCATGAATGATTCAGCGGAAGTGAGGAGAATGACCGTAGAAATTAGTTCATGATTAATCTCCACGAAAGTATGGGACTGGGCCAGGATCGATTTCGCGACCTCTGGATCTGCAGTCAGCTTCGCATCTGTAGCCAGACACGTTACCGACTTCGCAACGCGGCTTGCTCAATCCCTCTTTTTGAATGCAAGTAAGTGTACACAGTTCATGCGTTCAGAAATATAGCAGGGGATGAGAATAAAGAATAGGTCGTGTACTATAGCATACGTTGATAACCACATATTTCTTGTGATCCTTTCTCTAGTTTTATGTTCACAAAATTACAATGCCTCTTTAAAATAATTAAGGGCTACTTTAGTTAAATATTGATATTCCAACATTACATTTCGAATGTTTAATAAATTGCCAAGCTCATAGCAGTTTATATGGTCAAAGATGTCATTGTGTTCTACAGAATACATGAAACAATTATTGTTAAGTTATTATTGTATCCTCAAAAGTCAATACTTAGCTAAGGTAGTACTTAACTTTAAAGAAGCATTGGATATTTAACGTTAAAACCAAAAGTCTCTTTACACTGATAATATTCATACCTTTTCCTGGTATTGGTGAGTGGTAAATGAAATGTGCTTACTGTAAGATCCTGTACCATGTTATATACATGTCTAGTTACAAATAAAATAGTGTTTAAACCAATGTGTTTAAGGACATATGTTACTAAATACTTTCCACATTGAAATATATTCAAAACGTTGCATAAAGTTTGCTTTACGTATAGACAGTCAATTTATGAAATAAAAGAGGATATGTCACCGTGTTTTTTTCCTAATCTCAATCGGAAGTTTTCAGCATTTGATAAATTTTCTAAAAAAATGCAAGAATAACCTTAGTCCTAAAATATTAGAGGGTCTGGATGGGGGGCTTGGTATTTACTATTCATTTAAAATTCAGCCCATTATTCATCTCTTTAAAAGTGGGTAATTCATTAAAATAAGACCAATTATTCATTAAGATCTGATTATTCATTATTCATTATTTTTTTCTTCTATTTATTAAAAAAACTCATTGTTTTAGGCCCTCATTATTCACTGTTCATTTTTTGGCTCATTATTTACTATTCAGTATAAAAAATTCATTGTTCACTAATCATTATACCCGATCCAGACCCTCACATTAAGCTAAAACAGTTGTAATCTTCACCCAGCTTCTTTATTTTAATTTTAATTATTGCTCATGACCTCCAGCTTTATAGAAATGTTATCCGAAGCCAACAAAAGATACATGCATGATATATTTTGGCAAATCCCCAAAATCAGGATATGGATTTTTAAAGTAATTTATATGTTAAAAATCATGACATTGAAAATCTTATTTTTTGTTTATATTTAATGGACTGTCATTTTACATTTAAGAAAAAAGAAAAAAAAATCGGGGGTCACAGCAATAGTTTTAGCCAAGTCGTCGTTGCAGTTGTAGAGTAGATTAGTTACCCGACGAAGAAACGGTGTGAATGGGCATTAGCATATAATTGAGCCGCGACACATGATTTCCAACAATGTGACATTTTGACAAGTGTAGACTCAGACGAGCCTCTGCAGCCTCCTTTTAGGCTTAGAAACTCCAAATGGTGTTCAGTCATTAGCTTAAAGCTGCATAGTCTGTAACTTTCGATCTTCTAATTTTAAAAATAATGTTTTTATTTTTCAAGAACACAGTAAAAATACTCAAATTCAGGTAAACATTTTACCATTTTCGTAAATCTTACCAAGTTATCACTATCAAAACAACTGCATTTATATTAAAATTCAACGGTCTAGAATTATTGGAGGGACGCAAATAATTACCAACAAGAGAAATAAACACCTATTTGATAAGATAATTCACTTTTCCATGCAGTTTTCAGCTGTACTGAAAACATTTTTATTGTGAAAACATAGCTTAATTCTACATTTACAAATGATTTAAAAAGAAAATAAAAATTTTCGAAAAATGTTCATAGTTACAGAGTATGCAGCTTTAACAACCATAGAATACTCAAGCGACACGCAAAGGCTCTGATCAGACTGCGCGTATGCGCAGGCTGATCTGAGGCTTTGCTGGTCGCACATACCACATTGTTGGAAATCTCATGCACTGGCTCAATTATGTCTTTAATTTATATTAAAGTCCGATAAATTATCATAGGACAGTTGAATTTTATAGTTTTGTTGTCATAATGCAACAATATGGCTCCAATAAAACGTGCAAGGGGGGCAAATTAAGTTTTCCAAAACGCATCACTGTAAGATTTAAGATTGCTTTAAGATTGGACAATTTTAAAATTTAAAGACCATGGAATTGCTGTTTAAGGTAGGAAAGAGGGAAAAGTTCAGGAATCGATACAATCAAGCATCACACCTGACCCAGGACACCAATAAAGCTCATATCAGCCCGGGTCGCCCAACAAATCACACAAATTTACGTGATATTTTTACTGCTGTACACCTTTTTGCGAACTTTACAGTGCTAACCATGGAATTTCCCATTACAAATTGTGTGCCATTTTGTATTCCAAATTGATTGGAATTTTCATTAGATTATCTTGTGACATACTCTAGGCAAGGATACAAACGAATCACTGATGAAAAAAGTAAAATGTCATTAGAGATAAAGCTTTTAGCGAGGACTACAGTTTACTATAATTTTTATTTAAGAGGGTCTGGATGGGGGGGGGGTCTGGTATTCACTATTCATTAAAAATTTAGCCCATTATTCATCTCATTAAAATTTTGGGTTATTCATTAAAATAAGACCAATTATTCATTAAAAGTAAGAAAGGTGGCAAAGAAATCTGATTATTCACTATTCATTAATATTTTCTTCAATTCATTAAAAAATAGGATTATTTATTATTTTTTAGGCTCTCATTATTCACTATTCATTATTTTTTTGGCTCATTATTCACTATTCATTATAAAAAGGGCCATTATTCACTAATCATTATACCCCATCTAGACCCTCATTTAAAGGGGGGTAATTTCAATGTGGATACTGCCACAAACTAACCATGATCAAAGACAAAATGTCTGGCCATACTTTATGGGCACACGATGGCCTTTAAAATAGCGTGTTCAAATCCTTGGTCCACTTAGGATTTTGTGAGGAAAGGTTGTTTTATGTTTTTAATGAAAGCAAAGATAACATGAAAGAAGATTAATTTTTCGTGAATTATATTACAGCAAGTGCCAGGAGTTCAGTGCAATATTTTATTTGGTTAAAATCAGAAATGTAAAAGATGTATTCGGTAGTTAAAAGTGTAAAGTTATTTTTGGTTTTAAGTATAGTTTTGGGCCCTGGTCTATAACATAGACCAGAAAACGAGCCAAAGCATCACAGCAGATATATGTACAATTTGTACTGTTTTTGTCATTGTAGGATACGCCGCCGGAAGTCATATAGATCATAAGGGTGGGGCCGCTGATACCCAGTGTCTGCCAAGGGAACCTCAATGGGGAAATACACACTCGGGGAAAGATGGATCATACATTTATGGATCAGAGTATGAAACTGGAACAAGCAGATCAACATCAATATTTGGGAAAAATGTACATAATCAAGACGTTCCCTGTGCAGTGTGTGAAGTAAAAGGTCGTAAAACGGTGAACATGTTTCCGGCACGGACCTCATGCTATCACGACTGGCATTTGGAATATAGGGGCTACATGATGACATCTCATCATTCTCATCAGCGAGCAAACGTGAAATGCGTGGACGCAGATCCTGAGGTAGTCCCAGGCCAAGAGAGCTCAACGTACGGAGACCTTTTCTACTTTATGGAGGCCAATGGTCAACTTCCTAGCTCCTCTTATATCAGATGAAGGGAGCTAACTTGCGTTGTATGCACCAAATAGCATTTTAACTTCGACCAAAAGTCCGAATTTCACCTTTAGATGTTAATGCAATATCATGGAAATAAGAATAACAAAAATGCTGCCTGAATTTTGTTATCTCCCTTGGTCCAGCGGCTTAATATCACTTGTTATCACATATAAGCCAGCATCCTTTTTGTGGGGCATTAGTTATCCCATATAAGCCTAGCGTCCTTTTTGCGGGACATTTGTTATCCCATTTAAGCATAGCGTCCTTTTTGTGGGACATTTGTTACCCCGTAAAAGCCCAGCGTCCTTTTTGCGGGACTGGTTATCTCATATAAGCCTAGCGTCCTTTTTGCGGGACTGGTTATCTCATATAAGCCTAGCGTCCTTTTTGTGGGACATTGGTTATCCCATATAAGCCTAGCGTCCTTTATGTGGGACATAAGCAAACATTGCTGAACTGGTTCAGACGCCCCAGAAAGCGGCGTTTGAACAGAATCTCCACTGGTTGCTTGCAGAATGTGCTATTACAATTTAAATAAAATGGAAATTACTACACAATTACCATTAAAATCGAAATGGACTAGTCCAATTGATAAGAGTGGGGATTTTCATTCGGTCTAAATGAGTTAATGCATCAGAAAGATTCGAATGGCTTTTACAATCTTCCAAGATCTGAAATTTGTGTCCTAGTCATATCCATCTATCTGTCCATCTATCTATTTGTCTATCTATCTATCTATCTATCTATCTATCTATCTATCTATCTATCTATCTATCTATCTATCTATCTATCTATCTATCTATCTATCTATCTATCTATCTATCTATCTATCGACCGACCGACCGACGGACCGACCGACGGACCGACCTATCTATCTATCTATCTATCTATCTATCTATCTATCTATCTATCTATCTATCTATCTATCTATCTATCTATCTATCTATCTATAAAATATACCCAGTATCTATCTATCTATCTATCTCTCTATCTATCTCTCTATCTATCTATCTATCTATCTATCTATCTATCTATCTATCTATCTATCTATCTATCTATCTATCTATCTATCTATCTATCTGGCGAGGACATCCGTTTCCATTGACACGTTCTAGCATAGAGACATACGAGCCAGTGCATGAGATTTCCAACAATGTGTTATGTGCGTACAGCAAATCCTCAGATCAGCCTGCGCATACGCCTAGTCTGATAAGAGCCTTTGCTAGTCGCTTGAGTATTCTATGAGTGTTAAGCTACTGACTGAAAACCATTTGGATTTTCTAAGCGTAAAAGGAGGCTGCAGAGGCTCGTCCGAGTCTACACGTGTCAAAATGCCACATTTTTGGAAATCACATTTACTGGCTCATAATACCTCTACAGACTACATTCCCTCCAAATTATGTCATTTAGTAATTGATTAGTTTGTTTGACTTGATGCTTTACGTCTCAATCAACACATTTACAGTCAGCACCTGCTAATTCGGTTGTACGCCGATGGCACAATAATATTTTCATGTGACAAAGACAACTTCGAGAAAGCTCTTGACAGTTTCCAAGAATACTGTCAAACATGTAAGTTGAATATTAACTATAGTAAAACAAAGGTAATGATATTCAATGCTAGGAGGACCAATAATTTTGCACTTAATATAGGAGGTCATAGCATTGAATAACTGACAAGTACAAATACCTAGGGGTACTCTTCTCTAAATCAAGCAGCTTTTTGAATGCGAGGAAACATATTATCGAACAATCCAGAAAAGCCATGCACTTCTGCTCATTCGAGACAACAATTTAGATATACCGCTAGACCTCATCAAACTTTTTGACAATACTGTAGTGTCAATTCTTACTTTCGGTTGTGAGATCTGGGTTTATGAAAATACCTAAATGATTAAACGAGTTCATATTGAATTTCTAAGAAAAGTAACAAGAGTTAGGAAAAGGACTCCTAAGTATATGATATATGGTGAATTAGGTAGGTTTCCATTAGATATTATCATAAAACAGCGATGGCTAAGTTTCTGGACAGGAATGCTCACAAGCAAAACCACAAAATTGTCATACCAAATCTACAAGTATTTACTAAACTCACCGCAAATCAACTCAAAAAGGATCGTTTCAGTTCAAACAATACTTAACAATGCTGGTAGGCAGGACATATGGCTGAATCAAAATGAATCAACCCCAAAGTCGACAGGAAAATTAATCAAACAGACCTTGATTGACCAGTTTTTCCAACAAGTATTAGGTTTTCAACAAGAAATATCTTTAAAAAAGATATTCGGCGGCTCTCAAATACTGACGATAAACGCAACCAATTTCGCTGGTTTAGACGAAATTCCCATCTACCCCCATAGTGGCCCGAGTTTGGATGCTGACTAACCCATGCGCGGATCCAGGAATTTTTGCCAGGGTGGTCCAGGCCCGACTGCCAGAAAACAGCTCTGACAACGTTTTTTGTTTTTTTTGTCCTCAACTTTTACAGTTTTACAGTGGCTTATCAATGGTTTATTTCAAAGAAAACTATAATTTTACAAGGTTTCGGGGGGGGGGGGGGGGGGCTGGGTATCCAAATGCTAATTCTTGAAACCCATAGAACTTTTGATTTTCCAGGAGGGGGTCCGGACCCTCTATCCCCCCTCTGGATCCTCACATGTGACCATTTAACTACTCGTAATTGATAGAAGAGACTTTACCTATAGTTACACTGCTCTTGTAAGAAAATGCATATGCCGGCTAGGGTAAGCTCAATCGCCTGAACCCAAAGGTTACGTGCAAATTTGCGATTAATTTGACGCCATTGTAATGGAACAAATTAAATTCACTTAAGTTTTTTTTTTTTTAGAAATCAATGGTTTATATTCACCATTTGGGACAATGACTCATACCCCTGGAATTGGGAATTATAGCGCGAAAACGCATACAATTGAGAATTTTTAGTGTTGTTAGCTATATTGTCTTATCATAAAATCATCATATTTAATCTGAATTAAGCTGTACTGTTAACTTGCATGATGTATTATATGAGACTGCGCAATGTTGAATATTATCAGGGCTACCACTCATATTTTGAGGGTACATAGGGCAAAATGAAGAGGGCACAATTTTTTGAGGGTACATGGGGTCATGGGCCCAAGAAAATTCCGACAGCTAAGCATTTGAAAGCGCAGAGTAGGCTTAGATTTCCTATTAACTGCTTAAAGTGATTCTTCAAACCAACCCTGAACAAATTTGAGCGGGGCTCCCCTTTATATCATTTGCATGAACATGATTAAGTCAACACACTGACAAAACATATGGCAGTGGTTCCCTTATACATTAAGATTTTCCGTTCACCTCAGCCCTTTCCCCAGCCAACATAAAATGCGAATTAATTAGAAAAACTGAAGAAGTGGGATGGGGCACTTGGAACTACAGAAGCTTACACCAAAGTACCAGCTCCTTCAGGTGTGATAGACAAGAGACAGTTAAGATAGTCAAAATAACATCTACCTTTTATCATTTCCATCTCCATTCTTACACACAGATGTAGAAATTAAGCTACCTAATTGTATCAGCTATCTTTTTATGCATCCGGAGAACAAGGTTTAATTGGTTGTTGTACTTACAGGGGAAATTACCTGTTGAAGCAAAGAAGTAAACACGGCTGATATGCCGATCGTTAGAGTGTGCAACACCCTTGGGCCCTTATAATGCAACGAGAGGATTTACATCGTAGTAGCACGACTGATATGCCGATAGTCGGTCGGTTGAAAATGTCCGAACTGGAACCCAAATAAACAAACAATTTTAATCACAATTTACTCGACATAACGATGATTTTTTCTTTGATATTTTCCGACTTGAAATATGGATTTTTTCATCCGAACATAGGGGAAGAGAAACGTTTTGGCATTGGGAATATAACCGTATAACGACCAAAAAGCCTATTGTCGAAATATATGAAACAGACTATAATCATGTCCAGATATGGGAATTTGAAAAGTTACAAATATTTTATTTAAATAACGTGATATTACTGTAAAGTCCTTTCGGATTTAGTGGGTTATTTTATTATGCACTTCTTTACTGTGTGCAAGGCATGTAAACAATGATAGTGACAGCAATTTACAAATACTGTACATCGGGGGTTGACCTATATTCGAGATGAGGTCGTTAATACATTTGCATTTTTAGACCCAGTGCACAGACTGGTTCTCTGCCATTTACAAGTATGTTTTCAAGTTTAGTTTCATGTTTAATAAGATTGTATGGACATTCTGAGTATCAACCAATGAAAACATCTTTTTTCAGTTGGTGTGATGAATATTACAATTTAAAAATGCATCTGATTGGTGAATAATTTAGATCTAAAATGATATTAGAACGGTGGCTAAAGCCGCCGTAAAAAAGATGATGGTCGTTTAGCCCTATCCCTGTATGTATTCTTGCACATTGCCAGTACCGTACCCAGGGCCCCCACCCCCGAAAAGGCCATGAGTGTCCTAAGAAAATCGCGCATTATATGATATCGCGAGTATATACGGTAATGGTTTGGGTTTGGTGGAAGACTGAGGTGTTTTGGATGGTTTGAGGTGTTTTTTGGTGGTTTGGGCTGTTTCAATGGACTGCACGACCGTTATGCTAACATTTAAGTAAATTCGCAAACGAGTTTGGCTCGCACTATAGGTGGCCCTACAGATTGCACGAACAGTTTGCTTCCTGCTGTAGGTCAACCCACGATATTTGGTACCCCGCTCGTTGTTCGGCAGTGCATAAAAATAGCTAGACTGGTTCTCTCCCTTTAATAGCTTGTCAGCATATTAAGACAGGTAACTACTAGCCGCCATTGCACCTACGTATAGCATACATTCTGACGTCATGAGTGACGTGGTATTGGAAAATACCCTTGACATAAAGTGCATTTTTAAAGAAGACGTTTTATTAAGTTTATTTTGTCCTGGGAGTTTATATATATTTTTCCTTTACTTGATTATCAAATTATATCAACTGAAAAAATCTGAAGTTTGTGTTGAAAAATCTTTTCTGGAGCATGCGCAGTCGCATGAGTAGGATTCTCTACTTGTAATTAAATACACGTTACCTGTCCCTAGATGGGTAGATCTAGGGGAGGGAACCAGACTATAAAAAAAGCCTGAGCACGGCATAAAGGTTCGGTAAAAACCTGAATTTAATGTATGTTTTGCACAACGTTTATATATACGGCCGACCGTAACAATGGAATAGCCAACTTGATACTTCCTCTAAAAGCAGAAACTATAGCATTTTTCAAAAACAACATAAATTGCGAAAGATACTTACATTTTAACTGGTCAGTCAGTCATAACCATGTTCAAATTTAGAACAGGAAACCACAAATTCCCTGTAGAGGTCGGGAGATGGAACGGCACTGATCTATCTGAGAGGAAATGCAATCTCTGTCTCTCCAACAATATTGGCGACGAATTTCATTATCTACTAGAGAGCACCATCTTCGCTGCTGAAAGAAGAACATACATAGGGAAATATTATTATTATAGGGAATGGACGTCGAATGTTTGTTTAGATAAAACCTTTGTTAATAATTAAAGTTTTGATGAAATTTGTTTGAATTCAATACCATAATTAGTTTTGAATACACATATTTTTATGAAGCTTCAGACGAATGCATTAGCCCCGATGGTTATGGTAAGTTTGAGGGATATCACGATGTATAAGGGCTAAGGTCTCTTTCGTGCTATACCAATTAAAAAGTATTGATAACATTTTTGAAGACAAACACTAAATGAAAGCCGTGTTCCTCATACACACTTAGGTATTGTTTGACCAGTGGTGGTCTAGATGTGGATGAAAATAATAATAATTGTAAAACCTGTAACATGATCAAAGTTGTCTATATAGCCCCTTCTGAAACATGAAGGGTAGAGTCATTTGAGGCGAGTTCAACAATGCGAGCGTTCGTTCTGGTACTCATATTTTTTCGTAATGTATAAAGCCTGGCATCAGTACAACGAGCACCCCAGAGAGCTCGCATTGTTGAACTCGCCTCTGGTTATCTGTGCCGTAAATGACAGAATGGATGTTTATATGTACATATTATATATAAACACTTTGTAACATATGTTATCAAAGTTTGCTTTGTAGCTCAATGAATTAAGACTAATTGAATTGGATTAAATGATATTCATTATTTGACATAATCTATCAAAATATTGCAAGTGAACCTTAATATTTTAACATAAGTAGACCAGGTAACGTATACAACATGATATGTATTAAAATATTACATTACTAAGTTTGTTCAGTAGTCCAATTACATAAGGTATTAAATATTATACAATTATTAACTTATGTTGAGGTGGACATGAGTGTTATTAAACAGTAAACGTCATATTGACCGACGCGGAGCGGAGGTCAATATGATTAAGTATACTGTTCAATAACACTCCATGGCTACCGAAACATAAGTCAACAATTGTTTTATTATAAAATAAATGTATGTCATGCATTTCCTGTCATTTTATACCACCAAAACCATTGACTTTACGTAAGGAGCATGCGCAATTACTTGACGTTCTGACGTCACCGCCCGTAAGCCATGCAATATTACCTCGTGCCATGTGCAACGTCACGTCCGGCAAACCATGCAATATGTAGTTATATTGACTTGAGTGGATATGCATCTTGACCAATTAGAAGATGTTTATTTATGATTATATGATAAATATTCTTAATTTAGCAAAATGTATTTCCATTATTTGATATAACCTATAAAAATATTATCTATTGAACCTTTAAAATAAAACATAAGTATGTAAGGTAACATTAATAACAGAAACTGTATTTAGGACGATGTTACAATTGTATGAAAAACATATAGGAATGATGAAACATTTTCTTTTTCTTCATTTTCTTGAAAGATCGCTTTATAGGACTAGATCTAAATATTTGCATAGTATCATAGTACATGTATCAAGTTTGAAGCGTGCTCTTTGTAAACTAAGGTATATTCATGCCGTTAACGATCCATTACAAAGCATGCCAAGTGGTTTTCAGGGTGAGGTGGGGTTCACACTCGTTCCTGATATATTATTTGTCTATTTAAATTCATGTTTCTGACATAAAGAATGGGTGCCAGACATAATATTTCCAAAAAAGGTATGTACGCTTTGTTTTAGAACAAGAGAACGAGGAAAACATGAGCTTGGTAATTTACAAATCGTCTTTAACTAAAGGGAGGAAATTGTGTTATTGGCATAAGTATCGCATTCTTAGTGTCTCTTTGTAAGCTTTTTTATGTAAAATTATTTCCACCAGAAAAGCTATGAATATAGATTTAATACAGAATCATAATTTCCAAACTTCATGAATTTTCGATGGATATATTTGTGGGTGTCAATTACCCCACCCATCAATGTCGAATGTTGTTTCCGAAAATAAAGCAATAAATGCTGCTTCCAAGCTCTTGTAGAAAACTTTTAAAATAGTTCGTGCATATATTTATCATCATAGTGGTAGTTAATAGCTTTAAAAGAAAATACTAGGTTACCTAGAATTTCTGTACCATGGAAAATCTTTTCCTGCACCATGCCTCTCTATTTGCATGTTTACAAAAAAAAAAAAACTACACAGGTTTAAAGCTTGACAAGATCGTGCATCGTATTCAACATACATTCAGTATAGGAACCTTCGTACGTAAGGGTGCAACCAACTTCTTGATCAGCCCCCTTATTTCATTTCATCTAACAGACTAAGAGGCAACATTGTGAAAAAGATCAAAACTTAAATTGCAAAGGCTTTCCAGCCATACGTATACATGTATATAGAAAAGCTGTTTTCCTGGCCTGCAACCTAACATGTTTTTGCATATCAAGTACATATATTATTCCCACGACCTTTTAGCGTTCAAATGTGTTTATCTAACGCATTTCAAAACGTTTCTGGGAAGTGGATGAAAAACGATCTCCCTACCGGGTTCTTGGATTTTATATATTAAGTGCATTTAAATCATACCAAGATTTATTCATAAACACTTAACGGATAACATCAGACTTTCCTTGTGAGACCATCAAATATGGCATTTTGTTTGTTAAGAAATTTCGTGCTGCTGCTTTTATTTACAAGTTCCATCTCTGATGAGCCGAAATGCTCTCAGTTCAGTTTCCAGGAGCAGTTACTTGAAAAAATGGTTCGAATAGAGTTCGAAGTTGAAAAGCTTTCGAAGAGTCTTAAAGAGAAATACGACGAAATCGACGCGCTTAAAATCGCCGCCAAAGCAGAGCTTAGGCAACTACAAAATGACAGATAAGCGTGGAAAACGGAAATAGAGACATTTAAGACAGAAACTATTGAGACCATAAAGAAACAAACGGGTAAGCAATCTTTTCAATCTAGTGGTGAGTATTGTCATCTGCTTAAACGCTTGTAAATAGTTTGGAGCCAAATCAGGTCCGACAAAATGTTGCGCATGCTTTTTTACCACCTTGTGTCATTCCCTATTGTTTAATTATTTTTTTTTGCTGAGCAAAATCTGATGAAGACAAAATCGTGCACATACACGAGGTCAATGTGCAAAAAACAAATTGCTCTTTGGTTTCATGTACTTCACATGAGCACATTTATAAGTTACTAAATAATTAGGAAACTTAATTTTATAATTAAAAAGTATTGAGACTGTAATCTATAACAAATGGATCATTGACACTTGCTATGGGTAAATGCCTATGGTTTTCAGTAAAAATAAAAGTTTGTCAATCGCCCTTTTCTTCACCATGAAGCTACACTGACCTGAGTACTTTATGGCAGTGAAATCCATTTTCGATTTCAAACGCTTCAAAGATATAAAATTTTGGGTAGAACAATCAGTTTTACATTAAAATATATAGAAATCAGAAAACATTTTTTAAAATATCATCCCCCCCCCGTGTGCCAGCAAAAGCTTTGGCCTGTATATGTGTTACCATATTTTACACATTGTATGGAAGTGGCTTGCTGGCACAAGGGGGGGGGGGAAGATGTTCAGCAGCCCGAAAACCCAGGGCCTAAGCCCATAAAATGCCTTTTCTACCGAATAAGAAATGAATGACAGAAATGAAATTCTCTAGAACAAACCTCTTAAATTGCTTTGTATTCTGTGCTGGTTTATCATAAAGTAAATAAAGATTAAAAGTAGAATTAGTAAGGTTTATGCATTTTTTTCGTAAGAAAAACGCTCACTATTATACTCAACAAAAAAAGTTAAGGAAATCTCATAAAACCATGCAATATAAGAACACCAAAGCAAACAATTATTCATTTTTTATTGATTTGTTTAGATATCTGTCACCGGTTGAAAAACATGTTTACTTGAAGTTGCTAGCCACCAATACCATTGTTGTGACACAGTGTCAAGTAATCCAGGGGTCAAAGTCATTTTTCGCAAAAATGTCTACAGTGTATTCCCTTATAAACTAATGAATAACATGTAAGTTTCAAAACTTGAAATGCAATTAATTTGAATGTCACATGAAATTAACTTGATAGCCTTAAACATCACATTTCGAAGATGAGAATGCCTTCAGCAACGAGTGTGTCCCCAGTCAATGGCAGATTAGGACTAGCACCGGTTTTGCATTTTCTGAATAATTCTTGTGATTTGGTGCTAAGGGATCAGCATCGATATCTCCTGCAACACTGTATCGAGAGGCGATTGGTTTCTTTAAGTCATTATTATGCGTTGGATCCCCTGTCCAAAAATGTCATAGACATGTTAAAATTGTAGACATGTCTGATGAGCGGACTGACCAGTCAATGCGCACAACATTGTTTTTGCTGATTCTAGTGAGATGTGTTCTGAAATTGTCATCCTAGGCCTGGTAGTGTCACTGGTTTGCGCAAAAAAGGCAGGACAACAGACATCAACACCTCAACCATGTACAATGTACTGATCAAGTGTCCCTCTATAAACTCCAGAGCTGTCCGGGACGTCCTAGGTTTTTTAACAACTCCATCTCCCGAGGGACCTGGCGAACGTTAATGCATGAAACCCTATGTTTGCCGCGTAAATTGAATTTTTGCGAAAAATGGAGTGAAGACCAGTCAACTTTGACATTGATTTACTAAGCTGCTATGAGCGCTACAGACCCAGATCAAGCGTCATTATAAAGGAAAATGGTCACATTATACTATTGTGAAATTCAAAAGTCTTTAAATGTTTTAGATATTTTGTTATAGCCCCTCAAACACAATTTCCTTAACTTTTTTTTGTTGAGTATATTTAATACCACAGTCTTTTGCAAACGTGTTGTACTTATCTACATGCATGCTAGGGAATTGTTCATGTTTTTATTGTCGTCTGCTGACTTTCTTCAAAATTAAGTTTTTACAAATAAACCACCGGGACCACTATCAGAGTGTCAAAGAGTTTGGATCCAGATCAAGGCCAACATTCTGTGGTCTTCATCTAGGTTCAAACTGTTTGCGAAAGACTACTGGCAGCTGACACAATTCC
The DNA here is from genome assembly GCA_964019695.1 of Loripinus fragilis. NCBI lineage: Eukaryota > Metazoa > Mollusca > Bivalvia > Lucinida > Lucinidae > Loripinus > Loripinus fragilis. Next base: position 6,159,189 of record OZ026517.1, on the reverse strand, counting down.
CCGCTGGCATGCAAAGAGTTATAATAGGTTCAATATATTACCTCATATAGGTAGGCTTTCAACTTGGCTATACATGTATACTTAAGGAATAAAGAAACGCAACAGACAAAAATATAATTTTTGCGGGTTTAAATGACGGTTTGGTGAAATCTCTTTTGAAAATTTCTTATTGAGTATTTATAGCATGTGATGAAATACAAAAACGTCATTTTAACGCTACATTTAACGCTACAAGATGAAAACATATGAAAACGTAAAATTTGGCGTTTACGTCAGAATAAAGATCAAGAAACCCCGTCTTTTCCATGTTTGGTTATTTGGCGTCGACTTAACAATGTGCAAATTAAACAAACGACCAATCATATTCGTAATGCAGTCAAATATTGCGTCAAAACACGCTACTTGAATTGAAAGATACACAATGGTAGTGAATAAACGATAACCGTCACTTAGAGCCGTCGAGTTTGGGATATACGGGATAAGATAAACCTAGAGACATCAGAACATGCTTTCTTTGGGAAAAACTGACTTTTAAGATACCGTAGAAATACGCTGGTAAGGTGTTTATATTGACGTTAGCCAAACAAAACACGGCATAATGCAAGAGGAAACATCTGATTACATGCCGAGGGTGAACACCAAACTTGTTAACTGTAACCTAAACTTTGTTACTGGACCATTTTATCATTAGAAAAACACATAAACATCATGGAAACCATTAAAACGTAGGATATCGAATTTTGACGTCAGAATTGAGTTTTTTTTGACGTCTGAAGATTTCAAGTCATAATTCTTGAATAAAACGTCCTTGTAATGAATAAATCTCAAGCAGAAAAGAAAGTTAACGCGTTTCACGCAGTATTCAGATTTGACGTTAATGACGTTAAGCCGTTTCAGAATCCTACAGAAACGTCGCCATTTGGTAATTTCCTTGATCTGCAATCTATGCCAAGACTTTTTAAATCAATAAACCGATGGTTGATTCAAACTTGGCTTTTATTGGCCCTGTTTTAGCAGTTTACTACGGGGGGTCAGGCTGGTTACGCGCATACAAAAACGATTACGTAATCGATAATTATGTTGAACCTGCGGTAATTTGACGGACACATAGTGCTCCTATGGATAAATATCATTTGCACTTAAAACTTGCATCATATTGTATGCTTACAATGACTTGAAGTGTTTGTTGCGTTTCTTTATTCCTTAAGTATATATATATATATACCATAAATATTCGGGCACTTTAAATTCATTTCGACATGCTATGCCCTTTAAAAAAGCAAAAGTAGTATTCAAATGATTTATAGTTAGAACCCGTTTTACTGTCCAATGCTAAATGGAACCCTTTCATTCCTTCAAAAGTATTCAATTCTTTTGTTGAGCTTTCAGTTTTGTATTATTTACGGTATATGTAGTCAAAAATGTACAGGTAACTTCTAAATTATCTCCCCAAGATCATTTTATTATAAAACGTATTTTGTTTTTAAAACAAATTCATCAATTATCGTGATTCGTTAATACTCTGCATCTGATATGTTCAATAGATATCACCATGCCTACCGAATAAATCAAGAAAATGTGCAGAAATCACTTTTCATTATCATGAAATTTCAGACCCCCTCCCCTTTCTACCCGCCATATCTCTCGAGTGCGAAGGAATTTTGAAAATATTTTGCTAGCTGGCTCTTGCCATTAGATTCAGCTATTGCACTGATACTACATGCATCACACCTGAAGCTCAAAAGTAGCGTTCTGGGAATCAGAAAATTGGCGTATAAGGCCCAAACCGTCAATGATCTTTTGTAAATATCAATCCTGTGATAGAGAAGGGAAAAGTCAAAAACAAAATACATGAAAAGAAGCAAGTATCTGTAGCTAAGCTGTCTATAATAAAAGGTTCATGATTTCATGAATGCTGGCTACTTTGCCCGATGATATGGGGCCTCTTAAATCCCATCTAAATTTTCAGGAAATGGCAGATCAAAACAAGCAAATTCGACAACGAATCGGTATCCCCAAACAAAATGATGCAATTTTCTTTCATTGAAATTAAGGCAGTCAAGTACAATAACTCATGCACATCTAAGGAAATTCTAATGAATATTCGTGTGCATCGCCCCACCTCATGTACAGTTAAATTTCATATTCGATCTATTCCTTATCAAGTAATGGATCTGTAGAGACTAATTCATTGAAATTAAGACAATTAAAGGGCAAACACTCCTGTATATCTGGAACCGATGTGACAAACTTTGATGTGCATCACATACCATAGCCAAAATATGTTGCCAGGTATTACTATTAGGTACATAAAGTAAGAAAGACGGCACAGATCAGGAATCGATACAATCAAGTACCACACCTGACCCAGGATACCACATGGGAAAGTGACAAAAACACAATTAAACATCACAAACAAGAGCCAACAGGTCAGCCCTTTTCCAGCCGGTGACCACAAGGCAGCAATGAACAGACGCGAAAGAATGACAAACACAAGACATAAATGATCCACAAAAGAAGTACCACCTTGGAACGGTAAGTAAAATATTTTACTGGAGGGCTTAAACCAGTCTCGCCAAAATCCCATCGACTGGTTTGTAAGCTATGGCTCTAAATAAAACACACACATTATTATTAAGGTGATCAAAGGGCTATAACTCCTCTACAACTAATGACACACTAATGAAACTTCATGTGCATAATCTATATTCAAGACGGACTGAAATTTATGCAATCAAAGAGCAATATCTCCTCTACAAATGGTGACGTCCTGATGTAACTTCGCGTGCATCACCGCATCTTGGTCACATTTATACCACCCTTACCAACTTTAGCACGAAATATCTCATGATGTGCAAGGTCTACACTGATGTAGGTGGTATAAAATAGTTATACCATGTTTGTCCACCTGTACGTAAGATAATCCACTCGCTAAAGCTCGTGGATTATCTCCACGTACAGGCGGACAACCCATGGTGTAACTATTACTTAGCCCATGACCCGCCCATTCCCTTTTGTTTTCAGCCAATCAGTTGCAAGAAAAGGACCATATTCAGCGTGGTATATTTTCCATAACCCTCACTTTTGTGAGACTCATTCCCATAACTTGATGAGAGGTAATTGCCGTCCAAAATGTTAATTTCACCGAATTAACAGTGATAAAGATATCGACACGAAATGATGTAAATTTCAAATGTTAGCTGTTTCACAGAAAAGTGGCGACTGCAGAAAACACTGGCCAGGCTGCACATGTACATTGAAGCCTGGTCAGAAATTACACTGCTTGTCCCGAAATGCTTTTTGAAAGACAGCATGACCAAATGGCACATGAATATACACGCTGATCTCAGTGTCTCCACTGTTTGAGAACCAGGGTAGAATGCACAAACAGTAGGGACTGATCAGCATATACATATGTAACGTGTGATCAATGAAATGCTTCCCAGATCATTTTGAAAGAAAATCTAACAAAAATGCTGCTAATAAAATCCATTTGTCCCATGTGAACGCATCCATGGCTAAAATAGAAATGAGAGACTGCTAAATGTAATACAGCAAAATGCTACATAATGTGTACATTTCAGGATGTGAAATCAACACAGGAAACAGCTGGGTCAGGGCTAAATAGGTTATACAATGTTTTGTGTTTGTTATGAAATATACACTCGGGAGCTCTGCTCCCTCGTATATATTCCATAACCAACACAAAACATTGAATAACCTATACATATTCTTATGGAAGGTAAAAAGCGACATTATTCAATGCATACATCTTTGTTTTTGTATGTTGGCAATTTCATTTTATTTTGTAAATTGTGTCATTATATCATGTGAATTGTAGTATGATAACAGCTTCGGATGCATACTGACGAATTACAAATAATACAAAGTAATTTAGAAATAGAGAATAGCACTAACAGCTTTATAAAATGACACTCCATTCATTCAAAACAGAAAGTTGACGCATTGAATATTGGCGGTAATTCCCCGCTTCTTTCAATGCTAGATATTTTGACGCCAGAGGGCGCGCTTTCATTTATAATTTACAGAGTATCCCTTATTCGTGAAATGGTGATGAGAGTTATTTTAACTTTTTGTGGCTTTCCCTGGGTAGAAACCAGTACCGCCGGGAGGGTTTATGATTTGTGTGTTTATTATATGACGGGAGCACCCGAAGGCTCACCGAAAGTGGTTTTATGTGGGTTTTTTTATGGTTCTATGGAGAAGCCGGGAATAGAACCTGCGACCCCTGGTTTACAAGGCATAGCACTTATCCACTACACCTTTTTTGTGGCTTTCCTGGGTATAAACCAGTTCCACCGGTTTGGTTTAAGATAGTGTGTTGGTTTTAATGTCGGGAACACCCAAAGGCTCACCGAAAGTGGTTTTATGGAGAAGCCGGGAATCGAACCTGCAACCCCTGGTTTACAAGGCATAGCACTTATCCACTACACCTTTTTTGTGGCTTTCCTGGGTATAAACCAGTTCCACCGGGTTGGTTTAATATAGTGTGTTGGTTTTATGTCGGGAACACCCAAAGGCTCACCGAAAGTGGTTTTATGGAGAAGCCGGAAATCGAACCTGCGACCCCTGGTTTACAAGGCATAGCACTTATCCACTACACCACGGCGGCTTCACTACAATGGTTTATCTCTAAGGTGGATAAGAGTAAAAAAAAACAAATAAACCAAAAAAAAAAATCATTTTTTTCGTCTTTTTTGTAAAACACAAAATGCAATCTCTAATTAAAAAGTCCATGTAGAATCTCATAAATATAAGCGCATTAAAATTTTAACGAAATAAAAAGAATGGACATTAAAAAAATCATTTAAAATGTGCAAATGTATGCATGTCTTCCGTTTTAAGGGAAACAATTCAGGAATACATGTACAAGCTTGGCTTTTTAAAAAAGATTAGAGCATTATAGTTGCTGGACAACAGTTTTTGCATTATCTAAAGCTGAGATATAAAGCCCATCTTTTTCCATTTTATCATGCATTTCAAGTTCAGTAGTTGTATACTAAGTTCTGAACATGTGATCCATTGGAAGCAAAAAAGGTGGGGGTAACTTGGAAGTCATATTGGTGCCGATGAGCAGCCCGGAATTTCAAAACTAACCCCATTCATATATGAGCCGGGGCATGAGATTTCCAATAATGTGGTATGTGCGACCAACAAAGTCTCAGATCAGCCTGCGCATACGGGCAGTCTGATCAGAGCCTTTGCTAGTCCCTTGAAGATTCTATGAGTGTTAAGCTACTGAGTTAACATCATTTGGAGGTTTTTAGCTTAAAAGGAGGCTGCACAGGCACGTCTGAGTCTGCCACATTATTGGAAATCACATGTCACGGCTCATATATAGATGTCGAAAAATATTATATGTATGCTACATATAATTTCACTATGTGCTACTAGCAAAGGCTCTGATCAGACTGCCCGTATGCGCAGGCTGATCTGAGACTTTGCTAGTCCCTTGAAGATTCTATGAGTGTTAAGCTACTGAGTGAACATCATTTGGAGGTTTTTAGCTTAAAAGGAGGCTGCACAGGCACGTCTGAGTCTGCCACATTATTGGAAATCACATGTCACGGCTCATATATAGATGTCGAAAAATATTATATGTATGCTACATATAATTTCACTATGTGCGCAAATTTCACAAAATGTGAAATATTGTTATGAAAAATGTGACGTATTGGTACCAATTTTTCACGCGCTGTAAAGAATTGGTACCAATTTTCACAGTGTGAAATTTGCGAAATGTGAAATTTGCGGTTCAACAGGGCTTCAATGCCATTTAAGCCCGCTCAAGGACATCGTCTGCAAGTTAACATATCATCGCTAATGTTTTATGGAGAAATGACCAAACCTTTTCAATTATCATAAAATAGGCTCCTTTATCACACCGGATAGGCGGCAATCGAAGACGCTCTGAGCAAGTGATGAACCCGGATCACAAATCGCTAGAAACAGTGTTTTTGATTGCCATTTGTCTGTTAAAAATAATTTTGTTTCACACCGGATAGGCGGCAATCCAAAACGCTTTTAACAATCGACGAACGCGGATCAAAAATCGCTAGAAACAGTGTAATTCAAATTTTGCCAGTAGCAAATTTAGATATGATCAGGGGCGTACCTACGTGTATGCAAATATGCATGTTGGTATAACTTGACACAGCCAGTATAGGCTACTCAAAAATGGACAACAACCGGTCTTAATGATGAATGGTAGCTTAATGAAGCTAGAAAGTATTGCAGAATGCTCCTCTTGGAGCCTTCTGTAATACTTTGACCTGCATTCAAGTGATAATGGGTCTTGAAAACCAAGTTTTGGTCTTTTTGAGTGTTTTTACTGTATTTAATTAGATATTTTGGAACAAAAATGCAGCAAATAGTGAGGCCCTAGAAAGGGTTTTAGGGATACAGGGATATGGGCCAAAAGCATAAAGGGGTACGGGATATTTTTGTAAATATTTAAAGGGATACAGGATATTTTGATCAATTCTAGGGATATGGGGATACAATGCTTTCTGGATTTGGGAATATTTGCCATTTTTCTTTTAGGGATGTGGGATATTTTTTCAAAATACTTAAAGGGATATGGGATACTGGGATCCCCCACCCCTTCCAGGGCCTCAATAGTGTTTAGCTGCGTGCCTTAGCATGCTTAAGGGCTTCTTTTAGCCCTTTGAATTGCACAAAAAACGTTTTCTGCCACATGGCTTCACCCATGGACCCATATAGGGGAGAGCCCCCCTGACCCCCTCAAGAGTGCGTACTCTATAAAATGCCTCAGGAAAGCGACTGATGATATAATAACAAAGGCCCAAACCAGTCTGCATGGATGCACAGGCTTGTCTGGGCCTTTGTTGTTTTCAAACTCCGACGACAGAGTTTCTCGAGTCGAGGCCCAAGTGTTTTATTGCTATCCTTAGATATAGTTGACGCGTTATGACAGTTGTCGCAGACAGGAAGCACTCTTGAGGGGGTCAGGGGGGGGGGCTCTCGGGTAAGAATTTGATCGTTTGGTGGAGGGGTCTAGGCTAAGGCCCCCGAAAAAACACTTCTAGCCCCCGGAGATAGCTTTTATACTTGTGCACTATATAATTTGGAATGCGCCCAAACGCCCGGATCTTAAAAGCTGTATTTATCTATCCCGAATCCTAAACCGGCAGCGGTTCATCTAAGAAGACAGGACGATGGCTTTAAGTCATGTCAGATAGACTGGAAGAGCTGGGGATGAAACTCAGGAGCCCTGGGTACAACGCGCGCGAGTGACTTTTCCACTTTACCACTTTTAGTGACTTTCCCTGGGTAGTAACCAACATCAGGCTGGAAGGGTTTACGACTTGTGTGTGTATTTTAGGACGGGGAACCCCAAAGGCTTAACCGAAAGTGGGAATTATTGTTTGTGGCCGTGTTCCTTTGCTGCACCAGTACTGGTCGGGTGGGTTTATGCTTTTTGTGGTTCTTTGTCCAGGAACTCCTGGAGGCTCAACCGGCAGTGGTTCTGGTTTAAAAGCGTCTCAGAAGACGGGGCAAATGGCTTGAAGTCTCATCCAAAAGACTTTTTGTGGCTTTCCCTGGGTAGAAACCAGTACCGCCGGGAGGGTTTATGATTTGTGTGTTTATTATATGACGGGAGCACCCGAAGGCTCACCGAAAGTGGTTTTATGTGTTTTTTTATGGTTCTATGGAGAAGCCGGGAATCATACCTGCGACCCCTGGTTTACAAGGCATAGCGCTTATTGACTACACCATGGGGGCTTCTCCGAAAGACTTTTTGTGGCTTTCCCTGGGTGGAAACCAGTACCGCCGGGAGGGTTTATGATTTGTGTGTTTATTATATGACGGGAGCACCCGAAGGCTCACCGAAAGTGGTTTTATGTGGGTTTTTTATGGTTTTATGGAGAAGCCGGGAATCGAACCTGCGACCCCTGGTTTACAAGGCATAGCGCTTATCCACTACACCACGGGGGCTTCTCTGGGGGGCTTCTCCGAAAGACTGGGAGAACTAGGAATTGACGATACATTTAAAAGATTTCGATTGTCAATGCACTTTTTAACTATTAAATACTTATGAATTTACAAATATTATGATGTGATTCTTTTTTCTGAAAAAGAAGAAAGCACCTCTATTTTACTAAAATTTCTTTTATTTATAATCTGCAAATATAATCTTATACTTTATAAATACATCAGCTTTCATGACAGCATGAAAAATAAATAAGATGCAGTTGCACTATTAAAGGGAGGCGATTTGAGGAGAAATGGTTCAAAGTAAGAAACAGGGCAAATACATGACCGTATTTAATGCGGTATTATGTGTCTTCTGCATCTGCATGTGCGGATCCAGGAATTTTCGACAAGTGGGGGGGGGGGGGGGGGGTAGAGGGTCCAGGCCCACCTGACAGTAAAAAGCTCGAACAGCGTTTTTTGTAATTTTTGCTGTTTTTAGTCCTCACCTTCAACTTATTTAACAGTTTTACAGAGGGGACCGATCCCAGGGTCTGATGGTTTATCTTTTGGAAAACAATAATTTTCCAAGGTTCCAGAGGGCGTCCAACATTTTACGGGGTGGGGGAGGGGTCCAACTTTTTTCCAGGGTGGGGGGCGTCCAAATGCTAATTTCTGTAGAAACCTATCGAAATTGTGATTTTCCCCGGACCCCCTATCCCCTCTCTGTATCCGCGCATGTTCTGCCTTCACTTGTAGCTCGGACCCAGTAACAGATCTACATTTGTTAGTTGTGTACAAGCTTGGCGGGACGGGATGAAGTTTTCTCTTATATATACGTGAAAGGGGAGGGCAGTGGCTCAGTGGTAGAGTGCTTGACTCGAGACCGAGAGGCCGCGGGTTCGAGCCTCACCGGCGTCACTGCGATGTGTCCTTGAGCAAGACACATTGATCCTAACTTAGTGCTGGTTCAACCCAGGAAGACCTGTCCCTACATAACTGAAAAATTGTTGATGGGACGTAAAGAATCAAATCCCACGTAGGGGGAACTTCTTGGTAAAAAATCATCCTCAACACCGTTTGCAGCGAGTTCTACTTGCATGGGAGAAATTATTTTTCCCAGTAAAATTGGTGCGCCCTCTGGCGTCAAAATACTAAAGCATATTCACTTTCGTAATATGACAACCCAGTTCTGCCTTTTTACAACATACAAATGTCACACCCTATACCCGGGATGCAACATTTTTGTTTACATCGCAGATCAGAAACAACCTAACACGTCGCGTGCGAAAATGGATTGTGGTAAGTTGACATTGTTTTTACTTTTACAGACGTTAAAACGAGGAGTTGCGAGTCAAGATTTTGCAGAGAAACATAGTGTACCTACTTTTATGTTTCGCCATAAGTGGTAGTTTAAAAAGGATCCCTTTGCAACAGAAATAATATGTTTTTCATGAGAATATTCCACCAACGACACGAAAATCGGTTACACTTGCTAATTGCTCGAGTTCTTTTTGTCCGATTGTCTTGGTCGAAAGTTCAGGGTATACCTGAAACATTCTTTGTTACGTATCATCAGGAGACAATAGTGAAATCAAGCCAGCTTTTACAAAATATGGTGCTAAACACACACAGGGTAGTTCGACTGGGATACTATCACCATCAATGAGTGAATTACCTGGATACAAGCAACGTCGGAGAGGTTTTTTTGAAAAATGAAACAACTTCCAGCAAAGAGTACGGCCAAAAAAGATATAGTTTACATCGGAGACTTTTGCATATTGAAAAGCGCAAGCTCCACGGACACCAGAAGTTTCCAGATGTGGCTAGAATGATCTCGAATTAAACTTTACATTTTAGAACAGCTTTGCTAATATGAGCCGCAATATGTGGTTTCCAACAATGTGGCATTTTGACAAGTGTAGACTCAGGCGAGCCTGTGCAGCCTCTTTTAAGCTTAGAAACTCCAAACGCTGTTCGGTCAGTAGCTTAACAGTCATAGAATATTCAAGCGAGTAGCAAAGGCTCTGATCAGACTGCACGTATGCGCAGGCTGGTCTGAGCCTTTGTGGGTCGCACATACCACATTGTTGGAAATCAAAAGTAACGGCTCAATTACTTATATTACCAATTAGAAACACGTACACTTATCTGACGATTCACTTGGGGAACACGTTTCCGTTACATATTAAGAATTCACGATACGCTATTCAATCCATGAAGTAAAGCTTGTCAGAGCTTTTTTTCTATCAGTTGGACCGGGGCCTAACAAGCCCCCTTCCTGATCAGAGTTCCTGGATTCGCGCATGTCGGGTCTGTTTTTGGTCCAAACTGTTTAGAAAGGTTATCAACAGGCAACACTAGCATGCAAAGAGTAAATTAATTACTTCACATGTAAATGCAAGCCATTTGTATGCTGGGACGTTACTGTCGTGAAAATACTGTAAGCTCATGCCAGGGTCGGGCAACAAAGGCAATTTTGACGAAGTTTTGACTTCATTAATACAAGCACACACGGGTGCTTTACAACCGTTAATATACGGAAAAGAATGTTATATAGTCATTGTTATATATCCTTCTTACAAGCACAAGCAGTTCTAAATAATTTGATTCAATTGTATGCAGAACTCATGAAGCGTACAACGAAACCACACTGGATAGGCAGCAATCGAAAGCGTCAATACTATCGACGAACGTAAACCAAAAATAGTTAGACACATAGTTTTTTATTGCCTTTAGTCGCCCGACTGGCGACAAATGACAATCGAAAACACTCGTTGTAGCTATTTCTGACCCGCATTCGTCGATGAATAGCGTTTTCGATTGCCGTCTATCTGGTGTGGAAACAAAACTATTTTTACAACAGTTACTGTAAATTATTCCTAGTAGCCCTAGTTTTGGATTGTTTTGGCTACGATTTCAGTATATTTAATAAACACATCAGATAGGTGGCAATCGAACACGTTAATACTATCGACGAACCTATAAGGTATATAACAAAATGCATTAAAAGCCCCCCCCCCCCCCCCAGGTGGCTTAGGCTGCTGTCGTGGCTCTATTGTTGTGTATTTATTGTTTTATGCTCCTCCCATTGTTCCTGGGGGTTATGTGTTGGTCTTTGTTTTGGTATGAATTACTTTGACTTTTCTAGTTTTGTAATCATCTTGACGAGGACGAGAAAGCTGGTTCCTTTGCTTTTATTGCATTTTGGGTGTCTTGTTACTGTAAATGTCTTGTAGCTCTTCCTCACGGTGCCATGGGTTGGTCTGTAGTTTATGATTGTGGTATTTTCTGATCACACCCACTTACTTTTTGGTCGGCGTTTCGGACAAATGCCACCACTACCCAAAAGTACCATAGCATTTGATAAGTGCAGAGCTAACTATGCAAGGAGACATTATCGCTCTTTAATTCTTACTTACTAGTTATGTGTGCATGGGTGGACAGAGGCTGGATATGCCGGTTGATCTGTCATGAGCGATTTTGATCTTGTGCGATAAAGTGCACTCATGTGTGTGTGTGGGGGGGGAGGGGGGGATTGCAGTCAGGGGCATAACTTCTATAAGTTAAAACATAGGTCATTTAAGCAGTTACTATAATTCCTTTTCACCAATGGTTTCAAACTAACACTGCAGGAAGTATCACTGAAATTATTTAGGACAATGTCAAATTTGCAATCAATAAATAAAACTAATCTACGTTAAAGGGGCTAATTTGCTGGATCAAGGGGTTAGACTGGAATTACATATAGTCCAACCAATAAAAGGCACTCCTTCACATCTAAAACTCAGACAAAAGCTCGGTTTCCTCTCAGAAAAATACTTTTACCATAATGTTTTTCCCATTCAATTCCCTCCAGATTTTTGAAAAGTCCGTCAGAAATTATCCAGCATGCAAATCGCTACACATCATTTTTCCGTTGTACGGCAAACTGGGCCAGCACATGTGAGATTAGTACTTTACGCATTTGTGTAACATAAATGTTTAATGTTGGTTGTCATGTGATTCAAATTTAAAATATATATTTTAGCTGTAACGGTATTTGTATCTTAATTTAAAGTCAGATAATTGTACGTGTTGTCCATTGGTGAAATAAACGCGACTTTAGATTTCCAACAATGTGATATGTTCGCCCATGCGCGGATCCAGAGGGGGACAGGCGGTCCAGAGTCCACCCCCCCCCCCTAAAATGACAAAAATATAGGGTTTTCTAGCAATACAGGTCCGATCCCCTGAAAAATCGTAAAGCTACCAAGCCAGCATTCAATATAGGGCCATCATCGGCACACCACCATAGTGGTACTTGGATCCTCCCCCCTCCCCTTATGATAAATAATTGTTGTCATATTTGGACCTTCTCTGACAAAACTTTCTGGATCCCCACATGACGACCCACAAAGACTCAGATCGCTTATAGTGGTACTTGGATCCTATCTTCCCTTATTAACTAAAAAAATGTTGTCAAAGTTGGACCCCCTTTGACAAAACTTTCTGGATCCCCGCATGGCGACCCACAAAGGCTCAGACCAGCCTGCGCATACGTGCAGTCTGATCAAAGCATTTGCTACTCGATTGAATATTATATGACTGTTAAGCTACTGACTGAACAGCGTTTGGAGTTTCTAAGCTTAAAAGGAGGCTGCACAGGCTCGCCTGAGTCCACACTTGTCAAAATGCCACATTGATGGAAACCACATGCGATATTATCAAAGCTGTTCTAAAATGTAAAGTTTAAATTTAAAATGTAAAATATGCAAAAGTCTCCGATGTAAACTATATCTTTTTTGGCCGTACTCTTTGCTGGAAGTTGTTTCATTCTTCAAAAAAACCTCTCCGACGTTGCTTGTATCCAGGTAATTCACTCATCGATGGTGATAGTATCCCAGTCGAACTACCCTGTGTGTGGTTAGCACCATATTTTGTAAAAGCTGGGTTGATTTCACTATTGTCCCCTGATGATACGTAACAAAGAATGTTTCAGGTATACCCTGAACTTTCAACCAGGACAAGCGGACAAAAAGAACTCGAGCAATTAGCAAGTGTAACCGATTTTCGTGTCTTTGGTGGAATATTCTCATGAAAAACATATTATTTCTGTTGCAAAGGGATCCTTTTTAAACTACTACTTATGGCGATACATAAAGGTAGGTACACTATGTTTCTCTGCAAAATCTTGACTCGCAACTCCTCGTTTTAACGTCTGTAAAAGTAAAAACAACGTCAACTTACCACGATCCATTCTCGCACGCGACGTGTTAGGTTGTTTCTGATCTGCGATGTAAACAAAAATGTTGCATCCCGGGTATAGGGTGTGAATGTAGTTCTGACATTTTACAACCTAGTTCTGCCTTTTTAAAACCGAGAAATGACATGATCGGAATCTGATTACGAGTGAAACGACTATTAAACATGTTAAATGACAATTTGCATGATATAATGACACAATTTACAAAATAGAATGAAATTGCCAACATACAAAAACAAAGATGTATGCATTGAATAATGTCGCTTTTTACCTTCCATATATTCTATGTAAGTTTGTTGAAATTCCATCTGTTGGTTACATAGTTATTGCTGAAGTTATGAGTCGGACGGATGGACAACGCGAATACAAACCTTTATATCCCCGCGTTCGGTGTGGGATAATATGAACATTTTGACCTGAACTGAATTATAGAAAACTCGGGCTCAGTTTTATCATTTTTCATATTCTTAAACCGTCGCCACGTTCGCCGTTTCAACCTGAGGCTTCAACGCTCGCGTTACGCTTCCCTCATCGTGAGGAAGACTAATTACTAAAACTCTTAACTTCAAGCGCTTGTGGCTAGAATGAGCATCACCTGGTCGCAAATGCAATAGACATGATGGACAATTTTACTCGCAAAGAGGTCTATTTGATGGTATTCATACCCGAGTGAATGACTTGGAGACCTCTGTTAACAGTTAACAACACCGGGAATAGTCGGGGAACCAAAGTCGCCTATCGTGCAAAAACACACATTTTTTGCACCCGAAAGGTATACGGCTGGAATTTTGTATACTGATAGTCTAAAATGTTCTGGATATGAAACCACTGTATAGCAATGCGACCAGAATTGCATTTCGTGGAAAAATGCATTTTTGTATGCCACATAGGTCATGTTAAGCAATCTTTCATAGCATAGAAATTGTGATGTTTCCCATATCAATAAGTTAAAGAGTGTGCTTTTGGTCTTCTAAAAACCGTCTCATTTAATAGGTCCATTTAAGTATCCAAAACATATGTTTTGGTTGAGAAATAATAAAACTAATTTTCCATTACGCACTCTTATCTGGAGGATGGGTATGAGAAGCCGTTTGACTATTCGATAATACAATAATACACTATCAAATGCATTTAAAAGTATGGGCAGTCATTTGTGCACCAAAATGGTCTTCTTAGGGACATTTTTGTCTTTACAAATACTATGCGGTTACATTTCTACATCTCAGACGGGGACAGACAGGTTTTTCATGGTGATATGATAATAGTTATACGAGTTTTTTCATAATTATTTTACCACTGTTAAATGAAACTATCGTTTTCAGTAGATAAAATCCCCATTGGTCCCTACAATGACCCTCTGTTTCAAAGCTGCTGTAAATATGGAAGATGAACATCCTTTAAACCATGATAAATTTCATTTATGTGTTAGACTGCTCTTAAGTTGTTCTGGTATTTAACTATGCAAGAGCTGGCATGGGATAAATTACCAAGTATCAAATTATCGTGGTTTCATATTTTTACTTCTCAGCTACATTTTCTAGTTTGCCATAGAAAATAAAATAAATTGTCTTAAATTATGTCCCAAACATCTGTCTAACTGTATGCAGTGTTTAAACACATTCAATGTAACATTTATTTATTTATGTAAAAGATATGCAATTCAAACCACTTCAGCGAGAGGATAAAAGTAAATAAGTAAGCACACAATTTTTTACGAGATATGCTTCCAAGCGATATATAAATAATTATCAAATACATTTTTGGGCAATAAATGTAGTTTTAATGAGATTTGAAGAAAAGAAATCTATAAATTTAATTTCAAAACGGGGGTGCCGTAATCTACATGCTTTAAAAATCAATAAGCCGTATTCTTAGATTACCACCACTGCTTCTGAGGTCTACGCCGATGTTGTACTATTATATAAACTCAATATATTTCAATCCTGAACTTTTTTGATAAAAATATATAACATTTTGAAAAATAATATTTTGACATGTTCTTGCTGGGCTTCCGTAGAAAGTTGACTGCTCTGGCGTAATGCAAGACTTGATTTAGCTGTTCCCTTTACTCCTTTTACTCCGAACAGGCAGAACAGTAATCAAGTGGTGCTGGAACATCTGTACCGGCGTACTCCGGCTACTCCGTCTTCCAAGGTGGTGTAGACAGAACAGTCACGTGACCTGTTCCAAAATAAGATGGCGGAGCACTGCCTACACAGTACTGAGATATTTTTCTGTCGTTTCCGATAAATTCTGATAATTATTCATATTGAAAAAATATGGTAATTATTAAAAGGGATTGAAAGCACATGTATTTTGTCATTCTTTTTTCTTCTTCTTAGCAATCGGCGTGTGTTATATTTTCACAGTTCAAACAACAAGCGCTTGATTTACTCTGGAGTACTCCAAAGTGCCCAGTTTTGCTTGTTTTAGATGACTGTTCTAGCGTACGCCGAGTACTCTAAAATTCCTAAATCAAGTCCGCCCCTATACAGTGGTTTTAGATACACTTGCAACCTTACAAACTCCAGCTGTATACCTTTCGGGTGCAAGGGTTAGCATTTTTTCTACCTTGGTTCCCCGACTAGGAAATAATTGCTGAAATATGAGTGTGCCTGACATCGCCGAGATACTGAGATGATATCACACTGGTAAATGTATACGTTGATTTGCTGGTATTTACGCGTATTGCCGGTACTTCATAGACCGGATGTGGTAGATTTAAATGGTGTTAAAACTATATCGAAAAACATGTCATGTGCCAGAGGGACAACAGAATTCGTTCATTTTTAAGTAGTCGGAGTATACATTTCGGCTCGTCAGAGATGGAAATTGTAAATAAAAGCAGCAGCACGAAATTTCTTAACAAACAAAATGCCATTGTTGATGGTCTCGCAAGGAAAGTCCGATGTTATCCGTTAAGTGTTAATAAATACATCGCAGTCACATGGCGATTTATGCAAGCATTTTGGAATAGATTCGAGTACGGATCCGGATGATAGGTATTCGATCGTTACTCGAATCTATTCCTAAATGCTTACATAAATCGCCATGTACATACTGAATACTTAAAAATAATTGAAGTCTAAAGTCCCTTTGGCAAATGGCATGTTTTTCTATATAGTATTAACACTGACAAAAATGAAAATACCTACCACATCCGCTCCATGAAGGTCCGACAATACACTTGAATCCGGCAAAGCGACATATACATTTACCAGTGTGAATATGGCAAGATACAGTCTCCACATTTTGCACTTTTCAATATTAGCCAACTTTGCAAGCAAATTGTATTTTAAGATCTATAAGACCGACAAAACACAAAACAATGCGTCCCGGTACATGTGATGAAGAAAAATTTAAAATCCGGTTCCATTTTCAGATTTTCATGCGTCTGTTTATTTCATCGCCATTCTAAAGAAAAAATAGATCAAATTAAAACATATAGTTTGGTGTGTTTTTTCGATTAACGTGCCTGGTGCATGGCATGTAGTTCCGCCCGCATTTAACAGCATGTTGAAATATTAGTAGTAGATGAAGACTCGGATCAAAATTCAGACTTCTAGCCCATTAGGTAGCTGTACGTTACGTGATTAACGATTGACTACACAAATGCGATAATCGCCAAAATCTCATTAATAGGTCCATTTACTTTTTTTCAGATAACTCACTGGTGTATATTCGTTGGGGGCGAACAGTTTGTCCCGGCAGTGCATTTCTTATTTACCACGGTAAGTATCGCCAAATCATGTTTTATCCATTCAATGACTGTATACCTGCTGTTGCTGTTCCTTCTTTTCTGTTGCCCGAGTCACCGTGTATGTGGGCGGTGCGGTGAGTCTAGGAACTACAAAGTGTTGAGAATGATTTGTTTTATGTGTCATGTCAGAATTAATGGTGAGGTTAATACGTAATACATATTTAAGCCATCCAGTGAACCTTTCCTAACCGTTGAAAGGCGGATCCTGGAAGTTGGAGACATAGAGATGGAGCCAGGACCTAATAACATCAGTAACTCTCTATCCATTTTACAAAGCACCATTAGAAGTATACGCAATAAATTTGACTATATAACTGAAAACTTATTACATGTTGACATGTTGTGTTTCAGTGAATCTCATCTAGATGCCAACATAACTACTTAATGTCTGATATGATATTCCCTTCAGAAAAGATAGAACAAATCATAGAGGCGGTTTATTTATATATTTGTCATGTGAGCTTGCACATTCAATACTTATAGGTTTGGAGACATTCTGGAATGAGTCATTATGGGTAGAAATTAAGGTAAATAGGGATATTTATATTATCGGTTTATTTTACAGTCCATAGACAGTTGACTCGATTTTCTTTGATTCTCTTGACAAAACTATAAAAAAAGCTTATTATCAGGAAGTATGCTAAATCATTTAATGCACTCAAAAGACGCAGTATGTATCCTAATGTTTCTAAGTGCAATGCCAAGAGGTGTGTCTGTAGCACACATTTATGTAATAAAACTATAATTAAATCATCTGTAAATGGCAGACGGTTTTCCATAATCAATTAAAATGATATGAACTGAACTTCATCTGATCTGATTTATATTATAACTTGAACGGAAATTAATTGAGAAATGGAATATATTGGACAAACTGGCCAATCCCTTAAGACTAGGTTTTGTGAGCACTTCAGTAAAATGAAAAAAAAAGCCTAAAAAATTTGACACGTTTCTTCATCGCCATTTCAAAAATAATGGTCATTCACCGAGTAAAATTGTTATTCAACCAGTTGAAAAAATTATATATGATCCAAATTCATCATATGGATTAAAAAATATAAAGAGACATGAACCTGAGCTAAAGTGGATTAAATATTTGCAATCACCTTTTCCTTTAGGTTTTAATGATAATATATACCATGAAGGTATTATTTCTAAAATGCCAGATTTCGATGTTTTTTCTCTCTTGGAATGTAAAGATAATATTTCTAAATTGCCAGATTTTGATGTTTTTTCTCTCTTTGAATGTCGAAAACCCATAAAAGGAAATCTCATAGCAAACGTTAAAATGGCAACATTAAGCGCAAAACTTGTACTGAAAAACGCATAAATAATTGTCTAAAGGATCTTTTCATAGCTTTAAATAATTATGGTCGGTTTGACTTACTTTCGTATTTAAGATCCTTGCCTACCTCAGTTTTGCGGAATTTAGAGTAAGAGGCTTCTGAGGTCAACCATAAACTACATTTTATCAAATTTCCATTCATTAACAAAGGTATGGAGTTATTGATTTACATAGTATCTTTAATGATAATTTAGCGATTTTATCTCTTCCAAATTACTTTAATAATTCTGGAACTCCTACCATTTGCTAAAAATATAACAAACCAATTAGGTCTACTATATCTAACTTTAATAAAATTGTGACTGATATTAATATAGATTCCAATACTCCTGACTCCTTAGATTAGCAAAATTCTTATTATTTATATCCCCCTGCTAGGCATGTGATTACAGAAAATCTAAATGTCATTCATGATGGTAGAGTTCGCAATATTGTTTCTAAAGGTGATTCCCTAAATGTCGTAGAGAGATCGCTGCTTCTTTAAATGACTTCAGTAATCGTTGGTGTAAACGAGAAATGTTGAACCTGATGCTTTGAGGAAATGGAAGATTAACATTTTGAAAATTATTGATACTCTGATTTTATTTTACTCTCGTTATACTCATCTTTTACCCCCTAAACCTAAATCTTCTTTTCCTCATCTTAAATGAGGTATCAAGGATTTTCATATGAACTATGTTTTGGTGCTAGCAAGATAAAGCTGCTAACAATATTGTAGTTGTTTGACGATTGTATTATATTAATACTCTTAAGCGTGAGCTTGTTGATACCAATGCATATAAACTGCAAGCTTCTTTAAGTGCGAGAGTGGTCGTCAATGGGCATGGTTGTCATACAGCCCTACATTTTGGTGTCAAAGCTTAAGAAAACCAAGACAAAGTTCCTGCGTTGAACTGGTTACCTAAATTCCATAAATTTCCTATAAAGCAAGATTTATTGCTAATTCTTGTTCTTGTACGACAGCAGAACTTTCTAAATTGTTAACTTCATATCTTACAGCTGTTAAAAAACATGTTATCATGTACTGTGAAAAGGTATATGGGAGATCTGGTAAAAATCTATTTTGTTCCATTAAAAATTCAGGTGAAATTTTAGACAAGCTACAGCTAGAGATTTAAATGTGACCAGTTTGCCCACTTATGATTTTTCTACAATATACACTACTTTAACTCATCATTTGACTTAAGATAAACTTATTGATCTCATTGAAAGGACCTGCAATAGAGAATGCTCTCCTAACATTGCATGTAACGACAGAAACGCATTTTATTTCGGAAAAACCAAAA
Organism: Loripinus fragilis; assembly: GCA_964019695.1. Lineage (NCBI taxonomy): Eukaryota > Metazoa > Mollusca > Bivalvia > Lucinida > Lucinidae > Loripinus > Loripinus fragilis. The sequence continues at coordinate 6,139,597 of OZ026517.1, read as the reverse complement.
ACATATCATGTATGGTCGTGTCAAAATGTAAGTGATGCGCTGACCTTTTGTTGGACAACATTTTATTCGATTTGGCACCAAGCTGTATAGAAAAGTAGTTTGGATTCATATGGGCACCAATTGTGATCCCCTGGTTGCAATTTTATTCCTGTTTTGTTATGAGAGGGACATTATGATGTCTCTTTCTGATGATAAGCAGGCTGATATTATTGATGCTTTCACATTACATCCAGATATTTGGACGATATTTCAAACATTAATAATGTTTATTTTGACAATATGGTAAGTCAAATATTCCCTTCAGAGCTCCAACTTAATAAAGCAAATATTGAAGCCGCGATTTTATACTTGTATTTACCAATTTCTAATGGTATTGTTTCTACCAAAATTTATGATAAACGTGACGACTTTGATTTTGAAATCTTCAATTTCCCAATTTTAGATGGTGATGTTCTTCGCTCTTCATCCTATGGAGTCTATATCTTTTAACTCATTCTTTTTGCTAGAGCATCTAGCCATGTTGCTGACTTCAACACTCGCAATAAATTGTTAACTCAGAAACTTTTTAAACAAGGTTATCGGTATCATAAATTTCACAAAACCTTTTCTAAATTTTATAGACGCTACTATGATTTGATATCTAAATTCCAAAATAGTAAGTGAGTATGATCAGGAAATACCACAATTACAAGTTGGACTTAAATCTCACTTGCGCCAAAGACTTTCAGAACCTGAATTCTTTGGTGACTTGGTGTATAAATTGAAGAAGATTGATGGCTCTAATAACTTTTCAGCGCAGTTCATTAAATAATTTCCAATTTTAAGAAGATTGGCTATAACAGTACTGTATTGCAACAGGCTCCATGCTTGGTGGTTAACCCAATTACGGTTGGCAACTTTCTTTCCTCTTTAATTGCACGCTGGAGGGTCAGATTTCAGACTCTATGATGGTTCGACTTACAGACTTATCTATTGATGAGATGGCAGGGGCCTTATGCTTTGGCTGTTGTCAGGCCCACCTGGGTTTACCTGTTGGAATTCTTTTGGTCCTGTATTCAGTTTTATCTACTGTTGAATCTTTATTATTCCAATCCTCAGGATTGAAAAAAAGTGTAACCGGTTTAAGCCCTCCAGTAAAATATTTTACAGACCGTTCCAAGGCGATACTTCTTTTGTGGATCTTTTATGTTTTTTTTTCTGTCTTGAGTTTGCCATGCCTTTGTGCTCGTCTGTTTATATGTGCCTTGTGGTCACCTGCTGGGCAAGGGCTGACCTCTTGGCTCTCGTTTGTGGTGTCTTGCTGTTAGTGTGTCACTTTCCCATTGGTATCCTGGGTCAGGTGTAGTACTTGATTGTATCGATTCCTTATCTTTGCACCCTTACTTACTTTAATCTTTGCTTTATCTCCTTTTTATATCTTGACTTATATGTTCTAGGATATGATGCATTGATAAGTTTGGGGTCTTTTATGCAAACCAAACATTTATGTGTCTTGATCCACATATGAACTAAGAATGAGGTTGATGCCATTAAACCGGTTTAAGCCCTCCAGTAAATATTTTACTTTCCGTTCCAAGGCATTAAAAAATAAAACATAAAAATTTGGAAGATGTGACCTGTGAACCTATAATATGACAATCCCATTTTAATTCCGTCTATCTGTATGAAAAAATCCATTTGAACATAAAGGTTTAAGGACCAAACTTCCGTTTGCTGACCCATATTACTCTTCTCCTCTTTTATTTACCCCATTCTGTAATATATTTAAAAGTACATCGGTCACGACTCGAGAAAACGTGTTTTTCAACTCCTGAAGAGAGTCCAAGACAGTCTTTACTAGTTTAATTATTTATTAATTGATTAATTAATTAATTAATTAATTAATTAATTTATTTATTTATTTAAATTATTTATTTATTATTTTTGCATGCTGGGTGCTTTGAGTCTCTTTTTGTTGCCTTCTGAATGTTTCAAATCCACTTTTAAATCAAATCTTTCATGAAGTTTTAAGTAGTTCCGATCCATAGCAGGCTTGACATTTTGTTACACCTTATCTGGATCCAGAAAAGTTATTTGAAAAATATGCACGTAGGTCGCAAAAATCTTGCAATAGGATGGACAGTTCAGATGCCTTTTTAAATCAGGCTGGTTGTTCTAAACATAAACATGTTATATTTAAGCAAAGCATTATGTCTGTATGTTCTAACTCCATTTTTCTAGTGCCACGGCCAAGTACTAATTTTACTGACGACCATCATCAATACACGTACCCACGTGTTTGGGGTGTACTCCTGTGGCTTAGGCTGCTGTCCGTTTTAAGGCGGTGGTTCTGTTGTTGTTAACTTTTTGTTTATTGTTACTCCCATTGTGGGATTCTGTAATTGTTCTATGTTTTGTTGTACGTTAATTTATGTCCATTCTAGTATTCCAATCATCTTGATGGGGAAGAGAAAGCTGATTGCTTTGCTTAATTTGTCTTCCTGGTGTCTCTTGATGGTTGAGTGGCTCTTCCTTGGGGTGCCATGGGGTTGTCTGCAGATTGTGATTGAGGTATTTTCTGATCATACTCACTTACTATTTTTCTGTTAATTGATATATTTCATCATATATGCCAGGCCTTTGATAATAATATGTTCTCTAGAACTGTGTTCTGTGATGTGTCAAAAGTATTCAATAGAGTTTGGCATAAGGGTCTTTTATTAAACCTACGGCAAAAAGGCATTGAGGTGAAACTTTTATAATGGTTAAACAGTTAAGTCAAAGAAAGCAGAACATTGTCGTAAGGCTTGTTTCTCCAGTTTAAAATCTATCTTTGCTGGGGTGCCACTGAGGTCTGTTCTTTGACCTCATTAATTTTTGGCATACATCAATGATATAGATGAACATCTTCTAAGTTTGGGAAGGCCGTTTACAGTTGGTAGCTCACTTTACTATTCTGCAGCACACATTGATGACATAGCTGGTATAATTAACCATGATTTGCAGTTGTTGTCAAACTGGGCTAGACAGTGGCTAGTTAATCCACTGAAAACTGAAACTGTTTCATTTACACTTAAAAGCTTGATTTCTTACCACATCTTATTCTTAATTATATTCCAATTAGTTTTGTAGATAGCCACAAACATATTGGTGTTACTTTCAGTAATACAGGGCAGTGGCACACACTTATTGAAAACATTGTCATATCAGCAGCTAAAATTCTTGTAATAATGCGTAAAACTTAAATACTCTATTAGAATAACTGTCCTCAACCAGATGTATATGTCATATCTGTTACAAATTGTAGAATATGCCTCAGTTGTATGGAATGGATGCTCTAAACAGGACTCACAAACTTTACAAAAAATCCAAGATGAAGCCGCCGGCCTTGTTACAGGAATAACTAGATCTTTGTCATTTGTGTACAAAGAATGTGGATGGACAACTTTATCACAAATAAGGCAGCAACATTAGCTCTCTTTCATGTATAAGGTAAATACTGGAATGGTAGCTTCATATATACAAGATTTAATTCCTCCTTTAGTTAGTGAAATTTCAGATTACCCCCTGAGAAAAAATCGAAATATATCAGTGCCCTTAAATAGAACTAGTATCTCACAGAAATCTTGTTTTCCATCTTCCATTAAGCTATGGAACTCCCTTCAAGATGACTTATAAAATCTATCAACATTACAAACCTTTAAGAAACATATTACCTCAAGATTCAATAAATCATGTGTATCCCATCACTTTACCATAGGAAATAAATATATTCCTGTAATGCATGCACGGCTTAGAAATAATTGCAGCAGCCTTAATAATGAACATTTACGAAATCATATACCTGATATTCCTTAATGTGATATGTGTGGCATGGTAGAGGACGCCAACCACTACTTCGTTCATTGTAGAAACTTTACAATCGAAAGGCAGGTTTTCAATGACACATAGTTTTTTAATCGCCAACATTGATATGATTTTAGATGGTAATTATAACTGGAATATTGAAAACAATATAGTCTTTTTCAGGGCTGCCCACAGATATATACATGCCACAAAGCGTTTTAAGTAACCTGTTGACTCTTTGCTTGAAGCTTTTTATTGAAACATAGTTTGTATATAAATAAGTTACCTATGACCAAATATGTTTTATTCCTAAGTTGAAGGGTTTCCTAGCAGTAGTCTAATATTCATATCTTTATATTTTCATTTACATATTTATTAATTTACTTACTTAAGCACTATTTTACTGTTGTTTTCATATTTATTCTATGTTAATTATTTACCTATCTATTTATCAACAATCATATATATCTTATTGTCATTTATTTATTTTTATCTATTTATTTATTTTGTATTTATTCTGTGATTCTGATATAGTCTTGTTTATGTTACTATCTGTCTTTGCTTTGGTCAGAACTTGTTTAGTTTACATTATGCGCTTGTATATAGGATATAGCAATGTTTAAAAGCTATAATGCATATATAAAATGTAGGGGTAGGCTTAAAACTAATGTTTTGAGAAATTATGACCCAATCCCATTGATGAAAAGAAATGAATGTATTGGTGGGCTTCGAATCTGCACATTATGGAAAATGAATGGAATTTTCGTTGGGGGGGTCTTTATCTGAGCTATCCATGCTGCCTATTATTTGTTTTCAAAATAGTCAGACCTGACTTCTGATTATACAGCACAAATGTTTTTATAAACAAAAAAATGTAAACATAGACAGTAGAGTTTTGGCGAATGATACCAAACGATTCTGCTCTGTTTTCAAATGGCCACCACAATTAAAATTCGAAATATTCTTAACCAACATTTGTTTTAAGCATCATCCCATCATTGGCCAGAACTCAGGCGATCAATCCATGGCCTCGTGGTCATCTTTTATAAAAGTTTCAACAAAGGTAGCCTGTGTTCACTGAAATTTCTTTATTGATGCAGATAAAGCTAGTATCTCACTGGGATGCGAGCAATTTGTGACTATTCCGAGACTAATTTGAGACACGTTTTGGCGACAGAAATACAACATTGCAACCATAATCACTTTGCGGTCACACCGAATGGGTGATTAAGACATATTTGCGACAGTCGCACGAGTGTCGTACGATTGTCGCACGAATTATTGGCGATTGTTTCACGACATTCGCGAGACACTCGCACGATGTCCGCCCGATGAAATTGCGAACATTTATTACCATCGACCGCCTCACGACGTTCTCACGAACCTCATGCGTCTGTCGTGCGACTGTCGCGCGAAGGTCGTGCGACTGTCGCACGACGGTTTTGCGAGAAATTATAAACCAAGAAAAATAACATTCTAGCAAGCTTTGAAACTTCAGACTAGGAAGTTACTACGCTGTTTGAAGGAACTATAGAGGGCTGGAAGTAGCTAGATTGTTGGAGTGTGTCACGCTGCTGGGTGGTGTTGTACTGTTGAATGGTAGCATATATTGATTTACAAAAAAAAGTTAACTCGTTTAAACTGCATAGTAATGGTGGCCCATCAAGCAGCTTAACAAAGTCAGTCGAGAACGTACATGCTCTAATTGCCCATTTTTATGGCATGATGAGCCCAATCAAATCAAAATTGCAATGAGTTCCGATAAGCCTCGTCCTGCGAAAATCTATTTTATACAGTTATGCGCACAACAAAGGCACATACCAGACTGCAAGGATGCGCATTCTAATCAGAATCTTAGTTGTCCGCTGCAGTGATAATTTGTTTATTGGGTTCTGTATGCTAAATTCAAAGCTTAGAAGGGCTGCTGAGACTTTGCAGGTTGTTGTAGTCTAACAAAGACACAATAATAATACCTTTTATACTGTACTAGAAATAGTAAACATTTAAGTAGGCCTTATAAAACTTACTTAACAAAATTATCCTCTCAGACTGCAGAACAATTTTTGACAACTGAAATTACTCCAAACAGTATACATGTAAGTAAGCCTAATCAATACACATACTTATATGAAACTATCCTCTCAGATAGCAAGAATACTTGACAACTGGAATTAGTAAAACGTGTATACTTATGTATGCCTAACGAAGATCTCGTACTAAGAAGGAATTTTCATCTCAGATAGGAAGAACTCTTTTAATGAACCTTTGGCGACATAATGGCGAGAAATTTAAGATACTCGCGCGATAGTCGTGAGACGATCGTGCGACTGTCTCACGACGTTCGCCAGAACATCGCTTAGTTTAATTTACTCGCAATGCTGTCACGAAGTGTCTCATTTATGTCGCAAATGGTTCGCAATTCAGTCTTATTTATCTCGCAAATATATCGTGTTCCAAAATGATTGCGACTAAATTGCGAGGGGTCGGCGACAAGTTCGCGACGGGTTCGAGACACTCGTGATGACTTTGCGACCATTTTGCGAGGAATTTTGTCGCATACAATTTTTGAACATGTTCAAAATTTTCGCGACTACTTTGCGCCACTTGGCGACACATGCGAGGAAATTACGAATCACTGGCGACTGTTTCAAGATTGCTTTGCGACCCACTCGCGATGTCTGTCCCAAGCTGTCGCAAAATCGTCGCAGTCCAGTGAGATAGGGGCTTAAGCAGTGCATGAGTTTAAAATCAATGCAGGGATAGAGTGGGTCGTATATTTTAGCAAAACTAGATTATCGCATCTTTATTGTGATGCATGTTCTTACTGTCTACTCTTAACTCTTTGTCCTAATTGTCATTGTAGGATATGCAGCCGGAAGTCATTACTCCCACAGCGGTGGAGCCGCTGACACCCAGTGCATGCCAAGGGAACCACAATGGGGAAATGTGCATCCAGGTCGGTCTGGGTCATACATTTACGGTTCAGAATATGAACCTGGGGTAGACGGATCTACCTCAATTTTTGGGAAGAATATACATGATCATGATGTTCCCTGTGCAGTGTGCGAAGTTAAAGGTCGTAAAACGGTGAACATGTTTCCGGCACGGACCTCATGCTACCATGGCTGGTACTTGGAATATAATGGCTATATGATGACAACTCATCATTCAGAGCAGCGAACAAACGTGAAATGTGTAGACGCAGATCCTGAGGTAGTTCCTGGTCAACATGCCTCGTTAAATGGGGACCTTTTCTACTTTATGGAGGCAGCTGGTCAACTTCCTAGCCTGTCGTATACTAGAGGAAAAGAGCTAACTTGCGCCGTCTGTGTAAAGTAATTTTGATGGTGTCAACTTAATCGAAATTAAACTAAAATAACTGCCACCTGTCACTCTTGTCTAAAGTGTTTTGCATAATGCAACCTTAAACTAGAAATGATGTTTATGAAACATTGTGCCCCCAACCATATGCTTGTCCATAGGGATGGTACTCTTTTTAAAGACAATACAATGGCCATCTTAAGTTTGAAGCTGTACTACTCATCACCCAAAATGTGAAGCTACCAGCTATACGAGGGCTGTTCAAATATGAATGCAAGTAGCTTCATAACTTTCTTCACATATATGCTACGACAAAATGTCATACCTTTCTGGAAAGAACTATTTGTCGTCTTTAGAATGGCACCAAACATAAAGAAACACTCACTATATTTCTCGGGTCTAAGACCCTTATATAAAGGCCATTCCTGTATACTGAAGTTTTCTGAAGCAAATTCCATACACGTTTTGGTTCATGTGCGGATATAGTGTCATATCTTTGTAAGTTTTAGACAAAATGGCACCAAATTTTAGATGCAAGTTTAAGTACCGATCCAAAAGTTGCTTGCAGGATAAAGTTTATATAATCATGTTTCAATCTCGAGTGAACAGGCACGTTTGTGACGTCATTAATTTATGATAAACGTCATTTTGAGTCATCTACTGGTGATGTAATAATGAACATCGCTGTGTAGTTTTCTTTGCGTTTTGCTGAAAACATGCTAAATATGTCATAAGGGAGTTTTCAAAACGCGCCGTCCTCTATTTACAGAGTAATCACATTTAATATGATGTTTCAAGCATTTTCTGCCTCTCAATGACTTGTTTATATTAAATAAAAATATTTTCAATCAGTCTAGTCATCATGACCAGGTGAGTAAGTTTATTTTAAATAATGTCTATAGTGGTCAAACCGAAAGTTTACATTCAAATTTAGAATAAAGCCGCAATGTTATGACAAAAAAATTAAGTATAAATTCTATAACCCCCTCACTTAAGGCATTTTTAACTTATAAAATGCTTTTCAGCGTTTAAAAATTACCCACTATCCATCAATAATTTGTAGCAACAACTGAGCGTGAGCGATCAACATATTGTCTTTGAGTTAAAACAAGTTTAAATAATGCTTCGTGCATTTTGTTAGAGATACGTTTAACTGAAAACTGGAAGGTGGTGTTTTGTTTACCATTTATTTGCAAGCATAAGGACACTTGAGTAGTGAAAACTATTCGTTGTAGTTTATCAAAAGCATGTCGGATTTTCACAACTTTCACAGAATCATTATAAAAGGATATGGGGATACTTCCTTAAAAATATCAAAAAAGTTCACCTGTATATCAAAGAATTAATCGCTCGTCTATATCACTGGTATATGTTCGAAGCATTGAGTGTGTTAGTATGCTAATATGACCCTCATTCAAAGGGTTATAGCTCGATAAGTTTATTGTATTTTTCTTTATGTCTGGTGCCAGTTTAAAGGTGATATATAGTCCTTTATAGAAACGTTTACCATTTTGTTGTAGCATATATGTGAAGAAAGTTATGAAGCTGTTTGCATTCATATTTGAACAGTCCTCGTAACAATGTGCAAGATAACCTGCTTACAAGTTTCCAATGCCTAAATTTGCAAACGGCAATAACTAAAAAAAAAGAATATTTTCTTTAAATTTTCACCAGGTAATTTAATCATTATATTCTATCAGCCGACCCAGTTTGAAGCTCCTAGTTGTAATAGTTTTTGAGACATCTTTATTACAAGTTTTCAATGTCCAAATTTGCAAAGGACAACAACTAAAAAAAATAATTTTATTTAAAATTCTGACCAGATAATCTATTCATTTTCCTCTATCAGCCGTCCAAGTTTGAAGCTTCTAGCTGTAACAGTTTTTAAGATATCAAGTTTTCGATGTCAAAATTTGCAAAGGGCAATAACTCCAAAAAATAAATAACTTTTTAAAAAAAATCATTAGGTAATCTACTCATTATCTTCTAGCAGCTGACCAAGGTTGATGCTCCTCGCTGTTTTTGAGATATCTTGATTACAAAATTTCATTTAAACCCTTTAAAAGGGGCATAACTCCACAAAGGGAGATAATTCAGACTAAAAAATATTGGTTATTAATTTTTGATGAGGAATCCATCTATGCAATTTCAAAACCCTGTCTCTAATTTTGAACGGACACACAAATGAAGAATGGACAAGCTGAAAGCAATATGCCCTTCAATTTTTTCAAAGTTGGGGGCATAAAAACTGTCGTTCCAGATAAGAACCCTTCTTGTTTACTATCTTATACGGGTATTGTTTGCATGCACATTTCAATTAACCCGTTTCAGCCAAATGGAATTTCCTACTCTAATCAATTGGAGCAGACCATTTCCGTTTTAAGGGTTGGTGTGTGGTATTTCCATTGTTATTCAAACTTTAACAGATAATATTAGCAAATGGCGGAGACCCTGACCAGACGCCGCATTTTGTGGCATCTGATCTGAATCTGCACTATTGGCCTATGTCCCACAATAAGGGCGCTAGGCTTATATGGAATAAGCACATGCATTATTGCTTCATTTTGTGGCTTACGTGAGTAAAATTCAACCGTAGTTTGAATGATACTTCAAAAGAAATCGAAAGCCTGATTTTCAAATGGTTGAAAGTTAATTTCTTCAAAATCGTGACATTTAGAGAGTGAAATTAATCTCGGCATTATGCAATCAACATACTTAACATTTTAAGTTTAAATGGTTCAATGTCTTTATATGAAATATATTTCATGCTTGTCTCTCTTAAGTTGTCTTGTCTGTTCCTTGCAACCTTGTGGTCGCCTGCTGGGAAAGGGCTGACCTCAAGGCTCTCTTGTGTATTTTGTTTTCTTGTGTTTTTGCATCACTTCCCCTTATGGTGTTCCGGTTCAGGTATGGTACTCGATTGTATTGATTCTAGTCCTGATCTTTGACTACCTCTCTACTTTCTATGTAAACACTTAGTATTTAAGTCTGACTTTCTATGGAAAACTCAGTATTTTGAGGCTGATATTATATGGAAGGCAGCATCATAATCCAGACTTCAGGACTATAGTTGCTGTAAATTCGGAAATTTTCGCGAGGACTTTATTTTTGCGAATGTTCGCATATGCGAAGGTTCGTGAAAATTAAACCCTCGCAAAATGGCAAAGTCACTCTGTCATTTATTGATATAGGTAAATCTTGCCTTAGTCGCGAAGTTTTCACATCACTAATATGTCTTTTAATGCTATTCGCGAAAATAAAATTCTCGCGAAAATTTCAGAATTTACAGTAATGCTTCTTGAAGAGAAAACCATAATAATAAACCTGATTTTGATTTATAACAAGGATTGATAATTAAAATACGAGAGAAAGATCTAAATATTTAATACCAACCCAAACCAATATAATAAGTATTGCATGCAATATGAAATAGTGTGCTAGTACAATGATGGTGAGACGACATCTGATAATATGCCCGTCCAATAAACACTTGGTGAATAAGATTGCACGACAGTCAGTCTGAAATGATAACATAGTAAAACCTCAATAGCTCGATCTCCGATAACTTGAAACACCTGCTAGTTCGAATTTAATTTGTGACACATTTATTTAGACTAGGGTAAAGTCAAGTAACTTCGGACAGCGGGTAGTTCGGACATACATTTGCAAACAGTGAAAATCCAGATGAGACGGCTCTAAATGAGACGTCTCATCAGGATTTTCATTGTTTGCATAGTAAATTTAATTTCTATTCCGAAAATCCAAAAATGAAAGAAACAAGGTCGCTGTCCGAATTTATACGACTGTCCGAATTTACCCGACTTTACCATATAGGGCGTATCTAGTAAGGGTGTGATTCTTATTCATCAAAGGTATGAAATTCCTTAAATCCAAACAAAATATGCGTGGTTGGCACATAAAAGAACCGTCTGTAAGACGGTTCTTTTATGTACCACCTAGGTATATCATTGTACAGGAAATAATGAAAATAATTAAGCTTCAAAATGATAAAAAATGCATTTACTAGCCTAAAGTACTTCTTTTAGTGCAAACGAGCGATTACTGGAACTAAAAACTCTGGCCCACTTAAGGTAGAGCTAACGAGATATATCTATACATATGGGATTTTCTTTTCTAGTTATCTCTAACCCACACCAATACTTCTAAAAGGACAACCATTATTTTATCACTTTTACAAAATATCCACTCATAAAATATATATAAACTTGGTCTCCATCAGAGAGGATGGTCTCAAAATACTCTTCAAAGCCAGATTGCCTTCAAAATTACTTTAATGCTTTTGAAAATGGTTACTTTATAAAGTCATGTTTCACCTGCTACGAAAAAAATGCATCTGAAAATGTCGTCTGCAGAAGTCGTCTGCTGTATGTAAATGCTTACGCCAAGCAAACTTGGGGTCAATTTCTTAGAAAAAGTTATTAATTACTTAAAATTACATTGGAAATTGTTCAATTAAATTACAATGACATGACTTTGGGCAAAGTAATTAATTACATACAATTACTTTGCCAAATGTAGTTAATTACAATACAAATACATTTCACTGCCACTAAGATAGCTTAATCATATTTTAATTTCAGTGATATGTGAAATGAGATAAAACGTTTTAAAAAGTCTTAGTAACCTTGGCGTTCTTAATTCACTATATGTCTATTAGGTTGATTTTATCTTTATGACTTCTTCAATTATTGTCAAGTGATGCAACTTAAAAGAAATGAAATGTACAAATTCAGTTGCTGTTTTTTTTTGTGGTTGATGACATGAGAACATAATGAGAAAATACAGAAATTATTATTTTTTACGTGTGTGTGTGTGTGTGTGTGTGTGTGTGTGTGTGTGTGGGGGGGGTCATTTGTAAATTTCCAAAGTTAGCTGTTAACCGCAGGTCAAGTTCAGGAATACACATTGGCCTGACAAAAGTCTTACAATTGTGGAAGATAAACCATGAAAATTATTTTGTTAAACTAGCTTAAATGCCAGTGAATAACTGTTCTCAAAAAAGTTTTGATAAAAAGTCTGTGTGCTCCTATGAGACATGAAAGTTACAAATTACAAAATGGAATTTCAGATAGTGATTAACTAAAATAAAACCTGTTTGTTAAATGCTGGCATTGCTAGTTCAGTCCCCACTGGAACATCTAATTTATTTTAGTTTTATTTATTTATATTAACAATGATAGGCCCTAGGTTCGCTGCAGGAGCGAAATCCATTTTAATTTTCTGAATCACATATTATTATTATTATTATTATTATTATTATTATTATTAAAGATGGCAAATATGCAGTTTAAGGAATAATAGTTTGATTATATAGTGGATAGATTAGTTCATGAACTTTAGCATTTGAATGTGTTGATCGTAGGTGTGAAAAATTTAACAAATTGCCTCCAGGGAGGCAATTCACTAACCAACACTATTGTCTGAGTAAATACTATTGTTGATTTTCACACCTTTTAATATTTTGTATTGTTTTGGCAACTTAACTATTAAGGGTTGATTGTAACAAAGCTATATCCTTTATCAGCAGAGTTTGCTTTAAAAATTGTGCTTTCAAAATAGTAGAGGTAGCATAACATGTTTCTGTGGTAAAATTGTTATATGCTATTTTATGTCTATACTGGCACGACTAGTTCCAATTCTCATTTGCTCCATGTTGCATTCAACTTATCCATTTACAAAGTCTAAGAACCATTTAGCAGTATTTTAACTATCTATGATAATCTTCTAAAGGTAACTGAATTTCATAACTGATCTGAAAAGTAATTAAAAGTAATTGAAAGTAATTTTTAATTACTTCCATTTTTGACCATGTAATTAATTACATTAAATTACTGTAATTAAAGAAATGTCTTAATTACAATTATATACAATTACTTAAGAAAATGTTATTAAGTTACAATTAATTACAATTACAATTTTAATTACCCAAACTCTGATGCCAAGGACTTATTTTGGAGCACAGGCAAACAGTGGGGACCGTGAACAGCAGTCTGATCTGGGTCTCACTGTTTGATACAGAGACGTTTTAAAAACCCGGCAGGCGACTCAAAGCAGACGGCATCTAGTCACGATTAGCAGCCCAAGTTAGTACCATTCCCTCAAACAATTTACTCACTGAAACTTGACATCTCCCGCTGACTGACCAGGAGCCGTCCATGTAAAGTTGACCATCGTCTTGTCCGAAGCATCGCTATGTGTCAGCCCTTGTGTATCACCCTACAAGCAAAATAAGTCGTAAAACAACAACAGCGAGTAATTGATAAACAATAAAAACTCTCTAAAAATGGATCACGACCACCAGTTACCCTTTGTATACGGGAAACCCCTAAACAGGTACTTTTACAAGCAGTGAATCAATCCGTCTGGGTCTGCGCTGTTAGTCATTGTAAAACAATCTTCATGCAAAAAATAACTTTTTGAAAATGATAACCTGACACCCTAGATGAATACTACACCCACTTTATTGTATCAACCAAGAAGGAATAAAACCGCCATTAGTATGCAAAGGGTCGTATCGCATGTGGTGTTTATTATTTAATAATGTCCAAATATGTCACCAATCTCAGAAATTAATTGATGTTTAGCAATTAAAGAAATGTGATAAATTATTCAAAATGGCGACCTGCATAAGACATGGGCACACAGTCTCCATGGTTCTAGTGCCTGTATCTGTCTTACAATGTACTAGTCAGGCCATTCGGCTGAAATTTATTCCAGAAAGCATGCTCGTACAATAAATTCATAACAAACCCAAGTTAGCTCTCGACGTTGTACTATCCTTTGAAAGAAAAGAATGCCGTCCTGATCGGTTAAACCCATGTGCAACCGGGTGTTGGAGCTACTTTAATAACTATTACACTAAGTTTTATAATTCATGATCATCATATTTTCTCTTAAGCCACTCGATGAGCCTGCGCACCCACGCAGTTCTCAAATAGCGTTGGAGAGCTTTTACGTGTTGCTCAGAGCGATAAAAATGAAAATTGAATTAATCACCGTTCCACAGACAGTATGGGCCAATGAAGAGTCAAATCCTGCGAAACTTCCCAGTGGAGCCTTGTTCCCGTTGACGGGTCTAACTTCCAGTAAAAATCCTCTAAAGGAGGCCCCGGAAGGTGAGTAGATCTGGCCTGGAAAACAAAATTTACCGTGAATTCAGATTGTTTTCGCGAGGGTTGTAACTTCGCGCTTGCGAAGTTTCGCGAAAATAAAAGCATCGCAAAATGGCGAAATCACTGTGCCATTTTCTTAGATATGTGAATCATGCTCCAGATTGTTTTTGTCGCAAATAAGTCTTTTAACGTTATTCGCGAAAATAAAATTCCACATAAAAACATCGTGTTCGATCTCAAAACAATATCGCCGTTTTTAATGACAAAATGGCGATTGCCAAACGCTTATTTAACGCTATCGATTGTTTCTGGCAATCGTAAACGAATTTTGGTAAAATGCATTGATTGGAATTGCCACCTACCCGGTGAGACCATTGGTATTGATCTTGTAGATTTTCATACATGTAGCTCAAATGACAGTGGAATTCGACACAACATTTCAAGCATTTAGATAAGAGGGCGTAATTTAAAATCATTTGTTTCATATCACAACCAAAGCATATGTTGTGGGTACTCAAAAGAACCGTCTCAATGAGACGGTACTTTTGAGCACCCAAAAACAAATGTTAAAACTGACGGATAAGAAAATATTCACACATTTACGCTCAATTTTTGTTTCTCTGGCCCTGTCATACTTGCCCGGTAGCTTGGCTCCAGCGGTATATTTCTTGCTTGTGAGTTGTATGGCGAACGGTGGTGTACCAGTGGCGTTAGATTGTGGATGTCCAGGGATCATAGAGTCGCACGCTCCATCTGGGGCTCCTGAAGGATATCCAGCAGCAAGGCAAAACAAAGCACCGGCAAGGAGACAGATTTGGAGACCCATAGCGCCTGAAGGAGCATGTAGAAAAACTGCTGTGACCGAAGGAAAGTTCACACCATAACATTATTCGAGAGACACGTGAAATGAAACAATAGTACTTAAAAAAAAGGATTTGCGTACAATAAACACGCACGGCGACATATGCTTTTCACGACTTAAATTACAACATTTCTTTTAAAGAATTAAGTTTTATGTTGCTCTATTTACATAATGTGAAATATACTGAACAAAAGTGTACACGCTACACCTCGATTGTTTGTCATCTCTATATAAAATTGTACAAACCAAGAATGCAAATGAAAGTGTATCTTAATGTTCAATTACTGGGTAATGCATAACAGTAAAAGTTATACGGATGTTGTCACGAGGAAACACGTGAAAGCCATTTAAATATGACAGGGGTCCAGTTTTTCAGATTGCAAATGTGAACAGAAATCTCACACAATTTACGCCTTCAGAAATCCACTACCTACGAGATCAGACTGCACGAAATAGTAGTCTAGACATGTGACAACCAGGAATGTGAAGGACTTACTTCAAGTGTGTTTTAATCGTTTAGAAAAGCAATCTTAAAAAGCGGGTTTTCCATCAAATTGCCAAGTTTGACATTTTAACACTGAATCTCCATAGGAAAATCAATGTGTTGTTGCATCTTAGTATGAGAACAATTCTAGTCAAGAAATGGAAGAAACAATGTGCTGAGAGGTCTACCTGATTTTGCAAATGAAAATTATCGAAAATCGTGATAAATTGAAGATTACCAAACATTTAGTATTCCCTATTTGTGTTTGTCAAAGAGAGACAATTTTCAATTTTTTACAAATTTGATAAATTCAAAATTGATTTCTGAACTTGTTTCAAGTGATTAATCAGTTTTCTTGCGTTTTAATGCAAGTTGAACACAACTATGACCAATTTTGATTAAAATAGCAATTTTAATTCGCGCAAGCGCAATAGCAAAAATCAATGAATTGTAACATGTATGGTGTTTATCTGTTTTATATTTTGTTTACATAGTTTATGTTGACCCAGATTTTGGAGATATTGATGGTAAATAAGTTGTTGTAAACAAGGTGTTTATTTGATTATAACATTTTTCTAGAAGGATGACTAATCATCCAGAAATTATAAATGCATTGTCATGGAAGGTTCTTGAACATTGGAGAAAAGTCCAGATCTTTCTAGAATTTTCTTTTCCATGCCAATAGAAGCTTTGAGTAGGTTCTTGAATTCAGTGGAATCATCCAGCAGAATGTAGAACTTTCCAGAATGTTTTATATTTAGCATATGATATCATAGTTGTTTCCTGGGTGTTCTAGAACTTTCTTAAACGGTATATATAAGAGTAAATTTTTCATAAGGGCATCTTTGAAATAATTTCACCATTTTAAAGTCTAAACCTTTTGTGCTGGAATTCTATATTGGAATATTTAGTGTTTAACTTATTCATTGGAATTATCTTCAAATTCTGGGGATCAGAAACTGCTGAAAGACTTGTGTTGATAAATATTCTGAGGGACAGTTTGGACATACAAGGTATTGTAAATTAGACTTTCTTTGATTGTATAACTATTTTCCATTGCTTATAGTAAATTATAATTCTGTTTTTAATAAATTTTGTTAAATTTTAAAATGCTTTTTGCTGACTTTCCAAATAGCAAATTTTGTTTTCCTGAATTTGTTTCTAGTTACGCCTAGCACGTAACAGAATAAAGCTTTAAAAACTTAATTATAGGGGCATTACTCAGACATCAAACGAGACAAATCGGTGAAGTTTCGACGAATCGTTTGCTGGATATCTGGGAAACATTATTAAGCTTTAGTAAATACTTTTTGTCCAATACTTTCTCACTAAATATAGATAATTGTAGTGTAGCGTTTTCACTTTTGTTCAGTATATTTAATATGAATATATTTTTTATTTTGTCTTAATGTAGAAAAATGGTTTAGTCTGATAAATCAGATATATTGTTTGGCTGTTTTCTGTTTTCATTTATTAGTCAATATCAAGCTGTGTATGATCTACAAAAATGTAGGCTGTTATTTTTCTTTATCAGTTGCTGAAAGTATGTGAAATGCTCCGAATATTGAGCTTTTAAAATCGAATCCTTTCTTAAAAAGGTCCGTGTGATGTTTTTGTTCCTGAAATATTACGTTTAAGTTTAAGAAAATAGAAATTGCAAATTTTAACGCCCTAGAATATATATATAAATATATGTAAAGCGAGAATACATTGTCTTCGAGTAAAAATTAAGAACAAAGGGCATAAAAAGTGTATTTTTGGCACAAAGTGTGCTCTATTTTGAAGGAAAACTCAGCGTCGTGTTTTATGATTATTTTAATACTTTTGCTTAAATTTCGCCATTATTGTTATATTTTTGTTATTCGTGATGTTTTGTACGATAACGAAAATCTTTTTTGAATGAACTCAATATTTTATAGTGCCGTTTCCTGTTCACTTATAACAAGCGACATCATTATGCGGCATATACGCCGCTTTGCTTGAACAATCGACCCTTGGGTTATTTATTGGGTCATATATTTTCTTCATGCATTTACATATGATACATTTCGAGGATGTTGTTTGAACACGGGGATGCTCGTGCTCAAACTTTGAACACGAGCGGCCTGACGTTCAATCAACTTCCAATGGACCAAGCAAGTGGTTAATGCAATGAAACACATATGTGTGCTTGCGCTTTACTTGATCCCAACCCAAAACTCATGAGAACGTCGTTAAGATATTTAGATAGTGGAATGGCGTCGGCTTATAAACTTTCGATTGTCACTACATCTCCATGAGCAGCGTTTTTGCGAACAACAGCATCGGTCATGCAAATATAACAGAGCACATGTTTAAAGGTTTTCAAAGTTAGAAACATGTTCAAAAAGCATACGAACTTCATGGTTTGAACTTAGATTCGGTCCCATTAGATGATGGCTTCACACAGACGGGCATAAAGGTATCATTTCAGCGTCCATCATGCAGTGATACCATATGCCTTTATTCACATCAATGAATTGTCATGTGTGTTTAGTTAGGAGAAATATGTGCAGACCAAACAGCTCAGATGAGGAGCAGTCTGATCATGGACTATTTGTTTGCTTTATTTACCTATTAATCACTATGAAGGATTGGTCCTTATTATCAATTGGAAAATCCATTTTAAAATTAGATACTTAAAAAAGTTAAATGACAGCAAGCAATCCTACCTTTTATACGTGTCGCCGTGTACTGGTCAGCCGTTTGTAGATTTGAAGTCTTAAAATTGACCTACTTTTTATCAGTTTTCAAGATATGATAATTACTACGAAATCTTTGGAAGAATAGTTATATAATTCTTTTACACATTAAAAAGGACTTTTAGAAACCTCATATATAGTAGAAGCTCGTAAATTCAAAGTCCTCGGGATTAAGGGTTTATTTAGAATTATCAGTAGTTCGAATTATAGGGAGGTAGACATAAAATATATATACCCCCAAAATAAAATTATCAGTTGTTTTCTATCAAACATAAGTTTCGGGAACGTTAAAGAAACGTCTCAATGGAAAAGGTCTCAAATGGACGTTTCTTTTACGCAACGAAACATATGTCATTATAGACAGTTATTTAAATAGCTCATGAATAGGTTCTATTTGCCCAACACGTGTTTCGAATTAGCGAGAATTTCGAAAAAAACGAAGTTCGAATTTTCGAGATTTTTCTGTTATGTACAAAGGTATTTGTATTGAGAGATGAAGTGGACCAATCAACAACTGGAAAATAAATGGACAACAACAACAACAACAACAACAACAACAACAAAACAACAACAACTAAAACACGCATGCAAGCAAGCCAGCCAGTAATCAAATAAATTCATAATATAAGCAAGCTCATTTTGGTACCATTCTTGAACATATTGATTTCTCCGCTGCATAATTATATAGAGACATATGCATGGCGATCCATGAAATGGATGCCAGCAAATAGGTAATATCAAGCAATGTACTTTTATTGAAGAAAAACGCCGTGTTGGTGGGAAAAGCGTCCCGTTCATGATCTGACACACATCAAGATATTATAGTATAACTAAGTACCAAGCCAATGCTCCACCCTTTGTTCCTAAGTTTATACATTTGGGTGTTACTTTTGTACAGAATTGCTTCCATGACTGAACAAACAAGTGTCCTAACGTACACATGTCTACCAACTATCTGTCAGAGACAACTAGCACCTTTATATAATATGTCCGCCACTACATCTGATCCATACCTTTACTACATGTAGCTAGAATGACAACAGAATGCGTATACGTAAAGTAAAACAGAACGTGAATTGCCTGATTGTTTTGTGCCGGTCAAAACATGACTGTTAATAGCGTTTGGCACGGCTTTCCTACCGTTGCAACTCTTAATAATAATAATAATAATAATAATAATAATAATAATAATAATAATAATATACTTCTTTTCTAGAGGGTGACACATTTAACAAACACTAATCCCCCACGAGTCCCTCAAAACTTTACCTCCTAGTGTCGTCTGCTGATATATATTTTGCAAACATTTTGTCGGGCCTGATCTGGGTCCAAACGGTTTGTAAATTGTTTCACCAGACGACACTTGTAGGCAAAGAATTTTGCACAAAGTCATAGAACACTCAGTGTATTTAATAAGAACGTGTTGCTTCCCCTTAAAAAGATAGTTTGTTTTTCATCCAAATCAACAATTTTTCGGTCATGCTGGGACTCTTCCTTGGTTGAAACTGTACTAAGCAGAGGATGCGAGTGGGTGTTTTGTTCAAGGACCCAAAGCAGTATCACCTCCCAGCGAACATTCGATTACAAGTAAAAGGGTTAACAAATGAGTTATACATTGTACGCAGAACCAAAAATAAGCCTAAGGGAACCTTTCATTTTGAGGGGTCTTTTTTACGTTACGCATAATAGATATGGAGTTCAAGTCAATAGCGGATGTGACCTCCACATATCATCTACAGTATGCCGGACAGGTGAGATGCATGTGTTGCTGCACGTGGAAGACACACGGCTCCATGAAATACAGACTTCCCTTAATTTTCGTTCTTCGTAAATATTTTGCTCGTTTTGGAGTTATATAACCTGAATATATCGCTTACTATAGACTAATAGCAATTTATTTTGTGAATTTATAGAAGGGATAAAGTACATGTAGTTAATAGTTGGTGACAGTAGTGCTATATCGCTTTTAACGATATCCGATATAAATATGTTGTATTCGGTACAACATATATGTAGATTTGGCAGTCCAACAATTTGAGCTGACAACATGTTTAAAAGTAATATACTCAGAAGAACAAGTTTAGTCAGTACTTATGTTTTCTCATAAAATCAACAATACTGCATATATCATTGTCAAATTTTTCACATGAGTTGTACTATCGTAATTTTACATGTACCTGTTTATTGCGTGACAAATAATGCCTCTATTAGACTGTATCAACCAAATTTCAAAATGCACGATTTGCACGTGCTGCGGTATACCGGCAGGTTTTTTTCTCATAAACTGTTAGATATTGAAAGAGAGCTGTTCCTATTGCAATAATCCGGAAAAAAATTCAGTGCTAGCAAGCTTAATTCGCCGTCCAGGCTATCAACAAATTTCAGAAATACCGCGTTTTGACGTCTTGAAACAGGTACACGTGTTGCTGACGTAACACGCAGTTTGGGATGCAGTGAACAAACAATTTATCGTCTGCAAACACGTTTTCAACAGCCTGGCAGTAAAAATTACAAGCCTCCGTTGGGGAGACCACGGATAACGACGCCATTTGAAGTTTGGGTCATAGTGACGTCAACATGACGTAATCGCTTCATGGCCGCTTGGAAACCTTTTAAATTCCTTAGTCATGCAACAGATACGAGAATTTCCGTCTGTACTGCCAGAAATCGTCTGAGGGGCGCTAGACTGATTTTTGAGTTATGAAATTTGGTTTTTAATATTGACCACTTTGCGCATTTTTGATGAAGAAAACGGGTATATTTTCAGAATGTTTTGTTGAAAATGTTCACATATGTAAGACATTACATGATTTTTATTTTGAGTTAGGTTTTTGTCAATATTAAGTCTGTCTTACAAAATTATTGTACACAGTGTCTGTACTGACTTAACTTTTTCTTCTGAGCATAAAAAGGGCTCTTACACGGTATGGTAAATTAACATCGGTGTCTGCCCACGCTTGGGATTTGATGATATTACGCTGATTTATTGTCAGGGGTATGACTTCTTTATTTATGGTGAATTTGATTTTTATGCAATTCCAATGTCAATATATGACGCCGTGTATGATATCACTACCATACATGAGGGTACCCTGTTATAATCATTTCTACAATAGTTGGCATATCATGTAACTAACGATGAAATGTTTTATGAATAACGCTATCATTGAATTGAGTTCGTTGATACTATAAATGGCTATGGTAGTGGGTGGGCATTTACATTTTGTCACTGTACCCCAATATTTCCGTTGTACGAGGGATGTTCGAAATAAATTGCATATTGTCCTATATCTCGATATCCACGTGGGGCACGATAAAAACCAAAATATACCTATCTAGGTTTATTCAAGGTCTACACAACGGTGTATAAATATACATGTTAGACTAAATGTAAGGCAAAAATATTGCCATATTAATAACGCAGTCATTGACCACTGTAGTAAAAATGGTTGGTAGAAGCGTCGACCTGAAAACTGAAATACGTGCTTACATCAAAGCTCGCTCAAAATTTGGTTGTTCTTTGAAGCAGCTGATGACTGAACTCTCTACTACCGAAGTACCTTCTTGTGTGTCTTATGACACAGTTAGGCGCTGGAAAAATAGATTTGAATCTGACGTAGAGTTCATCAAAAATGCACCAAAATCAGGTAGGCCAAAATTTGCATCTCGTAAAGAAATCGTTTCAAAAATAAAGGAAATCATTGAAGGAGATGCCAGATTTACAGTTCGTGATATTGCACGAAAAGTAAGCATATCACTATCAACGGTTCAACTTATAATGGAGGAGCATTTGAAAGACCGAAAGATTTTTGCTAGATGGGTGCCACATCTGCGACTGGTGAGCAAAACAGACAACGGGCCAAAAAGCTGCTTCAAATGTTTCAAATTTGTGACAAAAAGCAGTTTGCCAATGGCGTCACAGGTGATGAAAATGGGTCTATTATTTTGAGCCCGTCAGATAGGTTAGCAATAAAATCTGGGCCACTAAGGGACCGCTCATTATTTAAGTGTCGGGGGGGGGGGGGGGAGGGGCGGCTAAAAGTAGGGGGGGGGGTCATGTGAATTTCCATGTGGCTAGTAGGGGGGGGGGGGTTGCCATTAACTTTGATTTTCCAGCAGGGGGGTCATGTTTAAATTGTTTTAATAAAATAATTTTAAAAAATCCTCGCTCGCTCGTTTTTATTTCTTAATCTCTTATATTTAGTTAGGCAGGCCGATACATTTCTCAGCTTTTATTTTTGCAAGCGCAAAAGTTAATTCTACTTTGTTGTTTTTATTGTTATAATTATGCTGATTTTGATAGAACAATGATTAATCAGGCTTTCAGATAGTCTTATTTTTCCCTTTTTTTCTAGCCTTTCTACTTTTCCCTATCCTGTTTCTTGAAAATGTCCTACTATCCCTACATTTTCACTCTAAAATGTCATTTACACGATATAAATACAGAATTTTTCCACGCTCGCTTGAATCTTGGAAAACAATTTATATATTTTTTCCACAGGGCAGACAGATGTAGTATTGTCAGTGACTGCTTTTATCTATATTCTGTTGAAAAATTGAGTATTAAATTTCATATTTAATGTTTTTCAAACAACTTATTGTAATGATTTTGCACTTGGAAAAGCTATTCTATCCCTACTTTTACACAGATAATTCCTGCTTTAAATATCACTACTTTTTTCAAAGTTTTCTCTGACCTTTTTTGTGTAAGGGCACTTGATAGCCTTATTTATTACTCTTTTTTTTGAATTCTGTATTTGAAAAAAGCCCTTCCATCCCTTGTTTTACACCCAAAATCAGTCCTTTATCGCACATGATTTTTTTCTTCAAAAATGTTATCCCTATACTCTTTCCCTACTTTTTGTGGAAGGGCGCTCGAGAGCCTATTACCTGCAGCTTAGTACTGGTTCAGCCCAGGAAGGCCCATATAGACATAACTTGAAAAACTGTTGACAGGAAAATAAGGAATTAATACAAATAAAATAGTCTCCAATATAAAAGATACCATATGTTTCAATGGTGGTCAAAACTTGTCAAGATTTAGAATTGAAGCTCAGATACGCATGCAGGCAAATAAATGATTAAAAGTACCATAGTACATACCATACATATGACTTAAAAGATTATGAAAACAAAATATTGCATTTTGACAATATGATATATACAAGGGGTGGGGGGGGGGGGGTCGGGTTATATTCCATGTGGTTTCAAGGGGGGTCATTGGATTTAAATTTTGTTAGGAGGAGGGGGGTCATCCAAAAATTGGATGATGGATCGAAATTTCAGCCGCCCCCCATACACTTAAATAATGAGCGGTCCCTTAACATAGCAGACGTCCAATAATTGCGAAACGGTCTTTGAGTGCAAGGAAGGTTTTTTTTTGTCGTATATCTTTATTTAGAATAGCATTTACATATCACACTCATGATACATATTAGAACATCATATTCAACACTGCTCAACAAAAATTTTGCACAAGTATCAAAGATTAATTTATACGTGAGCAAATTATATCGTTTTGAAATACCTGATAAAAAGGCCGTCTCAATAGAGACTTTGAATCAAACGTTGAGTCTCGGGAACCACTAACGCCCTTTTTATAATGCCGTTTGTAAGTTTAAAATATTCAAACGTGGGCGCGATTTTAAAATCGGTGTCAATCTTTTATTGAACCGTATATATCAGCACATGCACAATATCACTTAACACTAGGTAACAATAATTTATTAGCTTCACAAGATGATGTATGAATGCAATTCTAGGTGTTGTAAAAGGGTTTATGCAAATTTGGAAAATGATAGGAGATAAACCCAATACAAATTGAGGAAGAGAAAAAGGAATAAATAAATAATTATAACAAATAAATAAATAAGTAATTAATAATTGTAACCTGTATCTATCCGCATTTACCATAACACATGTCTCTCAAAGTGCTTTGACTGGGCAAATGCTGTTGTAAGATGTTTAAAGAATATGAACAATATTAAATGGTTATTGCTTGGCTCTGATGTACTTGCGCTGAAAACGGTAGATATACATTTTTGAGAGAAGCAAGCATTTAATTTTGAAGGATGTTTTATTGTGCTGGAGAAACAAATTGAATTGTTATAAGACAGTACCTAGGAAACTCCATTTTTGATTATGATAATCAAGTTTATCTTTAGACAAGGCATTGTAATGTTCTTTTCTAATCTTTGTTTTAGTATTTTTTTAAAACCTTCATAAATTGTTTTTTGCTGTTTGTATTTTGATGTATAAATGTAGTTTTTCGCTAACAGAATTATAAAATAAAGTATTTCATTTTTCATACTATTACGATTTAACATTCCAAAACTTATATTCAGATAGGAAATGTCAACTTGCATATTATGGTCATTTAGAAATTTTTTATGTGCGACCAAAACTCTTGAGAATATATACAATCCCAGAATAAATGTGCATTATTCTCTTCTTGCATGGAACAGAAATCGCATAAAACTGTCGGTGCTATTTTGCATTAGGTACAAAAATAGTAAGTGAGTATGATCAGGAAATACCACAATCACAAAACGCAGACAACCCCATGGCACCGCGAGGAAGAGCCGCTCAACCATCACGAGACACCAGGAAGACAAAGTAAGCAAAGCAACCAGCTCTCTCTTCCCCATCAAGATGATTGCAATACTACAATGGACATAAAGTAACATACAACAAAACATAGAACAATTACAGGCTCGGTGCGCATTAAATATTTGTATTGAAAATTTCTTTATTTTACATCATTTGTACATCGAAACGCCATCAAGAATGCAGAGTCTCAAACGATATTTTGGCCTAACATTTCGTTTGTCCATTTCATTTCTGACTTATTATTGCTGTTATCATGAGTTTGTATTTGAGCACTGTATAGAAATTTTGTTATTTTATTTTGTTTTGTATTCAATATATTTAGTGTTTTGTTTGTTTATTTGGTTCCTGTGTAAGTGGGTTTTAAGTGGATCGTTTGTGGTGTCTAACTGTGAGTTTTTTTTACTTTCACATTGGTATCCTGGGTCAGGTGTGTTACTTGATTGTATCGTTTCCTGATCTTTGCACCCTTACTTACTTTCCTCTCAAACAATAACTTTCAGTCTTCGTGAATGTTATTGACAATGTGGTAATATTTTAAAGAAAATCTTTATCAGATATGTCGTATAAATTTTGCAGTTCTCCAAAGTTATAAAATTGCTTTTTTCTGCAATCCTATATGTGCTCTATGTATTTGACGCCTCTCTCCGGCCATTATTTATGCTATAGGATAGTACTGGAACTTTAATGCCGGAATTGTTCCATATAATTTGTTTGGATATACTTTTTTGTGTTTCGTTTTGATTTTTTTGCACCATGCAATCAGTATATCTTTTAAAAATACATTGTTTTTACATATATCGTACAATCTTTTTCCTTTAAATTACATTCTAATATAAGTTTGCCCCCATATTTATCTAGTTTTTGTGTATAGAAGGTTTTCCAAATGCATGGTTCATTTTCGTTTTCAAAACTTCTTTTAACCAACTTGCTTTTAGTGAATAAATAAAGTGTTCTAAATTTATCAATCTAAGAACTTCATTTTTATGATCTTGATATAATCTAGTTCTTTGAACTTTATCTGGTTTTGAATCCCATATGAATGAAAATATTTCAGAATTTAACTTGTTTATTATTTCTTTGGTAGGTTCAGGTAAAACTGTAAAAGGGTATATTAACTTTGGAAGTGCAAAGTTTTTACTACAGTGATTTTGCCCATTAATGTAAATTTGTTGTGACCCCAGCGTTTCAAACAGGTGCCAAATTCACACAATTTTGGCAGAAGATTATATTCTTGCATGCGGTTTCTCTCAGAAAAAAATGCTATGCCTAGTGTTTTAGCTGATTCAGAAGACCAGGAAAATTTCAATTGTTTCATGTATTCAAATACAGAGTTTTTTTTGTTATAGAGTTTTATACCTGATATTGATTTAAAAGCATCCAATATATTAATAAGGTCATTGAATGATTTAAAAGAACCATCCAGTGCAAACGTTGCGTCATCTGCAAAAAGTGTATTCTTAAATTCTTTATCATACATTGGTATTCCATTGAAAGCTTTATTTTCTCTTACAGCTGCAGCCAGCAGTTAGATACATATAATAAATAGATAAACTGATAATGGACAACCTTGTCATAAACCTTTTTTGATATTGAAAACGTCTGTCATATGTCCTGAATTAATGACTGCACTTTTAGCATCATTATAAAAGCATTTTATCCAATTAATATATTGGAGCCAAAACTGAAGCATTTTAAACAATTAAACATAAACTAATGACTAGTACTATCGAGCGCTTTTTTTCAAAATCTGCAAACAATAAAAGTCCTGGTAAATTTTCATCTTCTTGCTTTACTATTGTTTCTTGTATGAGTCTGATGTTCTCGCCTATGTATCGACCTTTAATAAATCCAGTCTGTGACTGCTCAATGATTTTTGTTATATATTCTTTTTATTCTATTTGATATGGTTTTTGTTATAGTTTCATAATGTGTATATAACAATGTGAGCGGTCTCCAATTATTTAAACTGCTTAGTTCGTTATTCGTTTTTGGAAGTAACGAAATTAATCCTTGTTTTTGCATAGCTGACATGTGCAAGGAAGGCTTGGTATGCACTTTTCTTCTCTGTTGAAGGAGTCGCAATAAAAGTGCCTGTGGAAAAGGGCAAAAACATCACCCGAGAGTACTACAAAGACTTAGTACTGTAGAAGCCGAAAAAATATTATCAGAAACGTTGCCCTGTCACTGGTTTTAAACATATCCGTCTTCTACATGCCAATGTCCCTGCTCATGCCTCAAAATAGTTACGGCGTTTTTGAAGAAAAAAAGTGACTGTTTTGCCCCACCTCCTGTATTCCCTAGATCTTGCCCTATGTGATTTCTTAATGTTTCCGAAATTGAAATAATTCCTTGTTGGAAGAAAATACCAGTCCTTACAGGCACTTGGATCAGCTATTCATCGGTACCTTATTACTGAGCCCAAATCAGCGTACCGTGACGACTTCAGGAAGTGGAATCATCAGCTGAAGCTTTGCATTTCTAGCCACGGGGAGTTCTTTGATGGTAAAGCTTTGCATTTCTAGCCACGGGGAGTTCTTTGATGGTATGAAATGAGCACTTTTGGGCTATCTTGAAATTGGTGGTCTCCAGATGGAAATAAGCAATTGTTTTCGAACATCCCTCGTAAGTATTGTGTTCCATCAAATTTAGAACTCGAATTTTAACATATTCCGACCCTTGTCAAGATAGCATTTCAACACACAATCTAACCATATATGTTTAGAAGATGTTGACCAAATTTCATAAAAATCAAGGGCCAGTAACACATTTTCTTATTGTTGCAAACACAAGTTCCTAATTCATCGAAATGTAAAATATACAATAACTATGTTTCAGTGTAAATTATACTCAAATACTGACTAAAGTTTGAATGACCAAAATAGAGTGTTTATTGTAAGAAGGTAATATCTTTCAGTGCTTTCCCAGATTATGGATTGGCAAACAAAATAATACTAAACCTCGCTTCTTGTTTAATGAGGTGCTAGCATAATAGTTTTACCCAAAATAATACAATATTGCGACAACTCTACTTAACACCCCCAGCTTCTAACATGAAAACTACATATAACCCGCGTTACGCTATATGTTAACTTATTTAGAATGTAAATTCATACAGGAGAAGAACCTCATACCATGTCAATTCATACAGAAGAAAATCTTATATCTATGGTGTCATAATTGTAAGTTTTATTAAAACCCAGATCACAAAACTTGCCCCCAGTCGAACCCACTAACTAAAAATGAATTTCTTAGTTCGCAGGAACTTTTGACCACCAAGATATTGCTAATTCAATGTTTAATTCTTCTCTGTTCGTTCTGTTCTTTAAAACAGATGCTGATTTCCATCAGTGAGCAAAATTTATACTTTAGCTAGCTGGGACTCTTTATGTCCCTATTCTTGGCATACATTTTTTTTGTTTCTAGACATCACTTGATTATTTCGTAGAACCATTTGTCGTATGATACCACTGATCAGTCTCTGTTATACTTTATCCTGGTCATAGCACCCAAATGTGGCTACTCTAGTTCAGTATTTGTTGGTCTTCCTCGTTTTCACACGTTTATTGCTACGATTAATTTTTTTTTTTAAGTTATGTAGCACATGATGTAGTGATCCGTGACGTTTTTGTCCCTTGGTGCCACAACGTTTTGCATTCCAGACCGTCTGATCATTCGAAATTGCCTATACATGTTTTGTGTTAGAAAGTTTTAACTAGACTTAAAAGCAACGTCCTTCTGTGAAGTTCTTGATTCATTTCAACAAAATTATTAATTTTGCAAAAAACAAACTACATCCATAAAAGGTAAGAAATGGCATGTTACCAGTTTTGAATTTACTTGAAATTTTGCTCAAATCATCAGGATATAAATGGCATGTTTTTGTGGTAAAATGATATCTTGATAAAGACTAGAAAAACCCTATCATTAAAAATCAAATTTGGACTTTTTATGTGTGTAAATTTCAGAGAAAAAATAGAAGTTTTCTAATTACTTCTTCAGAAAACGTAAACCATATTTTATCCAAATTGTTTTATGGTATTAATATGATGCCTGTGGTATTCTTGAGTCAATCTGGTTGATATATCTTGGAAATAAATAAAACTATAGATTTGGGACATAAATATTTAGAGACAGGTATCACCTCAAAATGGGAGTAAGTCAGAGTCACCTCCCGAGTCCTATTAGTATTGATGGTATTCAATAAATATATTCATAGCTTGTATAATTTGAGTTTTGTCAATTTCCCAAATGTGTCCAAGTCCACATCAGAATTAAGGTCGAGGTTGGCGCTGTAAAACTGGTTTACGCCCTCCAGTAAAATATTTACTGACCGTTCGAAGGCGGTACTTCTTTTGTGGAATTATAATTTTATTTCTGTCTTTTGGTTTATTATGCCTTTGTGCGCGTCTGTTTATTTGTGCCTTGTGGTCACCTACTGGGAAAGGGCTAACCTCTTGGCTCTCGTTTGTGGTGTATAACTGTGAGTTTGTCACTTTCCCATTGGTATCCTGGGTCAGGTGCGGAACATGATTGTATCGATTCCTGATCTTTGCATCCTTACGTACTTTTATTAAACTGCAAAGTTTAACGAAAATCCATGCGTGGGAACAGATGTAAGTACCCCATTTATAGTTTTCTTTCGCTATTACAGTCTCAGGAAATGTACAAAATATTAAACCTGTGCAAAGTTGGAAAGGCGTTTATGTTTTGTACATTTCACGCGGTTATACGCATTACAACCACTGTGTGAGTCCGTCTGTTTATCGGTCCGTTAGCATAACTCTTGAACCACATGGTGTATTTGATCAAATTTTGTATACGTATGCATGTCAACATTTTTTACCACTGGCATGTGTATAAGCATTTTTGGTTTTGAGTGAAGTTTTATATCAAATTTAAGTGTAGCTGGTAATAAACTGGTCTAGCTGACTCCAAATTCAAACCTGACCTGTATTTAACAATGCATTACCCGTCTGTAAACTTTGAATGGATTCGATGCATCCATTCAAACGTTATTGATGGGAAACCAAAAGTAAGGCTAAACCTAAGTCAAAAAACGCCATAATCCATTTAAAATTTTGTACATGAGCTCCAAATTCGAACTTGACCTATATTTAACAATTCTTTACCCCTCTGTAAACTTTGAATAAAATTAATACATCCCTTCAATAGTTATTGATCAGAAACCAAAGATCTAACAATGCGGACAACGACAACGACGACGCCGACGACAACGGAGCCATCATCCCTTTGTGTCTGCTATGCTTTACAGTCAACACAAAAGCCAATTTAGTTGTTGTTGTTTTTCTAAAAGACAGAACATGTAATCAACCTCGTCGACTGACGGATAACCATGGGCGGATCGAGAGGAGGACAGGTTGTTCAGACCCCCCCCCCACTGAAAATCACAGAAATATGGGTTTTCTTAGCAATAATGGTCCGGATCCCCTGAACAATCACAAGCTACCAAGCCAGCATTCAATCTTGGGCCACCATCGTTCCGCCAGCAAAACGTCATGCTGGCGGGCCGATTATAGCCCGCTTTTAGTGGTATTTGAATCCTCTCTCTCCCCTCATCAACTAAAAAACAAACAAACAAACAAACAAAAAATGTTGTCAGAGTTGGACCCCCCCCCCCTGACAAAACTTTCTTTATCCGCGCATGATAACTAATTACAAATTCAGCTTCAGCTAGAATAAACCACGAAAACAATTTAAAGGCCAAAAGCATCGTAGGAATATTTACAGATTTGAGAAGAGATGATAGACCTTAAAGTATATTTTCCTTACTCAACGATCATGTGTCTGAGTGTCACAGCAAGGAAGAAAACTCCTACAAATCTAGATCGGATTTTAACATAAACAATATTGTTTCTAAGATCTACGTTCACCACGGGTCATGCACATTACGGTCAGTTAACTTCAGTACTTATCGCATAAGCATAAATCCAAAGACGACGCAAAGCTAGAAGTTTTCACTCTGGTCTTCATCTACACCCATACATTGTGCATACGAGCAACGAAAGCCGTTGTATGTATACTAGCTCGAGCTATCTGCTTACTAATGCGATAAGTACCGAAATCTCATGCACATGGCCACCTTTTTTACATATCAGCTACCGATAACTCAAACAGTAATACAATACAATGACTTTGAGTTAAAAAGAGTAGACATTATTTGTTAACACGTCAACATTTGTTTTACATGATTATATTTTTTCTCAATGAAACAAGGTATGGATGTTTTTGAATCAATAAACTATAACAGACATTCCTACAACTACACCAATAACGATAAATTATTCAGTTTCTTTTAGTTTAACCCTTTTCCCGCCATTCTCGACAGTTGACGTCTGCTCTCTCCATTGCTGTACGTTGGTGGCCTATAATGCAAGCACTATGGACCCAGATCAGACTGCCCCCAAGGGAGGGGGCAGTCTGATCAGGTCTCATAGTGCTTACTTCCATGGAAAAATTTTCCGGAGTGCATTTGGACATACACAGCAGACGTAAAAAGCAGACATTTTCAGGCCTAGATATTGGCTGGATAAGGGTTAATCATCTGACAGAAGCTGTAAAATCATACTGTTATGTGACTCCTATAAAAGATCTCCTCTGATTGGCTGAAGCTTGCTTTCCTTTGGTTGTGACATATCTTGATGTCAACCAGTGATGAGCTAAATTTAGCCAAGGACAGGTTAACATGAAGATTTTTCAGTGCTGACAGACAGCTAAAACTTTATTAACATAATTTGTTTCACTGCTGCCTGACAGCTAAAAATTGATATTAAAACACTGACTGATTTATACGTATATTTTACAGGTCAAATGTTTTGAATTCAGAATTTGTTCATTTTATGAAAACAGTAATTTAAAAAATGCAATTCATTTGCCTTCAGAAATTTTAGAAGTAATTGTTGAAATAATCTTGTATTCAGTGCACTAGGAACATCTGACTTAAATAATTTATGAATATGAAAATACTTTAAATAAGAATAGGAAAAGGGAGACAGTGTCATATAACAAAACAATTGGTGCGTTCTTTTTCGGTTAACATCAGGATTAGTCAAAGTAAGAAAGAGGGCTCGGTCAACATCACTGTTCTCGGGTTGACAAATCCTGATGATAACCTCAAAAGAATGCATCAATTCTATAATGACATTCGACATTGGGTCTTCTCAGTCTAGAGGCGATTTCCGAAAAAAAGTTATTTCGTTTTATCTCCTTGCATGATGGGTAATTATGCAGGTTTATGTCGAATGCTGATGTTTTTGTTTTTTTATATTTTTTCATGAAAAAAATAATACAATTAGAGCGACTTCACTCCGGGTCTAAATTGCTACTCACATATATTGTCGCGCTGGCTACGTCAATATGGGCTTTAAAAGGAGGCTTGCGCATACAGTATAAGTATCTACATGAAAACCTCATGTGCTGACTCACTTTCTGATGTGCTTATTGGAAATACAGGTATCAAAAGAAAGCACCTCAACAACTGTTTCATTTGAGAAATCAGAAAAGTTATATGGTGCATCACACTTTTACATGTTTTATCGACTTTACTCAGAAACGTTTCCAGAAAGTGAGCCACAAAATAAGGTAACCGTTGTTCATCCACAAAAGAAAATACATATATCTGCCTCCGAATCAGCTCAATTAGATCTCAGAATTTCAATTCATATGTCGCTACAGCTATATTTATCACACTCCGCCTGCCAAGATTGTTACTAGTCTCTGTAGCTTAGCAGGCTGATCACAAGGCCAGGAGAAAGGGTCATTTCCAATGGCTGATTGAACCGGCTCTTATGATTATCACAATATCTCCTTTTGCTGTTTTCTCATTTGAAAACATATGTTCAAGATCAATACGGTCGCACCTGGAGAAATAGACCATTCCATAATGGTATTTAAATGCATAGTCTTTCAGCTCAACATCTTTGGGTCTCAGATTTTCTAGTATCTTGTACTCGTCGCAAACCTGCGTTATAAATATAATAAATTCATTTCATAAAATACATACTGAAAACGAAAATTGTACCATAAAGATACATAAGATACCTAATAGTCAGTCCTAAAGTGCCCAATAGAAATGGTTTCTGGTGTGAATCTCCAATCCAATAGCAATGCTCAAAAAATTATTCACAGGTAAACCCCACTCTGTGGCTTAGAAAAAGAGTAAGAAAGAGGGCAAAGATCAGGAAAAGATTCAATCAAGCAAAACGCATTGCACTAATTCGAAAATAAATGCGACTTTGTAATTTAGATTGATGTCTGGTACTCAGGTACTGGTGGAAGAAGGATAAGTGTATTAAATTCTGAGCCCCTTGTTAGAACTCCACAGCGCTAGAAACCCATAGACGTGAAGTGTGTCATTGATAGGCATCAATGTCACATGGCCGCTAAGTTTGCTGTGTTTGTTGACGGGTTTGGGATCATGGCACTCTTCTTCCGTTGTACTGGTTACCCAAACTTCATATATGACCATATTAATCCCGTTTGATCAGTACTTCTAGCTCGTGTACTGCATGTACTACATAGCAGTCTATACTTTTAAATCATTGCCTCACTACGATTAGACCCCGTGTTATGAAATATTCTGAGTTTATGAGAGTAATGGTAAAAATCTATCATGGTCTATCAAATCTTCTGGCGGAATTCTTACTATTTAAAATCAAAAGGTATACTAGCATCTAGTATGTCTAGCTATACTTTCTCCACGCTCTATACTGCATTGTTCATATTCTTATCGAAGAGAGACTTACCAAAATCTTTATACAAATCTCTAGTGGAAAGGTCTCATTTTTATTTGGCTAATTGTGACACACATTTATAATCAAACCTATAGCAACTTGTGATTTGCCAGGGGGTAACATGTTCAGCCCTTGTCCCACACCCCGCCCACTGGATCCGCCAATTTTTAGTTGAATAAAACCAATAATTTTGATACCGACACCCCATGTTGGGCTGGACTTGTCCATAACAAAAGACATAGTTTCACCTAGAATTTATGATAAACGAGCTGACTTTTATTTTGAAATAGTTCATTACCCATTTCTGGATGGAGACTTCCTCACATACCTTCTGGTGGTGCATATATTTCGCTTGTATGTTCTGAGCACGTTAATGTAGTAGCATTTTGACTGCCTCTCTTACAAAAATAAGGCTTTAGCTTTATGAAAAAAATCGTATTTAAAACATTTTCTAAATTCTGTCGCAAACGCTCCGAGCTTATTGTTAAAATACAATATTGGTTTGATTTCGATATATTTAATGATAAACCCTGCCTCTGCAACAGGGCATATCAGAGGCATAGTATGGTATGAACTCAATAGAATAGTTAGAAAGCTGATCAATTCAAAAGATAATCGAAGTTTACAAAAGAGTGAGATATAACATTGATATTATTCGACAGTCTGCTAGCCTGGGTTCCAGTCTGATCGTGTTTTTCCTTTTTTATTTTTCCGTTTCTTGGTCAAAAATGTCCACCGAAATTAATAATTGACTTCAGACATTACCGATACCTTTGATGTGTTATCTTTTTATCACCTTAGTTTTAGAATATTAGCATAAGAAAATATTGGCAAAATATTGACGTCTGAACCCAGGCTACAGTCTGCTTGCCTGGTATTGAGCACTCCAAGTTTATATCTATGGTGTCCTGTCAGACTAATTGACGACACTGTCCTAAAACTTTAAAGAGACTAAGTCTGCAACTATGAACATTATGAGCATTGTAAAACTAGAATTAAGCTATGTTTTCACAATAAATCTGTTCACTATAGCTGAAAACTGCACGGAAAAGTAAATTATCTTATAAAACAGGTGTGTTTTCTCTTGTTAGTAATTATTTGCGTCCCTCCATTAATTATAGGCAGTTAATTTTAGCATAAATGTTGTTGTTTTGATACTGATAATTTGTTAAGATTTACGAAACTGGTAAAATGTATACCTGAATTTTAGTTTTTTACTGTGTTCTTGAAAAATAGAAACATTAGTTCTAAAATTAAAAGATCAAAAGTTAAATACTATGCAGCTTTAAAAGAAAAAAGTATCGCGATATCTATATAACATGTGAATCGATTTACTATGGCCAATAGATATAATTAAAGCGCCAAGTTCCGGCTAAAATAGGCTTGTGGTAGCTGATAAGATCACCATAAATGATACATGTGTCCTTTGTGGACAGCACACGAGATTTTGGTATTTATTGCATATGTACAAAGCCACTCTTTAAACATGCATACGCAGCTAGCCAGTGAAGCCAACGTTTGAATACTTAGTCTGAACCTTCACCTACTTCCATACCTAGTGTATGCGAGTAGCGAAGAATCTGGCGAGATTGCGCATCAGCGCAGTCTCGCCAGATTCTTCTTTACTCGCCGATGCGATACGTATCTTTATCCCATGCACTGACTAATTTAATTAATACAGAGACCGTTATAATTAGTAGATTAACTTTGCCACAAGCAACTGGGCGTGCATATATATACTGACGCCAGTAAAAACGCACATGCTCAAAATGAGTAGGTTTTATACACTGGCTGAAATTTTAAGCAAAGTATTTGTAAAAACGCGAAGGAAAATTGGTAACCTAATTTACGAACATGGCTTGACAAATTAACGATTAGGTGCCAATGTAATTTTTAATACAATATATTATGCGACCACTGCTTGCACGACTTACACCTTTACATTCGGAAAATGTTGACTAATAGAGAAATGTTAAAATTTCCAAAAATGGGACTTTTTTCGACTTTTCTTTATACTAGTACTTGTACTATAAATTGTGTCACTACAGGAGCACGAAAAATGCCCATTGAGTATATGTTTTGCTTTATTTGTAGCGAACAATGCATGAAAATCATTTCGTCGCACAAAAAAGTGTGGCTTTTTAGGTCTGCAATTCAGAAAATTATTCCTAATAATACTACCCTACTTTCAAGAAGTAGGTGGGGTAACTCAACCCCTCATATTTTGCCGATGGCATAAAAACATCTCATCAAACCGCGTTAACCATCACATGATGGATTGATTTCTACTCTCAAGGTATTTGTACTTTTTTGTTTGACACCGTTTTCAATTGAAATGAACCAGAACGTCAACTCATAGCTAAACTTACTCTGTCCCATGTGAAGCTTATAAGAGTTATCCTCCCTTTGTTCTTGATAACAAAATTTCTTTGGTTTCAGTACAAAGAACATAAAGTGTGATTGACAAAAATACCAACGGACAGCATTTTTTAACTACTGTAGGTTATAAATTTTCAAAATATGTGCTTTGTGACATGCAATTTTAGTCGAAAAAATCAGCGCATTTCTTAAGTTTCTAGACGGTTTTGGTATTGCTGTTCCTGTATTTAGTTATAAGAAACATCAAACTCGGTCATCAATTGAAAAATAACTGTACCAGATCGTGGCCTACCAAATGGCACAACATTATCCAAGTTCATAAACTATTGTTAATGTTCTGGTCACTTTTCAAAAGGTAAAATGTTACATTTTCCACTGAAAGTTTGCGTTGTCCAGTATACAAACAGTGCATGTATTCACAATAATAATCTTCATGTCTGTATTATAATATATTCATGAAATTTGTGCCGTAACATAGAGAAAAGATTGGTCTTTAAAATGATACTAAACACGATAGGGTTTGTATATCGGTTACGGAGATAAGAGACCATGCTTAGAACTTTCCAAATGTCCCTCGTACAGATAAATTGTATTGTCGATCAGCCAGTCACTCACAATCACAAGTTCATTTTTTAAGAAAGCTTCAATGTTAGATGTATATGTATCTGCAAATAAAATTGCAGAGTCATCTGCATGCAACATACGTTTATTACTGACAGCACGGCACATATCATTGACATAAATTAAAAATAAAAGGGGTCCAAGAATTGATCCCTGGGTAACACCATATGGAATATTTGCGTGTAAGGATAAAACTCTAGATATACCCATTAGCTGTTGACAATCTGACAAATATGAGCGAAACCATCTGGATACGTTGAGACCAAGAGCTTTTGTCTGCAGTTTGTGATTGTGGTATTTCCTGATCATACTCACTTAAATGCAAGCTTCAATAGCAAAATGCAACGATCAACTGCGTCAAATGCCTTTTTAGGTGTAACAGAACCTTGCTAACAAAATGAACCTGGTCCATTTGAAATTGAATAAATCTGTTAAATGTATTAAACACTTGTCAGCAGAAACTCGTCTTCTAAACTCTGATTGAAATTAGTAAAGAAGTTGCTTCTGTTCAAGATGTGATAAAACTTGGTCATAAACAAATCTTTCAAAAACCTTAGAAAAGATGGTCAAAATTGATATAGGTCGATAATTACCTACTTTAAATAACTATTTGTTGCAATAAAAGCTTTCAACAAAGTTCTTATCAAGCTTGTTAAAACTTTGCTGAAGCTCCTTCGCGTGTTTTTAAGCAACTGCAGTATAAAAAAAATTGAATTATTCGGCAACCATTAATATAACAAAAGACAATTCACCATCAATTTTGAGGCCAATATTTCCTGAATATTCCCTTCTTAGACGGCATAACTAAGTCCATGAGAGAATCCCACAATTGCTAAGAGTCCTTTTCACTTTCTAGTTTGTACTTAAAATTATTTCTTTTGGCATTTAGAATACGATTTTGTGTTTTGTTCTATAGCTCTTTGTATAAATTTCTTAAAAAAAATAATAAAATGTCACTTGTAACCCAAAAATAGTATAAGCGACTATGATCAAGAAATACCACGATCACAAATTACAGACATACTCGTGGCATCGTGAGGAAGAGCCACACAGCAGTCACGAGACACCAGGAGGACAAACAAAGCAAAGCAACCACCTCTCTCTTCCCCATCAAGATAATTGCAAAACTAGAATGGACACAAAGTAACGCACAACAAAACATAGAACAATTATAGAATCCGACAATGAGAGTAACAATCAATAACGATTCAACAACAAAAGAACCACCGCCTTAGAACAAACAGCAGCCAAAGCCACTGGGGTTTAAATGATTTTACTGGTACCAAATCGTCGCCCTAGATTCTGCTGTTGTTGAAGCACAAGGAACTTCATATAGAAACAATATAATCAAATTAACGCACTATAATGAAACAAAGAAAATTGCTAACGACTCACAGATTGCCAGAGCTAAAAAAAACTTCAATTTTAGCCATGGTGGGCTCAGCTACAGCCAAGCATCAGGCACCAACCCATCGCTTAAAGCTTTACGCCAGAGCCGTCATACAGTCTGAGGCTGGGCCAACCGTCGTGCAATTAAAGGGGGCACCATAGCTGTAAACCGTGATTGGGTTTACAACGGGCATGCGGACTGTCGCATGATATCCAAGTTATAATCCCTTCCATTTCTTGAAAAGTAGAGGTAGTGTTATTTGGAATATACCTCCTACCACTTCTTGAAAAGTAGAGGAAGTGTTATTTGGAATAATTTTATTGAATACAGAACTAAACAAGTCTATTTGGCGCGGCGAAATATTGTTTATACATTATTTGCAACAAATAAAGTAAAACATATTTCGTGTTCCTGTATTGACACAATTTATAGTAAATGTATAAAGAAAAATCGCAAAAAGTCCCACTTTAGAAAGTTTACCATTTCTCTATAGCTGAACATTTTCTAAATGTAAAGGCGTAGGCCATGCAAGCAGTGATCGCATAATATATTGTATTAAAAATAAGTTGGCACTAAATCGTTAATATGTCAAATCACGATCGTAAAATACGGTTCCAAATTGCCCTTCGATTTTTCCAAGCATTTTCTAAAACTTTCCGCCAGTCAATAAACACCTAGTCATTTCGAGCATGCGCTGCACGTGCATGCCAATCCCTTTTTCGACATAAATCGAACCACCAAATAGCCGTTTAAATTCTAGTTTCCAAAAATATGTATGCTTTGATAGCGTGTTATCAACGCATTGCCATGCTACGAACTTACCTAATGCACCTCGTACAAAAATATATAAAAATATTTTTTTTGGAATAGGTAACTTTTGAAAAGTGTGCAGAACATTAACAATAGTTGATGAAATTAGGCTTAAAACGGAATACGTTGCACTCTTATTTTAGATGTGGATTTTATTGTGAGTATCGGAATATTTAGGGTAAATTCAATAGGAAATGTCTAATGAAAATAGGAGAATTTCTTGTCCCCAGTCGCATGGATATTGATCCGGTCCTTCTGCCTCTTGGAGTCATTTCATTGTCCAGCGCCCATCTCGCACAAGACGTTGAATAATTTCATTTCTGGACAGGAGTGGTCTGGCCATGCTCACTGAAGAAAGCGAGATCAGTTACGTGTACGTGAAGTTCGATTTAATTGGCGTAGCTCCCATTGCGCAGTTACGCACGTGCGTAATAAAAAAGTAACATTAAAGGGAGGTAACATAATGTGATAAAAAGTGATTTTCCATACCATAAGGGACTGCTCTGTAAAAAAAGAATTATCTCCCTCTGGGTGCAAATTCTTTCCCATAAGAGAAGTTCCCATTTCAAAAAAGGACGCAATTGAAGAGAATCACTGCTTGATGCAGTTGTCTCCCTTTGATGTGCGCAACTTTTTTGCGTTCTGGCTACGCAACTGGATTTGCCAAATTAAAGCATACAGTGGCGATTTAATACCACCACCGCCACCACCACCACCACCAACAACCGTTCAGCAAAACAATAAACATTTCAGCAAAACGATCAATAATCAAAGCACTGAGAGTACTCACATGGGAATTTGTTCTTGACCGTTCTTAAAGGATTAACTAGCACAGCTATCATTTACATTCAAACCCACGAAAGCCATTTACGGACTCTGAGCCTACAGATAAACTATGGTAAGGACGGGAGCGATAGCAAGGTCGCAGTCTCGAATCCTAACTGAGATCATAGGTCTTGGGCGTCTGATCCTTTGCATTATTTCGTTTATAGATCTACATGTATCTCCGTATTGGTGATTGAATTGGCTATCACAAAAAGGAACAAATAAAATTAACAGCACGTTAATGCAGCATAGTAATGGCTTATCAAGCATACAGTGGCGATTGAAACCACCACCACCACCACCACCACCACCACCAACAACAACAACACCACCACCACCACCACCAACAACAACAGTTCAGCAAAACAACAAACATTCCACAAAACGATCAATAATCAAAGCACTGACAGTACTCATGGGGAATTTGTTATTTTAAAGGTGTATGCAATAACTCATCTATAACTACCCAATGTTAGGAGTGTATGTACGGTTAGGTGAGGCTGTGAAGCAGCTCCAACTTCTGAGTGCTCAAACCTTGATGCAGTAGGTCGCATACATATAGTGCTCGCAGGGGCTCAAAATCTGCACTCTACATCGATCCCTTTTCATCCTGTCTGCAATTCTCAAATTGGGAACTTTTTGGTGGATATATTATGAACAGATGGATAGGTTTTGACCATTTCTCGACGTTCCATATTGGGGACGTTTCTTATCTTATTTTTACTGACTCACTCAAAAATGGGCCTTTTGACTTGCTTACAATTAACCTAGTCAGAAATACTCGGAGCTTGAAATACATGTTAATGCCAAAAAGAGTGGCATTAAAGGCAAAACTAGATTTTTTGTTATGTAACTATAATGTAGCCTACGATACGATGGTTTATTTTGTTTTCAACAGCTAAAAATTGTTTTATATGTTTACCATAGCACCAGTTTAAAAATAGCGCAGACTTGAGAAAACGTGTTTTCGAAGTTTGTGACAATGGCTAGATTACATTGAACTATTTACATGCTAAGTTGCAAAATCTAGAAATCAAATACATAGTAATGATATAATAGAAAATGGGTGTGGAAGTTTCCGATTTTTAGCTGTGCCCTTGTTGCTCGTATATATATAATAAATGCAAGTTTTCTTATGGCTTGATCACAGTGTTTTCCCAGGCTGTAGCTTGTATTGTCGTGTGCAAATAAGAAACAGTAAGGCTATTTGCAAGTTTTGGTAACTTGAACTAACAAAATAACTAGCCCTGAGGCTGGTAAAGACAGTGTTGTCAAGCTGATCCAGATCATTACCCCTGTCAGCTCCTCAAATAAAATACTTTTCTGAATAAACAGTTGATTTTTCTATTAAATACAGTGAAAGTAGAAAGGTGTACAAAGTCTCCAGATTATGCTGAGAATGTTAATGATAAGGTTCACTTTGATTGTTTTATGGACAAACTCGTAAGCATCGTCAATGACAATGTAAACATTTTTTATCTTATGGCGACATTGATCTATGTCACACTCTTTGTTGTTGCTATTTTCATCACACCAGTTTTTCTCTCTCACTGGAGTACCTGGTATAAAAAAACAACCGAGATTAAGTATTAATGCGGATGTAATAAAAAGGTTATGATTATGGTCGAGGTGTGCCTCTAGGTCATATTGACCCTGGATAGCCATATTGGCCAATGGCTACCCCAGTGCCAATATGACCTAGCTGCACACCTCGGCCACATAATAACATGTATGTATTAAAATCGATAAGCCACTACTGGATTGCATATTTTAGTACCGAATAACGTCGTGCATATATGGCAATTTTGATGACATTTTCACGCCAAAACGCGTTTTCAAATATCCTTAGAGTCATCCATATCTAACGTGCTCCTGTATGATGTCATTCAGATCAGAGGTTCCCCGGATCTCGAACAGTCTTCCTAATAATTTGCGGGTGGCACCGTCATACCTGCAGTTAAGACGGCTTCTCAGGAGCTGGGATAGCCTTGGATGTGGGTGCCGTCTGTGTTGTGCCTAGCTTTGTTTTGCTTTTTTGCTTCTGTGTTACTGCGCTTTCATTCCGTGTTTAAATTTAATCCTCGTTTTTAAGGCACCTGCATGTTTCAATAGGATGAGCTTACTTTGCACATTAATATTACCTTACTGTTTTCTTCCCTTGATCTCTTTAAGTGAATACTTTCCGTTACCTTTTTGGTAATATTTGCATTTACCGTCCGTTTGCATCTTACTTTAGTATTAAAAACCGTTTTAATAGAGGTTCATTTAAGAAAAATATATGTTTTATGACTCAAAATTGTATTTGTTTGATTTGATTCTTTACGTCCAATCAACAATCTTTCAGTTAAACAGGGACGGGTCTTCCTGGGTTGAACCAGTACTAAGCTAGGATAAATGTGTCTTGCTCAAGGACCACAACGCAGTGACGCCGGTGAGGCTCGAACCCGAGGCCCCTCGGTCTCGAGTCAAGCACTCTACCACAGAGCCACTGCGCTCCCCAAAATTGTATTACTCATTCTTACGATGTATATATGTTAATAATACTACTATGCACGTTATATTTGTTTCTTTAATTTTGTTTGTCGAAGTAAAAGCCCTATAGGGCTTTTGTTTGTTATATCTATTCGACGTAAAATGAATTTTCTATGTCTATGCAAAACCTATGCATAAGATTATCTCAAAGTAAAATCACGAAACATCTATAGGGTCTGCCCTTTTTTCGGTCTGTGCGTTTTTGGGTAAAACGTTTTTGACAAATCTATGCAATTACTAGATTTCTTATCTTTAATGGAATATACCTTATTTGTCTCTCTGTGCGAAAATGGTTGACTGATATGACCAATTCCACATGGATTGACGGATATGGGGTTCATCCTCCACTTTCTGACTACTTTGTGGTTCGAAAGGTAAAACTTCTTTACAAAATTCCAATAAGCCTAAATTGAAAAATTCATCCCGAAAATGATAGCATATCTTAAAATTAGCTTGGTAAAAAGGATGAAAGGGATAGTCTAATTATTTTAGACACCTCATTTAGCATATTATCAAAGATTATTACATATATATTGCTTCATGTGACCAACACTGCGTTTATTGTTAAAAATAATAGGATAGACTAGAAACTGTATAGTTTACGTCTAATAAAATTTCTGTTTTGTTCTGTTCTGTATTGTTAAATTTATTTTACTCGTTGCGAAAAAACATAAAATGCTCGGCACGCCACGCATTTTATCCCTTTCCTCAACTCGTTTAATAAATTAAAAAAAGCATGGGGATTCGCGTAAGATACATGTACTCTATATGAGCCGTGTCATGAGATTTCCAACAATGTGGCATTTTGACATATGTAGACTCGGACGAGCCTCTGCAGCCTCCGATTAAGCTTACAAAATCCAAATGGTGTTCAGTCAGTAGCTCAACACTCATATAATACTCTAGCGACTAGCAAGGGCTCTGATCAGACTGCGCGTTTGCGCAGGCTGATCTGAGGCTTTGCTGGTCGCACATACCACATTGTTGGAAATCTCATGCTCTGGCCCACCCTAACTGGGCCGAGCCAATCCAGGCAGGCTTGAAGCTACATCAATGCTTCAATAAAATAGGGAAGATCTCCCATCGTCAATGGATAATGTAGCAGCTAGTTTCTCCGATCAGAGCTGTAGTTACAGAGCTAGAAATATACATAAACACATGCTGACTGACTGTGGCGCGTAGCATCGAAAAAACACGCAGAATATGTTTTCACAGAGAATAGCTAAACGTACAACAGCGTGTGTAGATTTCCCCCATGTGTTCAGTTTCTTCAAAATGGAGGAAGTATAAAGTGTAAGAATTGAACCAAATAGTTGAAGTTTTATTTGGCTATGCCAATCAATACCAAGTAATGTTTGTATAAATAAGAAATTGGAAAATCACATTAGTTAAACAAGGTGGTTATTGCTTTCTTGTGCGCTATGGTAAACGGGCTTAATTGGAAATGACGTTTTTGTCAGTTTTGGGATAATGTGAATTTCAGGCGAGGATTAGCGAAGAAATGAGGATAAATGGATGAATAAGGATGGTATTACACATTAGGATATATTTTTCTGGATTTCTTTTTATCGGATGTTTCTCCTTATGGAACAGCGGTAAGATTGTTTCTAATATTACACCTTCCTCCTCCTTCCTCCTCCTCTTCTTCTTCTTCTTCTTCTTCTTCTTCTTCTTCTTCTTCTTCTTCTTCTTCTTAAGATGATGGTCAACATTTGCAAATAATGCACTGTTTGAGTTACAGTTGACGCGGCATCGGAGTACCACAACAATGCGACAAATCAGTAGAAATGTCAATAATTGCTAATAAAACTCCTACATGCATGCATGTTTATGTGTCTCATAAATACCTGGGGACTACTAGTGTCGTCCACCGATAATCTTCGCAAAGAGTTTGAACCAAAACGTCGGGCCTGATCTGAATTCAATCTGTTTGACACTCTGATGGCATTCCTGAAAGGAGTTATCAACAACAAAAAATGATTTTGAAAAGAAAAATCAGCTGGCGACAAAAAAACATGCAAAATTACCCAGTAGGTACTCTAAGTACAAAGTATATAAACCCTTTGTAGACTGAAATTCCCTCAACTGGTACTTTGGTAAACAGCGAAGACCCATATAAAATGCAGCATAATGCTGCATTTTATCAGAGTCTGCTCTGTTTGCTAAGAGTTAAAGCATCTTCAGGAACAGAAATACATCATCATTTAGAAAATTCTAACTGTGAACCCTTAAAGTGCACAATGGGCAGTCCCTTACATGTATGGGAATATTCACCAGAATTAAAGAGGGTTATAGCAATCAGTAAGAATCCATATTTACACACAGAACTAAAAACATGGGAACCAATGTATTCATTTTGAAATATTACATAAAACGCAT
The DNA here is from genome assembly GCA_964019695.1 of Loripinus fragilis. Classification (NCBI taxonomy): domain Eukaryota; kingdom Metazoa; phylum Mollusca; class Bivalvia; order Lucinida; family Lucinidae; genus Loripinus; species Loripinus fragilis. Next base: position 6,094,957 of record OZ026517.1, on the reverse strand, counting down.
AACGGACAATATCGAATGTGACCACGCGCAGCAACTCATGCACGACCTTCACGTGCAGCAACACATGCAGGACACCTATCGGGCATACTGGAGATGATAATGTGCATCTCATCCGTCGGAATATGCTGGCATTTCCTCTGAAGTGCAACACCAATTTACTGGAGAAAAGCAAAGGTTACCTTATTTTTGGTTCTACGTTTGTGACAATATACAAGCAATAAAGAATCATTGACACTTGCTATGGGTAAATGCCTATGGTTTTCAGTAAAAATGAAAGTTTGTCAATTGTCCCTTTCTTCATCCTGAAGCTACCCTGACCTAAGTACTTTATGGCTGTGAAATCCGTTTTCGATATTGAATGCTTCAAAGATGTAAAATTTTGGGTAGAACAATCAGTTTTACATTAAGATATATAGGAATCCGAAAACATTTTTTAAAATATCATCCCCCCCCCCCCCCCGTGTGCCAGCAAAAGCTTTTGCATGAATATGTGTTACCATATTTTACACATTGTTTGGAAGTGGCTTGCTGACACAAGGGGGGGGGGAAAGATGTTCAGCAGCCCAAAAACCCAGGGCCTAAGCCCATAAAATGCCTTTTCTACCAAATAAGAAATTAATGACAGTAATGAAGTCCTCTAGAATCAACCTCCTAAATTGCTTTGTATTCTGTGCTAGTTTAATATAAAGTACTTAAAGTTTAAAAGTAGAATTAGCAAGGTTTTATGCATTTTTTTCATAAGAAAAAATCTCACTGTTATTAAATGACACATCTTTTGCAAACGTCCTGTACTTATCTATTTGCATGCTAGGGAATTGTTCATGTTCTTATTTCCGTCTGCTGACTTTCTTCAAAATTAAGTTTTTAAACATAAACCACCCAGGACACCCATCAGAGTGTCAAACAGTTTGGATCCAGATCAAGACCGACATGCTATTGATCTTCATCTGGGTTCAAACTGTTTGCAAAAGGCTATTGGCAGACGACAAAATTTTCCACTGGCATGCAAAGAGTTATAACAGGTAAATACTATAGTGTTCAAAATATTGTCTCGTATAGGGATATACATGCATCATGTATATCATAAATATTAGGACACTTTAAATGCATTTCAACATGCTATACCCTTTAAACAAAGCAAAAGTAATATTCAAGGGGTCTAGTTAGAATCAGTTTTACTTTCCAATGCTAAATGGGAAACTTTCATTCCTTCAAAAATATTTATTTCTTTTGTTGAGCTTTCAGTTTTGTATTATTTACGGTACATGTAGTCAAAAATGTACAGGTAACTTCAAAATTATCTCCCCAAAATCGTTTTATTACAAAACGTATTTTGTTTTAAAACAATTTCATCAATTATCGTGATTCATTAATACTCTGCATATGGTATGTTCAATAGATATCACCATGCCTACCAAATAAATCAAGAAAACGTGCAGAAATCACTTTTTAAAGCACTTTTTATTTTCATGAAATTTCAGACCCCCTCCCCTTTCTACCCGCCATAACTATTGAGTGCGTAGGAATTTTGAAAATATTTTGCTATCTGGCTCTTGGCATTAGATTCATCTATTGCACTGATACTACATGCACCACACTAGAAGCTCAAAAGCAGCGTTCTGGGAATCAGAAAAATAGGCGTATAAGGCCCAAACCGTCAATGATCCTTTTAATTTGACAATTCTGAAAGCTGCACGTTGCACTCGTGCGTTTTATTAAAAAAGTAGTTTTAGGCTTCCCATGGGTTTTGGGGAACAGAGCAAGGGATGCATATATTTCAAAGAAACATGGGCACAAAGGCAAAAATATTAAAGCCAATACAGAAAAAAAACCATAAGAAAACATTTTTGATTTTGGGGGAACAGGAGATCAAGTCGATTTATTGCAATGTGGGCTTCCTTATTGAATAAAATGCTAGGATTGATCATCAAAATGATAAGCCATACCGACATTCCACATTCGGTGATTAAATATTGCACTTAGTACTACCTAGACTGGCTCCAGACATCAAAATAATAATGTGCCAGTCTGTACTTATTGCATGTGCGTTGTGTTGATGCCAACAGTTTGTTCAAGTATGTCGGGACGTTTCCTTGGCTGAATCAGTACTACGCAGAGAATAACGTGACCACTCTCGATCCCAAGTCAAGAACTCATCCTATATTGCATATGCACCATTAACGGAAATATTCTACATGCCTCCTGTCGACTGCTGATATTTTTTTTTTCAATATTAACATTTCATTTTGAAAAAAAGGAGAATGCAAAAAAGCCACCAGAGTTTCAAACAGTTTGTGTCGACGTTTTAGGTTACGTTATAAGCAGATGACAAAAGTGGCTAGTGGCAGGTAACTATACACAGTGCAACCTGTGTAAAACGGGCACTCTCAAAAAGACCAAAAATTGGTTTTCAAGACCAATTATCGCTTAATGCAGGTCAAAAGTATTGCAGAATGCTCCGAGGGGTGCATTTTGCAATACTTTCGACCTTCATTAAGCTACCATTTGTCATTGAGTTATTTATTTTGTGTACTTTTGAGTGGCGGTTTTACACAGGTTTTACTGTAAATAGTTTTTGTGTGAACAATATGGTACCCACTTGAGACTGAGACTTGGGTCATGTTTCCGTGCATAGTAGTGGGTCTTTAAACATGCACAGCCTCTTGTAGGTTTACATTTTAAGTGACACACATTTACTAATATATAATATATGAATATCACGTTCCGATTTTGCAAATCTGGTCTGGGCATTCTTCATTTTGTAAACATAAAGGCTACCTTTTCTGATGGCAAGGCTGATTCCCGATACCCAGCTGTTACATTATTGTACGGTGCAGTGTATAATAATTAACCAGTTCAATAGAATAGTCAATACCAAATTATTCCAGTAGATAAGAGAGAGAGAGAGAGAGAGAGAGAGAGAGAGAGAGAGAGAGAGAGAGAGGGGAGAAACAAAGAGAGAGAGAGAGAGAGAGAGAGAAGGAGAGAAAGAGAGAGAGACATCTTGGGACAGGTTCGTGCATTTTAAGATCACGAGCGCTCGAAATATTATCTTGAAGGCTCGACATAATTATCATCTCTAGCGCTCAACATTATATCTCGTACATTCGAAATATTATATCAAGCTAATAGTGTTATACACGTTAAAGGTGCATAGTCTGTAACTTTTGATCTTCTAATTTTACAAATAATGTTTTTATTTTCCAAGAACACAGTAAAAATACTCAAATTCAGGTAAACATTTTACCATTATCGTAAATCTTTACAAGTTATCACTATCAAAACAACTGCATTTATGTTGAAATTCAACGGTCTATAATTATTGGAGGGACGCAAATAATTACCAACAAGAGAAAAATACACCTATTTGATAAGATAATTCACTTTTCCATGCAGTTTTCAGCTGTACTGAACATTTTTATTGTGAAAATATAGCTTAATTCTACCTTTACAAATGATTTAAAAAGAAAATAAAAAATTTCGAAAAATGTTCATATTTACAGAGTATGCAGCTTTAAAAATGTATAAATAAATAAAGCACTCGACCTAATATGTCGAGTGCCAGAATTATATTTTATCTTAAGCCTCTAGCACTCGACATATTATGTGTTATATCCAGCGATCGACTTGTTATCTCCTGAGATAATATGTCGAGCTTTTGAGATAATTAGTCTTGATATTTAAATGTACAAACATGTGTGCCCTAAACAGTGCGGCAATGCTGGATTCACCGGTTCCGCACTTTAACGGGAAGAAGAAGAAGAACCCCTCTTTCATGTACCTGGAGGCATGTACAAGGTATTGCATAAACGCGTGTTACTTCTCGGTAGACTCGACATCTCCGAAAATCTGTTTTACGTGTGCAGCTAGTTTTGTTTTCCTTTGGTCTGGCTGATAAATCCTATTTCATATTTCCTCAGTTCTCAGTGTGAACCAGTTACCTCACAGTGAAGATGGAACGTTATTGGCATTGGATTTGATAGTTTTGGCAGAGTATTCATAATAAACAGCATTAAGTTCTCCCAGTTAAATATGAAAGTAACAAAGCACGAATGCTACATACGCGGACTACTATCAGACTGTGCAAGTGTTGCACAGTCTGATCGTAATCAGAGTATTTCGAATATGCATGATTAGTTCGCTTTTGTGAAATCGTAAAGGTGCGGTGTTTGTACATGTGTACGTGTATGAGGCTATGTGCTGGGTCGAAACAAACAGTACGTTTTCGTCGCAGTGGCAGCAGTTATTCTTGTTTGCATAAAATTGTAAGGTGTAATATGTTGATCAATTTGTTCTTTGTCAATAAAAATATTTTCACTCAAAGTTCATTGAAATTTAGCAAGAATTGAAAGGGGTGTGAGTGAAAGATTGGTATAAAGGTATGGTTCATTCATTATAATGGCCTTGACCTTTTACTAATTTTGAGGCGTTTAAACTTCTTTGCTGTCATAATCTACTTTGATTTTTTTAATAAAACAGTATACATGATCAGACCGATAATCGAAGAATGTACGACAAAAGGCCTTATATTCTCTTCCTTAAACTGTATCTTCTGATAGCCATATGATAAATCTGACACATGGCTATTAGTGGTTTTATAAATATTTCTTTTTCAACTTCAGTGGTGGATCCAGAGGGACTCAGTGGATTCGCTTGAACCCCCACCCCGTTCTTGAATATCCAATGAAAATGAAACAAATTTGGTCTCTGTGAGACCAAATTATTTCGTTTTCATGGGATATTTTAGGAATATGAGATAAAATCAGCAAAGCGAACCCCCCATACCTTCATGCATACGAACCCCCTTTACAGTAATTCTGGATCTGCCCCTGAAATTAACTGAGAAGGACAGGTGTCCATATGGACACTAACCCTTAATGTTTGTTGTCCCCTTTTTACAATCACTTTTGAAAGCGATTTATTTATGTTGTATAACTTTCACATTACCTTATAATTTTATCATTTAAATGTTTTCTGGCCTGCAATCAATGGTTAATATTCGAACCAGACCAGACCAGACCAGACCTGGCACAGACCTAGAAGATATAACAAGAGGCTTGGACGAGAGTCACACCTGGTACCCCGGAGATTTTATCCGGCAATGAAATAGCTGAACCCAATCAGTGCTGCTAATTATAACGGTGTCTTTTTCTCGAGTGGGCGGGTGATTTGGATCAATTGGAAAGCTACAGTAATGATCCTAACTCTCTTTGGCAGTTCTAATTTTGTGAAGAATTGAGAATGTTACATTCTTAAACAAAAATCAATACAGTACCAAACTGGTATTTCCTCGAATTGTCAACTGCGATAGAACATAGCAGAGGCAGTCATTGATAACGAACAAAACTGACGTTGCTTTGAGATTATGTGTCTACTTGGCCCGGACCAAAATTTAGATGTCTAGCCCCGCTTAGTACGTCACAGGGGCGTTTAAATGAGGATTTTGCGAACTAGGTACTAAAGATCTACCCGCTACATATCTACAATAAGTTCCATTTTCACAGGTTGTTTTTACATAAGTTCCAATATAGCATTTCCGAGGACTCCTGCAGAGACAGAATAAAGCATCTTATGTAAACGAGATACTCCACGGAAAAGTAAAAACAACACAGGTGACAAAAGCCTTCGCTGCTCGCATACACAAAGGTCTCCAACAGGCTCACAACCAGAAAATAACGTCATATCAACATCGAGACGACGTCATTACGTCTCATCGACATTGATACGACGTTGTTTTGACATCATACTTTGACATCATGTTTTGACAACATGTTTTGACATCAGATCATGTTCCAATATAGCATTTTCGAGGACTCCTGCAGAGAATATACATGTAGCATCTTATGTAAACGAGATATACTTCAGGGAAAAAGCAAAAACACACACCTGTGCTGACGATAGACTCAACTTAGTGACTGACCTGCTCGGCTACAGAGACAAGCTAGAATCATTTTCAATATAGATATGGCAAGATCATCTATTCGGCAAATAACGTTGGTGCCGATCACATTGCGCGCGCGTGCAGGTTAGTTATTGCAGTTACCTTTTCACAACATACAGAAGTCGTTTTAGTCTTGTTTACTAAAAGACCGAGAAGATTAACATTTTATTATTGAGAGCAAGTTATTTCAACGTAAATGATAAAACTGCGAAAAAAAGCCAAAGAAAGCAGACGGGATCAAGATATCTTGAACTTTTTGATGGAAAAATTGTATCGACATATAGATATATGCGGTTCACAGTCTTGTTATTGTCTCTAACTATAAATATCTATAATTACAGCTGATCAGTGATACTAAAATCCAGACAGAGCACTATTATTTTGACACTCTACTTTCTGAGCACCAGAACTACATGTACATTAGTGAAAGTTTAAAAATTTAAAGATCGGAACTGTAAACATTCAAATCTTTAGACTTGCAGTATGCAACATCTCAACAAAATATCAACACTTTAAAGCTCAAATACACAAGAAGTACTGTCTTTTGATAAACTGAAAATAAATTAGAAAAGCCTAATTCGAGATTATGTGGCTGAAAATCTATACGTTTGAAGGGTGAACAACCTTGTAAACTGATAAATAGAATACTATGTCACGTCTTTTGATATCAAGTAAATTCAAGTTTACCAGGTGCGGATTCGAGAAGCTCGACAGGCATCACGACTTCACAAGCATTCTCAAAGCCTTGCCTGGTAAACTTGATATCAAAACACAGAGTACAATCTTATAGTATTCTCTATTTAGAACCTAAGCAATTCAAGACGCTTATCTTAAAACGTGTCGTCAGTGCATCTGGTTTTAACTGTCCTTTGGATAAAATATATAAACGGATACCAGCCCTTAGGACAATTATAAGAATAGGGCAAATTATTGGAAGTATGCTACGAACATTTACATATCAAACTTCGTTAAATCAAAATTCTGTCATATATTCTTTATATTGACCATATGTACTGCACCGAGCCTGGCAATATATCAAACATTCAAAATATCAATCATGTTAAAATATCAATACATAACTAAGCATGCCAGTAATTCTGGGCCCAGTAGTTAAAGGCCATGCAGTTGTTACACGAAGTAAAAAGCCATATAGATCATTTATTATGTGATCGTGTTACAATGTAACACTTCAATGATACAAATTACACGAAGTAATAAGCTATATAGATCATTTATTATGTGATCGTGTTACTATTTAACACTTCAATGATGCAAATTACACGAAGTAATAAGCTATGTAGATCATTTATTGTGTGATCGTGTTACAATGTAACACTTCAATGATGCAAATTACACGAAGCAATAAGCTATGTAGATCATTTATTATGTGATCTTGTTACAATGTAACACTGAAAGGAAACAAAAATGAATTCATGTAAATTACGTTACAAAATGTTAAATGCAAACACGTGAGCGTATAAAAGCAGAATGATTCAATACACGTTTGCCTTTCTTGTGTGACAACTTGGTGCTTTAAACATGCTTTGCTTGTTTTGTCGGTCAATATACTACAAAAAACTGACTTGTAAGAAGCAGCTTGTTATAACCGCTCAATATCCCGGCCTTTGGTAACATCTGCTCTTCTCAAATGACTCACATTCTTGAGACCAAAGGAAGAAACATTTGTGTTTCTGGTACATTTAACAAGGAATGTTTGGCTGATTTATTTACTGCGTTATGGTCTGAACATGTGTTTTATCTATTTACTTGTGGCCTTTGCTCCTGTGTCTCTTCCTCTGTTGATTGGTCACCGCATATCATAGAACACCGGATATAGCGATTTCTGAATCGAGGGAATTGACATACGGTGCACTACAAGGTCAGAATTTTCCATTGATTGATATTTCATTGCAAGCACATTTCACTGTCGCTAATACAAACGTTCCCTAAATCACTGTGCACTGTAAAACACGTGTAAGTTAACATCAAAAGGTGTAAACTTACACTTACTGTCCTACTAAACGCATTGAGGCCATTATTTCTCCAGTTATGAATATTAAACAGTTCTACCTGTTATTATTGAAGATTTTTCCGGATTAATGTATGGACTCGAACAGAACATAGCTTGTAAAAGAGTTGAAAGGTGTCAGCAAGAGCTGCCTCCAAATAACATGTAGGTGTAAAGGAACACTTATTTTTTACAATGTGATTCTGGCGTTTTCTGGCCATACAATGTACTTACTCGTTTTAACCATTAGATTGTGTCCTTGAGCAAGCCACTTTATCTGTTGCTTAGAACTGTTCCAACATGACTGAAAAACTGTTGACTGGGATGCAAAGAATCAAACCAAACAAATTAAACGTTAGATTATTTGTTAAACTGAACGGATGCTATAGGGAGAATATATTTCGGGCATAACATACAATGACAAACAGACAAATTTCTGTGTTCGAACATCTAATTTCTGAAATTATAGATAAGTTTTGCTTAATTTCCAAACAGGGTGTTCACAGATAATGCAGACCTGTCGAGGAACTTTGCATTTGTACCATTGCCAAGATCTGTTTTCATAGCTATGTTGGACCCTAGCAAAAGTGTAGCTAGACCGTAGCAAAATACAGAGAAAAGTTTCAGCTAATAAAATGAAACAACGTCTAAGAAGTAATACAACAAGACCTAATGCCCAGACTATGCAAACAAACAACTGACCAGATAATAATAAAAGCCCCTCCGCACCCCTCCATAAAGAATTAAACAACAACAACAAGAACAACAAAAGCAACAACAAGTAAATAAAAAAAAACAAAAAAAAAAAACGGTAAAATATCAGCACAACCACTGTATGTGGATATAGTCCTTGCTCGATAAGCGTAGGGTGACGAAACAGATTTACAGTTAGAAGTATGAATGAAAAACGTGTGTTTGTCCAATTGGTGAATAAAGCACCATAACCTGACCAACTACGTAACTCTACGCTAATTGAGCAATACCTATACTTATATCATGTTTTGCGTGCATTAAGTTTATGTTTTTAGGACCGCAAGGTAGAATAACTATAATTAAACAATGAATTTTGGACAGTGAGGTCATAAAGTTTTTGTACTAAATTTAAGCTATCAGTAGATATCATACAGTTATTGAAAGTTATAACGGTTTTGAGATTTACCTAACGTCACTGCCATAAACTGCCATGATGTTTTGGTACTAATTTTAATTGATCTGTACATCTTCTTCTATATAGGTTATTTAAAGTTATAACGGTTTGGGGATATACCTAACGTCACTGGCATAAACTGTCATGATATCTTTTGGTAATAAATTTAAGTGATCCGTACATTTTCTTCTATAAAGGTTACAGTATAACCTGTCTTAAAGGGGCCACTCAAAAAGAAGACCAAAATTGATTTTCAAGACCGATTATCGCTTAATGAAGGTCAAAAGTATTGCAGAATGCTCCAAGGGGAGCATTCTGCAATACTTTCGACCTTCATTAAGCTAACATCTGTCATTAAGATCTTTGTTTTGTCTATCTTTGAGTGGCCATCTAAGACAGGTTTTACTGTATTTAAAGTTATAATGGTTTGGGGATCTACCTTACGTAACTGTCGTTAAACGATTTGTGATATAGTACATTGTAATAGTTTTATCCTCGTTTAAATTGCATACTTTTGTAAATAGAATAGATAAAAAAATAAACCATCAACAATAACAACAAACTAAGGTTGATTCAACGATAGATAAGAATCGTTGCAAACAAAAAGTATGAACTAAACCAGGTACATGTTTTGGGTAAATAATACAGGTATATATTATAAATTGCCTCTGACTGCAGTAAGATTTTTAATGTTATTGACCTGTTTCTATGAAAAATAGTAAAATTCTTTAATTATGCATCTTTGGATCAACTTGTAGTTGAAGCATTAAGGACGTCAGTCGTACCCCCTTTACCCTTACAATCTGTAACAGCTAAATAAAACAAAATTGTATTGGTACCAAAATAGATTTATTTTATCACGATTTTCTCACGAATGATAACTAACGAGAAAGTATTCTCACTACTCCGTGCAATGTATTATTTATTCACTCGTCGTCTCACGCACTAAATACATTACTATTCTGCCAACGAATTTCCACTCATTCATTTGTTTCAGACTACTGGGAAATTTTGAACGCTTTTTTGTCTTTTTTTTTTTAAATATTCTTTTAGGAATACCATTAGAGAGTCAAACAGTTTGGATCCAGACCAGGCCCGAAAAAGCGTCGGGCCTGATCTGGGTCCAAACTGTTTGCAAATGTTATCAGTAGACGACACTAGTAGGCAAAGCATTGTGATTCTGCTGCCTTCTGATTTCATGTTTTCTGTGTGTACAGTGCAGACACTGATCACGTATCACGTAGGAAGATCAGGACACTCTCTGTTCGCACTGATCCAGTATCACGTAGGTAGATCAGGACACTCTATGTTCGCAAAAGCGAATCGAGACTGGGGAACAATTTTCGTCCACTGCGCTTCATTTATTCTACTGTCTTGTGTTATCAATCTTTTAGCGATTGATCCGTCTGCAAGGTTAAAAGACTGCAGTCTGGCCCACTGGGCTAAAAGATGAGGAAAAGAGAATAATTCATCGAATAGTTTTGCAACAAATTCACCAGTATTAATGAATTGATTTGAGACATGCCATGCTGATGGCATATTAAGTACCTCTAGTGTGGAATTTCAGCATCGATATCTTTGGCATGTATCGATGTGGGAGCCAACGACACCAACTTGGCCATGACATCGATACCTCTGCCATGTGGCGATGTGGGAGCAAATGACCCCGAAATCTCCATGACATCGACATCTCTGTCGTGTGTTGACACGGAAGTCAATGTCACAAAATGTCTATGGCGTTTATATCGCTGCCATATATCAGTATTGGAGTCAATGGCCACAAAATATTTATATCATCGATAGTTTGTCCATATGTCGATAATGGAGCCATCAACCCAAAATGTCTATGACATCTATAGCTTTGCCATGGCACCAAAATATTCATGCCGTTGATATCTCTGCCATGTAGGAGTCAATGACCCAACGCTGATTTACTCGAACTAAAATGAGCCATGACATGAGATTTCCAACAATGTGATATGTGCGACCAGGAAAGCCTCAGCTCAGCCTGCCCATACGCGCAGTCTGATCAGTGCTCTTGCTTGTCGCTTGAATATTCTATAACTGTTAAGCTACTGACTGAACACCATTGGAGTTTCTAAGCGTAAAAAGAGGCTGCATAGGCTCGTTTGAGTCTACACTTGTCAAGATGCCACATTGGTGGAAACTTCATGTCGTGGCTCAAATGGACAAGTATAGTCCGACCAGTTAAGATAGACTGGGCGGTTCTTAGCAAAGACACACCCGTGGAAGTTTCCATATAAAAATCAGTAAGGCAGAGTGTATTTATTCACCTGTGAAACGCTTTACAGCTGTATACCTGTAGTAGTTTTGAGCCCACTGTGAGAAAAAGGCATCTCGAATTAATTTGGATAACAAGGAGACTGACTAGTCTAGATATATGTACTCTGACAATGTTTCAAAATTTTAACTATTCCAATAATAATACTGAATAAGAAAATAAAATAGTTGTCAGCAATGAAAAATTAATACTATAAATTGGTCAGCACACAACATGATGGTTCTTATTACATTGGCGTGTGGCGAAGGCTCCGACCAGCATGACCTCGCCAGGGCTTTCGCAAAGTATGCAAGTTGAAGAAGACTCCAAACAACTTTTAGACATCTAGTCTCTCTGGACACGCCAGAATGAGCGGTTATTAGAGGCTTTTTCGGATAAGCAATAAGACCAAATCTCATGTTTGTATGCCCTTTTCTCATTATCCAGATACTTAATCCTTGTCCATCTGAATTCTAATTGGTGATCTATTATTATTGTACCAGGCTTGGAATCAAACCAGTTTTGTCATACAGACGGAATTAGAAGAAAGTGCAAACCTACCCTCCCCCAAAACTTTCACAACGTATCCATCCAGGAAAATGAAATGCAGCAAGTCCCCAACAGCATACTAAAGATAAACGTTTACACGGCATGCTAACGTATAAAGTTGGCCACCCTTGTCGTCTGCGCTTCAGTTGGTTGCACGAGTAAAGCGTACATAGGCTATTACACCCGATTAACTGTAGACTGGTCTTATTTGACAGTTTATGGCAGCGCTCTGTCTGACACGCCCAGTCTCTGTTAGCTGGTCGCACTATACATGTCAGCAATTCTTTACCTCCGCTATCGAGGCTCCTCCGGCATCAGTTATCAAGTTTACCTAGGTGATGCCTTCTATTAACCCTTTTAATCTTTGATTTAATTGAATCAACTAAAGCACATTTATTCTCGGTATGAAAATATTTTTAGGAATTTCCGAGACTGAGAAGATTTACGACTTTTACTTCGAACAAGACTTGCGATTTGATAATGGTAAAACACATGGTTAAACATGCTAATGTTGAACTTAAAAAATATGTGGCGTATCTACTGCTGACGACTGGGATATTTGAGAAAAATAAGAGAACATTCAAAATAATTTATACCTCATCTCTTGAGATAATTTTCTTAACAATTTTTTGATGTGTGTGAATCAAATGAAAATCCTTCATTCATACTTTCGAACCCTCAATGGAAGTAAATGTAAAACCTAGGGACTGTTAAATAAATGAGGTCAAACCCTGCCATAACCCCTTACTCTTCCTTATGGCTAATAGCGCTAGATGGTATATATACTGACCCACACTTCCAACGCAAAATCGGATTCAACTTTTAATATTTCATTTATTATTTCATTGATTGTAACAAAATTTAAACATAAGAAAAACAAATCAGTTTTGAATAGGGGAGCACTATTGTTTTCGACAAATATTGCTATCGTGAGTCCGTCTATGCTCCAGCGCACCAGAGGGGTATCTAAAAAAATGCAGCAATAGTCAGTATCGGGTGTGTCCGCCAGCTGCATTAATTATAGCGATGCATCTCCGACGCATGGACCTCAGGTATCCGCGGATGACATTTTGTGGCAGATTATTCCACTCATGTATCAGAGCCTGTTCAAGCTGTGCTAGAGTGTTGGGCTATATTTGGCGGCGATCATCCCAAACCTGTTCAATATGCGATAGATCGGGGTAGATTGAAGGCCACTGCATGACATTAATGTTGTTCCCTTGCGACAACAACAGGACGCAAAACGTCATTAATGTAACCCTGTGCGTTCAAGTTACCTCGGATAACAACCAAATCGGTTTTACCTTAGTGGTTTATTCAACCCCAAACCATGACTGACCCCCTACGTAAACAATCAACTTCCGTAACACAAGCATCTGAATAGCGTTCCCCTACGCGTCGGTAAACTCGCACACGTTCATCAGCCTTTTCCAGGGTGAAACGGGATTCGTCACTAAACAGTACTTGGTTCCACTGGCGGACTAACCCTCTCCTATGGGCGTGGCACCATTGTAAACGGGCCTGACGATGTCTGTGTGTCAAGACGGGACCAACATAGGGACGTCTCGCTCTGATACCACGTTCCTGTAGCCCTCTTATTACTGTGTGGGCACTTATTGGACTGTTATGAGATCCAATTGTAACAGCAGCAGTTCTGGTTGCTGGGAGCCGTCTGTTCCGGAGATGGCGGGTTCGGATCCTGTTGTCTTGGACTTGGGTTGTAACTCTGCCTCTACTTCGACGTACCATATCAGCCATTTGACCTGAAAATGGCAATACACTGGGTTTAAACATATCCACGGGTGGGGTGGGGTAAGGGGTAAAGAACCATGCCGGTTATTTTTTAAATGCCTTTCCCCCCAGAATTGAATCATTACCTGTTTTTGTGAACTTCTGCCATAGCCTCTGAACGGTAGATACTGCACAGCGCAACAAACGGGGTACAACTGTAAATGACTGTCCAGCCTGGATCATACCTATGGCTCGTCCCCTAGTTTCAATGGGTAATCTCGGCATTATAAGGGAAAAAGTTGCTAATCTTCAACACCACTTCAGTCGGCTATCGTGTCGTAAACTTCGTGCACACTCAAGTGTGAAAAAATGCCATGGTTGCACGTGCAACGCAATAAAACTGGTTTTGAACGCACATACCAGTGTTCAGTAAAGCGTGACAATATGGTCAGTTGGGTGATATGCACGGGTAGAGCATGTAAATTGATAGCTATGACAACGCCAAATTTTGTTTTGAATATTCTGGAATTTAAATTATCCTCCAAAACCATTTTGCGTTGGAAGTGTGGTTCAGTATAGATGATCTTTATGGAAGCCGGTGGGGGGGGGGGGGGGGGGGCATTTGGCTGGTGGCATTTTGACTTGCGACTTGTTTATCACTTGAGACTTATGTATCACTTACTATTTTATGACTTGTGGCTTTGGACTATTTCTGGTGCAAACTAGACTAGCTCAAGTCCTTAAAACAATCTTTCATCAATGCGTCATATCATATACTTGTAGCCAGTCTAACTCTGAAGGCTCTGTTTTAAAACAGAGCCATCAGAGTTAGACTGGCTACTAGTATATGATATGACACATTGATGAAAGATTGTTTAAATGACTGTTAAAACAGAGCCACCGGAGTTAGACTGGCTACAAGTATATGATATGACACATTGATGGAATTTTTTAAGGACTTGGGCCAGTCTAGGTGCAAACCTAAACCAATGACCAATGGCGAACAACGAGTAAATGATTTTGCTCCTACATTACATGTATTGTTTGAAAAAATACCATTACGAAGAATCTTATAATGTACGTTGATCATATACTTAAAACCAAAAGTAACTTTACACTGTTAATATATTTACTTGTTCCTGGTATTGGTGAGTGACATATTAAATGTGTTTTGTTCATATTTAAGTCCGATCAATTATTCATAAAACAGTTGAGTTTATGAGTTTTAATGTCAAAAATGCAACCACAAGGCCCTAATGAAACATGCAAGGGGGCAAAATAAACGTTTCCAAAACGTATCAATTTTGATGTGTTTCTGTAGCTTTGAGATTGAACAATTTTAAACTTTTAAGTAAAAAAGAGGACAAAGATCAGGAATCGATACAATCAAGCACCACACCTGACCCAGGATACCAATGGGAAAGTGACAACGTCACAATTAGACATCACAAACGAGAGCCAAGAGGTCAGCTATTTCCCAGCAGGTGACTACAAGGCAAAAACAAACAGACGTGCATGAAAGCATAACAAACAAGGCAGAAATAACATAAATGACCCACAAAAGAAGCACCGCATTGGAACGGTAAGTAATACTATTTTACTGGAGGGCTTAAACCAGTTTAACGGTGCCAACCTCACCCTTAGTTCAGATGTGGATCAAGACACATAGATGTTTGGTTTGCATGACAAACCCCTAACTTATCAATGCATTATCTCCTAGAACATATAAATCAAGATATAAAAAGGAGATAAAGCAAAGATAAGGACTCAACAGTAAATAGAACTAAATAACGGAGCAAAAGAAATCCAACAGGTAAAACCCCGGTGGGCCTGACAACAGCCAAAGCATCAGGCCCCTACCATCTCTCATCAATAGATAAGTCTCTAAGTCGGAACCATCATAGAGTCTGAAGTCCGACCCACCGGCGTGCAATTAAAGAGGAAAGCAAAGTTGCCAACCATGATTGGGTTGAAGACCCATTCTCAAAGACATGCTATCGAGTGGTATTTTACGCCAATGCCATTTTTTTATGAATTTTACAGTGATTTCAATGGAATTTCCCATTAAAAATTGTTTGCCATTTTTCTTCCAAGCAGATGTGAATTTTTATCAGCTGATATTGTCACACACTCTCGGCAGAAAAAATGTGTATCCGAGTCTTATGAACTTTCTAACCAAGATTACGAGTCTTGTAGGGTTAGTGGCATTGGTCCATTAGAAATCAATTTCCCGGAAAACTAAGGTTGCACGTTAGACCATTCTCTCATACAGTTTAAATACAGGCCTCGACGCGAGAAAGAATCACTGATAAAAACATATGAGCCGTGACACGTGATCTCAAACAATGTGGCGTTTTGACAAGTGTAGACTCAGACTAGCCTCTGCAGCCTCCTTTTAAGCTTAGAAACTCCAAATGTTGTCCAGTCAGTAGCTTAACACTCCTAGAATATTCAAGCGACTAGCAAAGGTTCTGATCAGACTGCGCGTATGCGCAGGCTGATCTGAAGCTTTGCTGGTCGCACATACCACATTGTTGGAAATCCCATGCCAAGGCTCAAATTCAAATTACATCAGAGATAAAGCTTTTAAAATGGACTATAGTTTACAATTGTTTGAATTCAAAGGGAGATTATTTCAATCATGTGAGCTAACTTTAAGATGCTGCAAAAAATAAAACATACGCCAAAGACAAAATGTCTGGCAGCATTTTTAATGGTCAATCGATGGCTCTTAAATAACAATGTACTACTGTCCTGCCAGCCAAGAGTGACAGTGACGTCATGTTTTGTTAACAAAGTTAGCAGAGCTTTATGATCGATAGCTAACTTGTGTATTAATCCTATACGCAGGATAGGATTAATACACAAGTGACCTATTGATTTGAGTTAGTGCAAGTGGGTGTACAAGTTAATGTTTTACTTAACAATTGTAAACAAAAGATTACGCCACTGTCACTTTAGGTTGGCACGATAGTAGCGTATTCAAATCCGTTTATCTACGATGTTGTGAGTAACGGCGTATTTTGTGTTTTTAATGAAAACGCAGTTAACTCGAAGGAATATTAATTTGACAAAGTCGTTTTTCTTGAATAATGTTAAGGCACGTGCAAAATTTTATTTGGTTAAAATCAAAACGAGCATGGATATTTTCGGTAGTGAAAGTGTAAAGTTACTTTTGGTTTTAAGCCTGTATGACGTGTGACTTTTGACTTGTAACTTTCGATTAATGACTTGCAACTAATGATTTTGAACTGGTGACTTGCGACTTTAGACCCTTACTGTCGTGCCAACGAAGAGTGACAGTGACGTAACATTTTGTAAGCAATTGCTACAATGTAAGTAAAACATTAACTTGTACAATCTACTTGAGCTAACGCGAATCGATGAATCCTTTGTGTATTAATCCTATCTTCAGGATGGGATTAATATACAATTGATATATCGATTATAAATCCCTTTGTAAACAAAACATGACGTCACTGTCACTTTTGGCTGGCAGGACTGTAACTGGAGTAATGGAGGGCAACACAAAATCAGGTTAAAATTACGTTTTTAAGCTTTCCGAAGGGACAGCACAGCAATATCTGCATGCATATATAGATAAGGCTCAGACCAGACCTTAGGAGTATTGCCCCACTAAATAGGGGCTCATGCATGCCTTTATGAGCTCATGAGCTGGATTGTAATACAAGTATTAGCTTTCCAAAATCCGGCTAACTAATTGCCAGACTTTCTTGTTTCTCCTATTTGTACACATCTAGATACGTACCAGGTTCATCTTCCCAGGTTTGCCAGGTGTACCAAGGTAATGATGAAAAGAACCATTTCAAAGGAAATCCGTCTTCGATATTGGCGATCAGGTAAAATTCAAACCAGCCTACTAAGCTAGATGCACAAGCAAGAATCTTGATAATTAGGCCTTATTCTATAATACAGCTACACAATATTCAAGACAACGACTAACAAAGGCGCTGGTCAGGTTGCGTGAATGCATATACGGATCTGCGATTATGTTGTTAACATACAACGAAAGATTATTTCGTTCTACATGGCCTAAATGATAGATTTGAACAGGTGTTTCAGATTTATATGACTTTACAAGACACACGCACGGATGATGTCTAACATATTGAACGGATTAAAAAGTGAGCTCGTGTGTTAAAGAGTTACAGGCAGACCATTAGCAAAACCTATTCCATGTCTGTTTCCTGTGATGTTATGATGTGAATCACCACATGTTACCAAAATGGGTTACCTTGCAAAATGTGTAAATCCTGAAGGCGTTCCGAGTCTTATGAACTTTCTAATCAAGAATCAAGTCTTGTAGGGTTAGTGGCATTGGTCCATCAGAAATCAATTTCCCGGAAAACTAAGGTTGCACGTTAGACCATCCTCTACGGGCCTCGACGCGAGAAAACCTATCTTAGGGATTTGCGAACAACACAGGTGCTCTCCGCGCAGTCTGATCAGCGCCTTTGTTATTCGCGTTTGGGAAAGTATCATATATAAACTTGCTGCAGATGAAATTTCAATTTTCTAGCTAGTCTCTGTAGCTTTGAAACTCGCTTTATCGGAAACCCCGAAGACAGGTTTTCTCGCGTTGTGGCCCAATTATGTGACTCCGCCCCCACAAGGCATCAGCTGAAAAATTGTTGACTGGGACTTAAAGAGTCAATTAAAAAAAACGCCTGGTAGTTCTTGTGTACTTTTACTTTTGCGGGAAATAAACAAAGTATAACGTGATAAAACATGTGCCAAAATTGCACATGTTTCATATTGTGTGCATATAACGCTGTTGTACACCATTGACCCTTTCAGCTAACTAAATTAATAGGCCAACCAACACCCCAGCAGGTCTAGTTGAATGCTAACACGAATTACAACGGATTATCATGCTGCATAGAGACCAGTGTAGACCCTGATCTGCTGGCTTCTGAAGAAGTCAGCTGATCTGGGACTACGCTGTTTTAATGATAAATCCGAGATGAGCAGGATAAAGGGTAAGACATTTTGTTGAACTTTGTACCAATATGTATTACTTACTAAATGTAGGAATTTCTCACGTTTGTAACAATGCCTACAAATAAATCAGTTTGAACAGTAAATTAAGTAAACAACTATTGTGCGAATGAAATTATATATACAATGATCATAATATAATTCTTTATTTAGATAAACGAATCAAAGAGGTTAACTTCATTATGTTATGATTTTAATATTTGTTTACAATATTTTGAAAATTGCGTCTTTAATCTGAACATGGTTGAGATTATTTGCAGAGAATGTAAGCCGTGCCCACTTCCGTGAACGAGCATAGTCTATTCACAGTCTGAAGTTTCTATAATCGAAAATGTGTGCATTGTGTCTAACCAAAAGCTAACAAGAGGTGAATATCTTCACACTCTTGTTGAACTTATGTTCTCATAAAAATTGATTATAACTTTTACATATACATCAAATTATTAGTTATTAGCATTCATGCAGAAGACAGCCATTATCATTTATGGAACTGGTAGAACATTACAAATAAACATTGCAGTTGACTTTACAACCCACATAATTTTTTCTAGAAACATTAGTTCAGGTTCTAATAATGCTGATTTCACATGTTTTAATATAGCATTGCAGTTTTTGATCGGGATATCTATATACTTCCACATATTGTCTGGGCTCAAGTAGCGAAGGTTTTTGCAGTCTCGTTTAGTCGTCGATTGTCGTAACGCGATAAATAATGTGATACACTTATATAATTTTAGAGAAGGTGGGCTTCTCACACCTCAATGACCAAATGTGACATTCGAATAAGGAAAAGAGATACACTAGGCCAACTGAAAAGCTGAGCCTGGTTAATCAGAATCCACCATTTTATCTTCGGACAATTTCTTGATTGTTTATTTGTCTCTGCGGAATGTCATTTTCCTATAATTTGAGATTCAACCACAAACGATAATCTGTTTTACGATAGTAATTTGTTTGTCTCTCAATTTCTATTGTTTGTCATCGATTTCAATATTACATTTAAGGCCAAAATAGTCAATTTTAGCACGGGGAATTAGCTTTCTGGGTTTATTGGCAAATTTGGCATCTGAAGATCTTCGGAGAATTGACCAGAGTTCTTCAGTTTCCCGAACACGTGTGCACCGAGCGATGAAGTAATATTTACAAGTGGCGAAGAGAAAAGAAATGAATAAGATATCATGAAAACAGTTCTTATAGCCGGTCGCACACACTCATCTTCGCAAGCCAAGGGTACTAAGTCCACTTCGTTCCTTACGCACGCGTAAGGAACGAAGTGGACTTAGTACCCTTGGCTTGAGAAAATGGCACACACTCTGTGGAATTCCACTTTTAGATCAAATTAAGTATATACCGTGAAATGTACGTTTCAATAACTTTTAATGCATACATGTATATTTCGATAATACGTAACGTGCCTAGGTTTAAAGCTAATAAAGACTGCATGCACCAAGAACGACTCAGCATACACCGGCCCACACAGAACAAGTATTTCTTAAATTTATATTTGTCAATATAGGTCCATGTTTTAAAATATTTCTGTTTCAACTGACACGACCCTAACAGAATAATTTGGGTAGGTAGGTGGGGTGGTTTTGTCCCTTATTTTCTACTTGACTACTATCAACTAGACATTTAGTTGATGGCGCACCATCGCAAATACCCCTTTTCTTTTCTTCTGAAAATGTTACCTTTAAACATAAACCTATACCTTCATGAACCCAGAGCATTTATGTGAATCTGCAATCCCATGGCAATGTGTCATGTATACCAAGTTTTATCACAAATGCCAGTAAACAAGACATGTAGTTGCATTCGCAAGCATTTTACTGAAAATCAACCTTTGACCTCAACCCAATTACCCCAGGGTCAGATCAATATTCTGACACCAAGCTCAAGCTTGGTCAATGAAGCCAGCAAAGAAAAAAGTACTTGCATTCAGTAGTCATGATTCGTGAAAGACAGACGGATGGACGAAAATAATATATCATTTTTTTCTAAAAAAAGCAGGTATAATTAATGTCAAAACCATAAATAGCAAACAACAGTTACTGACAACTGACAAACTAGAAAATAGAATACATGATAAAATGGAAAAGCGTAAACATTTTTTGCCATTTAGGAAAAAGGGCGAGGCTTTGGCAATAACAAATTTTGGGTCTTGGGTAGTTAGAATCAGATGATACAAACATATTTTTAATTTTGGCCTACGGTAGGTAATCCTTTCAAAATTCCAAAACATTATGTCTTAATTCCTGTATCATGAATGGTCTTTGATTTGTCCACCATAGAGACAAGTATGGTGACTTGTGGTACAACTTTTGACTCTTAATACATGCCTCCAGTAAAAAATAAGCCATCCAGTAAAAATGTTTTACTGACCGTTCTAAGGCCGTTCTTCTTTTGTGGATCCGTTTTGTTATTTATGTCTCGTGTCTGTCATGCTTTCTTGTCTGTACATTGCAGCCTTGTGGTCACCTGCTGGGAAAGGGCTAACCTATTAGTCTCTTGTGTGTGATGTTTTCTGATGTTTTTATCACTTTCCCATGTGGCGTCCTTGCTCAGATGTGGTACTTGATTGTATCGATTCCTGATTTTTGCCTTCTTCCTTACTTTAAGAGTTCAATTTGAAGCTGGAAAAAAGCATGAAAACATGCACATTTTAATAGAACTTTTCTGATTGCTTCTCAAAATTATCATCCCGCATCCCTCTTATAAAACACAAACAAAATACAATATCGAAAAACAAAAACAAGCGAAACAGCACCATAAAGAAAGATACCTAATACACAATGCATAAAGTATGACACTCAAATCTTCACACTCTTTCAAACCAGCATTCTCTAAGTCTGTGGGTGACACTCTACGCTCTGAAGTTTAAATGGTAAACTAAACTAAACTTTCTCAAAAGATTGCAAGCGAATGACAATCTTGACTCTTATGGGACGTTTACATTAGAGTCTCTTAAATACTAGCATCATGATGACTGCTAGCCGCACGGTGCCTTTGCATTTTCGTATGGAACTCTAAGTTACTTTCCCCAAAGTCTTGCCATAGGATAGCCTTCTTGTCTTAGTTTTCAATTGTTTGGCACAGGGTACCACTTTTACCTTTTTGCAAAACTTGTTAAGGCATGAAACTTTAAGCTTGTTCAAAATCTTGACGTAGGATCTTATGTTTTCTAATGCTTGCGAAGGCATGTAAATAAAAAAAAAATTCAACTGCGTGTCATAAGATATAGTACTCTTGGCTTTTTCTAATGCTTGCCAAGGCATGAAACTCGAAGCTTTTTCAAATGCTAGCCACAGGATTGCACTCTTAAACTCAAGTGCTTGCCACAGGATGGTACTCTTAATTCATAAGATGATACTGTAAACTTTTTAAAGGCTCACCAAAGGCTAGCACTCTTAACATTCTCAAAAGCTTGTCACAGTATGCAATTCGTAGCTTTTTCAAAAGCTTGCTGCAAGACGAAACTCTTATTTATTTCAAAAGCTTGATCTAGAGTGACATTGTAACTTTTTTCAAACGCTATCACTTCTAATTAATTTAAACACTCACCAAAGGATGACACTATTAACTCTTTCAAAGACTTTCTACGGAATAACATTTGCAAAACTTCACCCTCGGCAGTTTATAAAGCTTGATAAAGTAAAAGTAGTATACATTTACCTCTTTAAAGAGCGTGCTACAGAATGACACTCTAAAATACTGTCAACGCTGCCAAATGATGGTCCTTGCTTTAGGAAAAGTCTCAAACAGGATGGTATTCTAAGGCTATTCAAAACTTTAGACTGGGTGACATTGTAAGCTATTCAAACACTCCCACGGGATGTACAAGTTGACACTTCAGGGGTTTCATTTTATATAATAACATATGCTTAGGGTGCGTTCCGAAAACTTTTGTTAAATGGCTCGTTTAAAAGACCTGCTCTGATTGGCTGAAACTAGCTTCCACAGGTTGTGACAGATCCTGATGTTTACCACCGATGAGCTAAATTTAGCCTAGGACAGGTTAACAATAAGTATTTTCACTTCTGCCAGACATCAAAACATAGATCGAGCTAAATTCAGCCCCTGACAGGTTAACATTAAGTTTTTTCACTGCTGCCCGACAGCTTAAAATAGATATTGGAAAAACTGACCCAAGAGATAGAATGAATTCTTATGTATATTATATAGATCAATGTTTTGATTTAAGAATTTGTTTATTTTATGAGAACAGTAATTTAGAGATGCAATTCTTTTGTATGTCTCATAAGGGTTTCAGAAACTTGAAAAGTAATAATTATTGTTAAATAATCTTTTGAAGTGCACTAAGAACATCTTGCTTGAGTAAATTTATAAATATGAAAATACTTGAAAGAAAGACAGTGTCATATAACAAAACAATTGGTGCATTCCTTTCCGGTTAATATCAGGAATAATCAACCCTCGAAAGTGATGTTCATCTCGGCTTTGCCTCGGTGAACATCATTATTCTCGGGTTGACAAATCCTAATGTTAACCTCAAAAGAATGCAACAGTTGTATAATGTTTAATGCAAAACAAAACTGATGATAATCAGTTTTAGGAATTATATTTTAATGTCTGCCTCTCTAAAATTCGAATTACTGATAATTCGAAACAAAACCTCTAGTCCCGAGGACTTCTAATTTACGAGATTCGACTGTGTATCTAGCTTTTTCCTTTGAACTGAGCCAAATGCTTGAAATTGGGTTGCAAGCTCCACTTATCAATGGGGCATAAACAATCCTAAATCATTTGATGAGTGGGAAAACAAATTGAGGTTTCTGAAAGCTGTTTTACGACATTAATAGCTTTCGCGACAATAATCAGTTTTACGACAACGATTTGTTTGTCTCATTTAGACCAGTTTGCGATTGATTTTTAATATTGCATTTTAGTCTAAGATTGTAGGATTCTATATTAGTTTATGGTTTCAAGAGAATTCCATCAGCCGGCGTCCATGTCACGCAAACGCTAATAGCGTAGAATAATAGCATAATATAGCGACGGATTACAAGCTCTTATGAGCTCAAATTCACATAAATGACTTTGTCGTCTCATCTTATACAAAGAATGGTTAAGACGTCATTTCTTTCCGAAGATAACGAAAGGTGCGTGTTGTATTCTCTTTCTGTTTCACACCGGGTAGGCGGCAATCGAAAACGCTATCAACAATCGACGAACGCGGGCCAAAAATCGCTGAAAACAGAGTTTTCGATGGCGACAAATGGCAATAGAAAACTCTGTTTATAACCATTTTTTATCTACGATCCTCGATAGTTTTGGCGTTTTCGATTGCCGCCTACCCGGTGTGTGTTTGTAGACACATATATGTAGTCAGTTTTCAATATCAGACCAAATCAAACATGCTCTTCGGTTTTAAAACTTTCCCTACCAGCAGAAAAAAACAGTTTAAAATACCGTCAGCTGCAAAATTTCCCATAAGGATTTCCTTACTAACGTCGACTTTTGTCGTCAGCTGATAACCCGTGCAAATATCATTTGCAAACAGTTTGGGCTATTCTGGATCGAAACTGTTTGATACTCTGATGGTATTCGTGAAAGAAATTTTCGAAAAAAAAAATGATTTTGAAAGAAAATCAGCAGACGACAATAAAAGCCTGCAAAATACCCAATAGGCAAAGTGTTTACTCTATGCCTGCCAACTTTTATCGTCTGTGATAACCCTGCAATTAGTTTGGACCCAGATAAGGACGCCTGGCCTGGATCCAATGACACTCTAATGGTTTTCCTATGGTATTTTTTGTACAATTGGACCATTTAAAATGTCAGCAGACGACAAAAAATATACCCAGCACGCAAAGAATTAATCCTTAAAGCGGCAATCACGACTGCAGCAGACGACAATTTTTTGGCGACATCTTTCTTATTTTTCGAAAAAAATAAGGTAATTATGATTATTTTGTGAGAATAGTCTGCCAGCAGACGAATTTCATGAAATGTCATGCCTTATTTGCTATTTTTGAAAAAAGCAGCAAAATTTTAAATTGTCGTCTGCTGCAAATCATAGGTGGCGCTTTAAGGGTTAAGTCGGTGCTGTTGACAGTTTTGTCGGTTGGACACTTGCCGTGGCTATTTTGGCATCAGCTGTCAGTAACAAACTGTGAAAACATGTCCACAGCAGAACTACGGACCTATCAACTTAGGGTTATATTGTAAATAGGATTTTAGTCTAGTCATGTAGAAATGGAACTTTATTGTTGTCACTTTCCCATTGGTATCCTGCGTCAGGTGTGGTGCTTGATTGTATCGATTCCTGATCTTTGACCTCTTTCTTACTTTCATTGTTTGAATGGGCAGATGAAAAAAGGGTTTGTGGATCTTTTATGTTTTTGTTCTGTCTTGTGTTTGCTATGTCTTTGTGCGCGTCTGTTTATATGTGCTTTGTGGTCACCTGCTGGGAAAGGGCTGACCTCTTGGCTCTCGTTTGTCGTGTCTGCTGTGAGCTTGTCACTTTCCCATTGGTTTCCTAGGTCGGGTGTGGTACGTGATTGTATCGATTCTTGATCTTTGCACCCTTACTTACTTTATTTATTGACACCCCATGCATTAGGAGTGCAAACTCATACATTAAGATATTTTGAAAATAGATGCTTAAACTTTAGTTGAACAAGTAATAGTTATACTATGGGTTGTCCGCCTGTACGTGGAGATCCACGAGCTTTGGAGAGTGGATTATCTTACTTACAGGCGGACAAAGATGGTATAACTATTCTATACCACCTACATCAGTGTAGGCCTTGCACAGTACGAGATATTTCGTGCTAAAGTTGGTAAAGGTGATATAATACAATCTAATTTCTAAAGTTAACAGTTGGAAAAGTTTTGATTGACATAAGGATTGCAGTCTCGGTGGATATCACTTTTTCGGGTAGATAAACCTCATTTAATTCAAAAAATGTATAATATATATAAAGGCAATGCAATTTCGGTTGTAGAAGTAATCCGGATGAGTAATGTCCTTGTACCACACCCGGGTAGTTCGGTTTAGTGAAGTAAACCGTCTTTGCATTCTGAAGCGTACAAACACGAATCATTGGAAGAATATGGATTCGCAAAAGATCGTGTCAGTATATTGACACAGATGTCAGCGTCCGACATAAGAAGGGCAAACATTTTACGAATGTGTCCATATGACGTGCTTATGAGGTCAAGTTAGAGATGTTACCAGTCATACAGCCGTTATCATGGTTATACTATACGAGCATGTAGACCTAGCTCATTTACCAGTAAAATGAGCAGAAATTGAAAACCAATGTCCACATGAAAGTATCTTCCAAAAGGGTGCAGCGTATTATGTTTCTGCGGTCAATCTTTTTCGATTTTGCAAGATTAAGTTTGTTTAATTTGCAAGAATGCTGTTATATTTGACCTGGTGCGCGATATGGAGATTGTATTCACATACTCTATGCCGATAACAGCTTATGGAAATAATGTCTGATATATCAGTGATGCCCGGAAACTGCAAAATGCAGTTTTCCGGGCATCACTCATATTTCAGACAATATTTCCAAATGCTCTTAGCAGTTTTCAATAGGTATATGATGTCTCCATATCTTGCTCTAGGCATCCTATATCCCTGTTACCTCAAAATCAAAACATCACTGTTCTCGAATATTATCGTTGTTCCCCTAAAAGGTTAGCCTTTGTTCCCTCCCCTCCTGAAATAACCAGTTCCTAAAACCGCCTCATTCTTCCCAATTTTGCCCTCAAATTTTGGCGTTTGTTTTCCTGGAATATATTCCCTTTCTCACTTGTTTCCCAGAATCCACGGGAGTGCTAAATTTGACCACTGATAATAAAACAGCAATAATACACAGTGGGCCTCCCATGTAATAATTATATGTATTGTATACTTGAAGTCATCTTTAAAACGTGCGTGCGCAGCTACCCAATGGGTCTAGAGATTTAAAATTTGGCCTGAGCCTTCATCTGCTTCTATTGTGTGTGTGTGTGTGTGTGTGTGTGTGTGTGTGTGTGTGTGTGTGTGTGCGAGCAGCGAAGACTCTGGCGAGCCTGCGCATATGCACAGACTCGCCTGAGCCTTTGCCGCCCGCATGTGCGATAAGTACAACTTTCATGGGCTATCACTTACTACTTTGTAATCTTCATGGAGTTATAATGCTAAGATTTTCTGAGACACATTCCATGAATATTTTTGTCTAGAAGACTTAACCCTTAAAGCGCCAAGAAAAAAATGCATCTGAAAATGTCGTCTGCTGAAGTAGTCTGCTGCAAATAATTTCCTAGCATTACTAACGAATTAAGTAAAGAAGCTTACAGCGTGGATCCAGAACAGACTGCTCCTATAGGAGCAGTCTGATCTGGGTCCACAATGTTTGCCATAGAGGCTTCTCAAACATTTCAGCAGATGAGAAAAGCAGACGACTTTTGTTGCGATTGGCGTATTAAGGCTTAAGATATGTCAGAACCTCAGAAAATAACACTGCTGTACATGGGTCCCTAGGGTAGGCTAAGAATAGCCCGTTGTTTGTCTGACACCAGGTAGGAAGAATTCGTGTTGTTATGGGTGAGTTTCAGAATGCGTGCACAGTCTGATCTTAGTCTATAGTCCATGTGCATCACAATGAGCCATGTCTAGAGAAAATGTGCCTTATCCATAAATGCGAATAACTAAAAGGCCGGGTCGCCATTATCAACTACTATGGCGATACTAATGTACTCTATATCCATAAGGTCATTGATGATATAGCTAGTCTCTGTAGCCTAGCACGCATGTTTGGACCGTACCTGGTCTCAAAAACTGAAGAGGGGTTTTCCCATGGTGTGGTCCCAGTAAATGAGATTGTCTTTCCTAGACATCTGATTGAAATGCCATGCTCTTTTTGTTTTCGGAGAGTAATAAGGCAAAAAACGAGGGCGCCGATGCTCTTGATATTTCTGACACACAAACTGTTGAGACAGTGGCGATCGATGATGTAGGGGCGGAAGCCTTAAAATTAATCTGAGTGAAGGTTTGTTCAGGTCCCTGTGCGAGTTACGATGGCTTTTCGAAGCTTTAATTATTTTCATACAGGGGAATTGTGCATAATTTTGTCGTCTGTTGATTTGTTTTTCTTCAAAATTAACGTTTTTAATAATAAAACCTTCAGTAATACCATTGGCGTTTCAAATCGAGAAGTATGATCATCCAATGACTAATGTGGAATAGTATTCTCGTGTGCCATATCATCTGCGCCAACTGTGTGTCTCTGAGGCAAAATAAAATACACCTGTGTTCTCTACCTAAATTTACTGTTGAAACCTAGATATTTTCGGGTTTTCTGGGAAAATATATACTTTTATGCATTTTGAAAGGCGAAAAGCCTTTCAAAATGCATAAAATGATATTTTTTTCAAGACTAAAAATACGTGTGCCTACCCTACCTAAAATTTTCAGACCTGTTACCCGAAACACACTTTTTTTTGCCTGATCATGTTCCTCGTGCCATTGAATGCAGTTTTCAATCTTGCTTGATCTAAACATTGATGATATTGCTATATTTCTATGGCTTGTTTGCGTTTAATTGATAGGAAACACACACCAAGTCGACGCATACGCGGATCAAGCATAAGTGAACGCTTACGCGGATCAATGAAATGGTGAAACACAATTGCTTACACGTATATTTTAGGCGGCGGTGAGAAAATGATTTCAGAGACCCTTTACATGCTGGGCTATTTTTCATATTTCTTTGTCGGCTGCTGTTTTTTCTTCACAAATAGCTATTATTAAAACAAAATATTTCAGGCATACCATTAGAGTGCCAAACAGTTGGGATCCAGACCAGGTCCGACATTCAAACTGTTTGCAAAGGTTATTAGCAGACGACAATGGCAAGTCATGATTTAAACTTGTTAGTTGGTATTTGATTTGTCGTTGTATGAATGTCCTCCAAGCGTTAATGCAGCGTTTCTGCTTTAGACTAATAAAACAATTTTACGATCCGAAACCGATCATTTCTAGCTTCGATCAATAATGGTCCTTCAGAAACAGATACAAACATAGACAGTCTTCTCTACAATATTTGCATTAACGCCAAGCCATGTGAACAAACCACTAATTATTATGATGTGTTCAAAGAAAGAGAATTTTTTTATATACCACGCGTACTGTTAATAGAATCAGTTAAGTGCTTGTAGGAGAGAGTAGAATAGGTATCTCGCCTGGGTGGGATTGATCATGGTATGCTACATGTAAGAGGCTGTATCCTCATGTCCCCCAGATGTTTCCCAACAAGTATTGGTTCAATCCGATTCGTGGTTTAGGAGATGTTGTTTAAAGGATTTTAGGTTGGTTGCCAAGTCGACCATCTTGGATCATGAAGCCGAACGAGTTCAGCAATGCACAATTTCTCCTTTCGAACTTAAGTGTCAGTTTATAACAACTAGGCCATCATATGACCCTTTCAGGTTTAGTTTCACTTTTTATATTTTCACCCCATAATTGTGATACAGAAGCTAATAAGTTCTACGGAAGAGCTCACTGACTTTATGATGCAGTACTTCTAACAAGGTGTTATACCCAACATACTCTTTGTCCCTATATTGATTCTGAATTTAATCACATGAGGCATTATCAAAATTCAATTGGTCAACAAAGGGACCAAATACATGAATTTGAGCAGTATTTATAAATCTAAATATGTTATCTCTTCTAATCCTACTTATTTTGAAAATAGGGAATCGCCTATATGTTTTTCTGACTTTTGAGAATGCAAGGACTCTAAATACTGCTATTATCCTGCTGGATATATAGTTACTGGGGATTTGAAAATTATTACTGATTCTAGAATTTAGTCTATTATATGTAGAATGACCTAAATAAAGGTTTCCATTATCAATATGCTACACCAAATGTCGAGATGAAATTGCTGGTGCCTTACAAGAATTTTGTAATCCCTCACGCAAGCAAATACATGTATTTTGAAATTAAATAATTTTAGTATTATCAATAAAAGTATATCATTTAATTGCAACAATTTAGATCATCTGAGCCTAAACCAAAATGTTAATTTTAGACATTTGGTGGCTTTGGCTGCTCTCTGTTCTTAGGCGGTAGTTCTGTTGTTGTTGATTCATTGTTTATCGTTGCTCTCATTATTTGGTGGGGTTTTGTGTTTGGTCTTTGTTTCTTTTATGTAGTACTTAGTGTCCTTACTGGTTTTGCAAATATCTCGCTAATGAAGGGAGAGCTGATTGCTTTCCTTTAATTGCCTTCCTGCTATCTAGTTTTTGTTCTGTGTCTCTTCCTCACAGCGACGTAGATTGTTCTGCCGGTGTGACTGTGGTTTTTCCTGGTCATACTCTCTTACTTGTTTGTTTTAGTATATACAGGTAAGGCTGCTATCAATGGAGCGGTCGTTTTTGAAGGATATACTGCATCAACATCCAAAGCAAGAACTTGTATTGGCAGAACTAAAACATATGCGCATAATTTGCTGGATGAGAGGTTTGTTGTTGATAGGCATCAGTGTCATATATGGCTGCTACGTGTGGTGTCCTTGTTGATGAGAATCATGACAAGCCTTCTATGATCTATTGGTTACCTAAACTTCCAAACTTATGGCATAGTTTCTTCTAAAATGTACGTAAACGAGAACATTTCAATTTTTAAATAGTTATTTTCCCATTTCTGGATGGAGATGTTCCTCGCTCTCCTTCTTATGGTGTTTTTATTTCGATTAAAGACCATATTATGATTTATCCTAAACGTGCCTTTGAAAGGAATGGTTAATATATATTTTGGTCTATCAAATATTTATGTGAGGTTCTTGATAATGATTTCTAGCATCTACTGTACCTACATATCATTTTTCTACTCTCTATACCTCATAATTTAGTCAAAGAAAACTGAATTAATTGAACAAACATAAAAAAGAGAGTGCTCACATTATTTGTCTTGTAATGAGAAATACGTCTTCAACAAGTTTGCGAGGATATAACATGGGTATTTTCGACTATCTACATATCCAGTCACGGTTTATAAATATGGTTTGCAACCAGACGCAATGACGACCCTGGCCTAAAACTTTCATTGGTGGGTCTGTGCCTAATGCTTGACTGGGCCCTGCGTCGCTCAACTTCTTTATCTTTGACTGTCTGTGAGTTAGCGGCCCTTTTCTTTGTTATATCACGTTCTGGTTATTTTGATTTGACATGTTTCCCTGTGATGATGTTTTGCATAAGTTACGAGGCCTCCATCCGAGCTGAACAATCGTTGTATTTTAACAACAGCAGAATGTATGGCAAGTTAGATATATTTCAGCCCCTCTCCCGGTGACCTTGGCTGCTGTCCGTTCTAAGGCGGTGAATCTATTGTCGTTTATACCACCTTTACCAACTTAAGCATGAAATATCTCGTGATATGCAAGGTCTACACCGGTGTAGGTGGTATGAAATAGTTATACCATGTTTGTTCACCTGTACGTATGATAATCCACTCGCTGAAGCTCGTGGATTATCTCCACGTACAGGCGGACAGCCCATGGTATAACTATTACTTAATCATTGTTTGTTGTTGCTTCCTTTGTGTGTGTGTGTGTGTGTGTGTGTGTGTGTGTGTGTGGTCTTGGTTTACGGTGTGGTTCTTAGTGTTCTTTCTAGTTTTGCATTCATCTTGCTGAGAGAGAGAGAGAGAGAGAGAGAGAGAGAGAGAGAGAGAGAGAGAGAGAATTTTGCCTAAATTTTGTTCTTACTATCGTGTGGCTGTCAGTGTTCTGTGTATATTCCTCGCGGTGTCGTTGGTAAGTCTGTTGTATGTGATTGTGGCCCAGGTGATGCTTACTCTGGAGGATGTCGACATTGTGAAAAGTAAACGACGGCCGACAAACGTACACCAGGCCATAGCCTAAGCTCATCTTCGTCGCTCCACGTGGGCTAAAACTGACTCCAGTCTGATACATTGCTATGTTGCAGTTAAACATTCGAAGAGATGATGCCAGGAACTGCGTAAACAGGTTAAATCACACAATATGCAACTTGATCACGACAGTTTGCACTAATTACGTATTAATTATGAATTATGGTGCATTTGTATGCAGTCTTTGGCGCCGTGGTGTATAATTCATCTATTTTTGCTATTGTTACATGCGCTTTTGCACATGATGTTTCGAAATCTCATACGTTTATTGTTCTAAATGATATGGGTCTCGTGGCGAGAAAACCTGTCTTTGCGTTTTGAAACAAGGAACGATTCATGGGAGCGCATTGGCTCAGTCGAGACCGAGGGACCGCGGTTTCGAGCCTCACCGGCGTTACTGCGTTGTGTCCTTGAGCAAGAACATTAATCCTAGCTTAGTACTGGTTCAATCCAGGGGAAGACTCGTCTCTTTATAGCTAAAATATTGTTGATAGAACGTAAAGAATCAAATCAAACAAACAAACAAACAAAGCAAGGAACGACTCATTCCAAGCCGCCAAATCACAGAGATCAGCAATTCTATTTGAATTTCGCATGTAGCATGTTAAGCTATATTACTATAACAAAAATATAAATATTGGATAACCAGCTGATAATACACTCGTAAGCTCAGCCTAGAGCAGTACCTCATTTTGAGGGAGGGTGGCTATAAAATCTATAGCCGATAATTATCAGCGAACGGGTTTTCCCTATAGGACTTCAAACTTAAGCTACCTAGCCATATTGACATTTAGAAGTACATTAAGTGTTTTAACATACTTTTTGCACACGAATAAAGACATAAGCATGCACGGATCCAGAGGGTGGGGGGCAGGAGGTCCAAACCCCCCACCCCTGAAAAAAATCACAAAAATATAGGGTTTCATACCAATACTAGTCCGGATCCCCTGAAAAATCACAAAGCTACTAAGCTTACATTCAATGTTGGGCCATCATATGGGCTGGCGGGCCGATGATGATTCGCTTATAGTGGTATATGGATCCATCCTCCCCTCATCAACCAAAAAAATAATTTTTTTTTGTCAAAAGCTTTCCAAATTCGTGCATGATAAGAAATAATCGTTATCTATGAGACAAATTTTGTTTGGAACCTAACAATATGTTAATTTTATAAAGGACTCGCCACTAGATTATGTATAAATATTATCTGGCTTAGCCTCCTTTTTGTGGGACATGTACATGTACAAACAGTGAAGACCCAGATCAGACGCCGCCTTGTGCATAGGTGACAACTGATTGCTTACAAGAATGTTCTATTTAAAGAATAAGAATATAAAATAACACCCAGCAACCATTAAAACGGAAATGGACTTAGAGTGGGAAATTCCATTCGGCTTAAATGGGTTAACAGCTTATTCAGGCTAATTATAAATAAAGTTTAAACATATTTATTGCCAATATAATGCAAGGGATAGGGCTACAAGTTTTTCCAACATTAGATACAGCCCTTCCCTTTATTATGAATAAGACGCAACACCGCGGAAGGTATGAATCGAACCTGCGACCACTTGCTCATCAGACCGGTACTCTACCAACTGAGACACAGTGCTTTCCAAGCATATAATGGTTGGTATTACATGCCCTCTTAGATTATGCCATTATGCACCTACTTGGACCAGTTATTGGCAATTATTCCAATGAGTGGGCCTAATTAATGTAGATTCGAAAATTTTCACGAGAATTTTATTTTCGCGAATAGCATTAAAAGACACATTAGTGATGTGAAAAATTCGCGATTAAGGCAAGATTTACCTATATCAATAAACCGCAGAGTAATTTTGCCATTTCGCGAGGGTTTTATTTTCACGAAACTTCGCATATGCGAAGTTTCGCGAAAATAAAGTCCTCGCGAAAATTTCCGAATTTACAGTAATGTGATCATGTCTGTAAACAGGTGAACACTGTCAAGTCTATACAATGATACGTAAGAACATCGTCACGAGAAGAAGCTACCCGTTGTCCTTCGATAAGTCTAAGTCAACACGGCTGTCCAAAATAATCATTTGGGCCTCGTCTTGAGCACACCTGTCTTCGGGGTTTCCGACCAGGTCATGCTCAAACTAGCCTTCTCAGTTTCAGAGACTAGCTAGGATCTTGACATTTTGCATGTAGAAAGTTTTAAAATTAGCTATTGTACTTTCCAGAGAGCAAACAACAAAGGCGCTGACCAGACTACGCGGATGAGCAGGCTGGTCTTTGCCTTTGTTGACCGCATGTAACAAAGTCAGGCGGATTATTGCGAGAAGGCCCATTTATTTTTTGCCTCAAATTATTGATATTCTGATGGACTTTCTCAATGTTGATAAAATAAGAATGGAATTGCCCGTTTGTAATTCAAGGGGTCACAGATAAAGAAATTTCTAAAATACGATGGCTTTCTGCCCTGAAGATTGATTTTATGTTTGCAATCAGTGCAGACCCTGATGAAATGCAGTATTAATCCAAATGAATAAACAGTTATTAATGAAGGTTGTTATTATCAAAACAATAATCATCATGTAAACGCTCAAAATTTCTAATGTATACTGTGACATGTACAATTACTAATCATGAGGAGCGTAGTGGCTCAGTGGTAGAGTACTCGACTACGCATCGAGGGGTCGCTGGTTCGAGCCTCCGATCGGTGGCATTGTGTTGTGTCCTTGAACAAGACCCTTTATCCTCTGTTTAGTACTAGATTAACCCAGGGAACATCCTGCCATTACTGAAAAAATGTTAACTGGGGCGTAAACCATCAACATGAACTGCTAGCAAATAACCATATAATTTGTATTTCAATGAGAAGAAAATAGTCATGTGCATTTACCGTGCATCTATCTGTCCAGTAAGACATGGTGTCTAGTTGGATCCCCGGGAGTGGCTCTTGTTTGAAATTCATGCATTGTTCAGGTATTCAAAAGTCATGATTTTACGAAGATTAGCGACTTTGCTCGGAAAATATTTCCGTCTTTGACCCTTACATCCCTAGCTAAATTTCGTTCAATATATAACAACTTACAGGAATCCAGTTATTGTTATTTATTTGGAAGCAGAATGAAAACTGGATCCTGAACAGCTGACTGCTGGGAAGCCAGCTGATCTGGATTTACACTGTTTTCAAGGAAAACTAATTCCTGGTTTACCATGGTAAGGGTGAAGGATGAAAATTCAACGCACAAAGTACATATCAATTAGATAAAGCATGCTCTGCTTTTGTAATGGAACCGCGATGTTTTCCCAATTTTTACGCAAGATACCATGGGAATTATCTTACTTAACAAAATTCCATTGGGTTTAACATTCCAAATGATATGTTGATTTGGCAGATAGGCTATGTGCACTTTTTTCCGTTTTAAAGTAGTTTTCCATGGAAAATACACGAATACTGCCTTATCACGTGTTCAAAAGTTCGTAGACAGAAACCAGCATCGCAGTCTATTAAATTACAAAACAATAGCTATTTTCGAATAAGTTTAAGCACATTCCTTTGGCATTTAGATTTTGTAATTTAATTGCATTTCGCGTACAAGCAAATTATCCGTGTGTCTCCCTTGATATAGCTTCACCGATTAAGGCTTTGATTATAAGACACTATTTTGTTGTCAGAGCTATTGTAAAGCTCTATGTGGTTGAATGAATATAAATGTGTTAATCAGCGATTTTAATGTTTTGATTATTTGACACTTTTTTGTAGTATTGCAAAGCTCCATGTGTTCGAATTAATGTTAATGTGTATGCTTTGTGTTCGAATTAATATTTATGTGTCGTGTGAAACAATGTCGGTATACGAATAAATAAATGAATAGAAAATATATATATACGCATCCGCTCACTATCGCCAGAACATTCACTGATCGTGCACACAGAAAAGGATCAACGCCATAATTTTGCCCCCACTACGATAGCTTCACACACGTACAAACCATAAAAAATAAAACAACAACAAAAACAGACAAACACATTTTAGGTTTAACAAAACTAGCTCCTGTCAGAAAGTCTGGGGTATACCTTATTTCTTGTACCGAAATCTCAAGTACTGGCACATTTACAGTCAAGCCGAATGTGATTTCCCACTCTTATCAATTGGTCCAGTTCACTTCCTTTAAAGTTTAATGGTTGTTGGGTTGTATTTCTCATTTGTATTCTGATTTTAGCTTACACTTTTATTTCATTTTTGTATAACAACATGTGTACATATAATACAATAAGTTCACAAACTTATCATTTCGAAATACGAAAAAAGGATTCAGAAGAAAGTCTACTGAATTTTGTAAATCTGCTTCCTAGAATTACAATAAACGTATGACTTGAATTGACATAAGTATGTATAAACAATACAGTAAAATCTCGATAATTCGAACTGGAATTTTAATTCTGAGCATTCTGTAAGCAAATAGAGAAGACCCAGATCAGACGCCGCGTTTTGCGGCGTCTGATCTGGTTCTGCACTGTTTGCACATGTCCAACAAAAAGGCGCTGGGCGTACTATGAGTTAAAGATGTCACTTTCAGTGCTGTTGGTTTTTTACATCCCCGGCTACAATTTTTCAGTCATGTCGAGGCGTTTTCCTGGTTGGGTCGACCCAGCGCTAAGCAATAAGGATAAATCAGTGCTGTTGGATTTGTGTCAATAGTACATAACGAAGATGGCTTACTTTCGGATTTTCTCTGCGAGCTATCCTAATTTGATTGGAGCTGCTCCTCAAATCGGTGACGTTGAGGTTACACTAGCGTCAATATTTGTATTCTTGAATCAATAAGTCCGAAATTGATTGCATTCCTACAACAAATAAACTAATATTATGGTCCATACAAGGACCGCATCGTCTAGTAAAGAACCTTATGACTGGCATGCTTAATGAACCCTCAGATAATCAGATCAGCCTGTATGTCTGAGTCTTTAGTGATTAAAGAATAAGAAAAAAAGCATGGTTCCACTATGTATTCAACTTGCCAACGAGCCAATGAACACACGATGGCTTAGAGTGGTTCAAAAATACATACTCCTCTTTGTTACAAGGTGCATTTAATATCATTTCGGTTGATTTGCGTATAAAATCTGGGCTTTCTTCAACATGCAACATCACGGACCATAGCTTACCTATGGAACCAAGATTGTTGAACTAGCAAGAGAAATACTCAATGTGGATGAAAGACAGATATTGCCCTTTATTAGTTACATGTACCTCTCTCATTAACTGTATTGTTGCACGTTGACCTGATAAACGTTGCCTATCTCACGGCGTGTGCCATTATCCATGTTACCAGGTCATCATGACGTAGTACGTTATGAATGGCCTTAATGACGTTGATCTGACACGAAAATCAATATGTCTGTCATGGTGACCATCTTCGATATATGAATTGAAAGTTTAGCAAATCGTCCCGATGCCTCCCACAAAGTTTCAATATGTTCCAACATATGGTGTTTGAGGAGATTTCATTTGAAGAGTTTCAAATGGTTGTCATCTTGGATATCCAAACGGAACCATTTTATCAATTCTGAGTCATTATGCTACCCCAATGCCTCAAAATAAGCTTTGGCTCAATCTGGAGATGTTGTTCAAAAAATTTCAAAACGGCTGCCATGACCGCCATCTTGGACATCAGAAGAGAACAATTTTAGCAATTCGGAATCTGCGTGTTGACATGCCTCCGGCCAAGTTTCCGTTCAATACAACACATGATTTAGGGGAAGAAACCATGTTTTAGTTCAGTGGTCGATTTTGTTCATTTCGGCGATCGGTTGAAGGTGAGGTCGATTCCGTATGGTGTTCGGCTGGATGCAATATTCGGTCCGATTCGAAGTCGTATGGAGTTCGGTTCGCTTCACCGCTGGGTTCGTGTTAGGCTCGGTTCAGTGCAGAGCGCGGTTCTGAGTATTTTTGGTTCTGTTCGATATATATGGGTGACGAAATTGTGCCCAAGAAAAGGAAAAATGAAAAAGAAGAAAAAAATGATTAGACTGAAACTCAGGCTATGCGTTCGGGGTACAAATGTAAAAGAATGTCTACAACACTTGAAAGGGTTTGCTCCATGCGCATATCAAAGCAAATTTTCCTCTTCATTCATATGCATTGTGCATCTCAATCAAGGATAATAAATGGTCTTATTCTTTTCATTTCTGTTTGACACATGGTGCATGAAACTTCGGTGTTACTTGCGAATTAAACATTCATCAAATTGAAAATGCCAGTCATACTCGCATTAGCAGTGCATGTGTTTTTCCGGGAAAACAGCTAAAAGGTACACGTTGGCATGTGTGCCCATCGAATACTATGCGCAGTCTGATCAGAGTCTTCGATGGGCGGTCTACGGGTAGCCAAGTGTTAAACGTTTCTCTTTGCGAAAATATATGACTCTGATCAGACTGTGCGGATACACAGACGGATTTGAATCTTCGCTGCACCTTATACTTGATACCGTAACAGTATCAGAGAATACTAGTTTCACTTATGGTGTGCTCAAACTGCGTTACGTCGTATACGAGTCTATGGTGTACTCTGATGTTCACTTTCTGTCGCTATAATTCTGTCGGTAAATATTTTATCCTTAAGTTAGCAAAAATAGCAGACCATGGTGAAATGTCGCGTTTTGCGGCCTTAAGTACCCGTCAGCGGGTACATGTATACATGATAAAAAAGCAAACAAAAACATTTGGCCGACAAAAACATTTGCATTACAGTACATACACACATATTCATACATATAATTATATTGACATATGTAAAACATATGCGTGTGTATATGTGATTAATGAATCTTCATATTTTGTACATGGGACCAAACACGGACTCATTGAGAGGATAGAACTAAATTCTACGTTTCCATTTTTTTCTAAATCAACTCGTCACTTTGTTGTTGTTGTAAAAGTAAAATATGTGTGTAAAATTATGAACCTCATGCTGGTTACATTGTAATTCTGAGTAAACAAAGAATTTGTATTGTATAGAAAGAGTGGGACTTGAAACTTGCAGCAGACGACATATCCAAAATACATCATCATTTACATGTCAGCCATATTTTCATTATGTTGCCTTGCAGTTTGCATGCAGTTGCGGACAAAATATGTCTTTGTATCGTGTTAACACAAACTAAACACGCTATTAATCATGACTTCATATGACCCTTATCGCGAGAAAACCTGTCTTCGGGGTTTCCGACAAAGCGAGTTTCAAGCCATTCTCCTCAGCTACAGATACTAGCTAGATTATTGAAATTTCACCTGTATTAAGTATACATATAATACTTTCAAAAAGCGAATAACAAAGGAGCTGCGCCTTTGTTGTTCGCAAACCCCGAAGACAGGTTTTCTCACGTCGAGGCCCATATTTTCTTGCTGACCGTGTTGCGTTTCTATATTCACGTATGTCACTCTTCAAAATATTCTTCAAGAGACCTTTTGTTTCTCCGTTAATGCAATAAATATAAATGTTGGGTTGAGACTACCACTTTTGAGAGAGATTATTTGACAGAGACAAACTGGTTCCATATTTTATTCTGACATCTCTAATCAAGCAGAGGAGTATGGCATTATCATGATCATTTCTTGGAATTGTCTTTGACATGGGGGTGCAGCGTATTTTGTATTTGCGGTCAAAGTTTTAAATGTTAAATGAGACTTGGTGGTCTACCCAATCACGGTAGGCAACTTTGTTTTCCTCTTTAATTTTACGCCGGTGGGTCGGACTTCAGACTCTATGACGGTTCCGACTTAAAGACTTATCTTTTTTTATGAGATGGTACGGGCCTGATGTTTTGCGACCGGGGTTTACCGGGGTTTACCTGTTTGATTATTTTTACTCTGGTATTCGGTTTTATGTACTGCTGGGTCCTTATCTTTGCCTTTTCTCCTTTTTATATCTTAGTTTATATGTTCTAGGAAATGCATGGATAGGTTAGGGGTCTTCCATGCAAACCAAACATCTATGTGTATTAATCCACATCTGAACTAAGGGCGAAGTTGGTTTAAGCCAACCAGTAAAATATTTTGACTGACCGTTCAAAGGCGGTACTTTTATTTTTTTTTAATTTTGACCGACAACCCCTTGAAATACAATATGGACAATTCCATACCTAACGTATATAGGATATATAGGATAATCCATCCGAATGAAAAGGGTTGCAGAATGATTTACTGCATACTGCGATAAGAACAAATCTTTAATGAACCGAGTTTTCCAAATGAATAGTCGGGGCTATGAAAATCCTGCTCAGTTTCCTGTCGATAGAATAATTAACACTGTCATTAGAAACTCTGGAACATAGAAATCTTGAGTTTCTTCATTTTCTGCAGTCCAAAAGCGTAACCATGGAAACTGTTGTAAATAAAGAATGTTCTTTGCTTCAAATGGCATTGCTATGGCTTTTTATGAAGTCAATTTTGGTCAGATCATAAGGAAATCGTATATATCAAGTAATCGAGAAGCGAAGACTCCGGCGAGACTGCGCTAACACGCAGTCTCACCGGATTCATCGCTGCTCGTACACACAAAGTTTAGAAGTAGATGAAGGATCAAACAAAAAAATAGACATCTAGACGCACTCGCTTGAAGAATGACTTGACAGAGCACAAGAAGGGCTGTTAACTCATGACAAGCCACGTTTATAAGATGCTGATTGTCTTCCTTAGACACTCTTCTGTTATTTAGAGATCTAAAGTCTCGTCCAATGTGATAGAATAAAAGACCTATTGGCAGAGGTAATGCAAGTTGGATCTAGAGAAGATCGACCGTGTCAGGAAATAGATGAATATGTACGTTCCACCCCAAACAGCGTCGACGTAAGAACAGTGTAAACGTTGTGTGTGTATTGAAAACATGTATTGTGTTCCATTGGTTACATGCTATATTTTAAACATGAGATGATTATATTATAAAAATGAAATGTTCATATTCCAAACATGAGAATTTAATATTCTAAACATGGGGTTTTCTATTTTAAAATGAAATGATTAGTCTTAATAAGATTTACTCACATTCTAAACATGAGCTGTTTATTTTCTAAACGCTATACATGGAATGTTTATAATGACAATCAATATATTCTAAACATGAAATCTGTCTTTTTTTCTAAATGAGTTGTCTATATTCTAAACATAATTTGTTTATATACTAAAGATAAATGGTTTATATTCATAACAGCAGTTGTTTATATTGTAAACACGGGTTGTTTATATTTTAAGCATGAGGTTTCTATGCAAAATTAAGACAAATGATTTTTATATTCTAAACAAGAGAAGATTATACTCTAAACAAAAGAAGCTAATTTTCTATACAAGAGATGTTTTATATAATAAACATGAATTGATTATATTCTCTACATAAATTAATTATATTCTAAACACATGTAGAAACTAGCTTACATTCTAAATTCCATAGCACATTATATATTCTAATGTTTAGTTTGAATACAAGTATTTTATGTTAAATACGTTTTGCCATTTAGATTAAAAGCATTTATATATATATCCAAAGCAAATAACATTGTAATAACAGGCAAAAGAAGTGTTGGGGAAAATGTTCCAGCATACCTTAGTCAAAAGAAAAGCGTTTAGATTCTAAACACATTTTTAACTGTGGGATAAAAGAAAAGTTTATCAAATACGCTGGGTAAACATTGTTGACGGAACATATGCAAATTCAACCAGGTATTTAGTATTCTTAGACTAGTATTTAAAACATCTCCAGTGCCAATATGACTTAGACCATATGGGCCTTGTCGTGAGAAACCCTGTTTTCGGGGTTTCTTTCCTGGTCATGCTCAAATCAGCATATTAGCTACATGTAGCATCTTGAAATTCTGCCTGTATCAAGTTAAGCTGGGGTTTATTCCAGAAAAAGATTAACAAATTCACTGATTAGTCTGCGCGAATGCGCGGGCTGGTCTGTGTGTATGGGACTTTGTTGTTAGCATGCAACAAAGTCAGGTTTCTAGCGACGCTATTTATCAAGCGATTCGTATTGGCCCAGTTACAGGTGCAAGGTCAACTGTATTGATTTGTACTGTCAGACTTCGGATCCGTAAAATCACTTGATTAATGACATTTTTGTAAGTAACTACTAACCTCAGACGAGCCTGTGTATCCTCCTTTTAAGCTTAGAAACTCCAAATGGTATTCATTCAGTAGCTTAACATTCATAAAATATTCAAACGACTTGCAAAGGCTCTGACCAGACTGCGCGTATGCACAGGCTGGTCTGAGCCTTTGCTGGTCACACATACCACATTTTTAGAAATCTCATGTCGCGGCTCATTTTGTAAGTAACTACTTACTTTTTATATTCGAGTTAACTTATCCTTAATGTTGTTCTTTTGGTGTTTGTTGTTGCTCCCATTGTGTGTGGGTTTGTGTTTGTTTTGTCTTGGTCATGTTATACAATTATTTTTGCCCTTTCTGGTTTGGCAATCCTCTCGCTGAAGCTGAGGAAGAGAGGCAGCTGGTTGTTTTATTATAATTGCATTCCTACTTACATTTCAGCAGCGACATGTGGTTTCTAACAATGTGGCATTTTGACAAGTGCTCATACAAGCCTGTGTATCCTCCTTTTAAGTTAAGAAACTTCAAATTGTGTTCAATCAGTAGCTTAACAGTCATTTAATATTCAAGTGACTTGCAAAGGCTCTGATCAGACTGCGCGTACGCGCAGGCTGATCTGAGGCTTTGCTGGTCGCACATAACATATTGTTGGAAATCTCATGTTGCGGCTCATTTGTGTGTCTGTGTTCTATGTCTCTTCCTCGAGGTGCCATTATTTTGTCTGTAATCTGTGACTCGCATTTCCTGATCATACTCAACTTGTATAATTATTTATTTACCAACTTCTGCAGCGCCATTTTCTCCATTGATCTGCTCATTTAATCTTGTCCATTCCTAAACAGAATCCTAATTAGTCCGAGAGATCGCCTGCATGAGAGGGAATCGGAGAGAATTGAATCTTTTCTCCTTCTTGATTAAGACTTTTTACTGAATTTAAGACAAAGAAAAAACATCACATCCTGAATTCACTGATGGAAAATTTTACGTGTTTTATGTCAAATAACATGTTCTTTATTGAAAGTAAAATGTAACTTAGACTGGTTAGGTTCCTTCCATTTCTGAACACCCATTACCCGAAGAAACATTTGACTGCATTGTAGACATTTGCTGTATCTTTACTCTTGATACATACCATATTGAGATAAATAGAATCATTGGTGTTCAGTGGGAACAGTAAAATACCAACGTTCCTGTTCCCACTGAGCACCAAAGATTGATTATTTTTCTTACATACAATTTTACATTTGACGATGTACTGTATAATATTTGTTGTTGTTTTCTTCGATGCAGAGCTATTATAGGCGTAAGAATGCAGTGGTGCGCCTAAAATGTCTCGTATAAGAAACTGACATCGTGTCTCGTACATGTATGAGAAACGCTTATTTCTTATAATCAGCGATTTGGACAGATTTTGCCGACAGCAGGCTGACAAAGGGACTGCACGATCTTGTAGATATATATCCATCTCATGGACAGTGTTAAATGCAGCTAACCCAAATGGCATTTTTCTTTTAATTAAAAATCGACAACTCCGAACTTTTGCCATTTTTATTATAATGTACTTAAACTTTAAACTATCCCTTTTAGACAGTTCTACGAGGGTTTCAGATGTTGCCAAATCCATTTTGGCATGACTGTTGCTATGTATGACCTTAGCGTGATGTGGAGACAGTAGTTGGCTATATTTTATAGCGTACATATATATGAGCTGGTGTCCAACCAAAGGAGCAAGTTGCCATTTGCGCCCATTGAATAGTCAGATCAGTCTGCGCATCCGGATGCGCAGACTGATCTGACTATTCGATGGGCGCATATGGCAACTTGTACCTTTTGCTGGACCCCAGCTAGTCTAATCTTTGCATGGATGATTCTCGGTAAATTGCCGCAAAGTTTCGGGGCATCGCTCAAATTTCCAGTATTTCCATACGCGCTGTTAGAATGTAAGAAGAAAAACCAACAATACAGTCCCCAAATCATCCTGTCGTTAAAGTCTCATACCTCATATTAGGACTTTTGTCTCAAATGCATGTTAAATAGGGACATTTCACACACACGATAAGTATCACTTACAATAATGGACTGCCCAAAAAAACCATTGATCTCAAGAACAGAATACGCCACAGGCTAACAGCCTATAGTTTTGTCGTAAGAGCAGACGGTGTCATAAACCTGTGGACTGTCGACCTCATTGGGTCAGACAATACCAAACAGATCATGTCTAAATCTATTTCATTGATCACTGTCCTACTGATCTTCGTCGGGAATTCGTAGGTATTTCGGCTGGAGGCCACTGTGATCTATAAAATGCATCGAATAACTTTGATTCTTTTTCAATGTTTTAATGTCTGAAAACATTAACCCAGGCGTGACCCATTCGTACCCACTGCATTCATGAATGCAGTGGGTACGGAATGGGTCACGCCTGGTTTTGAATGCAGTGGGTACGGAATGGGTCACGCCTGGTTTTGA
Organism: Loripinus fragilis; assembly: GCA_964019695.1. Lineage (NCBI taxonomy): Eukaryota > Metazoa > Mollusca > Bivalvia > Lucinida > Lucinidae > Loripinus > Loripinus fragilis. The sequence continues at coordinate 6,050,846 of OZ026517.1, read as the reverse complement.
ATGCAGTGGGTACGGAATGGGTCACGCCTGGTTTTGAATGCAGTGGGTACGGAATGGGTCACGCGTGGGTTACCGAGGATGGTCTTAAAAAGCATTAACATAACTGGAGAAGGTAATAGGGCTAGGCGAATGCTCACTCTACTACCTGTCACAACCACATATTATACTACATGTAGCTATAGCTTGAAAGTTGGAACTGAAAATGTCGCATGTTAAACTGTCATATATTCAAGACAGCGAATCACAAAGGTGCTGATCCGACTAATAGGATGCGCTATTCGCATTAATCAACACGGATAGGGTTTGGTAGTTATCCCTCATGTTGGTTTGTGATGTGCTGTGGTGTCTGTTCCTTGTAGCCTTGTGGTCACCTGCTGGGAAACGGCTGACCATTTGGCTGTCGTTTTTGTCGTGTTTGTTGTGTATTGTCACTTTCCCAAATGTGTCCTGGTCCATATCAGAATTAAAGGCGAGGTTGGCGCCATAAGACTGGTTTAAGCCCTCCAGTAAAATATTTTACTGACCGTTCCAAGGCGGTACTTCTTTTGCGGATCATTTGTGTTATTTATGGCTTGTGTTTTTTATGCTTTCGCATCTGTTCATTACTGCCTTGTTGTCACCTGCTGGAAAAGGGCTCACCTCTTGGCTCTTGTTTGTGATGTTTAATTGTGTTTTTGTCACTTCGCCATGTGGTATCCTGGGTCAGCTGTGGTACTTGATTGTATCGATTCCTGATTTTACCGTCTTTTATACCTTCTCACGATGTCTCTATGCATGTTTGACAAAGAAGCGCACGTTTACCTACTTCAGCCTATGAATCAATTTTGCCACATCCTCGATCCTGGCTCATATCCACCAGTCTATTCAGGATCATTTTTACGATGTGCTTTTGTCCGCATATGACCTAAGCTACTGAGCGGACGTAAAACACAGACGAAGCACAACACTCTTATCCGTCTAACCTTACATGACCTGTATCAATATGCTTTCGTGTTCGATTAACATGATTAGCATGTGTTCACTCAAAGATTATAGTCATTAATGCCACTGGGAGATAGGAAAGGCCTGATAATGGAGACACTGCAAGACAAAACCAACATAACCAGCACGCCTAGTCAAGATCCAACCAGTCTTATCAGTGCTTCTGTTGCCCGCATGAAGAAACCAGGAGCCCTTGGTTACCCACTCAGCGCACAGTGAAGTGACTGATCAAACTAGAATGGTATACACGCTGGTCTGATTATTCGCTGGGCACACACCTCCATTTGCTGGATTGTCAAGCTGTCAATGTAAATATATCTATTCTAGGATAACTGGACAGACAGTCTGGATCCAGAGAACATGTTCGTTTATTGTTTTATTGTTTTATTCGAGTCAGCTAAGGACAAAACCTTGAAAATGCGCCCAGTGATAGACTTCGACCAGCCTTGACGTCAACTTAGTCAGATCATATGTTCGACTCCAGGTGCTAAAGACTCCTGGTTTCTTTACGTACACAGCATAGACTGTGGTCAGTCTGGGCAGAAGACCAGGCTGATCTGAGTATTTAATGGGTTCACAGGCCAGGCTTGTTGTTTGTGATGCACTGGGTCTTTCTTACTTTTTTCATGGTCGCATGTTCTGAGCTCTTGCTTGGTCAGGTATGGTATGGGCTGTTTGACATTTAATCTAAATAATAAACAAGTCGAATTTTCAGATATAGATTTGAAAACGGCGGGGTTAATGGTAAGTGAACAGACAACTCTCACGCCCATAACACAGGCTTAAGTAGTGTTCGCTATCTGCCAGAACCCAATTTTGGTCTTATGAACCTCACATTGTTTGTGGGGATTCTGTGTTGGTCTTTGTGTTATTATGCATTACTTTGTGTCCTTTCTAGTGTTGCATTAATCTTGACGAGGAAGAGAGAGTTGGTTGCTTTGCTTTAATTGTCTTACTGATGTCTTGTGACTATCAGTGTTCTGTGGCTCTTCCTCACGGTGCCATGGGTTGGTCTGCAGTGTGTGATTGTGGTATTTCCTGATCATACTCACTTTCTTTTTCATGAAGGACCAGAAAACGACAATCACTAAATCGATGTACGAGGAGAAGTTCTCCTGATATCGTTTTGTCGAAAGACTACTTTAAAAAAAGGATCAAACTCGAGCTCGGTGAATCTCTATTTCGTCGATTGCAAGCGTTGTAAATAAAGGTAACAACATTTAGCACAAACTTAAATAAGTATATATAATGGCCAATCTTCCAAGGTCCTCAGTACATGTATACACATATGTACATATACATAAGGTTACACTAACGCCCACGTATTTGTACTGCGAATTCGCGTTTCGTGCGCTTTTTCAATGCGTTGTACGTATGTACGATTTAAAGTGCGTTGAAAACGCGAATCAACTCGTATCAACGCAAGGCAAGGTCATGAATATTCATATGAGATGGGAAGCGTTAGCGCGTCAACCAATCAAATTGCCTATTTTGGAAAATCGATATTGAAATGTGTTGACTCTGTTAAAGGTAAATCTTATCTAAAGTTTGTAATTTGCTGCATCATCTTGCGTAAAACAATATTATTTCTTACCTCAATGTTTTATTTTGCTATTAAATCCGTTTAAACGTATTTCATCCTTCCTCTAATGAATGACTATGCAGCAATGCATTGCAATGCGGATCTGCGTTGCTACGCAGTGATAAACGTTGATTCACGTTGATAAATCAGCTGGATTGATTGGTGGACAGGTAAATGAGTTTCACTGCAGTTCAACGCATTGTCAATGACGAGCGGGGACTGGCTATTTGGAATTCGCGTTGAAAATACAGTGCGTATTACCTGCGTTTTCAATGCGTTTTCAACGCGAATTCGACAAGTACATAAACGTGGGCGGTAGGGTAACAGTCAATTTCTTATTTTACGAGTATATACATTTAATTATGTGTATATCCGTAGTAGAAATGCAAGATGTCTAACATTTCTATACAAACAAACACATAATTACCTGCACAGTCTAATACATACAACACATATAATATGAAAAATGTTAAAATGTTCAACTTCTTATGGGCCTGTTTCAGAACAAAACGTAGATTATAAAAGGTTTGGATTCAACAAACTATTAGCAATCAATGAATCTGCTGTGATAAAACATGAAAATTGAGCCCATAAACTTGTGGACATTATTCAGTTGGAATAGCTTGATGGTGATAACACTATTAATTAATATTCATAAACTGACGGGTTTATTAAGGAAAGTGATTTTTATATTCATCGACATGCAAGGCAAGCTTCTTGTAAAAGGCAAGATTTATTGATATCCTTGAATTCTTGAAATAATTCAGACTTTCAGATAGCGTGACGTATATAAAATAAAGTTTTGTTTTATATTTCAACCCAAAGCTTACGTTGTGGGTACAATAAAGAACCGTCTCAATGAGACGGTTCTTTTGAGCTCACAAAATATATCTAAATTGATAGATCAGAAAAATCGCACTTTAAAGCTCAAAAACTTAAAGTTGAATAACTTGGCAGATGAAGCTTTGTAAGAGGCCGAATTTTTTTACACAATTGAATTATATCTTGGCCTCCAGATTAAAGGTTAAACAATAATTTTCTTATTGCTCAACCAAACTATATGTTGTGGGGCACACCAAACATATTTTAAAACTGGTGGATCATATGTAAATCAAGAAGTTTGCCTTATTTGGTATGTTACTCTTGTAAGAGACATAATTTATTTAATTTTGGTCATCACTGTTTCCAAAAGTACCCGTTTATGCAGAAGGTTATTTACGGTAAAAACCGGACGCCATGGTTTAACGCAGTAAAAGTTATAATGCACCAGTCATTTGCAGCCACTGCCCCCTTGGACCAGGGATTCCGCAATGGCCTGGTACAGTATAGGCCAGGACTGGTATCAAACCAATAAATAGAAAAAATAGCAAAATATGTGAACATACATACACATACATGAACAAGCATATACACCTCTGAAAAAAATATCAACGACTGTCTTATTTACTGTATTCTGAGCAATGGGGAGGTAATAAAGTATCATAAATTTGTCTCTGGTAAAGTTATAGAACTTTCAGTTTGATGTCTAAATACAGGGGTCAAATCCCTGGTAAAGGTCCCCGCCCCTAGAGGATCATATCAAGACGTGCCAAGGAGTACTGCTGTTTGGGTGGATTCGAAAGCTCGACTTATTCACGGCACTGCTGGGACACCTCTTAGGTAAAACAGGGCGCTTAAGTCGCTATCCCAGGCCCCATGGGACATTGGTTGCAAATGACGAATGCACAACTGCACTTTATTCAGTCCGTGGGTAGTTCTTATTTCTCCAAAACAAATTTGCTTATATGCTCATTGGAATGTTGATTTGGAAATAAGGACAAATGCTACTGATTGTGAGTTATCAGTATTTAGTCCATGTACCCTCGGTTTCCCTTTATTTCAAGTGCAAATAAGTAAGTGAGTATGATCAGAAAATATCACAATCACACACTGCAAACCAATACACGGCACCGCGAGGAAAAGCAACAGAAAACTAACAGTCACAAGACATATGGAAGACACTTAAAGTATAGCTACCCGCTCCCTCTTCCCCATTAAGGAGATTGTAAAACTGGAAGGACATAAAGTAATGAATAACAAAACAAGGACCAAACACAGAACCCCTACAAACAGTGGGAGCAACAATAAACAATAAACCAACAACAAGAACTGAGCAACGGCCTTAGAACGGACAGCAGACTAAGCCATTGAGGGCTTAAATGCATTTAACTGGTAACAAACCTTTGCCCTGGATTATGTTGTTGTTAAAGCATAAACACTGTTTAGCTCGACTGTCGGCTTCCTGTATCATCACAGAGAAATAATCTAATCAAATTAACACACTATGATGAAACAATGAAAAGGGCTCACGACTCACAGATAGTCCGAGCTAAAGAAAGTAAGTAAGGGTTCAAAGATCAGGAATCGATACAATCAAGTATCACACCTGACCCAGGATACCAAATGGGAAAGTGACAAACTCACAGTTAGACACCCCAAACGAGAGCCAATAGGTCAGCCCTTTCCCAGCTAGTGACCTCAAAGCACATATTAACAGACGCGCACAAAGATATAGCAAACACAAGACATAACAAAAACATATAATATCCACAAAAGAAGAACCGCCTTGGAACGGTCAGTAAAATATTTTACTGGAGGGCTTAGACCGGTTTAACGGCGCCAACTTCACCCTAAACCCAAAAGTTGAGCCACGCAAGCTTGGTGACAATTTTGTATGGAGATGCAGCCTTTTATATACTTTATACCACAAGCTCCAACTTTAGCTTTGACAAGTTCCAGAAAAGATGTTGAACAACTGGTATATTTTCCAATTCTGCAAAATACAGATAATATTTTTTTACTCAGTGATAATTCTGCTGTGATCCTTTTTCAAAAGGTCTAATTGTATTATAGCCTCAATAGCTTCCTGTAATTTAAAATAAATAAATACTTGTTCTTGACAGGGGCCACATGTCCTAGTTCCAAGGATGATTTCTGTGCTTGTGGTTAGAACTGTATAGGCGGTAACATAATTTCATATACTTGATTTTACGAGGATTGGCAAGCATTGCATGTTTTTCCGAGGCATAAGTTTAGGAGGGATGCATGATTTCGTAAGAACTGCCGTAATTCCGTGAAAAAGTTTACTAATGAATTGTGGAACTACGACGTGTTTACTTTTCACCTTTGTGTCTGTCACAGAAAGTAACGCATTAGCGCTTGAAGTACTTGAAAAATGATTCTTGCTACAAACCAGGAACAACTCAATTAAAGTAATTTACGATTCAGTCCGAAGTTGCATGTCTGTCGAACATTTGTATTAATGCACAGGAAGTATGATCTTGCGTGAGAAAAGGTACCATGGCGGCAGTCTCCCCACTTCCATTTTCATCGTCTTCTTTTTCAGTGAAAACATAAGTTAAACCTGTGTTAAACCGCCACTCAAAAATAGACATAGCGAAGATCTTAATGACAAATGGTAGATTAATTAAGGTCGAAAGTATTGCCAAATGCTCCCCATGGAGCATTCTGCAATACTTTTGGCCTGCATTAAGCGATAATAGGTCTTGAAAACCAATTTTGGATTTTTTTGAGAGTGGCCGTTTTACACGTCGAGAACGTACAGCATGCGATTATATGCATGCATGCTGACAAAACTGTGATGCATTTGAAATATTCCGTCTCTTAGTGCATTAATATTATTTTCCAATCGTATAAAAATTGAGCCATTGCCAGTTAGTGGGATTATGGTACTTGTCGCATATGCTTTAAGTCATTCCCTAGACATTCATACGCCAACTATCTGGTGGGGCTATATGCCTATATTTTAGGCGGAGTTTTTATGTATGTTCCAGTTTTAAGCGCACACGCATTGAAGTAATAAGGTTGCAAAGATCAGGAATCGATACAATCAAGTACCACACCTGACCCAGGATACCAATGGGAAAGTGACAAACTCACAGGAGACACCACAAACGAGAGCCAAGAGGTCAGCCCTTTCCCAGCAGGTGACCACAAAGCACATATAAACAGACGCGCACAAAACATAGCAAACACAAGACAGAACAAAAACATAAAAGATCCACAAAAGAAGTACCGCCTTGGAACGGTCAGTAAAATATTTTACTGGAGGGCTTAAACCAGTTTCACGGCGCCAACCTCACCCTTGATTCTAATGTGGACCAAGACACGCATTTGCGCTGGCTCGTCTGAGCCTTTCCCGTTTGTATATATGATAAGTACCAATATCTCATGAAAAGGGTTCAATTACAGTTATCAAGCTAAAAGAATGAGTTGAAAAAAAAAGATTCCGCTGGGCAACTCCTTGAGCATGTGAAGTGCTGAAACATATCGCATATGCGACCTCAGACGAGCCTGCACATACGTACACATTCAACAGAGCAAACACAAGGTATGGAATTAGATGACGGATGTGCATGTACAGCTGAAGCAAGACTCAACCGCGTGTGCAATAAGTGTGAAAATCTCGTTTCCTAGACTATGGTTATACATTAGCATAATAACTGGAGGTAATGGAATTCATTCGGATGTGCATGTGCAACAAAATTTACTCTAGAAACGGAATACAGCACTTAAATGACGATCCGAAGAATGACTTTCACAAATTTAATTGTTACGCAATTTTACGAAGTGTTCTGATGACAAATTAACCCCGCTGTATAAAAAACGGAGAGTCAGTTGTACGCGCGCGTGTGTTTGTCCGGGCTATATCATGTACGTGTTTAGAATTATGTCAAGAAACTTTACATGCGAATGCAGTATAGGGAGACAATGTGCGTGAACAAACAAGGTTACTCTCGTTGACTTGGTTTTTGAACTATATGCCTTGAAGCCTTGTGAAATAATGGATCATGATCATTTCGAGAAAAAAAGAAGAAAAATATGGAATGATGAGAAGTTTTTTTTTATATATGAATACATTGCTAGCAGATGTTTATGTTGACGAACCTGTTGAAAGGGTCTTTTTAGGTTACATGTCATGTCTCCTTCAACCTTATAATTTTCTTCTTTACATTGCATACGTTTTTGGAGTAAGACTCAATGTAAAATCAATTGATTTTACATTGAGTGATACTCCAAAAACGTATGTCTATTGGAACATTGCGGTCGGTGCTGAACATAGAATACTTTTATTTTTACTGGAAAACACCAGCCTACACTGCCAGTGTTATATCTGCATTCTACAAGTCGCATTAGATGATTTGTGGAGCATCTGCTTTTCAGCCATATAAATTTCAACAGACTAATCCAAACAGTAGCTGTAATAATTGCACCGAAAAACAAAAGGCAGAAAAATAGTTGAAAAATTGTTAACTAGGAACATAATGGTACACTTTAATGAAAATATTAAGTGAGTATGATCAGGAAATACCACAATTACAAACTGCAGACAAGTCCATGGCATTGTAAGAAAGAGCCATATAACAATCACGAGGTACCAGGAAGACAAAGTAAAGCAATCAGCTCTCTCTTCCCCACCGAGATGATTGCAAAACTAGAATGAACACAAAGTAACGCACAACAACACATAGAACAATTGCAGAATCCCACAATGGGAGTAACAATCAACAACAACAGAACCCCCGCCTTTGAACGGACAGAAGCCTGTAAAGTAAGAGCCTTCAAATGCGATCAACATATAAGAGTCAGTGAATCTGCAGGGTGTTATGAGGAAAAGGTGAATCTGCAAATATAGAACAATATCTACAATAGCAGATGTTATTCACACGCATTATTTGTTTACATTACAGGATATGAAAAGAACTATTGTGCTTTTATATCCTGAAATGCATACAAATAATGCATGTGAGTAAATATGGTTTCAAAGACAAGAGTTTGCATTCTACACCCTCTCTACCAAAACCCTTGTTTCGATCACTTGATCTAAATGAGATATATGAATGATAAATACATGTATCTCATATTCCATATTGTTTTACTGGCTGAACTTTGGTGAATTGTGCATCTAAGGATTTCGAAAATCATCATCATCGTTATATGCTTCACATGTTAAAGCTCCTCTCTTTAATCACACCGAATGTCGTCAAATATCACAGTCAGGTTTCGACCGCCTGCAATTAGCGTGTACCTGGCCCTAGATAGGTCTAAGATAGGGATAAGACTACATGTACATACGGATATGATATGTTGCGAAGAAGAAAGGTCACCCTGGTTGTAATGATCTCTAATTTATTATCTACCCTGGTCTGGTATTCTTGTCTTGGTCATACCTGGTGCACCTTTTGGAGCTATGTCATGAAATTTCGAAAAGAGGTGATGTCACGTTTTGTCGCAAAACGTTAGATCGCTCTTGCACAAACATACCAAAAAGTGGTACATCAATCTTGTTTATTTGTGAACCGGAACCCAATCTGTAAACTTTGGGAGTTGTGAGAACCACAGTCAATCTAAAAGCTTTAATGAAAGTATATGGAACTAATTTTCTACCTAAGCCATTACACGGTGTCTTATCTATGAATTTACCACGTTTAATTAGCGTTATTATATGCGTTTTGTAGATCTCAAAAAGATATGTTGGAACCCTGTGGTTGATATTTCAAATAAAGATAATACATTAGTATGTTATCAGGCTTATTTGAAAGCCAAAAGCGTTTATCCATCGGTTTATCTCGTCATGTACACACATAAAAATGCTTTATCGACATTGATCATAGTGCTATTATCACACTATCGGTGCGATCAAAAACAAGAGTCCATACACAACTACTCATTAAATGGATCATAATTCGAAACTAAGCTGATGAATCTAATGGTGCAATTAACGCTAAACATTTTAACCAGACATTTAAAAATAATTTATACTACAATAATCATACTAACTATTACAAAATACAAGACGCATTAAGCATGTTAAGCACACAAAATCCTTTAAATACATCGTACATGCACCTAATGAGAAGGTTGATCCGAGTTTTCAGTATCCAGGTCTGCATTATTTGCACAGTCATGTGTATGTAAATAATTTTAACATTACGCTATGGGCAGAGGCGGATGATACCGATACTATCATCCGACTCTGGCTATGGGAGATAAAGACATGACTGCTGACACTGTCATTGCTATCTGTTTTGTTCATATTTATATATGTGTCAATTTAATACCAGTGGAAGGAACCGGCTGGATTTTTGCGATCGGTCATCGAAAATAACAAGTGACCAATGATCGATCATTAATCGACTAAAATGAAATATGTATGAAAAAAATATGAGACGCATTTAGATGCATCTAGTTGACTGACCTGCCCTGACAAGTGTTGAATAAATTGGCACTAAAAACTAAGAACGCATTTTGACTACCTTATTTGGACCATTTGCTGCCCCAAACTATAACTGGAAATGCAGAAAATGGTCATAAACACATGTCATATTTAGCGGGATGTCTATACCAATTAATCTACGATCATCAAATCAGACAGCTGTAAATGACAAATGATCACTGAACTCATGTCGGCCTACAACTAATTAATACTTAACACAGTAACTGCTTGCAAATTTGCTGATGTATGTACATCATTGTCCATGCCATTGATGGTACATCTCCAATAGACTCAAAAATCAAGTGAGCATGATTAGGAAACACCACAATCATATGCCTGCAGACCAACCCACAGTACATTAAGGCAGAACCACAGAACAATGACTGTCACAAGACATCAGGAAGACAATTAAAATAAAGCAACCAGCTGTCTTTTCCCCATCAAAGTCTGAGACTATGTTTCTGTGCTTAATAGATGTGCCTATTTTGCTAAAACCGATACCAAGATATCTATGAAATATGCGGTTTGGGATTTACTCTGAATACTAAATACAAAATTTTAGTTTAGAATAAATTGCTATAAGTCTGAGTATTTAAAGGACTTCTCTTAATTGTTCTAAAATTCTGTTTCATCTGTACGAAAAACATTTGTATCATCAGCATATAGTAAAACAAGCACTTTAATATATAATTTTGTATAATCATCTGTCATATGACGTCGCTGTTTGGGTGAGTGAGTGAATATTTTGTGTTTAACTTCCGGACCATGGCTAAGAGTCTCTTCAGACAGACTGGAGGAACTGGGGATCGAACTGATACTGCTGTTATTAACGAATAATTTCATGTAAAAAATATGATATGAGGACAACGTTATATAACACTTTCGCAAACTTGTAATGTCATGCTAATATCTGTGGCAACAATGCATAACATCTGTGGCAACAATGCATTTTTTCTCAAAATAATATCCACGTTTAAGTCAATACAATCCCCTTTGAAAGGTTACATGATTTTATATCCCTGTACAATATTTGTTTCATTGATGTTACTCGGTATTAGCTTCTGCTATAGCCCAACCAGAAAACTAGGATTGATTTTTCTGGTCAATCTCACTTAATTTTGGAACATGTTTCTGAAATCAATGAATGAACAAGAAAGTTTATTTTTTGCGCTGTGCAATTTCTATCACTGCATTCAAATGCACAAATATGACCAATCACTGAATAACCAGCTAAGAAATCTAACTGATTTTTTCCAAGACATTCATACAAAAGTGAAAAATAGAAACAAATAATTTATCAAAGCAGCTCAAATCGAAATATTTCTGTAGTTATCTAGGCGTTTTAATCGCCCCTTTTATATAGGACCTATCATCAGTTATCATTCACATTTAACTGCAGCGTTGCACGTTGCCTGACAAACGTTGTCTATCTCACGGCATGTGCCTTTATCAGGTCATGATGACAACCTGGTAAACTGATAAATTGAATACCAGGCTCGTGCCTTTTGATAGATGGATAGATAGATACTTTATTAATGCATCAAGCCATAATGGCCCATGAGCATATAAACAAATATGCTGGTTGTACCAGTTTTCGTGGTATTAACGTTTCAAAGTAAATCAAGCTATGACATATTAATAATTTTTGAATAAAAAGATTTGGAAATACATATCTTCGCCACATTTGATAACCATTATTCACCATTATTGTGCTTACAGGTTAAATCCAGATTGATTCCTGGCTGGGTCACTTTCCAAACAAGCGCCAGTTTTCGTGGTAACCGTTGCAAATCCAGGTTTATACAAACAGTTGCCGATTGTTTTTGTCCATCAAATACCACCGAATTATAGTTTTATTCTAATCTAATTGGTTGTCAGTCAATTTTCACTAAAACAACCTTTCAATTTATTCGTGTGACGATCAATTTAAGCTGCCTGTTGCCATCGTTACATTTCTGACATTCGTAAAATGGCGGCTGTCACGTTCAAAGATAATAACGTCATAAATGACGTCATTGGTGACGTCATGTCGCTCGATGGATATTAGACGATGAGCAAATTTAATTGATTCGGTAACTGATTGAATTTCACCGCCCAATTTCTAGGAGTAGTTAAATGGTGGCTTCTTTTCTGTCATGCCACGATTTCTGGAGCTACCACGAATACTGGTACATCTACCATACAATATAATACAATACAATACAATACAGGATTTTGATATCAAGTTTACCAGGCTCGGCCTCGAGAACGCAAGCCTCGCTATGTCAACAAGCGTTCTCGAAGCCTTGTCTGATAGACTTGATATTAAAAGACACTCACCTTATTCTCTATTTATCGCTTGAAAAAAAACACAAGTGCATGTGACGAGGAAATGCCATGATTACAGACCACAGACCAACCCCAGACACCACGAGGAAGAGATACAGAACACTCATAACCAGAGATACAGAACACTCATAACCAAATGACAGCAAGAACATAATAAAAGCAAAGCAACCCACTCTCTCTTCCGCAGAGAGAAAAAATTACAACACAAGGACCAAACTCAATCCCCACACACAATGGGATCAACAATTAACAAATAATAAACGATCACAACAGATCCACCGCCTTAGAACGGACAGCAACCGGGGGGGGGGGGGGAAGAGGGAGAGATGTGGTAGAGCAGTTTAAATAGATTTTTTCGCCCTAGATTCTGCTGATCCAGTCTTCGCTCTAGATTCTGTTGTTGGTAAATTACATATATTTCTTTGCTCGCATCTAATGCAATGCATCATCACAGGGAAACAGCCAAATCAAATAAGCTTACTGTGATGTCATGAGACAAAGAAAAGAGCAATTAACTTTCAGGCAGTAAAGCCAGGAGTTAGGTAATACTCGTCGTTGAAACAGGCGATATACAACGGCATCAGTGCACGTGCAGTTTCTTTATAATACTATAGGTGAACGTTTTCAGGATTGTTCCTGAATTCAGGATTTTGAGGCTGACTTTCCATAGAAAGTCAGCCTCCAAATGCTACATTAGGGAGATTATAATAGGTGCTCTGATTTATATTGGGTCTTGTCTAAGGGCAATTTACCATATAAACTTTAAATTGTGAATATTAAGGGGGTATACTGCAAGTTTAAGATCAGAGTTTCGAAAGTTTAGGATTTTTTTTTAATTTTGAACTCTCACCCATGTAATGCTCAATTATGATACAATTAATGTACTATACTAAGAGATAGTTATATCTTGAAGTTTTTGATCTATTTCAATATTTCTTTTTTTTTGTAATATAGGAATACAAATGCTATAACCCATGCCATTATTGTGATACATGTATGATCAGCGTCAATGAGAATGGAAGATTCAGCTGCTCAAATAAACTAATTTAAACCGAATGGAATCCCCCACTCTTATCAACTGGGCTTGTCCATTTCCACTTTGGGGTTCTCGGTTGTTAGCCTTCATTTTTATTCAAATTTAATAGAACATTCTTTAAGCAAACAGTGGTGATGCTAATCAGCCAACGCATTATGCGGTGTCAGATCTGGGTCCTACTGTTGCCCATGTGCTATCAAATGGACACTAGGTTTATATGGAATGATGTTAAGTCGATTTCTGCTGGTACGTATGTCTTGATGTCCCTCATATGTAGCTGGCTTTTCATGCTTGCACTTTGGTTCCACATGGGAAATCATATGATGTCTATTGGCCAATCACATTGCGAGAAAATGTACCTTTGAATGCACGCGAAACCAAACCGAACTACCAAAGGTTGTGGTTGCTTTATTTGCATATACTGTCCCGGCAGCCAAGAGTGACAGTGACGTCATGTTTGTTTACATAGTTATCAGGGCTTATAATCGATTTATCACTTGTGTATAAGGATAGGATTAATACACAGATGATATATCGAATCATGTTAGCTCTATCGGAGTGTAAAGTTAAAGTTTTACTTTACAATTGTAAAAATATGACACCACTGTCCATGCGCGGATCCAGGAATTTTCGTCAGGGGGGTCCAGGTCAAACTGACAAAAAAGCTCTGACAACGTTTTTTTAGTCCTCAGCTTATTTAACTGAAGTCGAATGGTTAATTTCGAAAAAAACTATCATTTTTCAAGGTTCCAGAGGGGGTCCAACATTTTCCAGGGGGGGGGGGGTCCAACTTTTTCCAGGGAGGGGGGTCCAATTGCTTATTCCCTATAGAAACCTATATAACTTGTGATTTTCCAGGGGGGGGGGGTCTGGACCCCCTCTCCCCCCTCTGGATCCGCACTTGCTGTCACTCTTGGTTGGCACGACAGTAACTTTGTATTTGGTATCACGTTAACCCACATATACAATGCATCCTAAATTGAGCGTTAGCAGGGTGGACAGGCCGGGATGAGATGCCGCAATCCAAAAATAGTGAGTATGATCAGGTAATAACCACCAACCCCGTGGCACCGCGAGGAAGAGCCGCTCAACCATCACGAGACACCAGGAAGACAAATTAAGCAAAGCAACCAGCTCTCTCTTCCCAATCAAGATGATTGCAATACTAGAATGGACATAAAGTAACGTACAACAAAACATAGAACAATTACAGACTCCCACAATGGGACAACAGTCAACAACAACAGAACCACCGCCTTAGAACGGACAGCAAATGCATTTTACTGGTACCAAATCTTCGCCCTAGATTGTGCTGTTGTTGAAGTACAAGAAATGTTCAGCTCGCATGGAGGCCATCTATCTAATACAATGTATCATCATGGAGAAACACTCTAATCAAATTAACACACCATGATAAAACAATGAAAGGGGCTCATTACTCAAAGATAGTCAAAGCAAAAGAAAACCTCAAGTTGAGCCACGGTGGGTCCAGCTACAGATAAACATCAGGCACCAACCCACCGATTAAAGCTATATGTCAGAGCTGTCATAGAGTCTTAGGCCTGACCCACCGTCGTGCAATTAAAGAGGAAACAATAGCTATAAATCGTGATTAGGTTTAAAACTAGGCATGCAGACTGTCGCATGATATCCAACCCTTATATAACGTTTTACTATCTTTTTGAATTGATTACTAAAATTAGGTTTTCCAACAATTCGTTTGAATTTATAAACTAAATCACCATAAAATAAAGGTTCTGATATGCCTTGTTGCAGAAGAGTTTTTAACCCAATGTTGTATTTAACAATTTACTCTGAGTGTCTGTAGTAGAATTTAGAAAATGCTTTTCTAATTTTATGATATCTTTAACCTTGTTTTAATAACTTAGCAGTTAAAAATAACTTTCTGTTGTTGAAATCCTCAACATTAGAACACACTCTAGCGAAACGAATAAGCTGAGAAATATATACACCAAAGGAAGGAGAGCGAGGAACATCTCCATCAAGAAAGGGGAAATTTACTATTTCAAAATTAAAATCATCCCGTTTATCATAAATTTTAGAAGAAACTATGCCATTTGTTATTGACAAGTTCAAGTCCAAAAACGGAGCTTCAGTATTAGAAGAATTCGCCTTATTTAACTGAAGTTCAGTTGGATATATCTGAACTACCATTTGTTCAAAATATGGATTATCAATATTAAGTAAGTCATCTAAATATCTGCACTCTTTGCTACACTGTAGCCATCAACATCAAGCAAAACAATAAAATATAGAATGTTTCATCTGCAGTTTCATGCAAAGAACCACACATAATAATTATCCAGCATGTCTAAAAGAATAAAGTGGGTGGTACTATTCGCCCTAAATTGACTAAACTAATAGCTGAAAATATAGAATTAAAATGTTTCATTTCTAAATTTTATAAGATTATAGTTCTAGACAGGGTTCCATTTGCTTAAAATCTAATTAACTCTTGTCGTTCGTAACCATTTCAATCTGGCTGCTGAAACAGCCCAACATCACGAGACATGCTGTTTTGGCAGTTTTTCGACGTGTGCATAATTCACAATCAACCAAAGTCATACGTGTGCAAAAATTTGAAATGCAGTTGGTGCCAAAAAGAATTTGAGAAACAGTGACCTATGTAATATAGATCATTGGTTACCATTTCTTTATAATTAAGATATTGCCAACATTTTACAAAACGAAAGATAAAATGATCATATTCATAAAAAGTTTTAGATTGTGATTTAAGGGTCGAAATAAAAAACAAACAACATCAAATGCTACTATGTGAATATGTCTCGAATTTATCGTTTTGATGATTTTTTCCTAAAGAAGTTGATATATATAAGATCCAGACATTGGGCTTGTAAAACAACCTTGACTGAGGCCATGACGAGGCTAAATGTGGAAACAGGTACCCGATAGTAAAAGCTGGCCCAATATCACCAGTTCAGTCAGGACAGTCAATCTACAGAGCACATAATTATCATAAACCCGGATAACCAACTCTTTCTGCTCTGCCGGAGGTGACCAAATCCCGTGCTTTTGGCATTAGCACACGGTCAAGGTGGGTCATTCATATGACTCTTCGTTCCTTCTATTACATGTACAAGTCTATGGTGGTCAATATATGGCCCGACTTTGAGCTCTGAACGATGAAAAATAGGACGCACGTGGAAGGGGCTTCGAACTCTTCGAAATAAATTTCGGACCCATTGGATTCAGAAATTAGGGCCTATTATACTATCTATAAAAACTCATGTTTTGTGTTCGTAAATGAGACGTCTCCTTACGTACACAAAACATTTGTTTGAAGAACAAAAATGATAATACTCTTTTTTTTATTGGGGGGGGGGGAGGGGGTATATATGCAACTGCTGTACTACTGTCATATTACATGTTCATTTAACTTAACATAATTTTGGGAGAATGAAAATTAATACAAGTCTACAGCTACATATGATTCTGTGAGAAAACAACAATAGCATTACTATGAAACGTTGTTGCATCTCAAAAGAACCATTATCCCGCCTCTTTTTTGTCCTGGAAACATCTGTTTTTTCCGTCTGCTGAATATATTCAAGTGCACTGCAGACAAGAGTTTGCATGGAGGCAAACAACATACTATTGACATAAGCAGATGGAAGCTGGTGACAAAAGTTGTAACTAGTTGGAAAATGGTGCAACTCGCACTATACATCCCGGTATAAAATGTTAGAGTGTCAACAGTTTTAAAATTCATGTTGAGTATGAAAGAAGTTTGATACAAGCATGGTTTGTTTACAAAATGAAATAAATATTTCAAAATTAGTATGGTGTTCCGGTCAAGACCGGACACTCCAGCCTAGCACTGGAAGAAGTAATCACTTGAATTCATACGAGGGATGATCCAAAGGTTTTGATCTTTACATTGTAGCTTTGTCTAGAGACACGTTTGAGAGGCATTTTATGCACCATTCAAAAGAACTAGCGTTTACCTTTATAATGATGCTAGTATTTTCTCGCTGTACTGTTTCGTTTAAATATGGCTCTCTCCATACCACTGGCATGTTATTATAATAATATTTGAATCTGAATCTTTCAAGCAGGGCATCTTTAAAACCACAAAATAAAACTTCATTGTATTTTTATTTTTTGTTACTTATGATGTCCATTTAAATGTTAGAATGGCGACATATTGTGTCGATTCAATATTTAAAGCAGTTCTAATGTGTAATTGAAATTGACAACTACGTCATTTTGAGTACATTGCTGATTTTCCATTTCCGAAAATATTCTATTTTTGTTTATCGATTTGGACTAAATCATGCCGAACTTAATATCGACAAAATATTAAGGCCAGTATTATTTTGATTACGAAATATCTTAATATTATTTTGAATATTGTAAAAAAGCTTAATTTTCATTTAAAAACTGATCGATTTAAGATAAGAATTTTCACAATTGTTATTGTGGATGCTTTGTGCTCAATCTATTCCCATACTGCATCATTTTACGATATCGTGTACATTTGGACAATTGATTGGGCTTTATTTTTAGATATACACATGCGAATTTGTGAACCTCCAAATATTGACCTAATATTGACCTAATTGGAGGACTCGTGTTAATGTTTTATGTGGGTTTCTATCAGTCTCCGACGATACCGACTATTCATAATTGCTTTAGACAAAAGTCAGTTCATCTAAGGTTCCCTAAAATCTTTTTTACCTTTAATACAGCTATTGTTACGGCAGTATGGGCCGGTCAAAACTTTAAGTGGTCGAACATTTAATTATAGCGAACAGTTGCATAGCTATACATTTAAGGGCCTAGGAAACCGAGATCATATAGAAACTTCGCCATATGTACATGTACAGGACATATTGACTTCCGGATGAATTTTAGCAGCTATAATAACGAATTGCTGAGACTGCTTTTGTCTTTTGTGGTCTCTTATATGCACAGTCTGCTTGATAGGTCAGTGCATTGAGGGTATGGATGTTTTGGGGGTAGATTTCCAGTCGCTCCTTTAAGTTACATAAAACTTGCCAGAGTGGTGTATAGATAAAGAATATATTATTGTTTGGTACACTTTTCATGCATGGTGCATTGCTCACGCCAGGATCAGAACTTTAGGATCATCCCTCGTATAACACCTTATCTTTTAATTATCTAATTACAAGACTAGTCACGTGGAAATCTGCATATTTCATGAGGCGGGACCTTGTTTGATTTGTTATAAAAAATAGCGAATGAAACAATTCAGGGGAAAATGACTTTATCCAACAAGGCCAGGTACCTGTCTGGTAAGGTGTGAGAATATTGTGTTGAACAGAAAAATGCTAAAAAAGACATTTCCATTCAATTTAAAGATTTCCTGTTTTTAAACTTTCAGATGTTGTATTTATCATACTCATAAATGTTAAAATGCCAACACTCGTTGGCATTTTAACATTTATGAGTATGATAAATGCCATGCTCAGTTGAGTTGTGCATGAACAGGTCTGATAACCTCGAGGCCAGTCCTTTGTTTAGACAGAAGTGTGTAATAAAACAATATTTTTCTATTTCTCAACAAAACATATGTTGTGGTTACCCAATAGAACTGTCTGAAAGAGACGGTTCTTTAGAGCATCCAAAACATTTTTTTAACATATGGATAAGAAAATAGCCTTACTTTTACGCTTTAAGTATTCTTATCTGGAGCTTTGTAATATGTCAATAAGAGCGATTTCACGTGGCACTGAAGACTCGGGAGTATGTCTCAAGAGATTTCTGTTTATTCCATATCAGCCATATTTGTAGATGACGACTGTCCCAAGAAATGATCCCTTTGTGAAAGAAATGATCAATTCGAGAGACATCGCTCCTCCAAGAAATGACTCCTAATGCAAAATGGTGGGAATCATGGCCCTCTGAAAAATGGTACCCAAGAGAAAGAAATGGCTCCTCCGAAAATTGTTGCCTAAAAAAGAAATGGTCCCTCCGAGTAACAGTACCTCCGAGGTAGAAATGGTGACACCGCGAAAAGGTCCCTCCGCGATAAGCAATTTTCATTTCCCACCGAGAAAAGGCCCTCGGAGAAAAAAGTTCTTCCGAAATCCTTCTGAAAAGAAATCATCCCTTCAAGAAATATTCTCTCTAGAGAGTGAGATACAATCCCTTCGAGGTGCACCACCTGCCCCTACCTCCATCCCCTCCCACAGAAAGAAATAGCCGCTTCTAAAGAAACGGTTCTTACGGTGGTACATTATGCAAATTTGAAAAACATGTTCTATTTTCCAATTACTTGCACTTCGCCCTTTGCGTCTGCGAGGGTCAGTCAAAAATAACCGAGCCCTACCTCATCACATTTTAGTTTGGTATTGTAGGCAACAAATGTGATTTTGTTCTATTATTATCTATGTCGTAGATGTTTTGACTCTGAAGAATTACCCTAGTGAAGCTTCTATTATGGTTGCTAGGCAACTGAGAGTCGTCAGTCAGAGTGATGCGTTCACGATCTCAGCCCCCAGGAATATACAGTATGTCTTTAAAAAGCTTGAGGACATATTAGACATATATATTAAACAAAATATATCATATTATCGTTTGATTACACTTGGTTAATTAATGTTTAGGTGAACATTGTTTGCATGCGTTGCCTAGCAACAAGAAAACGCCAAAATTCCACAAATTTTCAAATACACGAGGATTGTGTTGTCATAGAAACAAAGGTGTGCATTTAAATCAAGAAACTAAATATGTCTGGGGGTTGGTTTGTGTATGTTGTACTGTTAAAGCATTATTAGGCTTATATTTTATGTTTTCTGTTAAAACTGTGTAAATATGAATGTGGGTGGGGTAAATTATAGGACTTCAGGCATGTTAAAATTTGATAAATTCCGAGATCAAACTAACACAGCATCTATAATTTGGGGTCAGTTGGTTTCTATATTGTGACACTGAATAGGTACGTGTTATAGACATCAGACGACAGTGAATAAAGCCTTGCTTTAACGTTACTGTTTCCATAGCAACGCTTAGATTTAGATGTACCACAGCGTGAACGCTCACCTTTGACACGTCATATTCTGTTGCCTAGCAACCGTTACAATAAGCCTACCAACAGAAATAAATCAGGTGATTAAATAGATGACATATAGCTGCAATGAAGTATCATCTAAATATATGTCCATTTTACTTGATTCAAATGTTATGAAGTAGGGCTCAGTTATTTTTTGACTGACCCTCGTACTCCTACCTGTTGGTGTTATCTACTGATATCCTTGGGGAAATTTTGGCCCTAGATCAAGCTCGACAAAACGTCATCTTTGTCGAATCTATTTAACATTAATAGTATATTCTAGAAAGTTTTTTTAAATGCAAATAAAAATAAATACAACAAAAACAGCAGACGACTAGAACGCATGCAGAAATACTTAACATGCAAATAGTTAATACAATGGCCCAGAAATACATTTGTAAATACGTTTTGAAAGTTAAGATTACGTAAAATTTGAAACAAAACAAAGATGATTTTTATGGTTTCTGTATATTACTATATCTTCTTAAGAAATACATTCGATTTTTGGAATGTTCATGGAATCATATGTGCATCGGGTCTCTTGCAAAGTTAACGTGAAGCCCGAATCATGAATACTTCGGATCTCTTGCAAAGTTAACGTGAAGCCCGAAGTTCTATCTTGCTAAGATGTTGTTCAACTCATTTTATTCATTGAGACCGAGTTCAAAAATTTGTTGAGGTGCAATGGAATACTTCAATTTATAATGCGTTGCTTCTATGGATGCCTTTTTGTAAAAATCTGCTTTAAGTTATCCTTAAACAGTGCGTGTCCAGATCAGCCAGATGGCGCATATGAATCTACAGTTTTTGCAATGGGGCTAGTGCTACTATCCTGAACAGCAAAGGTGAGAGTGACTTGTATTAACCCATAAAGCGCCACCTATAATTTGCAGCAGACGGCAATTTCAAATTTCGAGCTTTATCAAAAATAACAAATAAGGCAATCCATGGTATTTCATGAGAATCGTCTGCTAGGAAAGATGTTGCAAAATTTGTCGTCTGCTGCAGTTGTGATTGGCGCTTTAAGGGTGAATTGAATGACTAAAATTAGCAAGTGGTAGAAATATCTCTTGCTATTCGGATAATAGTACTAGCATTTAGCAAGTGCTAACTCTAATTATAGATTGGTTCCCTTCGTTGATAAAGCTCCACTTCCGCTACGCATATAACGTTTGGTAACTAGTAAGTTTTTACAAGTAGAGAATCCTACTCTTCCGACTGCGCATGCTCTAGAAAAAGATTTTTCAACACAAACTTCAGTATTTTTTCAGTTACTATAATTTGATAATTAAGTAAAAGAAAAAAATATAAACTCCCAGAACAAAATAAACTTAATAAAACGGCTTGTTTAAAAAATGCACTTTATGTCAAGGGTATTTTCCAATACACGTCACTCATGACGTCAATGTGTATGCGATACGTAGGCGCAATGGAGGCTAGTAGTTACCTGTCTTAATATGCTGACAAGCTATTAAAGGGAGAGAACCAGTCTAACTCTAATTATTGTAGTATATTTATCTGTTCTCTTTCAGAAGATGCTTGATGCCTTACGAGGGTTACTTCACTGGACCATGATACTAGTAGTCGTACAGAACCTATCTTTGGCAGACCCAGGTAAGCGATATACTTATGTATATACAGCAAGTAAATGTTGACCTCAGATGGGTCAAAGATTGGGCAAGTGAACTTGGTAGCATGTGAAGGTCACTCAGAATTTAACATACGCGGGACGTTCATTTAATTGTGGCATTGGGGTTCTGCAAGGCGTATTAAAGGACGTCTCCATATTTCATTCATTTCAACCCGTTGGTGTGTTCCCCCTCGACAAAAACTCAGTTTCTAGTCTTAAAATGAATGCAGATAAATATACTTGTGGGGAACACCCTGTAGGCACTGAGCAATGACACTGTCTAGAGCACTTTGAGGCTAACACCGACGTCTGGAGAGATTAATCTTCAGAAAAAAGTAAAAAGTCACAGGTACTCAAGTATGGTGAATATGGTGGATTGTGGAGCTGTAATACAGTTTCCGTTTCCAGAAAATCCCAAATCAGTTTGTACGTATGGGTATCTGCATTGTCATGAATATGACACAAGTCTCTAAGATCGGTTGCATGCCTGCTTTTCTCAAGTTTTTATTTCCATTTTTGAAACCACGCTGTTCTTATAGAACTTACCTGTAGCTTTACGAACTTTGTCACTTAATCTTGAACATTGGCCAATCAGAATTAAAAAATAAGGCATACTAAACTTTTTCCCGCGCTTTTTATTACTTTACGATGACAGACCTAGCTTGGTCTATGCACAGCTACTGCTTATTATTGACGCGCCTCTGTGGCTCAAATTTATATATCCAGGTTCCATCAACTTTAAGTATGAGTACGAGGGCTGAGCAAAAAGTTCGTAGAATTTGTTAATAAAAATAAAAGTGCTAGTGTTGTTGCACTCAAACTTTTACATGTTTAAGATCCATTCAATCCTGACAAAATTTGAAAGTTTCAGACAAATCGCTAGAAAACTCTCGTCGCTATGACTCCTTCTACAACGTATGTAATGTGTACCCGGAGCACGCCATGACGTTAACGTCATTTGACAATATTTTAACGTTATGACGACGCTCTATCAGCATATAATTATGGTCTTTGCTGCATGTATGCACATTAGATCGACCTCATAATCAGCGGTAATTAATAAATCTGAATGTAAAGTAATTTATATCTCTAGTCGATCAGAAATTTATAGAATAAATTAAAGACTTTTACATAATACTGTGAGTTGACCGTAACCCTCATCGTTACAGCTTGGCATAACAAGATTCCCTTTTTATCCACACTTTTTTTAACTTAAATCTCTCTCAACTCTTAGCAAATTGGACCTCCAGCTCTTTCTGTTCTAATGTTAAGATTGCTGCTTTATTTTGGAGACGAACTGCCAAAGCCGATTCTCATCACACATGATAATCATGTTAAGGAACCTATCATCTTCATGCGTATTTGGCCGTCAAAACTACTTTCAGACAATAACCGTTCTTTCCTGCTCCTCAAATGTCAATAACTTTTGCACACATCGTGCGAATAGATGATACATGTGCAAGAGATCATGCAAAACAGTTCTTACATTTTAATCCGGGGATTATACAGCTCTCTAAACGTTTGAGTGAGGTCTTTTTCACGACGTCACAGATACACGTCACAAGTTTATCACTTATTATCTTTGCACGCCCATTCCTTGGGCTTATGCAAAGGTCTTTCTTCATTACTTAAACCTTAACGCCACTTGAACATTGACATTTTTTACATTTCTGATGATTTCTCAGCTAGTTGTAATAAATTATAGGTTTCAGTTGGCAAAAATCATAAATTTAAAAATAATTTTATCGCTATGCGAGTTTCTTTCACATCTCGTAAAACCACATTTTGCTGTATTTTTCCTCCAATAGGGCTCACAAAATCTATCGCCATTCCTTTATTTTTCGAGAGCGGCATCGGAAATTTAGTATGGAACATTTAATGGCACCATTCTTGACGTTGATATAGTTTCAGTAGATTTGAATAAGACAATTTTAAAATTTGATGCTTTTTTAAAGCATGACATCAGTGAATTAACGGCGTGCTCCAGGGTAGTGGACCCTGCACTTTTTAAGGTTTGAATAAAAATAATTAAAGTGGATTTAGACTTATGAAACTTTACTTGGAAATTGATATTAGACCATATTTACGCATGTGAAAATCTAAAGACAATGGGACTTCAAATAAAAAAGTTATGAAGAAATTCTACGAACTTTTTGCTCAGCCCTCGTAGTTCTAAAATTCTATATTTGTCACAATTGTGGCACTTCACCTTTTGGCATTTCTAAACATAAAAGGGCATTCTCATACGAGTAGCCGTTTTGCTTTTTAGTCAAGCGATGGGAGCTCACCGAGCACAAACCTCTCTAAGTTTTAACAGCTGAATCAAAATCTTATGAGCTGAGCCGGATGACACGCCAACCCTATCAGCAATATTTTTAACTGTAAATCTGGCGTCTCGTTTAACCATGCCAGCCACAACATATATATTAGTATTGGTAACATCGGCTTTGGGCTGACCAGGCCGGGAACAATCTTTGAGGTTAGTGAAGCAATCTTGAAATTTCTTGTGTCACCTGAAAATTTACGTTTTGGACACTGCAGATGTTCGATATATCTGACACAATTCATTATATGTCTGTGAACCTTAAATGTTTAGATTAACGTGACCTTTTATATAGGCCCTATTAAGTTTTCATTAAAGACACTTCAATAACTTTTGAAAGAGTGAACAGATTCAAATAAAATTTCTCTCCATTATTCAAAACCACTCCCCACGTGATATCACCGCAATTTCCACGTGTTTCCTATAGTCATGTGGTAAGGAGGCTAATTAGTGCCAGAATTAAATGAATATCCCTCGTACATTTACAGAGTAAGTAAGGGTACAAAGATCAGGACTCGATACAATCAAGAACCACACCTGACCCAGGATACCAATGGGAAAGTGACAAACTCACAGGTCAGCCCTTTCCCAGCAGGTGACCACAAGGCACAATAAACAGACGCGGACAAAGGCATAGCAAACGCAAAACAGAAAAAACATAAAAGATCCAAAAAAGAAGTACCGCCTTTGAACAGTCAGAAAAATATTTTACTGGAGGGTTTAAACCGGTTTGACGGTGCACAAACCTCCCCCTTAGTTCAGATGTGGATCAAGACACAAACACAAAAAATAAATAACACAAATGATCCTCAAAAGAAAACCACCTTGGAACGGTCACTCAAATATTTTACTGGAGGGCTTAAACTACTTTAACGGTGCACCAACCTCACCGTTAGTTCAGATGTGGATCAAGACGCATAGATGTTTGGTTTGCAAGAAGGACCCAACTTATCAATGCATCATCTCCCAGAACATATAAATCAAGATATAAAAAGAGGATAAAGCAAAGATAAGGACTCAACAGTAAACAAAGCTGAACACCGGAGCAAAAGAAATCCAACAGGTAAACCCCAGTAGGCCCGACAAACAGCCAAAACGTCTCCCTGCCCTTCACTATAGTGTACATTTTATTTTCTTGTCCTTAGGGATCATGGGTTTATCGTGGAACTTTGAAACTATTAGAAGGTCACTGATGAAGCCTAAATTGCAGAAACTAGCTAATCTGGCCCAGGAAATAGGCACACTCTGGTTTCAGTTCTTTGGTGCAGTCTTTGCTTCCAGAGGACATCCTTTTAGGAACATATTTAAACATGATGGGCCCGACCAAAATACATGACATCAGGCCCCAACCCTCTTATCTACAAATAAGTCTTTACGTCAGAACCATCATAGAGTCTGAGGTTCGAAGCAGCATACAGAAAGAAGCTCCAACATGAACTAACCCAAAAGGCATCGTTTTGAATTGATCCATCTGTCTTTGGGACAAGGACAATAGGATGATAAGGATGGGAAATTGAATGTTCTATCACAAATTGCTATATTTTCCAGCATCTCAGACTTTTAATAAGGTATCAGGTAACGATTTGACCTAATCGATTTAGCAGTCAGTAACTTAATGTCATAATGCATAGTGTTGGTCCTTTCTGGTATACTAGTCAGTACATCCAGGTACTGTGTTATTAAAGCCTCCTCCTCAGCTTTTTTATCTGAACTTAAATCTGTTGATGGGCTTATGTCTTTGTTCGACTCAACGTCTTTCTTAGAGGGAAAGTGCAGTCTTTAATGAGTATTCTTCTGTCTCCTCATCACTATCATTCCCTAACCACATTGTTACATTGTTTCCTTGCTTAACATATTGCATTTAAATGTTATGGTAGGTAGAACCATTCACGTTGTTTCTACAGTCAACACGTCAACACGTTTTAACACCTCAAATACTTCAAATGAACCTTTCTATTGAAGTTACAGGTTTTTTTTACTTTAAGTGGGGAGTAAAAGTAAAACATTTTTACTTATATAAACGTACGCGTCCTTGCTCATTTGTCATAATATATATTCTGATTGCCCTCAACTTTCTGCATTTTGAATTACTAATTAACATATTTATATAGTCATAGGTCAATATGACCAGCTTGTCACCATACGCTCCACAATATTGCCATAGGACCCCAGACTATACGTAATTGTTGAAATAGGAAACACCCTAACGATGATTGTGAAACTTCCCTAAATGACACAAAAGCGTGAACAAATGAATGAAAAAATGATATTCTCTCTAATAGCATTTCATTTCGAATCATTGTTTTTGGAAAGCATATATTTCTTCTTGTCTTGCAATAATGCCTTTCATCACCATTAATTACTCATTCGTAACTTTCTTATCGTTTGAAATTTGATGAAAGAACGCAAATGCACCACATCTGACATCTGATGTGCAGTTAGGAGCTTAATAATGAACGTGAGACAATTCATTTTCTAAATTGCCACTCGTTCTGATGTTGAAACCATTTTGTTTGCCAGCGATGCCTCGTTCTGGTATTGGAATGCTAAACATGCATTTACTATTTGGAAGGCACGCTATCTTATGCATAGAGACTCGATAGAGCAGTTTAAGTCAAACCCATTTTAACATTGTGTACTTTTGTGGGATATTTTTTATATATAGTTGCCCCAAATGAGAATCCGCTTAAAAAGGTCGTCTCAGCAGGATCCACAAGGCTTGATATTGTCAAGATTTATTTAGCTACATAACAGTCAATTTTGAAATGGCTCAGTAATATAGAACAAAGGCTTGGAAGATGTTTTGCTAGGAATAGGTTTAACAGGTGGAGATCGTTTGTCACCTTGTTAAAATCATAGTGACTAAATAATTGTTGTAGTAACTGATAAGTCAAATATGGTAGAACATATAAAGCCCAGTTGTCAAGCAAAACAATCACAAAGAAGCTGGTTTTCATATAGATGCTAGACTGAATGTTCCTTCAAACATCAAAGGAAATTGCACAATTTCATGAAATGCACGTATAATATGTACCCATTGCATGAAAGGAAAATTAATCTAATTCAGACCATCTTAAGATAAAAACAACAAAGTAAATATAGCGTCTTTGCTGTATGCATGGGTGAAAGTTTTTTTAAGAGTGCTCCTATATTCAGGATTTTGAGGCTAACTTTCTGTGGAAAGTCATCCTCAGATCCCTGAATAAAGCTTCAGCACCATAGAGTCTTTGTTTCTATGAGCATGATGAGAAGTTTTACCTGAAATTATATATATTTGATAGCAAACTGAGAGTGTTAAGATCTGATTTAAGTTCAGGATTTTTGATAGTTTTCAACTTTCATCCTTATGCTCTAAGGGTAGCTTAGGATCAACGTTATCTCTAGGGGCACAGCAAAAACTCTTATCATATTGGATGATGTGATCTGGCCCCCAGGTTATAAAAGTACGAAAGGTGGCAAAGACCAGGAATTGATACAATCAAGTACCATACCTGACCCAAGTTACCACATTGGAAAGTGACAAAAACTCAATTATACATCACAAATAATGGCCCAAAGGCCAGCCCTTTCCAAGCAGGTGACCACAAGGCAGCAATGAACTAACACAAGACATAAACTCAACTGAGCATGAAATTTCAACTGCTCATAAAAACTAAAATGGTGAAAAATTATGATTTTTCTTGCTATAAAATTCTCACCTGCTAATCAAGAATACTTTTCGTGCGCAGCTGAGTCGAGTATGAGTTTTTTATAACCTCTGGCCCTGGTCTTGGCTGGGTGCCTAGGTCACTATATTAGGCGATAATATACTCACTGCTAACACTCCTCTGATCGTGTCTACTGGTAGAATTGTTGCTTTGAAAAACACGCTTCTGAAGTTCTGAAGCATATCTGTGTTGTCAACCGGTAATAACAGTGCATTATGATGTATTAAGAGACCCTGTAATAACGGTGAAAGAATGATTGCGTGATAATATTAAGAATTTGCAAATTGATACTGACACGAACAGGAACAAACTCAGGAAACATCTCATTGTTGATAGAAATTTAAAGACACCAAATTATAGTGTACATCGGTTGAAAAGGGATAATTTTGCCATTATGAACAAACAAGCTGTTTCAGGTCCTCTTTATGAGTACAAAAACTCGATAATTCAAACTTCGATTTTTGAAATACACACCCATTCGAATTAAGTTTAAGACACACTTATTCCATAAAGGACCAATTCATGATCTATTTTAATAACCGTCTTTAATAACATAATTATGATTTGGGTGCGTAAAAGAAACAATTTCAGGCGTTTCTTTTACTCGCCCAAATTGTATGTTTCAAATTACTATTTTTAAGGCCATAAGGTGTCAGGAGGAAGAGGCATAGAACGCAAACAGTCACACGACAGCAAGAACACAATTTAAATAAGCAAATACATGTATCCGCTCTAAGTATTGCATTACCGAATAAGGACCAAATACCAAAAAGTAAGTGAGTATGATCAGGAAATACCACAATCACAAACTGCAGAGAAACCCCTGGCATCGTGAGGAAGAGCTGAACAACAATCACGTGACACAAGGAAGACAAACAAAGCAAAGCAACCAGCTCTCTCTTCCCCATCGAGATGATTGCAAAACTAGAATGGAAACAAAGTAATCCCAAAATGGGAGTAACAATAAACAACGAATCAACAACAACAGAACCGGCAGGAAAACAAAGAAATCAAATCAACACATTGTGATAAACCAAATAAAAGGACTCTTTAACTCACATGTAGTATGTGCTAACGACAACCTCTAGTCGAGCCACGGCGGGCCCAGCTAAAGGAAAGCATCAGCCACCGACCAAAATGATGATAAGAAGATATGCATAATGCGATAGAGAGAGAGAGAGAGAGAGAGAGAGAGAGAGAGAGAGAGAGAGAGAGAGAGAGAGAGAGAGAGAGAGAGAGAGAGAGAGAGAGAGAGAGAGAGAGAGAGAGATCATTATTTTCCTGTTTTGTTGCGTCTGACAGAAACAGATGATTATATGGTTATAAAACTGATCTGGTTGTATATAATTGCGCTATTATGGAGCGAATCGCCAGAGAATACAATTGTCTTACAAGTTTCGACCATTTAAACTATTTCTTGATGGAGTTTTGAGTTGATGCGCACTTTTTATTCGCTGTTTTCTTATTGTGTCCGTTCTCCTCCAATGAGTAGATCAAATTGTTTCAAGGACTACTGTACGTGCGCAGTCCTGTTAATATGTCCGTTCTCTTTCAATGGATACTGCTTGTGTGCAGTCCTGTTAATTATCCCACTACTGTTTGTGCACAGAACAATAACAGCCACATGACATCAAGAAAGGAATCAAAGTATAGCAACCAACTCTATTTTCCCCAGCAAAATGATTGCAAAACTAGAAAGGACACTAAGGACTGCATAATAAACAAGGGCTAAACACAAAACCCCTTCAAGCAATGGGAACAACAATAAACAATGAAACAACAACAACAGAACCACACCACCTTAGACAAACACAAACTGTTCAGCTCGCGTGGAGAAGTCCTAGCTGATTCAATGTATCAACACAAAGAAACAATCAAATCAATTAACATACTGTGATGAAACAAATTAACGTTATGAATATACATTTTTTGCGAAGCATAATATGTTCGAGGTGACCTGGATTTTAGTTTCCCAGCTGATGTCCCAATGGCATTTCTCCTTGCTTTATCTTAACTTTGTTGGTGACTTCGTTTTGTTAAATTGATTACGTCATGGACAGGAAATTTCATTTTTCTAATCAAGCGAAGGCTTGGGAGATAAATTGCCCTCCTGGGTTAACGTAAGCTATACTGGTGAACAAAAGAAAGGATTCTTTCCACGCTCATGAAATTACAATTAGGAACTTGTCACGTCAAAGTTGAATGGATTTCTTCTTTCGTCACTGGACTGTTCGGTATTCTAAGCCCTCTGTATATACAACAAGCAACATCTACTATCCAACCTTTGCTTTAATTTTTAACATATCGAAATGTGGCCTCCGAAACCGAGTTAAGAATTCCCTACAAAAAGACAAAACTGGCACATCAGGGTCTCCAGATATTTTTTACTTGGCCATAATTATGACATTATGCGATTTTATGTGTAGCGACTCAAAATGTTATTGGGTTTGGTTAGATAATCACGCCGTACCAAGAAACGATGTACTTTATGCCCTCCGTAAATCCATTCTTTAGAAACATTGTACAAATACATGCATGCATGCATGATTAGCACTAAGCTTGTATTTACCACTAAACTTTGTCTTGCGAATAGGGAAGGCTCTACCGCGGTTGGGCAGGCTCACTTAAAATTTCACTGGCCTCCCGCGTGATAAGCCCCGTTTTCAAATGAGGAAGCCTTTAAGTAGAATGTCTGTAGAGCATGTTTAAATCATACTTAGAGGATCGAAAAATAAAACAGACGGAAAAATCGTTTCTAATCTGATTCATCTTCGACAGATGTATTTGAAATTTGGCAAATGTGATAACTATCACATAATTTAATGGCATTTCGTATGTTCCCTAATGTGGAACTTAAAACGTTCGTAGTAAACTGAAGATATCTGATCGGTGCCATACATGTATCATTGTAACATTCATGTCACGCTCGTAGCGTCTTTCAAGGGAAAGCCAACGACAGAAACAATCAATATTTGAACAGTATTCTAATCTTACGTTCCCTGGACCCAGTCAGCATATAAAAGCGGACCCTACTAACGTTCCGCCAACAAAACGCCATTCAAATGGCGTTTCGCTGGCGGACCGATAGTCGCCCAAGACTGTAAGCTGGCTGAGGATCATATGCAAGGGAATCTCAGTCAGTAAGAAAGACTAAAGACTTCAATCGAATATTAGCTGGAAGGGGACCAATCGATAAGCTGGCCCATCGCAAATATTCGAATTTACATCATATACATTGTTTTGACCTTGATCTACGCTAGGATTAATGTTCTTGCTCAAGGACACAACGCAGTGACGCCGGTGAGGCTCGAACCCGCAGCCCCTCGGTCCCGAGTCAAACACTCTACCACTGAGCCACTGCGCTCCCTCCAAAGTTTATTGTATCAAACCAGAAGGAGGAATCCATTAGTATATAAAGGGTAAATGTATAAGTCCAGTTAATCAACTGAAACTTTGATCAATTATTTTAAAAGTTCAGCATTTGTTAAGTTTTTGCGGTCGTTTGTAGATCGAACAATACGCAAAGAACATTCCATCAAAATTAAATTTAATCTTTATAAAGTACGAAGGCTACCAGACACTAGATCTTTTATCATGGTTTTCGATAAGCAAGTGAAATATATTTTATGTCAAGAAATCAAATTTATGAACCTTTACGTACTGCAGACTGTGTTTTCAGATGAATTGATATGCATTGCTGTAGAACCAATAACGACTTAACGACAGTTCTATCCTGCCAATAGGGGCCCCGACGCGAGAAAATCTGCCACCGGGGTTTCCGAAATCGTGAGACTATAACCAGTCTGCTCAGCTATGAATACTAGCTAAAGGGTGTTAAGATATTGTATTCCATAGTAAAATTGTTATAGTGTCAGTTTAGTAGTAATGCGCCAAATTACATAAATGACTCTGGTAATAAGTATGCATTCTTAAAAAAATTAAAAAAAAAACAAGAGGATTTTATCAAATACTTTGCCACGAAAAATTGATCTCTAAAAACCAATACAACGTTAATATTTTGGGGCTAGAGAAACAAAATGGGGGGTATACAGCAAAGAACTGTTGACATGCACTGACCTTATTGACCAGAATCTTTCGTAATTGATTGAACTATTTTCCATGGACCTGCATTTATTTTATATAAACCTTTGGGACGTTGCTGAAAACATCCAACCAAATTTCAGAAATGTCACAAATTGTGGAAAATGTCGGATTTTCCAGAAAGTTTGAAAACATTACCCATAGAAAGTATAATTTTATGACGTCAATGATTTCAAACATGATGTCAAATGCTATGAAACATCACAGGCAACAGCATTCCCTGTTCAATTATTTGAAATTCTATGATGAACTGCGGAACGAACTTCCTTACCAACCTCTAGAATATCAATTGTTTGCGTGCAGAATGTAGAGTAATGCTTAGGCTAGTTCTTTGTTATGCCTGACACAGGTTTAGATAAAGAAAAAAATTCAGCGTACAATTTTAAATATTTTCTTACCCATAATTTTAAGCATATGTTTTGGGTGCTCAAAAGAATCGTCTCAATGGGACGGTTCTTGTGAGTACCAGCAACATATGTTTTGGGTGAGAAATAAGAAAATTAGTTTATTCTGTTACGCATTCTTAACTTAAGTCCTGTAATAAAATTAATAAATATATGCTATTGTCAATACAATGGCACACATTATAAAATATATGGAACCTGTGCAAATTGCACAGGTTTTATATTTTGTATATTTTCCCGTGGTTGTAACCTTGAACCCTTTTAATTCTGGATACCTGCAAACCGGTACTTTGGCAAACAATGAAGACCCAGATGACCCTATTTCATCAGAGTTATGACTGTTTGCAAAGATAAAACAAATCTTTATGCCATAAATTAATCATTAATCAGAAATGTATACCTTCTGACCCACTAAAATACGACATTGGCAATTCCATACTTATTCTTTAACATGGGAAAATCCATCAGAATGAAACGGGTTAACTAATCAGAAAATATACTTGTCTATTTTAGAACATTGTAAACGTCGGAAGCTGGCAAATGAGCAAAATGCAGATATATACTTAATTTATCTTGAATATGTACAAAATGATTTCAACACTGATTCAAATGTAGAAATCCACTTGGGATTGTAGCAAGAATATAAACTTGCTACGCGAAATGATCCCCCTAGCAAGAGATGGGACGATTTGGACAATGGCATAGAATTTTAGTAAGATAGTTTTGGTTTGATCTCGATTTTGCACTTTTAAAATGCATCGAAAAGTTTACCCTAGAAACAATGACTAATCCTGTCTGTCTGCGACTAACACATGTACCCCGTACGAAGAGGACTATTTTCTTACACCAGTCACTCAAATCAAGACTACAAAATAGATTTAATAAGAACTCCAGATATTGGTATAAAGCATACTTCCCGTAAAAATGGACCTTGTGCCTTGAAAAGTAAAACAAGTTCCAATCAACCTACATATATTTGTAGGAATACATTATCCTAATACAATGTAGCACCGCAGAATAACCATGATAACCAAGCGAGTATTAGTACTATTAAAACTGTCGGGTATGGGGCCCTATCTATGCCATCGCTATTTGCATCTTGCAATTGTCTGGTGTCGTTTTCCCCTCCACAGCCTTCCACATATTTTACGTACGATTGTAACATTAAGCAGCTTCTGGCAAATATTAAGTGATCCAGGTTGATTTAAATAATTGGTGCTTTGTAAGACATGGCTGTTTCAGATTCGCTCTTTTAATGTAAAAATCTGACTTTTGCAAAAGAAGAAAAAAGCTGTATCTACCTACAGTAGTCATGTACCAACCATGCATATATACAGCCATATAACTACCGTCTTAGCAAAAGCATAGTTCATGAAATCAAATTTGGTGATATAGCTGTCATGTAAATAAATGCATATAGTTACAGGTATTTTGATATGGATTGGCAGTTTGAGATGTTAAAAAGAGTAAAGTCAATGGTTATGATACTTGTCGAGGGAGTCCATATCAGTATCCCTAAGGGCTATCCTGAAGGTGGAGTCTGGACCGCCCCTTCCCACTCCGGATCCGCGCATGCGCCCTGTCAACCGTCTTTCTACCCATGTAAAACATAATCCAGCAAGAAATCTAATCGCTGGAATCTCTACCTTAATTATTTCTTAACGTTGTATCATATTTGTTTTAAGACAGTTAACATCGATTTAGGCCAGACAAACGAGGGATATAGCTCATAAAGGTTTTATCTGCAACTTTGTTGCTATAGCAACGAAATTGTTTAAAGATTTCACGTTATTGTCGCTTAAAGATTGGAACTGTTACTCTGGACGGCTGACACATTCTGCTTTGATTACATATTTATGATGACCTGATATCGTCTAAAGGAAGACATTGATTAAAAAAAAACTAGTTGATTACATCCTTGGAATTTAATTTGGAAAGTCCAATAAAATCTCAAATTGTATTGCAAACTGTACATATTTTCAATTTCAGCTATTTTCAAAAAACCGCAAGCAAATCTCATATGAATAAAAGGCAATAGTTATTCTGTTTATGCATATTTAATTAGGGCTGTGTAATGTCAAACAGTCTAAATGTCTACTGTCCATTTCTTCCCATTCTCTACTATACAGATAGCTGTAACTTTCTTATTTTTCATTTAATTAGGGCTGTGTAATGTCAAACAGTCTATGTGTCTGCTGTCCATTTCTTCCCATTCTCAACTATACAGATAGATGTAACTTTCTTATGTTTCATTTAACTAGGACTATGTAATGTCAAACAGTCTAAATGTCTGCTGTCCATTTCTTCCCATTCTCTACTATACAGATAGCTGTAGCTTTCTTATGTTTCATTTAATTAGGGCTGTGTAATGTCAAACAGTCTAAATGTCTGCTGTCCATTTCTTCCCATTCTCAACTATACAGATAGATGTAACTTTCTTTTGTTTCATTTAATTAGGGCTGTGTAATGTCAAACAGTCTCAATGTCTGCTGTCCATTTCTTCCCATTCTCTACTATACAGATAGCTGTATTACTTGACGTTTGGCTTACTGTAAAGGCGGCAACTTTAATATTCATATCTGGGCGATGTTCGGCTATTTCATCTGCTAAGGAAGGGAAATCAGGTTTTATTTATAATTTGGTAAAGACGGTTAATAAGCTTTTTTGAGCCGCGCAAACGTGCGTGCATTTCATGATAATCCTAACAGTATACTGACTAAACTCACATTTATTAACCCTTAAAGCGCATAATCATAAAATGTATGTTTTTGTCGTCCACTTATTTGTTTGAAGCCTCATAGATAAACAGTGTGGATCCAGATCAGACTGCTCCTGTAGGGGCAGTCTGATCTGGGTCCACAATGTTTGCCTCCCTGCTTATGTTAAATAGACATTTTCAGATGCAGTTATTTTGCTAGCGTTTTAAGGACTTAATAATGGCTTAGGTGATGGCACAAGGTAATACAGTTACTTTTGAGTAAAACCACGCCTCATTTTCAGCTTTTACCTATGCCTAAAGTGGACCAGTCCTAATTACGCATTCATGAGGCGCCGCCTTTACAGTAAGCGAAAAGTCAAGTAATAACTTTCTTATGTTTCATTTTCCAGGTTGCATGGTTTGACAAGGGCATGCATTTTAGACTCATTTGATTTCAAGGTTACGTTCCCTGTAAATCCTTTGTCATTTAATGACAGGTAACTTAATACAAAATGGCAGTCTGGGGTGTTATAAGGAGGCGAATACATAATGTAGTTTGTATTTGTTTTGTTATGCATTTCTTTGTGTCCATTCTAGTCTTGCAATCATCCTGAAGAGGAAGAGACAATTGGCTGCTTTGCTCTTATTGTCTTACAGATGTATTGTTACTATCGCGGTGCCGTGGGTTGGTCTGCAGTGTGTGATTGTGGTATTTCCTGAGCATACGCACTAACTGTTCTCACAACATAAGATACGATCCCCTCTACATCTAAGCATGCATTGCAAACATGGTCACAAAACATTTTCGATAAACAAATCAATAAATAACCACAAAACATTTGAATGCAAACAGGCATCATTAACTTTATATGTTCCTTTAGCTAAATATTATGATTGGACGAACGGATCACATTTTATTCCTTTAGCATTTTGTAGGAACTTTAGAGTTGCGTAGTAACCTTGAAGTTCGCAATTAATTATTGCCAATTGATTTCCTTTGACCAAATAAAGTTTTGGTGAAGCAAATCAAATACACGTTTAGATAAGACATGATGACCATATCTCATCACGATAATTTATCAAACTCGTCGTGAAATAAGATATATAATGGTTGAAAACTCCTTTTACGATCTACCAGTCGTCAAGTAAGCTGCCAAAAGAGGAGAATACATCCACAGGCAAAGACCATTTGGGTTTAAGCAATGAAACACACAAGATAAACACATAATAAACAGACTGATTTAGAGAAAAAATATACTCATGCACTACTTCAAATGTTATTGTAGTAATTATATTCTTTATTCCCTCCAAGATAGGGTAAAAACAGAAAAATAATAATAATAAAACCAGCAATATAACTATATGAAACGAATTTACAAACATTACTCGAAAAAGACAAGGTAAAGCAAGTCACCCTAATGGCAAAAACAGTCCCGACAGATAACCAAATACGTGACATGTCATTATGACCACCCAAGCGACGCACTCGTACAGGGTCAACCCACAACGTCGGCGCAATGCACGTGCACCATTTCGACGCGTAAAAGGCAATTTATACTTATGAACATAAATGTACTCTTGAAGTAAACGAATAAATACGAATCTGTATATCTGCATTATACTCCCCCCACTCCATAAAGCCTACCCTTGGCGTAACGAAGGTCCAGGGAAAACCTAACTGAGTCTCGAATCTTTAGCCAACACCATTGTTTAAGCGACCAACTAAGGCCTGCAGATCTAGGCAGTCTCGCCAGAGCCTTCACTGTTTGCATATTGTTACATCAGCATGACTGCAGATGAAGGCCCAGTCAAAATACAGACACATCTACGTACGTCCATATGCACATATGCTGTGTGTTATTTAATATTTTTACTAATGAACCCTGTGATTAGCCATGTTCATTAAAAGAGCAAAACCAAGATTTTGATTTAGTTTACCCAGTGTTATAACAAATTGTTTTAACATCTATATTAGGGAGCTTAGTGGCTCAGTCGGGGAGCATTAAGCTGGCGATAGAAGGGGTGCTGGTTCGAGACACATCAGGGTTACTGTTTTGTGTCCCTGAGCAAGACACTTTATCCGCTGCTAAGTAATGGTTCAAGCCAGGTAGACAGAAAATCGTCACGACATATATACAACTGAAGAAATGTTGACTGGGACGTAAAGTTGGATTGAAGGTTTGCTGGTTCAAGACTGATCAGAGTTACTGTGTGGTGTCCTTGAGCAAGACCCTTTATTCACTGCTTAGTACTAGTTAAAAGTAAGTAAGGGTGCGAAGGTCAGAAATCAGCACAATCAAGTACCACACCTGACTCAGGATACCAATTGATGGGAAAGAGACAAACTCACAGTTAGACACCACAAACGAGAGCCAAGAGGCCAGCCCTTTCCCAGCAGGTGACACCAAGGCACAAATAAACAGACTCGCACAAAGGCATAGCAAACACAATGGCAGAAAAAACCTAAAAAATCCACAAAAGAAGTACCGCCTTGGAACGGTCAGTAAAATACTTTACTGGTGGGCTTAAACCGGTTTCACGGCACCAACCTCAACCTTTAATTCAGATGTGGATCAAGACACATAGATATTTGGTTTGCATGAAAGACCCCACACTGAACAGTGCATCATCTCCTAGAATATATAAATCAAAATATACAAGGAGATGAAGCAAAATATAAGGACTCAACAGTAAATAAAATTGAATACCGGAGCTAAAGAAATCAAGTGAACCCAAGTGGACCCAACAACCCAGGTAGACAGAAAATTGTCCCGACATGGCTAAAATTGTTTACTGGGACGTAAAGCACCAAAACAAATAAACACAATCTATAATTTTTGTTTGTTTTTGCTTTATTTGATTCTTTACGTCCCAGTCAACAATCTTTCAGTTACACCGGGACGGGTCTTCCTGGGTTGAACTAGTACTAAGCTAGGATTAATGTGTCTTGCTCAAGGACACAACACAGTGACGCCGGTGAGGCTCAAACCCGCGGTCCTTCGGTCTGGAGTCAAGCACTCTACCACTGCGCATCCTACAATCTATAATTGATAAACGAACATGGGAGCCTGAAAAAAGCATCGCTTACTGCTCATCTGTAGGCATCTGTAGGCAAAGCTGTATACAAGTTAAAACGCATAATTATGCCAAATAGAATAATTAAGTTTCTCCTCAGTTTTCCCTGAATGCTTCTGTGTATCTAATGCTTTGTCTGAGCTGCATTTTCTTGACTACACTTATAACATGCATAGAGAATCTTACATGAGTGCTCATGTTTTATTGAATTTATTAATCGAGTTGGGGAAAAGAGATAAAATGCGGGGCTTGCCGAGCATTTTATCTCTTTTTCGCAACGAGTTTAATAAATTCAATAATACAATAGCACGTATGTTAGATTCTATTTATCATATGACAATATTTTGAAATCTCATTTCTGGCGAAAAACGTTATGATTTTGTCATCATGTACGCAACGTTCTTAAGGACATCATAACGTTTCCCGTAAAAATGTAAACCACTAGTGGTTTATCGACTTTATTGAATGGCGTTATTTCACTCCAACTTATCAAAGTATTCCTAATAACAATAAACTACTCTAGAATATGAATTAACCCTGTACTCCATAGCCTATTTATAGATTATGACATCATTTTCTATTTTTAGAAACATTGCAAAAAATCAACAGCATATTAAGTAATGTTTTGAATACTTTTGAAAAATATGGGAAATATGTTCAAATACGTTGTATTTCAAAGGCATCAAAAGGCGTTATTACGCAGTATATACATGTATAAGCTTTCCTACCCTAGTATTTGATAATATATCTGGAATAAAACACATAAGAAGATGACATTATTCAAGGTTGCATTAAGTTGATGTTAAGTGGTTGAACGTATAACAAGACGTTCATTTCTGTACTTGTTGAAATAAAAGAGTCATGGTTTCGTCTAAATACAAAATTGTTGGTGTTGGTACAATTAATTCGTATTCTTGCATACAATACTGACTGTTTTCCCATGTGCTAACATTTACTAACATTTAAGGAAATACAAAGAAGTAGAATTTATTTGGATTTTAACTATTTAATTAAACAAAGCTGTATTGTTTGTTTTATTTGCTTTGGCCAATGTAATTCGACGGTTATCGGCAAATATAGCCATATTGCGTAAACCATTTCTGAAATTGACAGAACCACCTGCCACTAGCATGGATGTGACAGACAATTAGTGTTCAATTATCAGAAGCATAATACAATGCCCTTGCTTCTGGCAGATTCATTCTGAAGAGAGTTACGTTAACACACCAGGTAGGCGGCAATCGAAAACGTTAATACCATCGACGAACGTAGATCAAAATAGTTAGAAACGACAAATGGCAATCGAAAACGCTGTTTGATCCAGGTTCGTCGATTGTAAAGAGCGTTTTCGATTGCCGCCTACCCGGAGTGGTTATGGACGAAACGCGTTTGAGTTAGAAATAACAAGATGATATGTCAAAAGTTTGAGTTTGGAAATCGAAATGTCGATGACAAGGCGAAGATTTGATATAATTTCGGACATCACGACAGTTTGACTTGTCATAATATGCCAAGTTAAACTGTCGGGATGTCATGTCAAGATATAGAGATGCTATCTAAACAATTCGAGTCGAACTTGCGAGATGACCACTCGAAAATTGTGAAAATTGAGCCATGACATGAGATTTCCAACAATTTGGTATGTGCGACCAGCAAATGCTCAGACCAGCCTGCGCATACGCGCAGACTGATCAAAGCCCGTTGCTAGTCGCTTGAATATTCTATGAGTGTTAAGCTACTGACTGAACATCATTTGGAGTTTCTAAGCTTAATAGGAGACTGCACAGGCTCGCCTGAGTCTACACTTGTCAAAATGCCACATTGTTGGAAATCACATGTCACAGCTCAATTATGAATTTTCCTGATACAGGACATCGAACCCCAGACTCGCAAAACACTTTCTAAGACCCACGTTGAATTTTTTTTTTATATCCTTCTGTATAGAATTTATAAAACTCATTAGATATATACATCGTTATCTTTTTCAACGCTTATACATGTTTACAAGAATATCGCAAAAAGAATGTGTACATTTATATGACAAAAAGCATGCAGATACTAACCGAGTTATGAAAAGTATCACAGGAATTATTTCATTATAGTTCTAAAATATAGTTACTATCTGCAAATGTTTTTGCATCTCATCCATACGATTTGAATCGACAGTAAATAGTGTGTGTGTGTGTGTGTGTGTGTGTGTGTGTGTATGTGTGTGTGTGTGTGTGTGTGTGTGTGTGTGTGTGTGTGTGCAAGTGAGGTTTGGAGCCCTCTACCTCATGGATTTGAAGTCATTATGAAGGGGGAATCATGGTACTGGAAAGCCCCCTTTTATCTGGAATTATGTCTACGATTATAATTGTTCTAAAATGAGATTATTCATCGATGCATGTCATGCTTTGGCTTTGTGCCTGATAGTCCCACAGAGATGTTCGTCTTTATCAAAATTCTTGTGTTTATTTCCCATTTGATTAATGCTTCATGTCAGTTTAACATTCGAGGATGACGACTAGAAATTAATTCAATTTAAGTTTGAACAAAGAGTCGAATTATTGTTGCAATCGTTACATGAGTCCTGCTGATATGTGATTGCTCGATTCAGAATATTCAAGGTCATGTTTTGTTTGATTTGATTCTTTACGTCTCATCAACAATCTTCAGTTAAACAGGGACGGGTCTTCCTGGGTTGAACCAGTATTAAGCTAGGAT
This sequence comes from Loripinus fragilis, assembly GCA_964019695.1. Lineage (NCBI taxonomy): Eukaryota > Metazoa > Mollusca > Bivalvia > Lucinida > Lucinidae > Loripinus > Loripinus fragilis. The sequence goes on along the minus strand of OZ026517.1, from coordinate 6,009,942 downwards.
AAATGTGTCTTGCTCAAGGACCACAACGCGGTGACGTCGGTGAGGCTCGAACCCGCGACCCCTCGGTCTCGAATCAAGCGCTCTACCACTGAGTCACTGCGCTCCCATTTCAGTTTAGATGTCCACTCTGTATCTCCTGAAACCTTTGATAGGTTTTCAGTAAAATTCACTCAAGTGTTTCTCACAGTTAAATGTTGTGAGCAACTTATGACTTAGCTACATGTATGCAGACCCAAGGTCACAGTCACAGTTCAAGGTCAAATGGATGTACCCTTAAATTTCATGTCCACTCAATATCGCATGAACCCTTTGAAAGATTTTCATTAAACGTTGATCACATGTTCATCCTAGTGAGACGATGTGCAGAATCCATAATGAAACTACGTCGACTTAACCCTTAAAGCGCCAAGAAAAAAATGCATCTGAAAATGTTGTCTGCTGAAGTCGTCTGCTGCAAATAATTGCCTAGCATTACTGGCAAATTAAGTATAGAAGCAAACAGCGTGGACACAGAACAGACTGCTCCTATAGGAGCAGTCTGATCTGGGTCCACACTGTTTACCATAGAGGCTTTTTAAACATTTCAGCAGACGAGAAAAGCAGACGACTTTTGTTGCGGTTGGCGCATTAAGGGTTAAGGTCAAGATCACAAAACAATGTCATGAGTTTTACCCTTGCATTTCGTGTACAATCCAAATCTTCTGAACACTTTGAAATATTTCCATTAAACTTTGTTCAAATGGCAATGAGATGGTGCGCAAAAGGCATCATTCAGCCATGCAGACTCAAGGTCAATGTCAAAATTAAAGGTCATGGGATTTAGTTTTTACAAATCTGTGTCTGTTCCATATATTCTTGGAATCTCTGATCCAAACTTGTGAGCGCTCATCACTTGGCCTCGCTGCTAAACTTTCAACCACTCTGACAAAAGCATTCTGCGGCGGGGGATTTAGCTGTCTTTCAGACTGCTGTCTTGTTCTGAATACTCATCACTTCCAAACGATGTGTTGGCGAGCATGGAATGCTTTGGCGAGTCTCGATAGACTTTCAGTGCTGGCTTATGCCATATACCAAAATTTCATTTACTGACTTGTGTATAGTCTCCCGTTGGCATTTTAACATTTATAAGCATACTGCATTTCATGTTCAGTTGATTTGAGCAAACAACACGTTGTATAACTCCAGGGCCAGAACGTGTGCGTTCATGGGGATATACATGTAGCTAAAGTTCTAGATTCTGTGATATTGGTCAAATTATCATTTACTTGTTTGAGATATATAGAAGTAGGCGATGTTTTCCTACTATGACGCTATTGATGATTATTTATTATCATGACCTTTAAACTATATGCTGTGAGAGTTCCAACTTTGTTAGCTTTCACTTATTACACGACCCACAAGTGTGAACTATAATCACTGTGCAGATATGTCCGTCTGACCGTCTCAGTCTACTTTGATCAAATTTGGCATATGTGTGCATGGCAAAATAGTCGAACCACTGGCATGTTTAACATCTTTTTTTGATAGAAGGCTTTGCTGAGCACCAGTCCAGCCGGTGGTGGTCAGTTAGTTAAAATGCTCATAACTCTTGAACATGGTATATTTGAATCTATTTATTTTAACAATGTCGAGCCACTGGTATGCAAAACGGGGACGAGGCTGTTGGGATAATTCATAACGTAGAAAACTTCCGGACATCACAGATGCTATGTTAAATGAAAAAAAATATGAAAATCAAAGCTAACAATGACAGCAATATTTTAAAGATTTGGTATCGAAATGTTGCACAACCCCTAGATGTGCACTTTTATCATTGTGTGAGTCCGTCAGTCCGTCCAATTTGCTTTCCGCATATTCCTTCTGGCACCGGATACCGATTAATATACGTTTAACACGGGTCATGCACATTACAGTCAGTTGAGTTGCCCTAACGGACAATGCAATTTGACAAATGATTGTGCGTTATTACAGATGGTATACTCTACAATGGCTAAAAGGATACAATTAGTGAGTAATTAATTCAGACCTTAGGTCTGCTCATATTTCTACTTAGAATGTATTATGCTGCATGTGTCAGTTTGATCTCTTGTTAAAACTATGCCATTTTAGGGAAACTTTCACGTACACATGGTATACATAAAAAGGTTTAACATACCTATACATTAGACACTTATTGTCGTGCCAACCAAGAGTGACAGTGACGTAATACTTTGTTTACAATTGCTAAGTAAAACAATAACGTGTACACTTCACTTGAGCTAACGCGAATCGATAGATCACTTGTGTATTAATCATATCCGCAGGATATTATTGATACATAAGTGATATATCGATTCTAAGTCCCTGATAACTTTGTAAACAAAACATGACGTCACTGTCACTCTTGACTGGCAGGACAGTACCAGTAAAGTATCAATTAAGCAACAATATCTTTCTTTATCATATGAAGTTACTTTTGTTTAATGTCATGAATAGTGTTATGACCACACGCTACATAACACTTTTGGCGGGAACAAGTAACGTAATGACGACGTCCGTTACAACAATGCATTTTTTATTGAAATAAACAAACTTTTATGGCGATAAAATCGCATTTAAAATGTCATAAATATTATGATAAACAGAATATTTTCATAATAAATTCATTAAACTCGTCAAATTGCTGAAATGATCACTCGTGTAAGATCCTCTATATTCGAATTTTATAATGATCGACTTGACACAGATCTTGGTAACAGCTCTATCGCGTTATTGATTAACGCCCCCAAAACGTTACTAAATAAATCAAATATATGCATCTGATTTTATGCCGTTTCCTTTAATACATCGGGACAAAAACCTTGAAATACTCGTAATTAATTTTGTTGCAAATTTGCCCCAGAAACAAAACTGAAAGAAAGACGTTTGTATCAAAATAGATTTATATGCAGTGGGAAACGTAGATAACTTGCAGACAAATTATATAATATGACTACGGAATCAAGAAAAGGTGCATTATAAAACATGTGAACACACTGTCACTGATTGACCAGTTTAGGGCTTTCCTTATACATGGCATTTTAAAACTCAAAACATGCCGTTTATGTTCTTGACAAGGCATGTTTATAGTCAAAACATTTCTTAACGTGGGATTGGAATCTAGACATCACACGTTTAGAGTATAACTGTCCCACGTTAAGAATCTAAACATCACACGTTTACAGTGTATCTATCACATGTCAGTTATCTAAGCATCACACGTTCAGAGTATAGCTATTCAACGTTAAGAATCTAAGCATCACACTTTTACAGTGTAACTATCCCACGTTAAGAATCTAAACATCACACGTTTAGAGTAAAAACATCCCATGTTGAGAACATCCCTTGTTGAGAATATAAATATAATATTTTATGATTATAGACAGCCGATGTCATGAATGTTAGCATCACATTTTAAGAATATAAACATTACATGTTTAGAATGTTAACAGGCTGAGAAGCGAGACTACACCCGGTGGGTACTCTGATATTTTCATACATACGTAGGCTCAGGCCAATTTTTTGGTTCAAAATTTTGAATTTCAATATTTTTTTGGATTTTCGAGAAATTACTATTTTTTGAGGTATGAAGATTTTGTGGGTATTTTTTGGGGGTCATCATAAAATTGGACTATACTTAGGGGTCATTTTTATGCATTTCAGGGTCTTTTCATAAAGTCAAGGTACAGAATGGGGGATATTTTTTTTTTGGGGGGGGGTGCTAAAATTTCAAATACTTTTTGGAGGTGCTTGAAATTCCTGATATTTTTTGGGGTGAACGTTAGATGCTGGGCCCGAGCCTACGTATGAAGAAAAAAATGTGCGTACCCCCCCCCCTGGGGACTACACTTCTAAATAAAATTATAAAACTTACCGTTTTCCTTAAGACCGGCTATAACTTTACATCAGTGTCTGGCAGAAACATCTTGTTTCTTGCTGAAAAATTAAATTTAAAATAGATATATTGGAACTTGCCCATGGGGAATTTCAGTCACATCACAGGGAGTATATCAGATTAAAGAATCAGTCAGCATATTTACGCTGTAAGATCAGACCTCGAGGTTATAAAACTTTTTTTATGCTCAACTCAGCTGAGCACAAAATGAATCCTGCTCATGAATGTTAAAATGCCAACAATTGTTCGCATTTTAACATTTATTAGCATGATAAATACAACATCTGAGAGACTTAAAGCCAGAAACTTCTTTATTTGTTGGTATTTTAGTTTTTATGAGAAGTCGAAAGTTCGTGCTCAGTTGAGTTGAGCATGAAAAAGGTTTTATAATGTCGGGACCAGGCTGTTGGATAATTATGAAAAGGACGTTTGATAACACTGGTCGGTGCAATTTCATATTACGATGAGAGTTAACGCATAAAACACGCTAAGGTAAATGTTCTATGATGTCAAACGCTAGTTGCCTGCCAAAATGCCTGAACAAACAATGCAGACCCATATTAGACTGCTTCTTTACTGTAAAATTCCGCCGCTCATTACATTTGCTATATCAGCAATAAATAAGTGCGACCACAATCACAGATTGACAACCATTGTATCACCACCTCAGAACGAACACTGGTTGATACTAAGTAATGAATATACCATGGTTTGTCCGCCTGTACGTGGAGATAATCCACGAGCTTTAGCGAGTTTTTCTCTCGTACATGTACAGGTGGAAAGCCATGGTATAACTATTTTATACAACTTATATCAGTCTAGACATTTCGCATTACGAGGTATTTTGAACTAAAGTTGGTCCAAATGGTGTCCCGTGGTACCAAGGTATCCTTGATGCCATTGCTGAAGTACCTATAGAGTGTTTAACTGGCATTAAAACTTCCTAATCTATTCAATGTATCATCGCAAGAAATAAAGCTAACTGTGATAAAACAAAGAAAATTGTTCTTAACTGACAGACAGTCAGAGCTAATGAAAACCATAAGATGAGCCACGATGTGTCCAGCCTAAGACAAGCATCAGTCGCCTACCTAGACTTGAGCCAGTCTATCGCCAACCCACAGGTGAAACTTTTCTTTCGGGGTCAACAATGAGTCAGAGGCCCGATCCAACGTCGTGCACTCAACGAGAGAACCAAAGCTATAAACCGCGATTTATAACCAGACATACATAGCTGTTAAATAATACCCATGCAATAGCTCACTGATTACATAATAGAAATAACCAGGAAAAGAAGGCTCCCCAAAGTATATTTTGAGTTTATAAACTAAATCATCATACAATATTGGCTGTTATATGCCCTGTAGCAGAGGAGTTTTCAAACCAACTTCACATTGTGCTCTATTTACTGGTATGATGGCAGTCTAAGATAATAGCTGTGAACAGCGCCGGATGCACCACGCACGTAAAACAGATGACACGTGCAAAAGTGCAATTTCTCAAACCAGTAAAGGCGTGTCTGCGCTAAAAGACTTCTTAACTCTTTGCATACTGGGTAATTATTCAAGCGTTTGTTGTCGTCTGCTGACTTTTTCAAACTTGACTATTTCAATAAACATCATTCGGGAACGCTTTCAGAGTGTCAAACAGTTTGGATCCATATCAGGACCGACAGTACGTCGGTCCTGATCTGGGTCCAAACTGTTTGCAAAAGCTATCAGCAGACGATAGAATTCGCCGTTAGCAAGGGAATAGTTACCAGAAAGATGTACGAGTCAATTACATCTCAAATCTTTTCAAACATTGCGTGCCAAAGCCAGCAAAGAAAGGCTTTTACTTCATGACAGGAGCGGAAGAGAGTAGAGTGAGAACTGATTCCAACATGATCATTAGCAGATCTCGAAGACCTGCGACTGGTAAAGGCACTCAATCTCTTTTAACAGGACTTTAAAAAGCGTGATGGCTAGTGACGTCTGCTGATAACTTTTATAAACCATTTGGTTGATAACCTTTGTAAACAGTTTAGGCCTGGTCTGGGCCACAAACCGTTTGGCACCCTGATATTGTTCCTGAAACAAAAATATGAAAAAGAAAATAAAAGACATATCAGCAGATGGGAAAAAGCATTTCCCAACAAGGAGAGAGTTAAGGGAGAACAGAAGAGTTCATTTTTACGGAACTTTTTTCTATTTCGATTGGTCGGTACTGTATGTATACCGATTGGGTCCATTATTAAAACAGTCTTGACAAAACTACATTATTACCATCTTGTTACCATTACTATTGGAATAAACAATCAACAGCTCCAAAACAAATAATTTAAAACAGCATGCAAATAAAACGTGAAATACTAATAAACGCAAATGAATAGTCTGACTATAACAGAAAAAGCCGATGACACATACCAGATGCCATGGTATGATGGTTTATAACAAGTTCCAAATAGACTATGAAGTCAATTGAAATGCAAGTATAAGTTAATGGCACAGAAAATAAGCGAGTATGACTAGGAAAACAATCTCATTTCCTTTCAGATATTTCGATTGTATTTGATAGGGTTAAATATCAAGTGAAGACGGTGTGTCACATGCACAAACGTAGTGGACACTCATTATCTCATTTAATGTGTCATATAAACTTGGTTTTCAGTTTGTACTGCTTTTCATTATTGTTAGGTCGGTTATTTTGCCATCTCCTCTGATGGATATTTTATAACACCAAAATGCTGCACAACACGTTTAGGAGAAAAGCCTATGGCTCAAGTGTCGCCAACTTCAGCTAATTTACTAGTATTGAAGATGGTTGGTCACTGACACAATATTCACCATTTTGAGTTTCATGCATGTATATATACCATTTCTAAAAAAAGACACAATGTAGATGTACTATGAATTGTTTCTAGCGCTGATCTCGTCATAACAACATTCAAAAGATACCAATGCAATGACCATATATTATTAAACATGACATTACTCAGCAGTACTCAAATTAAAACGCAAAAAGAAATGCACCCGAGAAATAAAAAAAAGAACAAAAAGCTTGAATACGAGATATTTATTTGTTCGAACAGCATTCGGAACCAGTCGGTCCTCATGCAGAAGCAATTAGTTGTATCACATTCTTCCTTCTGTTAGCAAAGTATCAATAGGAGCTGCGGCCTATTCAAACAATGATCTTGTCTTGTTTGGGCCAATACATCGAAAAACCTATTAATTACCCCATAAGAGTTCTCATAATTAACATATGCACAGGCAGCTGTTCCCTGCGAGTAGATGTCTATGTTTTTAACCCAATCTTTATCTACTTCTGTAATATGTGCTTGCGAGCAGCGACGGTTCTGACGATACTGCGCAGTGTCGTCTGAACCATCGCTACTCTCACATGCGGTAAGGACCAAAGTCTCAGCAGCTAGCTCATTTATCATCATATCGTCTTAATTGGAAGAGGTTTACATTATGTTGTATTCAACAGTTGTGTTTGTTGTTAATATAATTCAATAATTATATTGATTCTTTATTTCAAAGAGATCGGGGCAAAAATAATTAGATGTTTGATCAGTACAGTGATGGATTGCTTTGTTGCGATACAGCAGCGCGCCAAATAAAAAAAGAAGAGAGACAATACTGAAACATATACAGTAAAACCTGGCTTTAGCGGCCACTCATAAAAGAAAACCAACAATTGGTTTTCAATACCGATTATCGCTTAATGCAGGTTTAAAGTATTGAAGAATGCTCCAACGGGAGCATTCTGCAATACTTTCGACCTTCATTAAACTACCATTTTCCATTAATACCCTTTTGTCTATTTTGAAGTGGTCGCTTAAGTCAGGTTTTGCTATATATAGGACTGAATATCTTTTTCAAACATCGATTAAGTTCATTGCAAGTGTTTAGACGTCTTCAATTTTCCGTTTTTCTCAAGAGATTCTTCACGCAGCTATTATTTATAGTGACACTATTAATATATCGAAGTCTCCCCTTGTAAGTGTGAGCAATAACGAGCAAAACGTGCCTTGAATGATACGGAATGCCATGATTAACACATTTTGTTTCTGAAGATATTTAAATGCCATCAAACATGTTCATAAGCAATCTGCATCTAATATCATTCCACTGACTCGCGCAGATATCGCGTTCTGTTTATCATGCTTTCAGCGTCAACGTAAAAATCATGTTTAAATCTAATGAAAAAAGTGCAAAAATAAACATTCCATACAAATGAATCGATTTATGGCCCAATGATCATTTCATGTATACTTCTACCACGACCTCTAAGGCATGACCCTCGATATATTCAATGCATTTACCGTTACAGTCACGCCTCAAAGCGTTTGGTGGAAGTATAATGTATTTTCTTCTAAACATAGATAAAGTCAGCTTTTAAGTCAAGCCAGCAATAAAATTATAAGACTTCGTCTAATTTCAAAATCGCCCTGCAATCTTCATTTAATAATCGTGACCCGTTACGACAGACGATATTTTCCAAGCTTAAAGCTGCATAGTCTGTAACTTTTGATCTTTTAATTTTTGAACTAATGTTTCTATTTTTCAAGAACACAGTAAAAAAACTAAAATTCAGGTATACATTTTACCAATTTCGTAAATCTTAACAAATTATCAGTATCGAAACAACAGCATTTATGTTAAATTTAACTGTCTATAATTATTGGAGGGACGCAAATAATTGTCGACACGAGTAAAACACACCTGTTTTATAAGATAATTCACTTTTCCGTGCAGTTTTCCGCTCTAGTGAACAGATTTATTGTGAAAACATAACTTAATTCAACTTTTACAAATGATTTAAAAAGAAAAGAAAATTTTTCGAAAAATGTTCATAGTTACAGAGTATGCAGCTTTAAAGCTGCATAGTCTGTAACTTTTGCTATTCTTATTTTAGAAATAAAGTTTCTATTTCTCAAGAATACAGTAAAAATACTCAAATTCAGGTAAACATTCTACCATTTTCGTAAGTTTTAACAATTATCACTATGAAAACAACATCATTTATATTAAAAATCAACTGTCTAGAATTATTGGAGGGACGTAAATAATGACAAACAAGAGAAAAAACACCTGTTTTTGTAAGATAATTCACTTTTCCATGCAGTTTTCTACATATTTGTTGTGAAAACATAACTTAATTCTATTTTTAAAATGATTTAAAAAGAAAAGATTTTTTTTTTGAAAAATGTTCATAGTTACAGACCTTGTCTCTTTAAGCTAAATCAGTTTACAGAACATCCAGCACCCTACTCCATGTGTGCTCTAGAGCAACTGTAAGGAGGTCCAGCGAGGCTGAATGATATGTCTAGAATATGTTTGTCATTGGCTGAATATAGACCAGCTCTTGCTAGATGTTTCATGGGTAAAGATCCGTAATGTCTGTAAATATGCGAAAAATCACTGAGATTATCCGTTCCTTAGATTAGTGAAAGATATCCCTGATATTAGAAAGAAAGCTCCGTGAGTGATCTAATATTCCGCAGTATATCCGTAATGACCAAAGGACATTTGTTGAAGCAAAACATTTGTCAGATAAAAATATTGGCATTTTATAATATTCTGAAAAGAAAAGTATGTTTATAAATAAAAACAAGTGATAGCATTTACTTTTCATTTCGATTGGAATTCTGGACATTTGACAGTTCCTTAATGCGTCAACTTGCGAACATCCATTTTGACCTTTTTGCAGTCTGGATGGAACCAACGCTGAGATAGTGTACATTGGACCATCAGGTCGCTCTCTGACATTCTGCAAGGTCAGTGTTGTGAGCCGTGCGTGCCTTCGGCTCTGATTTGCTTGGCAAATTCCGTGAGAAAACCGCTATGAACGCAATTCAGAAAGTGCGGCTACATTGTCGAGTTATCATAATGCAAAAATGCCAGAGGGACAGCAAATGTTATATACTAAATACCATGGTCATTTGTGTTTGATTGAATGTCATTGTCGATAAGTTTAATGCTGATTGTACTATCAGGGGAACAAACCATATTACATAACACGTATCTCTATTCTGGTGTAAATTCCCAAAGCTAGGCCACTGTCATACAACCTGTCATACAACCTGGCAGCCCCAGAAACAGGGTTCTCATATGTGACAGTGACCCAACATTAAAGACCTCTATTATATGTTGGATAGGGATTTCACAAGAACTCATGTTTCCAACTTTAAACTTAAACGTTTCTGAAACTATGAACTGTTGGTAATTGAAACCGTGGCAGTATTATCCAAAGCTTGCTTCAACTTTAGGAAGTTTCTATAGACAGGTATTTTTCAGAAAAAAATATATATCCGCTTCTTAAACACAGGTGTTTGCTATAAAATAGGTATTACTATATCAATATTTATTAATTACATGTAACTGCACTGTTTGATATTGACTTGATGTCAACAGAAAGCAATACTCACTGATATTGTGGTCTCAGGTCAGCTATATTAAGCTGAGGTCAGAGTGTTTGCCTTACGGGTCCTCGATCGGTTGTACTATTGAGAGTTGGGTGAATTTTTCGCGGAGCTAGAGAGAGCCATTGGCTGTGACTGTGCACGGACTTATCGGGGTTTGAATTTCGTTTCGTTTGAAGAACTGTTTTCTCATGCAAAGTAATAGGATGAGAAATGGAGGGTAATTGGTTTGCAGACTATAGTGATTTCTAATAATGCCCCTACAAGGTTCTATAGTTAGCCTAATTGGATTTCGATCTAAGTCTCTGTGATTGGAGTGGTTAACACAATTGTGGGCTAACAGATTTTTATTCTCCTTGGAAAATTGCTGGTATATAAGACGCAGTTTCTCTTAATTTGCGTTTAACAGGAACAATAAAGAGTAAATTTTCTCGGCCTTGGGTTGTTGGTTTGTTCATGGGTTATGCTTTTATGTTGGGTTTTCAGACAGAGTGTCTCTTGTACGATACATTGCTAGCAGCATTTAGTGCATTCGCAAATACTACACGAAATGTACCTTTCATAAATAAACTGACCCATACTTCCAACGCAAAATATAACTTTAGTATAATTCTAATTCTGGACACACCAAATACTGACTATGACACTACTGGTTCATGTTCTTGAAGATAGTTTCTTTTCTTTTCCAAAAGTTCTGATCTTTACCTTGTAACCTTTTTCATTAACATTTTGAGAAACATTAAATGCACCTTTCAAAAGAACCAGCTATCACCTGTATACTTATCCTATTATTATCTCGCTGTACTGTTTCGTTTTATAAGTATAGCACATCATATATTGACCATTCTATACTACTGGCCTGTTTTCATACAGTTGGTAAATCCCTCGATTTATCCACAAAACATTGGACAAGTACCGATTAAAAATGTGGGTTGAAAACTCTATATCTGCTATATAACTTTTAGGAAATAGAAAAAGTTTTTGGAGGTGCCTACCACGCCCGTGACCAAGCTGATCCTTTTTCACGCAGTTGTAGTTTTACATTACACGCATCATATAAAATGGCATGCGTGGTCAAAGGGGAAAGGCGGTCAAAATGCTCAAAAACAAACTATTATAAATGCCCATTAGTCACTAATTTTGTTCAAACCTGTAGCTTAATAGCCATTTACAATGACATGTATATAGTTTGTAGTTATGATACACCTCAGTAAACAGGTCAGAACAGGTACACTCTATGTGTGTAAGACATTTACAGGTAATAGTCATAAGTTATGGACAACATATACTGAAGGACTTTAGAAACGCACCATCTGCTTAAATGCTAATTTACGCTGAAAAATTAATATTTTCATTATGTGAACATTGAAATTGACAAGTTACGTCGTTCAGCTTACATTCAATACGAAAATCGAAACGCTGTTGCTTATGATTGCCGTGACGTCGCGATAATTCTGAGACAACCCAAATTCAAAAAGTCACAGAGTACCCATACCTTCCATAATGAACGAAAAATAGTTTTCGAACCGATGTTCATTCTCGACAAAGACAAAATCAATCATGAAATTTTAGGCCTCTGGTAACGTTCATTTCGTCTACATGACGCCATTATTTTTGACGTAATTGGCCGTTTATATCCTTAGGATCAGGAATAATCAAAATCTTTTTATTGTCAACAGATACTCCTCAATCAGCTGCATAAAAGACAAACGTATCGCGACATACGCGAACGTCATCCGCCTGTTATTGCTGTTTGAAAATTTAAGACTGACGTTAGCAAAGAAACGCTACGAGTGGAAGAGTAATAAAACGATTATTTCTGAAACCTTTTGTGTTTTTCCATTAGTTAAGACATCTGGCTACCACCTCAAAGTGTTTGTTTTCAATTTGAATTAAATTTACATTTGTCAGGCGACAATTGTTGAAAAACACTAACGTCGGTATTATGTCAGAATGAACAGCATAGGAGTCGAAATTATGGCAAATTATGGTCCATTGTGCAAGAAGATAAAGCATGATAAAGAAAACATCCTCAAATTAACCATGTGGAAGACACAGTGAATATTAAATGGTGCTTTTCTAAAGTCTCAGTATACTTATTGACCAAACACAGTGAAATACTCTAGACCCAAATTCTATGCAAACGCAATACACTTTAATCTCAATGTTATGCTGCAAACATTATATGCCCATGTATTTAGATGAATACCTGACAAAACTTTACCACAGAAAGAATATCATTTTCTCTGAAACTTTTATCTCACCATTTGTTTGGGCAATCGGTCTTTAAGACTGTCCTTTGCCTGTATTTGCTGCATTTCCAGATTCATTTTTCCCACTTAACAAGATAGCAGTGACATACATGGCTTGAAATTCTTCAATTATACCAATTTTAGGCAGACATACAATGACTAACAACGGAGAGCATGATAGTCTTAGAGTTTTAAAATATGTTTTTAGTCAAGAAAAATCTTACGTTCTATCACTATTCTTCACTTGAAAGCAAATGACAGGAAATGATCAAGTTGGCCACAGGAAGTAAGTCAACTTGTTTTTCATCCACCCCTGGTGGTCAATATGATATTTAACAGGGTGCGATACTGGGGTCCATGTCTTTCTGAAGAGCTTTTCTAATATACTTGTTTTGTGAGCAGGCAGTCTTTTATAAGTTTGAATCAAATTACATACCGAACTATGCGTTTCTAAGATGTAAGTGTATGGCTTGTGCGTCTACACGGGAATATAATCCATAAGCTTTAGCGAAGGGAATATCTCCCGTACATACGCACAAAACTATGAAATAACTTTCGTATTGCAACAGCATGCATTTGCACTTTGTGCATTGTGTGATATTTGATATAAATCATTGGAATATCAATAAATACGATAATAAATTAACATGAAAGTTTTTCTCTGGATCATTTTCTCTGAGTGCTTCGAGTAGCTTATAAGGGATTCAATAATTAACCAAACAAAGGTTATGGCACCATTATATTGACATCCCCTGTAAACTGCTATAAATCATCATTTTTTTCATAACATCCACTCTTCACTGACAAGTTTGCGTAGTTAGAACGACAGCCCTTTGAAATTTTATCGAGCATGGAAAATATTTACCTGGAGTAAAACTCTGCATAAATATCTAAATGAAAATTTAAAAATGCATGTAATAATCAGATTTTGGTTACAAGGTCATGAGTTTTCGCGACTTGCCAAAACTTCTCGCTATGGCCCCGAAATCTTCAAGATGTAACACCCAACATTTTGAAACCAATTGTGTTCCTTTTCACACAAAGTTTTTAACATTTATTCACGTACACAAAGTTGCAATGAAAATAAGTTGACCCCTCTGTGAAAGATAACGATAAAGATTAGGAAGACTCTATTGACAGACGTCTGTCACCAGCGAAAAATCAAGGAAATACGCCTTATTTTACGTCGCTTATTATGAAACAGACAACAATAGCTCACGAGCTTTTCTGCGACATAACAATATCTTTAACGGATACTTACATTTCTTACTCTATCTTTCTAGCACAACAACTTATTGCGAACGTCAGCAAGGGGGCTGCTAGTACCTTTTTATACTTTTGGTACACAGTGTATGGTGCGACCGCCGGAGTCGAACCCGCGACGTCCAGTTCGGAAAGCGAACGCTCTACCATCTGAGCTATCGAGGCGGGTTTTCTGTGTTTTTTGTTGAACTCACCATCACATACTCTGACAAAATAGCATGATTGTATCACTATCTTATCCCTATATGATGCAGTTATCGTTATTTATTTGGTTTATTATTTACATCTGATAACCTTGCTGGAAAAATTTAGCTACGAAGTTCGTGGTGCATAACTTTTGTAGCTGTGTATAGTGGGGATATCAGCGGATCCAGAAAATTTTGTCAAAATGCTATTTTTATTTGATGAAGAAAGGGTGGATCCAAATACCACTAAAGCAGGCCAATATCGGCTCACCAGCGAAACGCCATTTAAATGCTAAGGAACCCTATAGCTTTGTGATTTTTTCAGGAAAGAGGAAGCCAGGACCCCTTGCTCCCTAAACCCCTCTGGATCCGCGCATGAGGAATCACAGAAACAGCACCAAACAACAACAAAAATGAAACATAATCACTACCTACGAAAGATGGGCAGCCATAACCACAATGTGTGTGTGGGGGGACTATAATCTACTGGCTAAACATTAGTTATAGATTCTGCTCTTATATCCTTCTAACTTTTAGTCTAAGCTTCATTACAAAATGGAGTACCATCCGTGTATCTGTCAAAGGGAAATATAATCAGGATTTATGCTATATTTGGGCATCTAACCCTAATACACTAGGAAATAATGTCTGCACTTTTAACCCGCAATCTCTATTTAAAGAAACGTATGCGAAGCCAAGTTGAAGTCGAAAAAAAGCTAAAAACAACAGAGAGAATTCGACCATGTTCTGCGGAAACCGGTTTCGGTTGTATTCAAACAACAACACTTTGTAATCGCATTGTTACAAAGTTCTATAGCTATATATGCTAAGTCAAAACAGTCAACATTGTATCCAGTCTATATAGCTATGCAGACAACATCAGTATTATTATAAATATACTGTCCACAAAAAGTAGGGGATATTGGGACATAAAAAAATCTAGAAATAAAAATCCTAATTTGTCGCATGAATAATTTTGTGTACTCATATAGCAATATGTAAGCCAGTTTTCCTGGATAATTTGAGGGCTGAAAATTTAGTAATGTGACCTTAATGGCGTGCCAAAGACACTAGGGGTCAAGGCCCAAATTTCACAAAAAAAAATAAAAAATTTTGACATGCTTACGAAAATGCATGCTAAAGATGCATTTCGGATATCATTGTTTTTAAGATTTTTTTCATGTACCATAATTGTTATTTCTGGGAAATAGGGTGGTGACAAAAATGTAAAAAAATGGCACATTTCACTAAAAAGTGACAGATTTTAGCATCACATTCCTGAAATCGAGGAAAAAGAGATCAAAACACATTCTTAACGTAAAAATAATGAATAACGGATATTTTCTTTAAAAAAACATAGCCATTGTATTATCCGCAAACGTGATATTCACATGTGAAAATTGAAGGGCTACCCCTGGTCTAAATATGGTTGTCTCAGGAACACGTGACCAAATTAATCCTTGAAAAATGTATTCATATTGTCAGTTAGATGGTTTGGCTAATTAATATTAGCTGTATTAGGTTTATGACATTAGTTTGGTAAATGCTATAATTTATAATATTCGAATATCCCCTACTTTTTGTAAACAGTATATTAGAGCATACATGTACTTTATTCAGTGTCAATGCCCTTAGTTAAACATGTTAAACGCGTGAACTTATTTACTTAATTACCTAAATTTACCGCCCGTGTTTTTCTTTGAAGAAACTCATCTTGAATATCTATCTAATATCATTTGTAATTACTATGGTATAATTATCACATATTTAGGATTTGTAATTCAGAACCAGTAGTCTGCTGCATATATCTAAGTGAACTTCAGTCTAGAAGCAAACACTATGAAAGAAAGAAAGACGGCAAAGATCGGGAAACGATACAATCAAGTACCACGCCTGACCCTGGATACCACATGAAAAAGTAACAAAGATACAATAAACATCACCAGCAAGAACCAAGAAATTAGCCATTTCCCAGCAGTGACCACAAGACAGCAATGAACAGATGCGAAAGCATGAGGAAGACAAGACACAAAAACATAAATGTTCCACAAAAGAAGTACCGCCTTGGTCGGTCAGTAAACTATTTTACTGGAGGGCTTAAACCGGTTTCACGGCGCCAACCTCACCCCCTTAGTTCAGATGTGACATAGATGTTTGGATTGAATGAAATACCTCTAGCATCATCTTCTATAACATATAAATCAAGATATAAAAAGCAGATACAGCATAGATGAGGACTCTACAGTACATAACACTGAATACATGTACCTGAGCAAAAGCAATCCAACAGGTAAGCCGCAATGGGCCTGGCAACAGCCAAAGCATCAGGGCCCTACCATCTCATCAATAGATAACCGTCATAGAGTCTGAAGTTCGACCCATCGGCGTGCAATTAAAGAGGAAAGCAAAGTTGCCAACCTTGACTGGGTTGACCACCAAGCATGCAGTCTGTTGCAATACATTCATGTTATAGCCAATCGTTTTATAATGGGAAATTATCTTAATGAGCTGCGCTGAAATATTTTAGAGCCAACAATCTTCTTCAACCCATACACCAAGTCACCATAGAATTCAGGTTCCGAAATTCCTTGGTGCAAAATATATTTAAGTGCAACTTGGAATTTAAATATCAAATCATAGTAGCGTCTATAAAATTTAGAAAAGGTTTTGCGAACCCAGATCTTGGTCCATAAAGTTTTGCAATACAGGCTATACCTAAGAATATAAGCAGACGATGGAGCATACGACAAAATCCGTTACTGGAGGGAAAACTTAATGGTTAAAACACAAAACTTGGTGCAGCTTTGAAGCAAAGAGTATGACCAGGAAGGGCCACGGCCACATGTTGCATGCATACCATCACATGTCAGAAACATTAGGACACAGAAGAGGGTATGATCGAACTTGCGAAAAAGTTAAAGCTGCGGTCACGATTTTGTGTTGTTCCTTGTTTTGTGATGTGGCAAGTAGCTGATGACGTTCAAGATTATTGGTGTCATTTCTGCTGAGAAGAGAGAGTTTGTTGATTTACTTTACCCATTTTAGCCGAATGAACTTTCGTATCTCTATCAGTAGGGTGAATATATACTGAGCGAAACTTCCAAACCGCCACTCGACATTTTCTCATATATCTTAACATATATGATACATACATGGCTAAAATTTACACTCAATATGGAAAAATCAATTTCACAGAACCTATCAAAATTTCATTTTCATAAATTGGAAATAACATGCTCAATTGATAGACTGTGTTAAGGCACCATCGCATTTCATTTTCACACAAACGCTAGAATTTAAACTCATCGCTTAAAACCGAGTATTCAAGGGACCTAAAGTGAAAAACACCAACTTTATGGTGTCATAAATGGACATTATTGAACATTTTTGGATTTCGCTTTTATTAACAAGCAATTTTCAGGAAATCCACAATGTTCCTATGGAAGCCCATATGACATAAAACAACACAAGAATGCTCTATGGAGATTACATGTTTTTGTCCACACTATTACTGAAGCTTTCTGGTTCTGTAAATAGACATTATTGAACCCTATCGTGTTTATTTTGTATTAAAGTAGCAATTTTCATGCAATGCAGTGCTCCTATGGAGGCCCATATGGCCTAAAAGAACACAGAAATGTGTTTATGATGATGAAATGTTTTTGTCTTCAATATTATTGAAACATTCGTCACCCATTAACCGTTTACTGCACATCAATTTCGACACTTCCGACGTTCCAATGCAGCATTTGTGCATCACCGCACCAAAGTATGGTGGACTATTCCGGACATTTTATGACATACGTAAAACTCAGTTTTTGTCGATTGTTCTCATCATACGAGTGCAAAAATGAAAAATGACCGACATGTTGTGGTGTAAACTTTCGGTTCTATCAAAACATGTCAAACTTTATGATAAATTATGAATCAGTCTCAGCGAGGCCCCATTTTCGATGGACCCCACAGCCCGACCCCTCTACTTTATACCCATACAACCCAAACGTTGGCATTTTTATGATAAAATAAAGTTGTCCGATAGTTGTCGATGAATATACGAGTATACAAATAGCGATAAACATTTAGAATTTGTGTGCCACGTGCAAAACAGGTATAAGTACTCTATCGTTACGCATAATTGAACATCCTTATTGAACCAAACTTCGGTATGTTCAATCGACGCATACATGTGTCCAAATATACTGTGGCAAATATCATTTCAAACAGTTGAATAATAAATGAGTTATATTGAAAAAATGTGCTTTGTTAACTGGCGGCTTAGAAGTTTCGTTCAGTATATTTCAAAGTTTAGGGGTGCTGGGTAATATTTTTCACGTTTATTCAAATTCTATTGGAACATTGTGTGAGCAAACAGTGGAGGCCCTGATCAGACGCCGCGTTCTGCGGCGTCTGATCTGGTTCTGCACTCTTGGCCTATGTGCCACACAAAGGACACTTGACTTATATGGGTTAGTTGTGTTGAAGATGTCTGTGTTATGTGTCTCCTCCTTACGGTGCCGTGGGTTGGTAGGCAGTCTGTGATTGTGGCATTTCCTGGTCGTACTCGCTAACTTTTAAAATGGGTTGATGCAGCTTTTCTTCCTCTCTGGAAAATACCATAAAACAAGTTCTTCAGTTTCTTCCAGTGGCTAATCAAAACACTTGTAGCTCCAATATTCCATAGATAAAATTAAGTGCACGCTTAAATCGCTGTAATTAAAACATGCTTTTAGGGTTTTATGATCCCCGTGTTTCCATGGCAATTCTATCAAGCAGCAAATTGCGCAGTCGGTAGTAAAAGTTTCAAATGAAGAATTTGAAAGATGTTCTAGCGGAAATCCTGTAAAGATACAGGGCTCACTAATGACCCACTGGGCAATGTAAATGAAACAAGAATGGAGTCAATGGAAGCGCCAACCGCAAACACCCGCGCTTGAATCTGATTGTTTAGACCTTGATCGTTGTCCCTGACGTCGAACCAGCAATCCAAAAACGTTTGTTGTCCAGTTACAATTTTGGGCTTATGGGTCCTAGGACTCGCTGTTTCCCATATCAATGAGTACCAACTGCAAACTTATGAGTCCAAAACACTATTTGTAATGACAAGTCTGCAATACGTTTGCATCCCAGGACTCGCTGAAATAAAAACTTTGCATCCCAGAGAAACAATTATGCGCAAAAGATGCAGGATGCGCAGGTAACTAAATCACTGGTTGTCATATACACACCAAAGACAATCAGTGTCACAAATATGAAACATATTTCTAAACATGTTGGCGTTACACGCCATGTATACAGATTTTGTGTATATTTGACCTTGACCCTTGAATCAAATATCGTACTAGCAGTCTAAAATCACTGTTGACATTTACACACCTTCGGCAATCAGTGTGCAAATTATGAAGCACCTATGTCAGATAGATGAGTTTGCGTTAACAGCCACACAGCAAAAATAGTAAATGAGTATGATCAGGAAACACCCAAATCACAAATTGCAAACACAGCCATGGCATTGCGAGGAAGAGCCACACAACACTTACGAGACACCAGGAAGACAAACTAAGCAATGCAACCAGCTCTCTCCCCCATCAAGATGATTGCAAAACTAGAATGGACATAAATAACTCACAACAAAGCATAGAGCAATTACAGATTCCCATAATGGGAGTAACAATCAACAACGAACCAAAAACAACAGAACCGCCGCTTTAGAACAGACATCAGCCTAAGCCACTGGGGGCACACTGAGGCACAAAAATGTTAAGTTCGCATGGAGGCTTCCTAGCTATTGCAATACATCATCATGGAGAAACAATATTATCAAATTAACACGATATGATGAAACAGAGAAAATGGCTCGCGACTCAAGGAGAGTCAGAGCTGAGTATTTTCAGTTTGACCCTTTGACTCAAAGGTCGTACCTGGAATTCAACAGCTTAATTGTCACCGACACACCCAGGCAATCGCTGTGCCAAATACTAATATCCTCAGGCAAACACTGTAAGATGGGTTGGCACTGTAATCCATACAAACTGATTTTAGGTATATTTGACCTTCACCTCTGACTTCAAGGTCATATTGGTGATCAGAAACATGTGTTGTCATCAGCAGGCCGTGTTCAATCATTGTACAAAATGTGAACAACTTTCATTGACAAGTGTAAAACGAACTTTGCGAGCCATAAAGGCAGATTGAGGTATATTTGACCTTAACCTTTGACTCCAGCATTTGAAACAGTGGTGATCATTGAAATACAGTAGGCAACCATTGTGCCAAATATGACTTTCCAGTTATTTTCGAAAATCCTAGCTGCACATACTAAAATCATGTGAACATGTTTGACCAAACAAAATACAGCTTGATAAGCCCATTTTCTAACATTTTTTTCAAGACTGGTGTACACTTCCGGTGTTAAGGTGAAACATTTAAGGTCAATCAAAAGGCATATGTAAAATATTTTTTTATTATTCTAAGTAGAACAGTGACGCCTATTCATAATGAATAAATGTTTAACAATTCAATGCCGTACCGCAGATAATAAAGCGTACAGCACAATGCAAAGGTTGTATGTAAATTGCATGGGTAAAGCTAAAGCCGCTGGTAGTGGCTGTCTTCATGTTAATATAGAAGAGAAATGGAGATTTCAAATGACACACAACATTTGACTTTTTCCATCTTATATCACAGCTGCAAATTAATTAAAATATAGATGGATAACGTATCTGAGGAATATTTTATATCACACTAAAACGCGTGACTTTTTAAATGAGGGTATCTTTACTTGGACTTCGTCTGTACAAGAAATACCGCTCATTTCGAAACGACATAATTTGCAGAGTCTCGTCAAAGGCTTGGTTTTTTCCCAGTATTAAAATTTTGTAAGAGCGATTTTACTCTCTGAACAGGCTCAAAAAATGTAAGATCGCCACTTATAACTTCGGTTCAGATATGACCATGATCATATGCGATATTTTGGTTAATACATGTGCAAATTTGTTTATAAATGAGCCCAATCACTGGACCATTTGGCATTTCTCTATTGCATTAATCATTGAAGTACAGATAATGGCCTGACACATATTGTCTACTTTTGGTAGACCTTGTTTCATATTAAAGGGGATGGCAACCCTGATAATTACTACTTTTTAAATGAAAGATCTTAATAAACCATGTATTTTGATACCAGTTTCATCTAAATCGGTTAAAAAATGGGGAAGTTATGGGCGTTTGAATATTTGCAAATGGTCTGTCATGGAAGCGGCCATATTGTACGCTTAGTGACGTCACACTGCCTAATTAAATATGCATAATCAAAATAAAAGACAAACCAATGGATTATTTTCATTAATCTTTAATGAAACATTTTCCTTGTGCATAAAGCTGCATATCTGTTTAAACACAGATGGTGTGATAGTAGTGACGACTAAAAATTAAGCAGTTGAAAAAAATCTGAAATTTAATTATATATTCAAAATGGCGGCTAAATGTTGGCCATATTGAATTCTTTAAATGCCCGTAACTTGCCCATTTTTCAACCGATTTTGATGATACTTGTATCAAAATTGATCGTTCATAAAGCTCTTTCCGATGAAACATACTAATTATTAGGGTTGCTGTCCCCTTAATCTAAAATCTCATAAAGCATGCAGTAATTATATTCCAGACCGTTTCATGTGCAGCACTGTGTCATGATATAGTGGTAACTTGTGCCAAAGTATTTAAACCTTGGTGCACTAATGTATTCTTCCTTCTGATTTGATACAATAGACTTGGGATAGTCCGTTGTATTTGACTGAGGGATCCCATGTTATAATTTCCCAATAAACACTGCATTTTGTTTGTGTCTAAGCAAATAGTGTAGAACCTGGTGAACTACCGCATCATTTCATCTGGGTCTTCCCTGTTTGCCACAGTACGCATTCAAGCGTCACTAGTATACAAAAGATTTAACAGAGATAAAGCACAAGAAAGGTAGGGTAAAGTCGGGTAAATTCGGACAGTCAGCTAAATTTGGATGTTTCATTGAAATAAAAAATAAACTAAATAAGCAAACAGTGAAAATCCTGATGAGAGCCGTCTCATCTGGATGTTTAAGCAAACAGTGAAAATCCTGATGAGACGGCTCATTAAGAGCCGTCTCATCTGGATGTTCACTGTTTGCAAATGTAGGAACGAATTTACCCAATGTCATAAGACATAAGACATAAGACAAATTTTATTTAAAGTCGGAGAGTAGTTACCTGACTATACCCTATGATCCAGAAACGGAACTTTCGCATACCAGTCTTTCCTTTTTCACATGATACGTCCCCTCTTTTCGTGTCATAAATATAAAATACCGTTTTTTATTTTCAGATTGTGACATCACGTTTAGCAGCACGGAGCTGAAGGAGGGGAAGTTTCACAGCCCCGACTGGCCCCGACAGTACCTCAACAACAAACGTTGTCTCTACAGATTTGTTGGCCTTACTAACGAGCGGGTCAAGATTCGATTTAACATCTTCGATCTTCAAGGAATGTCACCAGAGTAAGTGATTTAGTAATGCCCCATTAAACTCTGATTACTGGCTCGTTAGCACTTAATGGTGTGGTTCAATTCTGAAAGTAGACTTCTAAAATGTCACTAGAGATAAAAACAGTATATTTTACTATCAATGAGCATCGACGGGAGAAAACTTTACTTTGTTGCATGCAGACAACAAAGGTGCAGGCCAGCTACGAAGATAGGTTTTCTCGCGTTGCGGCCCTTGTATAAGGTCAGTCCCAGCATATCTACCATTCGCCATGTTCATGTATTTATGAAACTCCTTGTGATAAACAATTAGTTACTCTCTTGGACTAGAGATTTTAAAAAAATGTATACCCCTTATGTATGTCTGTGGCTCTGTCTGGCCTAAGTGTGGTTATAATCTGCTGTGAATTTTGCAGTCATCTGGCTAGTTGCTACACTTTAATTGCATTCTTGCCTTTATGTATCTCTAAATATATCTATGTTCTGGTAATGATTTAACACTGGTGCAACCCAAAATCATCCCAGTATATATTGAAGGTACAATTAATGTGCATATGTTTGTGTATAAAGTAAAAAATCTCTTAAAGCTAAAGCTTTTTGGACAAAACACGCTAATTCATGTAAGACGGATGTGTTATCAGTGGTCATTAGCTCAGTTTGCGACATACTTATACTTAAGGAATAAAGAAACGCAACAAACACTTCGAGTCATTGTAAGCACACAATATCATGCAAGTTTTTAGTGCAAATGATACTTATCCATAGGAGCAGTATGCGTCCGTCAAATTACAGCAGGTTAAACGTAATTATCGATTGCGTAATCATTTTGGTATGCGCGTAACCAGCCTGACCCCCGTAGTAACTGCTGAAACAGGGTCAAAAAAGCAAATTTTGAATCAACCATCGATTTATTGTTTTAAAAAGTATTGGCATAGATTGTGGATCAAGGAAATGATCAAATGGCGACGTTTCTGTAGGATTCTGAAACGGCTTAACGTCATTAACGTCAACTCTGAATACTGCGTGAAACGCGTAAGCTTTCTTTTCTGCTTGAGATTTATTCATTACAAGGACGTTTTGTTCAAGAATTATTACTTGAGATCTTCAGACGTCAAAAAAACTCAATTCTGACGTCAAAATTTGATATCCTACGTTTTAATGGTTTTCATTATGTTTATGTGTTTTTCTAATGATAAAATGGTCCAGTGACGAAGTTTAGGTTACAGTTACCAAGTTTGGTATTCACTCTCAGCATGTAATCAGATGTTTTCTCTTGCATTATACCGTGTTTTGTTTGGCTAACGTCAATATAAACACCTTACCAGCGTATTTCTTTGGTATCTGAAAAGTCAGTTTTTCCCAAGAAAGCATGTTCTGATGTCTCTAGGTTTATCTTATCCCGTACATTCATCAGCGACACAAACCCGACGGCTCTAAGTGACGTTTATCGTTTATTCACTACCATTGTGTATCTTACCATTCAAGTAGCGTGTTTCGACGCAATATTTGACTGCATTACGAATATGATTGGACGTTTGTTTAATTTGCACATTGTCAAGTCGACGCCAAATAACCAAACATGGGAAAGACGGGGTTTCTTGATCTTTATTCTGACGTTAACGTCACATTTTACTTTTTTATATGTTTTCATCTTGTAGCGTAAAATGTAGCGTTAAAATGACGTTTTGGTATTTCATCACATGCTATTAATACTCAATAAGAAATTTTCAAAAGAGATTTTCACCAAACCGGGATTTAAACACGCAAAATTATATTTCCTTCTGTTGCGTTTCTTTATTCCTTAAGTATAGATGTGTCCAATATCGTTTTTATATGTATTTACGTGTAAGTTCATTATATGCAGGGCATTCTAAAATAGAGTGGAACTCATTTATAAAAATGCTACAGAGAAAACATAAACGGTTTCCAAAAGTTTGTCTAGTGAGTTTTGTCCAACGACCTGGTTCTATTGCTAGACGATGTGAGGATGCCCTCAATCTTGATAAGGCAAAACAAAACTTCTTTACAGTTACAAATTCCAGATTTGGATTAAAGCCAAAAATAGTAATATGTTGGTATTATATAGCACGACTAGAATCATGAATTCGAGACTTCCAATTTTATTTAAGCGTTGGCGAACCTCACTCAAAAAAGCGTGTTCATTTCCTACATCTTGCCTCGGTCCGAGATCTTGCTGAAGCCAAACATAGTGAAGTCGAACATAAAACCCACTTATACAATATTTGTCCATTGTTTGTTGTTGGTCCCATTGTATATGTTCGGTCTTTGTTTAGTTATCTTGTTCTAAGTGACCTTCATAGTTTTGTGATTATTTCGCTGAAAAAGAGATCTGACCACGAGGTTATAAAACTTTTTACGTGCTCAACTCAACTGAGCATGGAATTTTAACTGCTCATAAAAAGTACAGACATTTCTTGCTTTCAACCTCGCAAATATTGTATATAACATGCTAATTTCGATAAGTATGTATGCGGAATGAATACCTTGTAAGTATTAATGTAAGACAATCTAATAATGACTTTCTTGCTTAGTGTCCAAATCTCATGTACTGGCTCAATTATTTTCAGCCACCATTTTATATATGACGGTTGATGGTATTGCCCTGTTCATCCGGGCACTTTTAAAGATGCTTGGAATATTTGAAATGGCGAGTTTATTGTAGAACGAAAGTAGTAAATCCATAGAAAATGATGCTAAGAGGAGTAAATTTCCATTAATTTCAATAATCCCACATGGCTAGAGACAATAAAGTAGAAATAAACACCAAGGGCCATACTTATTGCGAGGCTCTCTAGCTATTTAAAGATTCCTTGTAATTCTTGGACGCGAGTTAATGTTGTAGTTAGAAATAATCATGACTCTCAACTGCCATGTGGTTGTGAGGTGGTACACTAAACTGCGAGGGTCATTCGGAATGCAATATGCATATGGTACAGGGAACATTTCTTCATTGCAAAATACTTTTAGTGTCATATGATAAATGGAATCTAAACTCAGAGCCTATGTATTATTGAATTTATTAAACCCATTGCCGGAAAGCGATCAAATGCTCGGCACTGCCTCGCATTTAATCTATTTTCCCCAACTCATTTAATAAATTCAATAATACATGAGCTCTGTATAACCACGAAAACACATGGCATAACATTTGAAGTGGATGTAACTCAAAAAGCATCTTTTTACCTCCTTCGGAAGTCAATTTGAGTGTTTATCGGGAGCGATTTTCCTATTAGTTACCACAAAAGATGTCATTTTCGTAATACAAAATGGTCATTTATATGAAACGAAGTCCTTTTGGCGAAAATGACTCATTTTCGCGCGCTTGAGAATGACCCCGGCTAATCCCGTCCCAGAAAACGAAAAGCTGCCGTGTTAATAAAGAAGGCTTGTATAGGGGTAGCAAATATCCCATATCCCTTGAAGTGAACAGGCAAGTATCCCTTATAAACTGACAAATATCCCCTTAATTATTTTTTTCTAAATATTCAATATCCCTGAAAGTAACTAAAATATTGAACACAGTATCCTATATCCCCGGAAGTAAAACGGATAGTATCCTATATCCCTGGAAGTAAAAAGGGAAATATCCTGAATCCCTAAAATCCATTTACAAGCCTAATAAAGCCCAACCTTAGAAAGCGTAGAACACTCGAATGCAACCTCAATACGATTGATTGATTGTGACAAAAATACGAATGTATGGCTGTTTTTTTTTTGTTTTGTTTGGCACCAAAAACGGCATACGCCGCTGCCTCGCATGCACATCCGGCTTACGCCGATCACATGACTGGGGATGGATAGTCAGCCGCTGCAATCGAGCATAAACGGCACAACAGTACTAACTTTATGGTACAAACCGTTAAGAGGCGAAAAAAGGCCTCGCTACTTCCACGCCTTTGTCGAAATTCGGCGAGATCGGCGTACGCCGGTAGTGCGCCTATTGGGTGAGCCGCTACGTGATCCAACTCAATCGAGTGCCCCGTCGGTAAGAAACTACAACCGGCTAAAGCCAAAGAAACGCACCCAATGTCAAAGGGATGTTAAACAATTTAAGAGACATGTCCTACTCGGGAAAGATGAAAAAGAATGCCGAAATATTAATGCGACTTTTCCACACTGAGGAAAAAACAATGTTGAAATTCAGAATTACATGTACCCAATTGATGGCAGGAGACCTACCATTTTCTATACAAGAGTGCAGTTATATTCCGGATTCATGTTACCAAAACTTTCAGGAAAGAGGCGATTACATGTTAAAAAATTCACTGCTTGAAATGCATGTAATTGTTCCATTTTCCTGTCACGAGAGGTTAAAAATAAAACCTGTGCAGAATCGCTTGGGTGTCGAACATTTGAATTTGGTGAATTTCACACGGTTGTACACATCTGAAAACAATTTATATTGGTTGGTTTGGCAGTAGTTATCTCATTTTGGGGCAGTTTTGAACAAAAACACATTCGGACAAAGACCTTCCGAATGGGTCTTCATTCCATTTGGCGTCATAACAATAGCCGACGGAATATTTGACATTAATTTACATGCTTTTATTCCAAAGTGCTAATGCCAGCGTAAATCAAAGTGAATGCGACCTTTATGTCTACGAAATATTAGAAATATTTGGCATGAGTATTAGAAAATGCCATCAGCAAAGAATGGAAACTCCATGGAGCATGAATTGAATGGCAGGATCAGCCATGTAGTCGACAAACACTGAAACCAGGGTCAGACGGATGAATATTTTTAATATACGATTTGAGCGCGACGGGTGCTGGCTGAAATATGTCTGAACGTTCCCACTCGTATAGAACATTACTCAGGTTTTGTTTGCACGAAACCGATTGTATAAACGCTATGTTACAAAATCTTTGTACACCAAGTTGGTGGTTTCGTGAGGTTTCGTGACCACCAACTTGGCGTGCAAAGATGTTGTCAATGAGCACCAATATAAGCAGACAATAGATAGGTTATCAAAAATGATCTCTACGTAAGAAGCAGCTGCTAAAAATGACAATTTTTCGCTCAAACTACCAAATGAACGTATGGGCCAGCTCATGTAATTATCGCAAATGCGAGTAGCAACGCTCAAACACGTCTATACAAACGCACAGTCTTACCAGAACCTTCACTGCTCGTAAGACCCAGGCAAAATATAAACCTCTAGCCCCACTACATAGCTCATGAACTGGCTCAAATATACTCATGTCCAATGAAAACGCACCACCTACAAAAATGACTATATCTTTTTAACGACATAAAATTTTATTTTCACAATTGCGTCTTATTGTACTGTAGCCATTCCGTAAGTTACTGATATGACTTTAAAACGGAATGATCGCTGATGACACGTAATGGAAGAATTTGACAAAACAACCGTCAAAACAGAAAGTCACACAACCAGCCATCGAATGTGTCAGAATTTTCAAAAGCATTATTTTTGCATTTTTCTGTGCATCAATTTCAAAGAATCTCTAAATTGATAGCCAGGAATAGTAATCTTGCCTTGAAACCGGCTATAACGTCACGATGTGACGTCACTTGCATAACTTTGACTAGCGCTTAAAATCGAGATATTCAAGAAATCATTCTTTTAGTGATGCAAAATTACGACGAGTTCGTAGCATTTCTAGCTCGTGTAGAGGTTCGTTAACATCGACGGAGCGAAGGCATCAACGTTATTTTGATAAACGTCAATCTCTAAAAGCTCGTATACAAAAACTTAAGAGCATCTGCGTTGAGCTTAATGTTAGATAATACTCACACCAACAGATGAACACAAATTTTAGAAGATTTTAGACGCAAGCGTTGCGAACAATGGCTGACGACGCGCTCAAAGTTGACGTCAATGATACAACGTCAATTGTTTAGAGGATTTTAATGGCGTTTTGCATGTGTGTGAGTTTGTACGATGGAAATAAGCATTGTGTAGAACAATAGGACTGTAGCAATCGCAATTATTTATTTTACGTCGAGTTTTGTTGGACCACGCCATATTTAAGCTTACATAGTGACATTGTTCGCGCTAGTGTAGTGTTAGGTGTTGCGCCACAACTGTCAAAATTGTGGCGAAATGACAGGGGATCCACTGGCAAACAGAAAACATTTAAACGATATTTAGGGGTTGTTTTGTATACGCCAAAATGTGCAATTAACGTAATTTGGAGGCTGACGTTACGTCATGTGTTAACGGGGTCACTGGAGTTTAATTTTTTGTGTGAAACCATTGCATTTGTCCTAAATAATAAATATAAATAATACAATTTTGCACAACTTTTGATAGACCACAACTATGCGCATCTGAAGAGTGGTGCGTTTTCATTGGACATGAGTATATATTTTCTGTTCGATTATAAATAAATATCTTATGCTTTGTACCGCTAATATTATATTTATACCATATATTACATGTAAGCCTTACTCAAGGCATAGAGCTATTCAAATAATGCTTTCATTCTGATTTTCATATAAACATAACATTCCTAGCTTGTCTATAGGCTGGTGCTAAGATCTAGCAAATAGCCATACACCTCCACCGAAGACAACTACATTTATAGACAAGCCATGGCTTTAGCCATTTAGAATGGAAAAATATCATTAAAATTTTAAGCATCACTTTTATTAGCAGACGAGTAGCTAGTCTAATACTGACTCGCAGTTAAGGAGCATATTCAATCATGAATTTACCATAAGTTTCAAGTAAGTTTTGCTGTCACGATCGCCGAAAATGTGCATAACTATGAATCATGTAAACATGATGAAAACAGCACGTATTGTGCACTTTTCAGGCGGCAGTAAACCTTAAATGAGCCGTGACATGAGATTTCCAACAATGTGGTAAGTGCGACCAGCAAAGGCTCAGGCCAGCCTGCGCATACACGCAGTCGGATCAGATCATTTGCTAGTCGCTTCATAATTGTATGACTATTAAATTACTGACTGAACAGCATTTGAAGTTTTTAAGCTTAAATGGAGTAGAAACTGCATAGGCTTATTTGAGTCTATTCATGTCCAAAAGCAACATTGTTGGAAATCTCGGCTTAAATGGTTTACATTGTTGTTCAATATTACAGCTGCAAGTACGACTACATAGATGTCTACGTCCAGTTGTCGTCCCTGGATGAGAGCCTCCTGGAAGCCCCTGTTCTAGGTCGATTCTGCGGCGACTCCTTACATAACCTTCCCAAACTCATCATCTCCACCCACAATATCATAGTCATTGTGTTCTTTTCTGACAACGAGAAAAATGACGCCGGATTTGAAGGCGCATTCGCTTTTATTAATGCTTGTAAGTATATACCATGTTTATTTCATTACATATACCACCAATACCAACATAAGCACGAAATACTTCGCTATTTGCGAGACCAACACTGGTATAGGTGGTATGAAATAGTTTTATCATAATAATTATGACGTCGCGTCTGGGAGTGAAATAACGACATTCAATAAAATCGATTAGATTTTCGTGAAACGGTTATGACGTCCATAACAACATGACTGTGTACATAATGACAAGTATAACGTTTTCATGACAGAAATGAGATTTCAAAGTAGTCATAATGTCATTATGATAAATAGAATCCAACATTCGTGTTCTTGTTTTATTGAGTTTATTTAACTCGC
Organism: Loripinus fragilis; assembly: GCA_964019695.1. Lineage (NCBI taxonomy): Eukaryota > Metazoa > Mollusca > Bivalvia > Lucinida > Lucinidae > Loripinus > Loripinus fragilis. Next base: position 5,979,769 of record OZ026517.1, on the reverse strand, counting down.
TGCGAAAAAGAGATAAAATGCTCGGTAAGCCTCGCATTTTACCTCGTTTCCCCAACTTGTTTAATAAATCCAATAAAATATGAGCACTCATGTAAGATCCTCTATATATTAGTACATGTACCAAGGTTGTATACCCGTACAGGAGATTATTTACGAGTTCAGGTGGACTTACCGTGTTATATGTAGTCTGTAATTACATGTATCACGGAATTGTTTTCGTGCGAAGTGGTCTGAAAAATATTAAATATGATACGGGCAACAAGGGACATGCATTTATAAAACATATTTGTTATTTTTTCTCGAATGAACTTTGCTTATGGTACTCATACAGATGGTGTCAAGACACCTCAATGACTTATGCTTTCTTTAAACCCCCATTCCACTGGACGGCGATTCCGCTACGATTCGAAATTTTGGTCAAAACGACACGAATCGTAGCAGAAACGGCAAGAGCGCAGTAGAAGCGTAGTAGAAGTGCCTAGGTTGTAGTAAAAGCGTATCGGAATATTCATGATCGCCACCTCACGGCGATTGTTTTGACCTGCTCAAAATTTACGTAGCGACATCGCCGTGGACTAAAAGCGCAACGGAAGTGTAGTCACATCGCAGTAATATCATTATGAGCGTACATGTAGCCGTATAGCGGTGGCATCGTGAGAATCGTAGCACAATCGTTGTCACATCGTGAGGAAATCGCCGAGTTATTCATCCGTGATGCAGCTATGCTTCTGCTACGCTCTGCGCGATCTTGTTACCCTCTCTACGCTCTTACTACGACCTCACTGCGACCAACGCGCTTCCACGGCGACTTTGTTATTTAGGCATAGTCAACCGTGGCGCCTCTGCCACGCTTCCGCTACGCTCTTGGCGTTATGGCCAACTCAAGGCCTTGTTCAAGTGCTCTCCTAAAGTTGGTGTCGCTCTTTTGGAGTCTAGGACCAATTCTGAGCGGTTCCATCCATTCTCATGTAATTGAAGAATGAAGAGCCATCTTCCATGCTCATTGCCTTTATTAATTGGTCATAGTACCAGGGACGTATATTGAAATTTTATGATCCATGATAGTATCCACATTGCAGCCGTCTGTCTGCGGATAAGTATGGACGGACCCAGGACCTTTTGGCCCTCCGACTCCATCTTGCCTTGACCTCCGATCACCCAACATAATATGTCTGTGTTTCACAATGGCCAGCTGAAGCATAGCGACTTGAGAGCGTCAATCGTTGACATTGAACCGAACAAAAATCAGCTGAACTTCAGATTTTATATACATGTAGTAAGGACGAAAGCGTAGCTCCATCGCCTAGTTCGTAGCAAGCTCGCAGCTGCATCGCCATCAGCGAAGACTAAGCATAGCCGGATCTTCATTGTCGCAGTGGGGTCGTAGCAGAAGCGTAACGGAAGCGTAGTAGAAGCGTAGTGGAAGCGTAGTGGAAGCGTACTGGAAGCATGAAGTCCCCAAATCGTGTGGTTGTCTACGCTTCCGCGGCGATTTGAAATAATTTTAGAGAAAATCTGTGATCGCCATGAGCGTAGCGGAATCGCCGTCCAATGGAATGGGGGTCTTAGATAAACCAAAAATGTATCGTTCATTGTACGAATAATACCAAGTTCCATTGGCAGTCCCGGTAATGAAAAGTCTAGAACGCCGACATATGGCGCTTTTTAATTATGGGATAACGATAAATACCTCTCTGTTCAGAAGAATAATAGAATGGCTTTTATGCCAAATTTATAACCCTCTTGCAATATAGTATAAAACAATACACTGTCAATATGGTCAAGCAGCAATACTGAATTGTGGTCCCAGCAGTTTGGTCGGTTAACGTAAGACTAAACATTGGGTTCTCTCAACCACTGATTCGAACAAGCACGAAAAGTTATATACCCAAGACTTTAACCAGGTCTCCATGTTATAAAACGTTTTTCGTGCACAGCTCAACTTAACGTATTATCATGTATTCAACTTGCAAATGTAGACATGCTTACAATTAATTAGCAGGATGACCATATCATATGAACGTTGGAAGCAGGAAAATAATCTTTATTTTCAGTGTGTCAGCTTTTATGAGCTGTGGAAATTCCATGCATACATATTGTTTCGGGTGCACATAATTTATTTTCACAACCGCGCCTAAAGATACGAATTAATGTCCTTTCGTCTTTAAACTAATTACTGTAACACACTTATAATTGGCGGGTATATTTAATTGGCGGTAAACACAGAAAATTCCAAAATAGCAGATCGCGAAAAAAAGTTTCGAATTCAGTCAATAATATGCTATAAAAGGCTTTATATCTCTAGTATGTTGGTATCTTTTATGTCAAACACGAACTTTTGAATGGTAGCGTATGCTAACAAAGTCTTAAAAGGGGTTGCTATAGGAGCATATTCTTTCATTAAAGAGAAGCCACAATGGCAATAGAAAATAAAAATTAAATGGCATACAATTGAGAAACAGCCTTAATTAAAGTAGGGTAATCTTTTATAATCGTCAACATTTAATGCCGCCAATGTTAAGTGGTTTACAGTACTCTTCCTGTTTATACCATTCTAATAATTGTGTCATATGTTTGTATTTCGTACCATGTATACACGTTGTTTTAACACTTATTTAGAATGTATAGATGTCGAAATGTATTTCTGTCAGTATTTGTTTAGTCATATATTACTGTTTATAAGCATATACATTGTTTTGCCATAGTTACATGTCTAGATTTTTGTGTTAGTGACTGTCTGTGCATATGTATGGTATAGTTTTACATGTTTTATATCTTTGTTAAAATATGATTATACAAGTATATAATGACTTTTGCTATTTTCTATAAAACAATATGCTTTTGGTTCTTGGCGGTTTGTATATTGGGATCCCCGAATGACTACTTTGACCAACAATGACCATCTTGATGAAATGCCACAGAGCATGGTATTTCACTAGGGTCTGCATCGATTGCTAAGATTAAAAGCAATGGTCAGTGGGACTGAAGTACTCCTTAATTCGAAATTTCTAACCTGTGAACCGATTACCAAAGAGCCATCCCAGATTAATTCCAGTAAAAAGCAAAAAGTATGATCAGGCAATACCACAATCATACACCGCAGTACATTAACAAACATGTGGGATATACTTGCACTGCCTCATTTGTTATCACCAGCGTATGGTGTTGTTCACTGCATTCTCCCTACACGTTTGATACTACGAACAAACTTGTGTGTATCACGTGGTCACAGATTAGAATTTCCAAATCAAGCTGTTCTTCAGTCCCGTAAGCAATCAGGAAAGAGGAGTCCTTCAGAAATAGAAAACCCTACAACATTTGAAAACTATTTAGTCTGTTTATGCAAATTAGTGGAAAGTGCAACAATATGCATGCCTCAAGCGCGGGCTTAACCTGTCTTGTTGTTTTCATCTTAAGCAAACATTGCAGACCCAGATGAAGTGACGCATTTTTCGACAATTCATCTGGGTCTTCATTGTATACCAGTTAGAAAGGGTTTATTTAACTTTTATGTTTTGTCTTTTCCCTTTGTGTCCGTAAGTAGGCTGTGCTATGTGATTATGGAATTTTTCCCCATCATATGATTTATTATGTTATTTTGCTGTGTATTTATTTTTGATACATTTACGAAGGATCTAGGTCAATAATATATTGCTTTTCAAAACGATCAGTATCCAGTGGGACCAAAGGCTGGGCCTCCATTTACTTCATTGCTCTGAGTCTTTATATTATGCAAACAACAAATGCACTGACGAGACTGTGCGTTTGCGCAGGCTTATCTGAGCCCTCGTTGCTAGTCCATGCGATATGCACAATATATCATGTGCTGGTCAAAGTTTAACCCATTTATGAGGGTCTGGATGGGGCTTAGTGCTATCATGTGCTGGTCAAAGTTTAACCCATTAATGAGGATCTGGATGGGTTAAGTGCTATCATGTGCTGGCCAAAGTTTAACCCATTAATGAGGGTCTGGATGTGGTTTAGTGCTATCATGTGCTGGTCAATGTTTAACCCATTAATGAGGATCTGGATGGGTTTAGTGCTATCATGTGCTGTTCAATGTTTAACCCATTAATGAGGATCTGGATGGGTTTAGTGCTATCATGTGCTGTTCAAAGTTTAACCCATTAATGAGGATCTGGATGGGTTTAGTGCTATCATGTGCTGTTCAAAGTTTAACCCATTAATGAGGATCTGGATGGGTTTAGTGCTATCATGTGCTGGTCAAAGTTTAACCCATTTATGAGGGTCTGGATGTGGTTTAGTGCTATCATGTGCTGGTCAATGTTTAACCCATTAATGAGGATCTGGATGGGTTTAGTGCTATCATGTGCTGGCCAAAGTTTAACCCTTTTATGAGGGTCTGGATGTGGTTTAGTGCTATCATGTGCTGGTCAATGTTTAACCCATTAATGAGGATCTGGATGGGTTTAGTGCTATCATGTGCTGGTCAAAGTTTAACCCTTCTATGAGGGTCTGGATGTGGTTTAGTGCTATCATGTGCTGGCCAAAGTTTAACCTATTTCTGAGGGCCTGGATGGGGTTTAGTGCTATCATGTGCTGGACAACGTTTAACCATTTATGAGGGTCTGAAAGGTATTTAGTGCTATCATGTGCTGGTCAACGTTTAACCCATTTAGGAGGGTCTGGATGTGCTTTAGTGCTATCACGTGCTGGTCAAAGTTTAACCCATTTAGGAGCGTCTGGATGGGGTCTAGTGCTATCATGTGCTGTTCAAAGTTTAACCCATTTATGAGGATCGGGATGGGGTCTAGTGCTATCATGTGCTGGTCAAAGTTTAACCCATTTATGAGGGTCTGGACGGGGTCTAGTGTTATCATGTGCTGGTCAAAGTTTAACCCATTTATGAGGGTCTGGATTGGGTGTAGTGCTGTCATGTGCTGGTCAAAGTTTAACCCATTTATGAGGGTCTGGATGGGGTGTAGTGCTGTCATGTGCTGGTCAAAGTTTAACCCATTTATGAGGATCTTGATGGGGTTTAGTGCTTTGTTGTTGATGCTTAGCGAGGAACGTCCTTATATTTTAACTAGAATTGTCAGAGAATCTGACTATAGCCCCGCTGCAGCGCTTTTCATGCAAGAAAAAGGCCAAATTCTTATTTAAAAGATATTTAGCAGGAAAATCTTTAGATATTGGGCAGGAACCAATTCTAACATCAACCAAGGGCCATGACATCTGCTACAAACTAGACCTTGTCAATATGAATGCATGTATACAATTTGATATTCTGCCAATTTGTTCTCAAGATATTGAGCTGAAACGAAATTGTGGCATAAATCAAGGGCTATAACTCTGTATAAATTTGCGAAAAATTACGTGTAACTATCCCAGGCTAGATCTTGTCAATATGAATGCATATATAAAATTTGGTGATATTCTGCCAATTTATTCTCAAGATATTGAGCGGACACAAAATTTTGGCTTAAATCAAGGGCCATCTCTCTGGTACAAATGTGCGAAAATGACCTGTAAGAATCCCAAGCTGGATCATGTCAATATGAATGCATATATAAAATTTGGTGAAATTCTGTCAATTTGTTCTCAAGATATTGAGCGGAAATGAAATTTTGGCGTAAATCAAGGGCCATTAGTCTGGTAGAAATGTGCGAAAAATGACGTGGAACAACCGCAAGCTATATCTTGTCAATATGAATGCATATACAATTTGGTGAAATTCTGCCAATTTGTTCTCAAGATACATTGTATTTCGGAAATTGGAAGCACCCAATAAGGGTCTTTTCATGAGCCTGAGTACGGAATGATGGACAACCCAGATCCAATTTTGCCACTACTTTTTCGAGGCGAAGCTATAATGACTACCAATGTTGCTGGTGCTTTTAATTTAATGATACAGTCGATTATTGGTATTTAAAGTATATATTTGATAACGGAAGATGGCTTTATCGATTACTTATTAAAGCCCTAAAAATTCTGGTACGCCCCGACTCCATCAAGAAATTCATCTATGCCTAACGTCTTATATTTCGGGACATGGGCAAATAGTGCAGACTCTGATCAGACGCCGCATAATGCGGCGTCTGTTTGGGGTATCCACTGTTAGCTAAATTTCAATTCAAAACGAAATAGAGTAGAATACATATACCTGGCACCCATGTTATTAGAAATAGAGTAGCATATTTGATAGTGAAAATGTGAATTGTCCATAAACGTGTCCATAAATGTGTTAATGTTTTATAGTGTTGTGTAGTTAATTGTTTTATTTTAGAATTGCTTGTTGCTGTTGTTCTTATGTTGTGCGTTATATTATTTTCAGCTATTTATAATGTAGGGACCCTAACATCACCAAACACCTGTAGCTACAGTATCAACAGCAAGGACCGGAAGAAGGGAAATATATTGTCCCCTACCTACCCAGGGATCTACCCAGACAACATAGAGTGTACATACGAGCTTATAGGACAGCCTGGAGAAAGAGTGAAACTGAAATTTGAAGAATTTTCCATATTCCATGGGGGCGATTAGTAAGTATATGTAGTGTGTCTTGCACGATGGTTAAGACTATCTGATAATTTAGCCTGGGTTAGATATTATTTTTTCACAAACCAATGCCTACAAGATACATGTAGAGTTGGCCATATGCTAGCGCTCAGTAAGCAAAATCTGTCCAACATCGCTACCCATGTGAAACAAACTTAACTAATATGAGATAAGCTACACAAGGTCGGTTGCTAATGTGAGATAACCTACAAAATGACATTTTAGGAGCCTGACTATTCTTTCAAAAAACGAAAGTTGAATTTTTGATCATGTTGAGGCTTTCAGGAAGAATTTCAAGGTTGAAATTTCAACGATTAAAGTGGGCCTCCACGTGGTATAGAGTAAAACTGCTCATTATTACTTTAAACATTTATTCAATGCTTTGAACATGTTGAATACATTGCGGTTGACATATTTTAGCGTGTTATACACCGGGATAGCACCAGGACCAGGGAGTCTTGCTGATGAAAAATGGAAACTAGTTATCCTCAACAAACTTAGCCTACTTACTGTTATTGATAAGGTAGTTCTTGTTAATTCATTTGATGAAATAACCATTTGTTCCTTGTTTAAAGTGCTGTTTAAAGGCTATTTCAAGTTGTGATATTTTGGCGGACAAAAAATTGACAGTTGTACAGCGTCATTGACTGTAAACATCAACCCAGTGACGTCACCAACACAAAAAATACAGAACGTCGCTGAATCTAAAATTGGTATGTGAGAAATTTAATCAACCATTACTGTTCAGTGGATCCAGGAAAACCCAAACCCTTTGGTCCACCATTCTGTCGAAAACTCGGCAAGCTTCGTTTCCCATTGGAACAATACGCCCTTGGGTTTGGGATTTTTCTGTTCCCACTGAACCCCAATGATGGATTCTATTTATCTTACCCAAGCTATCTTACCCAGCGTTTCAGATGCTGCGTGTTCATTGAATGTTTTGGAAGTCACGCACATGGTAGTTAATTGACGTCATCATTATATTAAAATGTTGTCACCATGTTATGCCACATCTTAGCGTATTCAGCGACTTCTAGGAGTTTTATTTAGAATGAAAATGTGCACTTTAATGGTGAGCAAGAAAAATAATACAACCTTTGAGTGAGAGGCGGATAGAAAAAAAAACTAAATCGTTGGTTACATCTTTACAATAATAAAAATTCAATGTTTATTCCATTAATGAGCCGTGGCATGTGATTTCCAACAATGTGGCATTTTGACAAGTGTAGACTCAGACGGGTATGTGCAGCCTCCTTTTAAGCTTTGAACCTCCAAAAGATGTTAGATCAGTAGCTTAACACTCATAGAATAATATTCAACGACGAGCAAAGGCTCTGAACAGACTGTGCGTATGCGCAGGCTGATCTGAGGTTTTGGTTCGCACATACCAAATTGTTAGAAATCTCATGCACTGGCTCATTTTCAAGTGAATACGACCAGGTAAACACTAAATCGCTTGTTACATCTTTACAATAATAGACCAGTGTTCATTTCATTTGCAATTGAATATGACCAGGAAAAATATTAATTGTTGGAAACATCAAGAACAATAATAGACAACTGTTTATTCCATTTGCAGGTGAATATGCCCAGGAACACAATAAGTTGTTGGTTACATCTAAACAATAATAGACCAATGTTTATTATTTTTGCAAGTGACCATGACCAGTCAAATACTCAATCCTTAAAGTAGTGTCTTATCAGAGAGTTGGCGGGATGTGAGAATTGATAGTAGCTCCCTGAACTTCTTTCAGGCGGTTTACCACACGGTTAGCAGAAGGAAGTTAGCAGTTCCGACCTGAACTTCACTCAGCAGTCTGCCGTCAATGTGGTTGGCTGTTCCCCTGCACCGTGCACACCTTAAATCAGGATTAATATTAAGTTTTCAGCGCAGTTTATTAAAATAATTTCTTATTATAAGAAGATTGGTTATAACATAAATGTATTGCAACAGATTGCATGATTGGTGGTCAACCCAATCACGGTTGGCAACTTTGCTTTCCCCTTTAATTGCTCGCTGTCGGGTCAGACCTCAGACTATGACGGTTCCTACTTAAAGACGTATCTATATATGGGAGGGTTAGGGCCCGATGTTGTATCTGTGGTCGGGCGTACCGGTGTTTAACTGTTGGATTTGTTTTACTCTGGTATTCACTTGTATATACTGTCATTACCTTTGTGTTTTTCATCTCCTTTTATATCTCGAGTTGTATTTAATAGGAGATTATGCACTGATAAGTTAGGGATCTTTCATGCGAACCAAACATCTATTTGTCTTGATACACATCAGAAACAAGGGTGAGGTTGATACCGTCAAACATGAAACTCACCTGAACTCTACAGGAGGCCCAGGCCTGTGGCACAGATCATGACATTTGTCTTTCCAACATTCCCTCACAACCCTATCTCCTGCTTGACTTCATTCCATATCGAGAGCCACATGACACATTTCTCCAGCGAGTCAACATTGATGACAAGATCGTCTGCATAGTGGTCCTCCCAGGGAACTCCAGACCTGAACTTGTGTGACAAGCTTACATCTGAACAATAATAGATTATGGTACCTACAAAAACGCACGTAGAAACCTGTTTAAATCTGTATTCTGAATATACTATAAATGTTAAAAATGGATTTGTAGCAAACGAAAAAATGGTTTAAGGTGGAATACTTTTACATTTCTTCAAAACATATATTTTGTGGGAACACAATGCAATATGATTACAATGTACTCGTAAATTACGTTGCCGAATTGACCCTACATAAAAAAGTTTGACATTTTCTTTGAACAAATTGATGACGTGCTACTTTTGAAATCAGCAGAAACATTTAAACCTTATCATTATCGTGGGAATATTGAAGACTGTGAAAGCAATTACCACTGCACTATATTTAGATTTTACATTTGCTTATTTCTTTGTGTTCTTAATTTGTGCAATCACTTGAAAGAGCACACAGCAGCTTAAATATTTATAGTTAGTGGATTTTGAAATCGACTGCAAATCGTACCATAGGAACATAATCAACACACTTTATGACTGAGCGAGCAGGCACCAAACCATACAACCTAATTACAGCGAAGCGCTGTATCCTCTTTGCACTTTGTGTTATTCTGCAGCCTTTCATGCATATGTCTAGTATACATGTACATGCAGTATATAAACCGGCTCCTGGATACGTTGGGCAACGAAGGCTTAGGTAAGTCTGCGCATATGCTCGCATACACAACGTATTAAGGTTACAGATGAAGTCTAAGCCAAAATTTTAGACCTCTTGCCCCAACATGGGCGTTTAAAGGATGATTATACGCATATGCATTAGGAACACAAATTTCTTTAGCTGACTTATATAGTTTTCAGGGTTTGTTTTGTTTTGATTCTTAACATCCCAGTCAACAATTTTTCAGTCATGTAGGGACGGGTCTATCTGTGTTGAACCAGTAATAAGTAGAGGATACAGTGTCTTGCACAAGGGCAAAGTGGATTGCCTCCGGCGAGGCTCGAACCTGCACCCCTCGATCTCGAGTCATCAAATATTCTACCCCTAAGACAATGCCCTTCTCATAGTGTTCATACAGTACAAATGGAGCATCTCCATACCAAAGATACTTCTGGATTCAAACTGTTTCACACACACAGTGCTCCACCATATATCAAAGTTTAACCATCAGAGTCAACTATTAAGTATTTAGAAGGACCTGCTGCTCCAATGTTGCAAATAAGTTCGGAAAGATATTATTTGTCACACATCTTTTCCCGTCATATTTCAAGATTAATCATAAGGAATATTTTTATTCTTTAGGAAAGTCTGCTATTCGTTTCAATTTTAAAATCGGACTGTCTATTTTTCTTTGGCATATGATTTATGTTTATTTTTTAATCAAAGCGTATATTTTGATACTCAAATCTACCATTTGAATGTGTGCCAAAAAGGCATCTTTTAAGACGATGGAAAAAATAGCATATTTATTCGACACTCAAAATATTTGCTTTTTAAGACATAACCCTTTGAAGACCACTGAGAATTCCTAAAACGGGTCATTTAGCAAACAGTGTCGACCCAGATGAAATGCCACATAAATTGACATTTCACCAGGATCTGCAATGTTTGTTAATACAAAATCAATCTTCAGAGAAAGAAACATAATAATATGTTGGAAATCTTAACCTGTGGTGCCTCAATATATAAAATGGACCATCTAGACTTTACATGGCCCACAGATACGAGTGCGTAACCGAAAATTAATTTTCCTATTTCTCAACCAAAACATATGTTGTGGGTACTCAAAAGAACCGTCTCAATGAGACGGTTCTTTTTAGCACCCAAAACACATGTTTAAACTTATGGATAAGTAAATAATCGCAATTTTACGCCGAAAGAAATGCTGAACTGGTCCTATGCTAAGTGAGTTAACTGATTGGTACAAGAAGGGTTAATATTTTATGTTTGTTATTTATTTCAGTTGTCCGTTTGATTATCTCCTTGTAAAAGATGGATTAGACAAAGCTAAATCAGAGGATATAGATGTATTTTGTGGAAAATATAAAGATGTGACGCTGTTCTCTTCAAGACAATTTTTATACATGGAGTTTGTGACTAGAAGTGGTCGTGTTAGTTTTGATAAAGATTCACTAGACAATTCAGCGGATTTTAAATTCGAACGGACAGGATTTAATATATCATACGAGTTTAGTAATAAATTTGTTCATTTAGGTAAGTTCCCAGTAAGCATATACTAGTGGGCCTCTATCGGCCCACCAGCAAAACGCCGTTTTGCTGATGGGCTGATAGCAGCCAGAGATCGTATGCTGGCGGGGTTTGTTTTCTGCTTTTTTTCTTTCATCCAAAGTAAAAAACAAAGTACCACGTTATTTCGTGTTTTAAAGGCGTTGAACATAACATTAAAATATTGACAGGCTTATCAGCATGATCTTTAAGACACTATGACAAGTTGTTGTCTAAATTCCTATTAAAGCATTAACACGCTTATCATTAGTGTCAACCCCACTACTATTACGCTACCCGGTACTACACAAGTAATAAAAATAAACGAAGCATTCTGAAATTCACAAATAGTGTAAATCCCCACAGGTGAATTCACTTACATACAGATAGCGATCAGTTGCTCGTTAACTGCTACTAATGTTAGTACAATCTTTGTTTAAAAGATGCTTTATAAGCAAATGCCTTTCTCAAATACTAATACACGTTTCTTTAATTCCAGAAATTCAACATAAAGACCAATCTCGAGTCATAGGCACAGGTAAGATCGCTACTTATTGTATATTTATTTGATATGCCAACCTATAACATCACCATATAAAGACCAATCTCGAGTCATAGGCACAGGTAAGATCGCTACTTATTGTATCTTTTATTGATATGCCAGCCTTTAACATCACCATTATAAAGACCAATCTCAAGTCATACGCACAGGTAAGATATCTACTTATAATATCTTTTATTGATATGCCAGCCTTTAACATCACCATAATAAAGATCAATCTTGAGTCATAGGCACAGGTAAGATATCTACTTATTGTATCTTTTATTGATATGCCAGTCTTTAACATCACCATAATAAAGATCAATCTTGAGTCATAGGCACAGGTAAGATATCTACTTATTGTATCCTTTATTGATATGCCAGCCTTTAACATCACCATAATAAAGACCAATCTCGAGCCATAGGCAAAGGTAAGATCGCTACTTATTGTATCTTTTATTGATATGCCAACCTTTAACACAACCATAATAAAGACCAATCCTGAGTCATAGGCACGGGTAAGATATCTAATTATTGTATCTTTTATTGATATGCCAGTCTTTAACATCACCATAATAAAGACCAATCTACAGTCTTAGGTACAGGTAAGATAGCTACTTATTGTATCTTTTATTGATATACCAGTTTTTAAAATCAACTTTCACACAATATACACGGTACAAATGCATGCCCGTTCAACCACAAGTGTAAGCAGGTAACCGGAATTACTTACAAAAATAGTGAGTATGATCAGGAAATACCACAAGCACAAACTGCTAACAAACCCGTGGCATCGTGAGGAAGAGCCGCACAACAATCACGAGACACTAGGAAGACAAACAAAGCAAAGCAACCGGCTCGCTCTTCCCCATCGAGATGATAGCAAAATTAGAATGGACACAAAGTAACGCACAGCAATACATAGAACAATAACAGAAAACAAGTTGACAAATCAATCTGCATATTTGCGTAATCTGTTCAGAGCCTTAATTTTCCGCCTGAAAAAAACATTAGAACCACTGAATATTCATATAGCGCCCACCGAAGACTCTGACCAGACAGCATGGATGCGCAGGCTGATCAGAGCCTTCCATTGGCGCACATGTCGACTTGAACCTTTTGCTGGACACCGCTCAGTATAGTGATTTGGGTACCCACAATAACCATCAATTATGATATATCTTTCAAGGCAATACCATCAATCTAGATATGTATTACAAAACAATACAACCAATCTAGATATGTCTTACAAAACAGTACCATTAATCTAGGTCTGTCTTACAAAACAATACTACCGATAAAGATCTGTCTTACAAGACTATACTACCAATCTAGAGATGTCTTACAAAACAATGCAACCAATCTAAATCTGTCTTACAAGACAATAACACAATTCTGTATAACAAAACAATACTACCAATATATATCTTTCTTACAAAATCACAAAAAAACACCTATCTAAATATGTCTTACAAGAAAATACCACATATCCATATCTGGCTTACAAAACAATACCACAAATCTATATTTGTCTTACAAAACAATACCACCAATCTATATTTGTCTTACAAAACAATATCACCAATCTATATCCGTATTACAAGACAATACAACTAATCTAGATCTATCTTACAAAACTAAACCACCAATCTATATATATCTAACAAAACAATACCACCTATCGAGATCTGTATTACAAGGTAATACCAACAATCTAGATCTGTTTTACAAAACAATACAACCAATCTAGATATGTCTTACAAAACTCTATTACCAATCTGTATCTATATTACAAGACAATTCGACTAATATATATCTGTCTTACAAAAAATAACACCTATCAAGATATGTCTTACAAGGCATTATACCACAAATCTAGATCTGTCTTACAAAGTAATACAACCAATTTAGATCTGTCTTACAAGGCAAAACCACCAATCTAGATCGGTCTTACAAAACAATACCACCTATCTAGATATGTCTTCCAAAACAATACCACCTATCTAGATATGTCTTACAAGACAATACCACAATCTAGATCTGTCTTACACGTCAATACCAAAAAAAACAAAAAAAACAAGACAATACCACCAATCTAGATATGTTGTACAAGACAATACCACCAATCTAGATATGCCTTACAAGACAATACCACCAATCTAGATATGCCTTACAAGACAATACCACCAATCTAGATATGCCTTACAAGACAATACCACCAATCTAGATATGTTGTACAAGACAATACCACCAATCTAGATATGCCTTACAAGACAATACCACCAATCTAGATATGCCTTACAAGACAAATCCACCAATCTAGATATGCCTTACAAGACAATACCACCAATTCAGATCGGTCTTTCAAGACAATACCACCAATCTAGATATGCCTTACAAGACAATACCACCTATCTAGATATGTCTTACAAGACAATACCACAATCTAGATCTGTCTTACACGTCAATACCAAAAAAAACAAAAAAAACAAGACAATACCACCAATCTAGATATGTTGTACAAGACAATACCACCAATCTAGATATGCCTTACAAGACAATACCACCAATCTAGATATGCCTTACAAGACAATACCACCAATCTAGATATGCCTTACAAGACAATACCACCAATCTAGATATGTTGTACAAGACAATACCACCAATCTAGATATGCCTTACAAGACAATACCACCAATCTAGATATGCCTTACAAGACAATACCACCAATCTAGATATGCCTTACAAGACAATACCACCAATTCAGATCGGTCTTTCAAGACAATACCACCTATCTAGATATGTCTTAAAAGACAATACCACATTCTAGATCTGTCTTACACGTCAATACCACCTATCTAGATATGTTGTACAATACAATACCACCAATCTAGATATGTCATACAAGACAAAACTACCAATTCAGATCGGTCTTACAAGACAAGACAATACCACCAATCTAGATCTGTCTTACAAGATATTACAACCAATTTAGATATGTCCTCCAATCAAGGTCAGTCTTACTTACAATACAATACCACCAATACCATTCTTTGGCTGTTGACTCGAAAACTGCCCTTGTGTAATGTTTCATATTGTTCCCTTATACAATATTGCATACTGTGTCCTAATGCAATATTGCATATTGTGCCCTTATGCAATGTTGCGTATTGTGAGATACTTCTCAGTAAAGCAAATAATAGTTCATCTTTACGCGGTCTCTAATTAAGTCTATAACAGCAAGAATAAATATGAAGCAGGATATCTGATATACTGTTCAATATTCAATAACACCCACTGTGTCTGTTTTAGAGCAAACTATCGGATATTCCACCGATCCTCCTTAAAACACTTATTAACAAAGACTTACCTGGACCCGGTTGTACGAAGCTCTATTAAATCTAATCATGGATTAAGCGTTAATCAATCATTTAAATCTTAATGATGGATTAACTAATTGATGTATTTAAATGTGTTGTACGAAGCCTCATTAAACGGTTGATTAGTTAATTGACCTTTAATCGAGGGTTCGTAATTAATTTCAATAGAAATCATAAAACCAGTCTCCCATAATTCAGCCATGTAAACAAAACGCCGCCATATTAGAAAAGAGAAATTCTCGAGTCAAAACTTACAAATCAAGTTAAGTACGTAAAGAAAGAGGAGGAATCAAGCTGGTCGGGACGGTCGATTGTTACATGGGGATCGTTACTCCTGTACCATTCTTTTCGCAATAAAAGGTTAATTTTCAATGAAATACAGTGAGAGTATAAAGATATACCAAGTATCCAGATATCACGGAAATGTTATAAGGCTGTCTACTCTATGATTGTTTTATTGACAGGGTCTGTTGAAATATCTGGTAAGCGTCGCCAATGACAATGTAAACAATGACGTCATTTTGTCTTGTTGCTATTTTCATCACGCCAGTTTTATCTGACTCACTGGGGCACCTGGTATAACGAAAGAAGAACATTCCCGGGGGGGGGGGGGGGGGGGGGAGGGGGGGAGGGGGGGGTGGAACTCTGATATTTTCATATATACGTAGGCTCGGATAAAAAAATTTTGGTTGCTTGAAATTCCTGATATTTTTGGGGGTGAAAGGTAGATGCTGGGCGCGAGCCCACGCATGCAGAAAAAAATACCCCCCCCCCCCCGGGAACACTCAGGCTTCGCAGAAATCAGGCGTTTGAAAAAAGCGAATCTGTGCGAGATTAAAATCAAGAACATGAGCCCATGGAGGCCCTGAACACCCAAAATAACGACACACTCAGGTCGAAAACGAAGACGACCAAATTACAGAGTTACCACCGAATTCCACATCACTAACCAACCCCATGCCTCTCCTCAAAATTAGCTCTTTGATATGAAAATGAAAAAAGAACGCAACCTAAACATCGGGTTTTCATTCGAAATAGTTAAACAATAAGCCTAGAACAAAACGAACGTCAGATGCTACCCCTCAGTAAACAGTATTGGATCTATTCGGACCCAACAAAAGTTGGAACTGAAACGGTCCAAATCAGTTTTAAACTACGTATAAAACAAAACGGAATACAAAACAAACACCCTGGAACATGATCAAACATAATCAGACTGACAAAATTCGGGACTACGTCTGATTCGCGGTGTTTGTTTTGTTTGTTTGATTTGATACTTTACGTCCCAGTCAACAATCTTTCAGTTACGTAGGGACGGGTCTTCCTGGGATGAACTAGTACTATGCTAGGATTAATGTGTCATGCTCAATGACACGACGCAGTGACGCCGGTGAGGCTCGAAACCGTGGCCCTTTGGTCTCGAGTTCGCAGTGTTTGAATACAAAATGCGGTCAAAGCAAACGCTTTGGAACCGGGCCTGGCCGGAGACCAGATTGGGCCGGGTACAGGTCCAAACTTTTTGGCCAAACGCACAGCTGCCACCCATTGGGTGGCAACTACTTTGACTATATTTAAATGTGCACGAACTCATCAAAACGATGACCAGAAATTTCAACTCCATTAAAAGCCAAAATAATCTATTTTCCAAAGCCCCGCACGGGGGGGGGGGGGGGGGGGGGGGGAACTCGGGAATATTATTGGTACGGATGTGCGAAACCAACCCCAATCATATACCTGGCCTTTTTTAAAAAAAAAAAACAAAAAAAAAAACAGCCTATTCATATACTTGATAACACAGAAAGTTGATCTATATTCATATACTGTTCTTTGATTTAATATACCATTTCATATCCTCTGTGATTTGTAAATAAGTTTACAAATGACTCTCGCCATGCGAAAAACTGCTTTATGTAAATGTGAAAACAAAGGCTTGACGAGTATCCGAGCAAAAATATGGGCATATACATGGGTGTCAGAAAAGTTTGGCCATTCAAATGCCTAAACTCAGAAAACGGGCCATTAATATACTTTCTTTTTTTTAAAAAAAAGGGGGTTTATACCTGGCGGCGCTCAAAAAGGGGGGGGGGGGGTATTCGGGCGCACATCCGTACTATGTCATACATAGGGAGTTACCCCCCGAGAATGTCGTAAGGGGCGATCAAAAGTTATGCAAACGATCACCTTACAATGCCTCCTTAAAGTTTAGCAAGACTTATTTTAAGCATGTTAAGTATTGATATTTCAACATGCTATATTAAATGCTAAATAAATTGCCTGGATCGATGTGGGATATCATTGTGATCTTCAGAAAAATTAAAACTATTTTGATTTTGATCAGTTTTAAACGTTATTTTTCGCATCCTGAAAAATCAATACTTAACTTAATTCTTCCTTAACTCTAAGGAGGAATTACAATGCCTCCTTAAAGTTAAGGAAAACTTAAGTTAAGTATTGATTTTATGGATGATAGAAATAACGTTTCAAACTGATTAAAATCAAAATAGTTTCATTTTTTCTGTAGATCATAATGATATCTTTGACCTCAAGTACTGCATCAACCCAGGCAATTTAGTTAGCATTTAATATAGCATGTTGAAACAGATAGATAGATAGATATTCTTTATTTCCTCCACATAGGAGAGTACAATCTACATATAAATATAATATAAATATGTATGAATACAAACATACAAACATATATACACATGTCAATATGACAAATAAACGAAATCAATTTGCATGTAAATGTATGAGAACATGGTACTAGATACAGATTTACACAAAATAAAGTATACACAATCATTGCCAAGCTGTTATCCCTACCCCACTATTCTTACCGAAACGAAATGCAAGGGTAGTGAAAGGTAATGAGGAATAACTTAAGCAATATATCCTTATTATGAAATATAGCAAGGTCCAATACTAGTGACAATGTACATACCACTAGTTTGATCCCTGCTATGGTTCACAAAAACTCAAAGTCGGTCGCAACATCCTATCAATTTCCTCAACGTAACATGTAGATGTAGTGCTTTTATTACTAACTCAAAAATATCAGTATTTGATACATGTATACAGCAATCTTTTATTGTTTAGTCGGTATGTGAAATGTCTTGTCACAGGACTTGTCACAGAAGTAAAGATGTCTCTTCCGGACATACAGCTGCATCTGAGCCGACCTTTCTGTTGGCATGCTGGTCTGAGTTACGGTACAAGAAGCTCACCACAGATGAAGACAAGTAACATGAATTTAACATTGCTAACAACCGTTACAAACAGTAAGGCGACGAAGCGATGGGATGCGAAGGAGGGGGTTAATTATTACTCCCTGCGCTTCTCGCATACCTGCAAACCCTCCCACGCGTTACTAACACATGTAACTTAACCGACCCCAAACGTGTTGGTTACAAAATCATGCGCGGATCCAGGAATTTTTTCAGGGGGAGGGGGGGGGGGTCCATGCCCGACGGCCAGAAATGGACAACGTATTTTTTTTATTTTTTTTTATTTTGTCCTCAACTTATTTTACAGTTTATAGAGGGGGTCCAATGGTTTTATTACAGAGAAAACTATACTTTTCCAAGGATCCAGAGGGGGTCTAACATTTTCCAGGGGGGTCCAACTTTGGCCAGGGGTGGTCCTAATCATAATATCTAAATAAACCCATATAACGTGATTTTCCAGAGGGGGGGGGGGGGGGGGTCCGGACCCCCTTTCCATGCAAAATTGCAATTTAGGTCTGTTTTGAGCCATGCCAAATCTTGACAATTTTGTTACATTTATATTTCTCTCTTCAGTTGTGGGAAAATAAGGCTTGAAAATCCATGTGAATCATCTGCTAGCAATTCACATGAAATGTCAAACCTTATATGATTTCTTAAGGCAGTATCAAAATTTGAAAATGTTGTCTAGGAAATGACTCGTATAAGCTTTTAAACCAAGGACATTATGAAGCACCCTCTCTCTTCCCCCCCCACCCACCCCATCTACACCGTCAATCTTGACAGAATATTTCCGCCGGCGTAAAATGTGGCATCTTCCAAAATATTGTCCAAATGGGAATGGCATTTTTCATGAAAATTTTAAACGATATGTGTATATGGATAATGTGTATTGGAAGAACAAGAAAAAGTAACATGGCAATAAAACTCAACTCTAAACTTCGTGTGCCACCCGCACTTTGCAACTTAGCTGGGTAGTTCCATGACGTCACTGCGGTCACTAAGTAGAACGACTTTCGTTTTGGCAGAAGAAAGATGACATTTCACAATGAATGTTTGATGAAAAACAATGTTTTGGGAATTCACTCGGAGTTCCGCACTGATGGGATTTGATCTCTGTGTACTTTGGCAGGCAGTTTCTTTGATCAATCTTAAGATGAAAAGGATGTTGGCCTTTGAGAAGAGGTATCTCCGGCGCAATTCCACGTCGGTCATCTCTACATGCAATGGTCAGAACCTGATGGTTTGCTCTTTCTCTCACGTTTTTTTTCATTTCTTTGCCTTCCTGAATGGACAAACGCTATGTCGGCGGCCATTTTGTTTTGGGCTAATGACTGATTAAATTGATTAATTCACCTCCTAGACGTCGATTAAATTTAATTGAGGAATCGGGGTTAAATCAAGGATTTAATCCATGATTAAAAGATAATTGAGCTTCGTACAACGCGATTTAATAAGGCGCTAATTAATCGAGGTTTTAATCCATGATTAAAAGGTAATTGAGCTTCGTACAACCGGGTCCTGGTGTCCTATTCATAGGATATTGGCAAATAATGTAGACCCAGATCAGACGCCGCAGAATTTTCGCTTACATAGTGAACTACTGGAATGAAATAAAATGATGTAAAATCACCTAACATCCCTTAAAAAACAAGTGAGTATGATCAGGAATCACCACGCCACACACTGCAGACCAACCCACGACATCGTGAGGAATAGCCACAGCACACTTACAGTCACAAGACATCAGGAAGACAGTCAAATTAAGGCAACCAGTCCTCTCTTCCCTATCAAAATTATTGCAAAAATAGAAAGAACACTAACCACTGCATAACAAAACATGGAGCAAACACAGAACACCCTAAAAATGGGAGCAACAATAAACAACAAATCAACAACAACAACAACAGAACCACCGTCTTAGAATGGAAAGCAGCCCAATGCACATACTCTCATGTCGTGGCTCAAATAAAAGAGAACACTTTCCAGCATATGATTTGAGCTATCGCGTGATCCAGATTTGAATCACTGGGCAAACAGACAGACAGACAGGTACGCAGACAAACAAACAGATGAAAACAAAACCTATAAAGTTTCTCTTGATGAAACTATTGAGGGGACTAATCAACCATTCCACATGCTTATACATATACTGTAAAAAGAATTCTGCGTACAATTGTGATATGCGGGAAGTATAGATAGCCATGGTACAATCCCAATCAATATGCAAGTGATAGCAGTGTCTTAAGGTTACACGGGGATTGTGAACAGACTGACTAAAATTACGATAAAGCAAGAAATGTAATATAGAAAGACAATATAACTGATTCTGACACTTGTATTATTGGCTAGTAAAAAAGATTTCTCGCAAAATCATGGACAAATCGATCGATGCAGTTTGTTTTGACAGTCGAGCTTTTTTATATATAATTCGTGAAAGAAACTATGTTGGCATTAATTCGATGTTGTGGTCATATGATCTAATCATGACTGATGGTTGCATATAGTATTTCTTAGCACTGCAGTACTATGTGTTATAGAAATGACCTTTTCGCAAATATTCATTGTATGATTTGATTAACCAATTTATATAATTGGTCAGTGGACGTCCAGAAGCCATTTACAGATACTTTCTAGAATGAGCTGTAAGCCTTTTATAAAATAAACTTCTGAAACTGCCTGCACCAGCTCTTTTCTGAGTTACATTCGCGGAAATGTACAAAATATAATTTGTACAGCTCATGCGGCTGTACACGTTTAAATGATTCTCGCAGCTGCCGATTCTTGTCAATTGCCAATTAGATATTTTCCAGTTGAAATATCCTCTTATATCGTACGTCAATACAATAGTGTTGTCTTGTCCTTTGGGGCATTTGCATCACCGATTTTTTTCTGTATGAATTCGGTGATTCTCGTATCATTATGATATAACACAAACGTGGCTAACGCATCATAGTTTAGAGTTTGGGGGAAGGGGAATCTTCTTCTACATGTCAACATTATTTCCATATAAGGAAATTTGTACCCCGATCGGGGATTAAAGGGCCATTTTTGGTATGTTTGTAAAAATGGACCTATGCAAGAAGATATCAATCTAAACATATACATTATTAATCTAACCCCTTTATTATATAAAAATCAACTTTTACTGTTCATATTTTTTGTTTAATGATCTAGAAAAAAAGTTATTGATCAGTGAAATTGATTGATTTTCTTTTTTGCCAGAAAATCTGGTCATGACCCTGATTGGAGAGGATAACTTTTTTTTTCAAATGCGCATACTCTCAAGAGCCTTCGCTGCTCGCATAAACAAATAAGATGTAATAAGGCATGCGAAGTTATCTAATCTGGCTGCGTGAACTAATTTTTGCATGACCATAACTAACATGTCTACTGTCAGCGAGCAGCGAGTAAGCATTTGATCTTGCTCGTCTAAGCCTTTGCTGTTCGCCGATGCAATACATGTAAGTACCGAGTTCTCACATACTGGTCCATACTGTGCCGAGCTTTTTGGAGCTGAGGAGTCTCCAATAAGCCTCATAATATATCGGATCTAGGTATTTCCTAACTTCTTCTGAAAACATGGTATTCTAGACATAAATATGCCAATCCACTGTTACGGATATGAAGTCACTCTCAGAAACAGATACCACTTCTAAGCAACAACTGTGATCAGAATCTCTATGAGTTTTGTTTCATCGTTAGATTCTGTCTGTCCCAGCGGGCATTGCGGGTCTCTGACATGTTATATGATAGCAATAAATAGCAAACTGGGCCATTTCATAATAGAATGGGCATGTATTCCCAGTCTCCTGTTTTATAATATTGTAGGGTCTCTCTAGATTATTTAGAGGTCGCTAAAGCTGTCGTTGTTTCTGTGTGGAGTTCGGTAAAACCGTTCTCCCCGCTTCAATTTAGTGTTGATATTTTTTTATATTCTAGTCTTTCAGGAATATTGGGTGATGAGGAGAAGCAGAATTGCTTTTTTTGGTTTGTTATACGCACTAGCTCGCTAATACTCGCTGGAATATCTTGTTTGTTCTACCGAGTGCTTGTTATAGACCGAAGATAAGAGGGAGGCATAATTCAATGAGAATTTAGATTCTGGTCAGACATTGATCTTTTTTAAGGTCCCAGAGAGCATTTAAATCGTAATTTTTGGAATGATTGTGGCCTAAGGATTGACAGAAATGATCTCAATATAGTAACCCGTTGTTTTCTAAGGACATGTTTCAATGTCACATGTCTTATGGGATGTGAGATTTGTTTGGCCAATGTTCTATAAATTATCTCATCATATGACGTTGCGTCTGGGGGTGATATAACGTCATGAACCACTAGTGGTTTACATATTAAGTAACGTTACGCAATGACGCCAACATTAACGTCGCGCGCGTATATATGGCAAAATCTTAGCATTTTCCTGCCAAAAACGCAAATACTTTATTGCTTCTTATCTTTGTAAACAAATAACCATTTTTACGTCAAAATCATAGGAGAGAAAAAAATATGTACCAACATGACAATGTCCCAGCTCATACTACCAGCCTCACTGTCAACTTTGTGGCAGATAATTCAAGTGCTTGACTTGCCGCCTTTGTCCACATACATGATTCCGATTGAGGATATCTGTGATAAGCTGGGCAGACGATGCCGTCTAGGAACGTAAATGAACTTACCAACCCCTAGATAAATGAATGGAATAACATTCATTTGCATGTAATAGCAAACCTGGTGCTTTCAATGAGACAGAGATGCACTGTATGCACAGCGGCAAATGGTAGTGACATGTACACTCGCCATTAATTGCAACTTTAGAATCTATTGGTATTGCTATTTGATAGACTGTTGCTCTAACATTATATTTTATTTTGATATGAAATTTAATCGTGTTTCGCTTATATATTGATGTTCATTGATGCCAAGTCTCAATAAGATTGGTACATTAGAAATTACATGTAGTAAATTTCATGAATTTTAATTTTTGCGGTTTTAAAACCCCTCAATGTATTATACTTATGTGTTACAGCCGACTTCACAATATGTCATGCTATTCTGGCCATAGACCTGTTACTGTAAAAAGGGGGCTGTGATTGGGTCAAATGGTTGGTGGATGCAAATGGCTGGATTTAAGAGTAAAGTTTTCCATACTGGTCAATAATAAACAGACGGTACACAAAGTAAGTAAGGGTGCAAATCACATTTACGAAAAAAAATCGCTGCAAGTTTTGAAACAACATCTCACTGGTTTGTTAATTTAGTTTACATGTGTGGCGTCATGCATCTTGATAAAGTTTTCAATGGAATTTTCCTCCCATGTAGGGTGCCCACCTCAAACGGCCAAAAGTCGTAAAACTTGTGGCTACCAGGGTATCTCCTTCATGTGTATTGATTAAACTGTGTTCAATCTTTCATTTTAGGCATATAGTAGCCACATTGGGATTTAAGGGTCGTGATAACCACAGCTTACTTAACAGCTATACTTATGAATGTCAATGGAAAACATTTACAGGTCACTAACAGCATAATGTTTGTATACACTTTTACAGTATATGAGTATGCGCTAACTGTTGAATGGAAAGGTACATTGTTACCGTTATCCGTTCGGAAAGTAATTACGGAAACAATATTAAAGCCCAGATTTCGGATGTTTGCTTATCACATTAAAACTCTTTATAGAGATTGACCCATTAGTCATTGTCGTACCTAAGGGAAATATATCAGAACCGTACAATAAACCTACAATGCCCTCCCTCTTAAAACCAGTATAACCACTATAATGCTGTTTGTGTTAAGGTCGCTGTTCTCTCATTTTTAACGTAAACATCTGTTGTGGGAGCTCATCAGAAGCGTCTCGGTGAGACGCTTCAAATGAGTTCCCACCACAAATATTTTCATAAAGAAATAAGACAAATGTCACCTTCAGAGATGTAGCCGTGATGCGTTAGTTTAAAAAAGATGTTTCTAGGAATAGTACCCTACATGAGGAGTCACACATGAAACCATTGTTCTAAAATCGCTAGTGTTTCGCACTGATTCAAGAAAACACACGTTGTGTTGCTCGAGGAAAGCGTCCATATCAATGATCGCCAAGATATGTTTTCATTGAGGTTTAAGAAAATTAACACCCTTTCTCAATTGAAAAAAATAAGTTATATCGAGGCATACAATATATGTTAAGAAAGCTCGCAAGTTACCCAGATTAAATGGGATAGGGATATTTGATGGTTTAATAGATCTCAGTCACCAATTGTTCAGTTATATCAGGACATTTTGGGATTTAACAAGTATTAAGCAGAGGATACAATGTCTTACTCAAGGCAGAGCCTTCGATGTGACTCGAACAAGGGACCTGTCGGTGTTTAGTTGCTACATAGTTTTTAACTCATAAAACTGAGGTCAACGTGGGCTTTTATGGGCGAAATTGCTTGTTGAAACTAATTTATAAGGACTTGTTTGCCAGACACGGCTAAATGGACAAAGCACCAGGCTAATTTGTCTGTAACATATTTTCTCTGTAGCTTTAAGTAAAGCCTTAAATGGGAAACGAATATCTCTGTCTGATATTGAAGACTAAATGATTTATTTTGTGAATCTGGCTGAGTGTGACCAAAAATAAGTTCATTTTAGGACACTATTTTTCTCTCTGGTTTTTCCATGAATCTCAATATAACAGTGCGGTTTAAAAGGCACTATACTCGGCAAAGCTTCTTGGCGGTCTCTTTAAATATTTCATATAATTCTTCCTTGATAATGCATTCTCTCCGCTTCATAATTTCCACGGAAACCAATTCATCTCATTCAATGGAAAATGCAATGAATATAAATGAGCCGTGGCATGGAATCTTCAACTATGTGAAGCAGAGCATAAGCGCAGACTGATCAGAGCCTTTGCTAGTCGCTTAAATATTCTATGACTGTTAAGCTACTGGCCGAACATCAGTTGAGGTTTCTAAGCCTAAAAGGAGGCTGCACGGGCTCGTCTGAGTCTACACTTGTCGAAATGGCACATTGTTGGTAATCACATGTCATGGCTCAAATTCATGAGCGGGATTCCCATCTTCGTGTTTCGGGGATGAGAGAGGTTGCTGGTCAGCTGCGTACCAATGTTTAAATAAATGACTGCAAATTGTACTATTAAATTTGATACTCATTTTCAATGTGTTTAGTAACAAGTAACCCCTTTCCACAGCGTAATCTTTGCCTGGTGACAGGTTGTAGTGTCTCCATTGTTATACTTTCTTGGTTCCTAAAGATTGAATATCTACATATACCGAAAACTCTACCTGATTTTGAAGATCTGAATAAACATCAACCCCTAATCCCTGGTCAATTCAAAGGCACAGACATACCAGGTGTCGGAACCAGATTACAGTAATAATTACTTTCAATGCCCGTGCACATACAACTGAGACGTTTCAAATTATTGTTTGCTGTATTTAAATAGCACAGTTAACACGTATTAATATTAACACGTATCAATCTTCAAAGAATGAAAACAGAATATCCGTAGCGTCCGAACAGAATGTTTGCTTGTCGTGCAGGTCGTCCCAGCATTCACGTAAAAACTGAAGTAGATAGAATGGTTTAACCACTAACATAACTAATCAAAGATACTTCTGGTCCCGCTTCGAGTACATGTTGTCTGCAGCTCAATTTCGACCAGGTCTCGGGATCAGGTTTTAGTCTAGTCCCAGAATTATAGACCCTAATCACAGCATTACTAGAAAAATTATAGAGTATATGATTGTACTACACTTGAGAAATAACACTCTTCCTACCCTAAATGATGACACGCTGCGACTGCCCACCCTTGTACATATTATTTGTCAAGCATCAGTACACTGCTGACCAGCAAGCGTCAAAGGGCATCGTGTTGTCTAGTTTTATCATTTGATTATCAATTATTACTGGTGTTGTAATTTATAAGATCTAGGGATGTTTCAAAAATCGGATAATGCTACTTTGTTCCGACTGTGGAAATTTGAGTTTATCCTAATTTTGTTTTAAGGTGGGTTTTGAAGTCAAGTGTTAAATTTGGCACAACTCTTTTTGAAATCTCATTCTTTTTGAAACACATAGATTGACTATTTATAAATATTTATGAATCTACAATTATCACTATAAAGTGTTTATTTACTCGTTGGGTCCAAAATACAGAATACTACGAAACAGCTATATCTGCGATGACGAAGATGGACTAATTATAAATAAGATGGATCAGCTGTGGTTTGGAAGAAAAAAATAGATTAATGGGCCATCGAATAGCATTCTTTGAATTTTGAAACATTATCTCAGTTTAAATGCTATGAATTAATACTAATATAAGAGAACACGAAGCTACTAACACGAATCGAGTCCTGCTTATTCATAATAGGGAGTCCCGCTTGTGAAGTTTATTTCATTGTATACCGAACAAAAGTGAAAACGCTACACTACAATTATCTATATTTTAAGAGAAAGTATTGGCCAAAAAGTATCTACTAAAGCTTAATAATGTTGGCCAGACATCCAGCAATCGATTCGTTGAAACTCCACCAATTTGTCTTGTTTGATGTATGAGTTATGCTCCTTTAAGTGTTTAAAGCTTTATTCACTGAAATTTGCGATTGCGCATGCGCAAATTAAAATTGTTATGCTTATCAAAATTGGACTTAATTGTGTTGCATAAAAACACAAGAAAACTGCTTAATTACTTGAAACAAGCTCAGAAATTAATTTCGAATTCAGCAAATTTGTAAAATATTGAAAATTATCTCCCTTTGACAAAAACAAATAGAGAATATTAAATGTTTGGTTATCTTCGATTTATCACGATTTTCGATATTTTTCTTTTGCCAAATCAGGTAGACCTCTCAGCACATTGTTTCTACCATTTCTCGACTAGTAATGTCCTCATACTAAGATGCAACAACACATTGATTTTCCTATGGAGATTTCAGTGTTAAATTTTTGAACTTGGCAATTTAATGGAAAATCCGCTTTTTAAGATTGCTTTTCTAAACGATCAAAACACACTTGAGATAAGTCCTTCACATTTCTGGTTGTCCCATGTCTAGACTAACATTTCATGCAGTCGGAAGTCGTAGATAGTGGATTTCGGAAGGCCTAAATTGTGTTAGATTTCCGTTCAAATTGGCAACCTGAAAAAATGGACCCCTGTCACATTTAAATGGCTTTCATGTGTTTCCTCGTGACAATATCCGTAAAACTTTTACTGTTATGCAATACTCAGTATTTGAACATTACGATACACTTTCAATTGCATTCTTGGTTTGCATAATTTTGTATATAGGCGGCAAACAATTCAGGTGTAGCGTTTTCACTTTTGTTCAGTATATATTCCTCTGAAGGAGACAGAATGGTGACCGTGTGCACGTTTATTACAAATATCAAATTATTTCAATTTGGCCTTTTAGCAACCGTGGGAAACTCAAATTAAATGCTATCATCGGAACTTTGTCCTTTAATCGTGCAGTCAAGGATTGCCCCACGGAGTAATTGTGTAATATTGACGTTCTGTCAGTTTTAATGCGCACTCATTATTGTGTATCCAAAATGATGCAGAATCTGTCCACATTTCTACAAATAATGCTAAGCAGTTACTATTATTTTCGTCTTCAGTTGTGCAATTTCTCAGAGTCAATTACTTGAGTGAAATCTTGAAACACACGAATCAATGGTTCATCAACACAAACAAAGGGACTCTCAAAGAATGTGAAAATTTTTGAAACCGATATTGGCTCTCAAGATGTCAGCTGTAGCAATGTTGTCCTTGATAACAGTATAAATTGACATGTTTAAAATTGTTTTTAAAGATAATCAATTGACACCTAACGTACCATATAAATCCATCTAGATCAGTTGAGATACCTCAGAAAACTGGGCGTTATTAAATTTAGATAATGCCAAAAGGGATAAACCGCGTCATATACCCAAAGTGCATGATATAAGAACAAACATGTCCCATTCATAGCATTGATGATTTCAAACCTTTTGTCAGCTCATTCTCGAAAATACTGGTAGAGTGCATCGGTATTTTAACTGCTCAATACTTTAAAAGAACACAACACGTACATGTATTTAAAAGGACAAACACCCAATTAAATCATATAACGGATATCTGTGGTTAGGCATTTTTGTACAGTGGCGGCCTGCGTTTTGAATCTTATTGATATTATTTTCAAGTTTTACAGAAAAGGATTGGAGTCCATATTGACACCAAAGTAAGTAAGGGTGCAACGATCAGGAATGGATACAATCAAGTACCACACCTGACCCAGGATACCAATGGGAAAGTGACAAACTCACAGTTGGACACCACAAACGAGAGTCAAGAGATCAACCCTTTCGCAGCAGGTGACCACAAGGCACATATAAACAGACGCGCATAAATGTATAGCAAACACAAGACAGAAAAAAACATAAAAGATCCACGAAAAGAAGTACCGCATTGGAACTGTCAGTAAAATATTTTACTGGAGGGCTTAAACCGGTTTCACTGCGCCAACCTCACCCTTAATTCAGATGTGGATCAAGACACATATATAATTGCATAAATGCATCATCTCCCAGAACATATAAATCAAGATATAACAAGGCGATAAAGCAAAGATAAGGACTCAACAGTAAATAAAACTGAATACCAGAGCGAAAGAAATCCAACAGATAAACCCCAGTGGGCCTGACAAACTGCCAAAGCATCAGGCCCCTACGATCTCATCAATAGATAAGTCTATAAGTCGGAACCATCATAGAGTCTGAAGTCCGACAGCCGGCGTGCAATTAAAGAGGAAGCAAAGTTGGCAACTGTGATTGGGTTGACTCTAAATTGGTTAACTTGTTTCATACCTATTATGTGAGACGCGATTTATTCAGGTACTTATAACTTAAGATATTTTCCGATCGCATATCACGTGACGTTATCAATTTCTGTCTTTTTCAGAATGTGATATAAGAATACGCAGCACGGGAGGTTCAAATGGAACATTTCAGAGCCCAGGCTTTGCCTCCAGCTTCCCACGAAATACCACGTGCAGATTCTTCCTGGATGGACAGATGAACTCGGGTAGATTGGAAAAAGTCAACGTCAAGTTCAGGGATTTCTTCATATCAGGGAAAATAGGAAAGTAAGCCTAATTTATTTCTTTCTTTTTATACTGGTTTTGATCAGTTTTGATAATTGCATCAGGGAGTGCTGGTTTTGAAATTTGGGAATATTTTGGCCCTGTTTTTGACTTAATGATGAGTGTCCTAAATTCCTCTTAAGTCCGGGTATTGACTGCAGGAGAAGAAAGACTATTCCAATGTGGTATAGTGGGGGAGGGGCGAATTATTCAGACACAGTGAATCTCGTGGAAGAGAAGCATATAGGAACGATGCCTACGATATGAGCCTCAAAAAATAGCCTCACAAGCCTTTCAAGCATGTGGCCGACTTTACTCGTGTTTCGCCATCTCCTGCTGGTCCAGCGGGCTGCCGCCTCTGAACTTTTTAAAGTTTTAGAGAAAAGTCTCTAAATTGGTGCTACACACTCCAGTTAAGGCCATATCAAATTCTTGTATGCAAATGTCTAAGTACTCTTTGCTGCAAAAGCCAAGTTCCTGCAAAGAAATCCAAGTGGCTTATCTGCTTTGGAAGATATTTTTCATTTGATCCAGATTACTTTAAATCTTTGTCTAGTAGTTTTGTTAAACAATTTGGAAGCAGAACAACCCGGCAAAAAAAGGTGTCTAGCATGGACCCAAGCAAATTACTTTTGAAAGATATTTTTAGAAAAAAGCTACTTTCGGAAGTGATAAATCAGCAGGCGACAAAAATCATAAAAATGACCCAGCATGAACAAAAGTTATTGTAAGTTGCGATATTACAGAAACTGTTCGTAGCATTAAAGGAGATACTCTTCAAAATGAGCATATGTCCAGCAAACTGTACAAGTTGGCATGTGCGTCCATCGAAGACTCAGATCACCTGCGCATCCGCTTATTCTGTTCAGAGTCCTTGATTGGTGCTCTATTGGTAGTCATAGGTCCAACATTTCTTTGTGTGGATGCGCAGACCGATTTGACTCTTTGATCTACGCACATGCCAACCTGTATATTATGCTAGATACCGGCTCAATTCCTGATGCTACACATGGCTATTCTCATTTCTCACAGAATACACTTTGAGTTGGTCAAACACTTCAAAAGATTGCACGTATGCTAAGACAAACTTGATCTTCTTTTGCAGTCATCTTGATGAGGAAAAGAGAGCTAATTGCTTTGCTTAAATTGTCTTTCTTAAGTCTTGTTACTGTTAATTTTATGGGGTACTTCCTCGCGGTGCCGTGGGTTGGTGTGCAGTGTGCGATTGTGGTATGTCTTGATCATACTCACGTACTTTTTCAGAGAAAGAAATATAATATATTTGGAAATTATAACCTATAACCACCTCAATATATACAGTGGATCATCATGACTTTATGAAACTTACTTTTGTCTTATCCAATATTCCTGGCATTTGCAGTTCTTAGTCATGTCTGTGATTGTTATCTTTTGCAGTTG
The DNA here is from genome assembly GCA_964019695.1 of Loripinus fragilis. Classification (NCBI taxonomy): domain Eukaryota; kingdom Metazoa; phylum Mollusca; class Bivalvia; order Lucinida; family Lucinidae; genus Loripinus; species Loripinus fragilis. The sequence continues at coordinate 5,948,840 of OZ026517.1, read as the reverse complement.
TACTGAAGGTTTTCTAGGTGTAAACTATGAAGGTTATCGACAAACAGATCAAATCGATGAACGATTCTGTGGAGATTTGTGGCCACCAGAACTCACTAGTAAAGATGCCCGGTTGGTGTTGACCTTTGACACCCATGGTTCCACTGCAGCCAGATTTTTCGCTTCTTACAAATTTCTCTCAGGTAATTGAATGTATTTGAAGATATAATAATGCAATGCTTAAGTTCACGAAGACATCTCTGTTTTTTAGTATCACTGATCACCAACCAACACATCTTTAAATAAGAAAGCGATCTTAATCCTATTTCACAGACATATTTTGCTGACAATATCTGTAATAATTGAAAATGTATATTAAAATAAATACAATGTGAAGTTATCTCTTCTCACTGAATATCGTATTGATTTGTTAATAATTAGGGGAAAATTAAATCAGTAAACAACATTGAGACATGTCCTTCTTGTTAAAGCTGAATAATAATGTTAAAGGGATTCAAACCACAGACCGCTTTCCCTGCAAAAACTGTGATTTTTCTTACAAGATCATATGCTGTTCAAAACCACCTTATCGCTGGTATCTGTAATACAGGTAGATTTTACCCTTTTATACAATAATGCAGATAGACTCGACATACACTTTACCTGCTAAAACATTTAGACCTAATCAGGCTAATATAAATCAGGCCAGTACAATTAATCCCCCAGTGGCTTCAGCTGCTGTCCGTTCTATGGCAGTAGTTTTATTGTTGTCAAGTCATTGTTTATTGTTGCTCACATTGTTTTGTGTTTTTTTCGTGTGTGGTCCTTGTTTTTTGTTTGCGTAACTAGATTTGCAGGAATAGTGCTGGGGAAGAGAGAGCTTGTTGCTTTAATTGTATTGCCTTTAAACGCCAGTCATGTGTTTTTTTAAGATTCTGTGTCTCTTCCTCGTGGTTCTGTGGGTTGGTCTGCCGTGTGTGTTTGTTGATTTCCTGGTCATACTTACTTACCCTTAGATATTTATAGAGATAATATGTTTTTGGAATGAATATGACATTTTTTTCATTGAGTGAAGGGAAGTGAAGTCTTCAAAAGATTTAATAAACATCATAATTATGACAAAAATGAATTTTCTCTTTGTTATATACACTTAAAGCCTAAAAAATTTGTTTGCATAATAGCGTCATACATGATCACACGTGACGTGATTTTATAATGACATTGCATAATGTGGCTGCTCTTCAAAACTGAGCCCACAAGAGCTGGAGTAAAGAAAATGAAATTCTCAGCAAATCCCAACAGTTTTAATAAACAAAATATTCCGTACATTCCAATTAAGAAAATAAAAATCCACACTTTGTCTTTTCTGTCCACTTTTAAGAAAGTTATAGACGTTTCAAAATCTGAAGTGGGCTTGGGGATGCCTATCAGTAAGAAGAAGACATCCAATTTCACCGTTGAGAACTTATATTTTACATTTCACTAGTGACATGTGCAAAAACATATTAAGTTTACTTTGCCTAATATTGGAAAGGCGTAATAACACTACGAAAAGGCACAGGAACGCCCTTTTTGCGTTATTACGTCTTCTGAATGGCGTTAGTGCGCCTTTTGAAATACCTAATCGCGCATTTTCGCATTATTACTCATTTTTAAGACATTATATTGCCTTTTTAACTCACCTGAGTTATAAGATCGTACGGTAAAGTAATAGTTTAGCCATCTCTTTCTGTCTGTCTGTCCATCCACAATTTTCAAAGATCTTCTCACAGACTGATGGTCAATTGGTCTATTACGTTTTTATGTGAGGAAACTGTGTTGGTATTTTACAGCAAATCAGGTTTTCTGATGACATCAAATTTAGACCAAAAGATTGCCTGCCGCTAGCCTTTGGCAACATGTATGCAACATTAAAATATACTTGGACAGTATTTCAAACAAGCCTTTACTGGGCATTTATTAATTGTGTCATAGTATCTAAATTCTGCATTGCTATCTTCACTACTTTCATTAACCTGTGTAGCTTGCCCAGTTAACGTTGTTGGTATGTATCCTGTATAGTAGAGTCCGGGCGTTTTCAGGTTCGATTTCCGGGTTTGGCACATTCATCAATCACTTGTCTGTTACCCTCCAGTAAAAATATTTTCAAAGATCGTTCCAAGGTGGTGCTTCTTTTGTCTGTCATACTATCATGTCTGTTCATTGCAGCCCTGTGGTCATCTGCAGGGAAAGGGCTTGCCTCTTGGCTCTCTTGTATGTGGTGTTTTCTTGTGTATTTGTCACTTTCCCATGTGGTGCCCATGGTCAGGTGTGGTACTTGATTGTGTCGATTCCTCATCTTTGCCTTCTTCCTTACTTTGCTACTGGTGAAATGATGAACATTGAGTTCTACTTTATCGCCTTTGGGTTAAGTCTGCCAAGGAAACCTGTGGTAAGGATAACTGACCGTCTCAACATGACCTCATTTCTTTACCACAGACATTAAAAAATAATTTAACCACAATTGTAAGCTGGTGATTTGGACTGTGTGACATCAGCAAACATCTCCCTGCCCTTCAATATAATGTATATAGCTAGTTTGGCCGAGAAAACTTGCACACTATACGCTTTCAGTTCTTTGATGTGACCTTTGCTTCCAAAGGTTAATCTTCTAAAGAACAAATTTAGTAATTGCACCATTGTGTTCATGGTATAAAACCAGCAAGTAACTCAAAAACGACTGATAAGCATGCTACCGATTGCTCATAAGCTGTAGTGTTGGGGGTAAAGATGTATAAATTGTTCATACAGCAATATGGCCAAAGGTATCTGTCTCCTTGATACAAAAGTCATGTTTGTATATACCGGTAAAATATCATACAAGTAAGAGTTTTTGTAAGAAATATCCCCTTAAAGAGCATTACTAGTATATTTTAACTACTCAAAGTCTCCAACATCTGATGAGCTTGTTCATTAATGTTTACATTGGTATTTAAGAAACATTTGGTTGTAGATAAAAACATCTTATTAAATCACGATTTATTTAATTATTTGTATATTTATGAGGTTTTCCATCTAGTTTTATACAAAGGTCATTTGGAGGTTTATTATTCATATAAAGGGGGTTACTTATTATTTTGTATAACCTAAGATGAACTTCAGTCGCTGACTATTGTTTTTATCTAAACAAACAAGGCAGGCACTCGTGAAATGCTGCATTCTGTGACATTTAATCAGGAGTTGTCATTGTGTGCCATCATATCTGTTTAGGTGTTTCCACTATTAATAGGGTTAATTTATTGAATACGCATAAAGGTGTTTACATGATGAGCACCAGTTTAATACTGGTTAAAAACGGACATGTCTTCGTAGCAAAAATACCCACTGTAGCCTTATTTCATTATTTGCCTTTTTGGTATGCAGAGCTTTCATTTTGTTTCTTTTAAATGCATGATTTTGCCCAATAGTAACAATTCGAAATATAAATTTATACTGTACCCTTATAGGCTATTCGTCTTTTTTGAACACAGGCAAATGGTGTTTATCCAGATCAGATGCAGAGAAAGCCGCTTTTGATCATGGTCTTCACTGGTCGCTTTTAGAATGGCCACTAAAAATTTGAAGAAAAAAGACAAAAAACAACAACCTAAACCCATTAAGCTGTAAATGGACCCATCATATTAATATGAGTGGGAAGATGATTTGGATATAATGGGTTAATTAGTCACATTATTCAGTTTTTCTCTTCAAATTTTGATTTTAAGACTGTCATATCAATAGCTCAGCAAGACTTCAGAAAATATAGTTGATAGGGGATAGAAAATACCACAACCTCAGATCAAAGACCAACACGTGACATTGTGAGGATGCAATATTAAAAGAAAGACAAATACAATACATGTACAGGCACAAATACAATTTTAGTACAAAATGATTGCAAATCTAGAAAGGAAGAAGGCAAAGATCAGGGAGCGATACAATCAAGTACCATAGCTAACACAGGACATCGTATGGGAAAGTGACAAAAACACAACAAAACGTCACATACAGGAGAGCCCAGAGGTCAGCCCTGCAAGACGTAGACAAGACAATATGGAAAAGATTAATACAAATATAAAAGTTCCACAAAGACGTACCACCTTGGAACGGCCAGTAAGAAAATTACCCGAGGGCTTAATCTAGTTTCACATAACCAACCTCACCCTTATTTCTGATGTTGATCAAGACATATAGATGTTTGGTTCACATAAAATATCCCTAATTTATCCAGGAACCATCTCCTAGTACATATAAATCAAGATATATAATAAAGATAAAACAAAGATAATGACTCAATAAGACGAACTGACATTCTTAAATCCTATCTGGGTGCAAAACCATTATCCCAATTTAAAGGAACAAGCAACCATGACAGTAAGGATTATTTTCTATTTTCTTTAGCATATTTCTTCTTTTTATCTACTGACATTCTAGTTCTACTTTTCAAGCCAATAGTTTATACTAACCTCTCTCTCTCTCTGACATCCATTCTAGATATGTTGCAGTATGGTGGGTGATTCTATTTTTGTTTGTTACCTAATTTACTCTTAATACTCGGACACTTTTATCTCTTAAAACATGTCATAAGAATGGAATAATGTAATTCAGCTACCTGATAACTTGTGTATAATTTAGCTATGGAATGATAAAAGCATTGATCATACAGCTTTCCAACATTTATTTATGGCGTACTAATGTTTGATAAGGACTATTTGTCCGAAGATTAAGAGAAAATATGGTAAGCATGAGGAGTATAACACTTCACTGCGTTAAAAATCTATCTATATATTTTTTTCTAACAAAATGGAAAGGAAAAGAGTAGATATTAATTGTGATTATTCTAATCTCTCAGTCAAAACATCTTTTATGGTTCTCTTAAGAGTATCCTTTGAGTAGCCACAACATATGTTTTGATTGAGAAAATATTAAATTCATTTATCAGTATTCGTCTAATTGGAACCTCGTATAACCTAAATTTTACTATATAAATATATATTTACTGGGCTATAATGATATTGATTTGTTAACGTAATGAAGGTATGTTTCTTATTTCAATCAATTTAGTCTGTCAGCAGTCGCTGTGATGTAACATTGCCTAGTGTATCCCTCTGTACATATAGTGTATGTGTATGCTATTTTCTCCCAGTCAGAAATACCTGCAAATTTTTAATTTTATAGTGACTATAAAAGTAATACCCAAATAAAAAACAAACAGCATAAGTGATATGGTAATTATTATACATTTGTAACACATAGGAATGCAAAGCCAGCCATTCCGCTTGGATGCGATGTTGTTTAAAAAATCAACTTCCAAAAATAATGCCCTTTGTAAGTACACTAAAAACCATTAACTGGTTAAATAATTATGTTTATTAAAAAGATAAAAGTGAAGCTAAAATACTTCGAAACATCATTTGTGCATTTTGTACAAGAAGCACATTTTTACATTGTTATAAAATTTCACTTAGTAAATCTGGTAACCGGTAATCTATTTTAAAACAAGGATATTACACCTGCATTCTTCATGGTAACAATGCATCCTTTATATATTATTTTGTTTTTTTGTCTATTTGTCTTACTTTTGCATTGCATATAGTGATTGTTCACCAAAATGTTTTGTTAGGGCTCCGCCAACACGAATGTTGGTGTAGCTGTATTGTTTTCCACATGTCCGTCTCTCTGTCTGTCCCTGGTAACTATTAATCAGTCATTTTTAATCGGATTTCTTCCAAATCTCATATATGAATTGCTTCCATCAACTTTTCGTTCAAGTTTGAATACGGATTTTGTCCAACATCCGATAATTAAGAGGGCCGACAAAATGGCCGCCGCCTAACAATGTCCGCTGATGTGGTCATTCTTACCTAGTCATTTTTATCAGATTTCTTCCAAATTTAATGTATTGATTGCTTTCATCAAACACTCATTCAATTTTGAATATGGGTTTTGTCTGACGAACGATAACCAAGATGGCTGACAAAATGGCCACCGCCTATCATTGTCCACTGTCCTGGTCACTCTAACTTAGTCATTTTATATCCGATTTCTTCTAAATTTCGTATATGGATTGCGTGCATCAATCTCTTGTTCAAGTTTGAAATAGGTTTAGTTAACGAACGATAACGAAGATGGCCAACAAAATTGCAACCACCTATCAGTTTGCAACTGTGGACAATCTATTTTAATCATTTACTACCTGATTGCCTCCAAATTTCATATATGGATTATATATCCTTGATACTCCACTCTTGATGTCACATGACAAGACAACATGAATAGTTGAAATCTGAGCAATAGAACAATTCATCATATACATGGGACGTATAGTTAACCCTTTGTATTCTAATGGATTTACCCATTCATATAAATACAAAACGGATATGATTGTCCATAATATGTTTAAGGGGCCACAGGTAGAAGCTTCCAAGTAATTATGATTTCAGTCACTGGTGATTGATTATATTTATCTTAGCAAACAGTGCCGGCCCTGTTGAAATACCACATACTGGGACATTTCACCTGTATTTGCACTGTTTGTCAGATGATTGCTAAACTAGGAGGACACAGAGTACCAGATAACAAAACAATTGCCAAACATAGAACCCCCACAAAATGTGGGCAACAATAAACAATGAATCAACAACAACAGAATAACTGCCTTAAAAAAGACAACAGTATAAGCCACCTTGGGCTTAAATGCATTTTACTGGTATCATACCTTCGCCCTTGATTCTGTTGTTGAAACATAAAAAAAAATGTTTAGCTCGCATGTATGCAATGTATCACCACAGAGAAACAATGTAATCAATTTAACACACTATGATGAAACAAAGAAAAGGCCTAACGACTCACATATAGTCAAAGTATGTCTTGGAGCTCCGTAACCAGGTGATGCTCAAACCGGCTTGCTCAGTTACAATCACCAGCTAGACTTTTGAAGTTTTGAATAAGGCAACATTAGTTATTATAAAATTACCAATGATTGAAAATTAATTGCGTGGATGGGCAGGATGGTCTGCGCTTACGATGTCCCCAAGCAACAAAGTCAAGTGTTTTCTGGACGGGCCCCAATGTGATTTGTATACATGTTTATAGTCTTCAGTAGTAAATACCAAACTCTACAGTTTTTTTTTCCTGAACCTTTATGTTTATATTATACAAATATTTACTTTCGGGGTGTATGGTCTTGTTGCATTTCCTATTTCAAGTTTACATGTTGTATCTGTATGTGTAATTTAATCTAAATGCACAGTGTTTCGTATGCTATCGACTGAATGTAGTGGAAGGTTGTGCTCAAGATAAATAAGTTTATAACTATTTTATAGATCCAATTCGTCTTAATAAAGAGTAATTTTGGAATTGATCAGTTCCTTTGTTAGTTGTATTTTTGAACATTGCATACATTTAGATGATTTAGGATAATAAACGACAACATAAAATGGATAGCATACATTGCATTCCTTCTGGACTCAGGATAAATTAACTATTTACCCTCTTTCTGGAATACAATCAGCATGTCAAACAGTTTGGTTACATATCAGGCCCGACGTTTTGTTGAACCTGATCTGGGTCAAAACTGTTTGCAAAGGTTATCAGCAGACGCCACTAGTAGGAAAAGAGCTAATAGTAGAATATATCAATATTATACAACAACGTGCCCTTGTATAAGAACGTAGTCAGGCTAATTTGGGCTTTGATTCCTCACCATAGAAGTATTTACCATAATGCATTGCTGGATTCTTCCTTCTGGATACAATGAAGTTGATAATGTGAGATCACAGGTTATAATTTCCATATATATCCAAGGATCTTTTTTTTTATAACTAATAGTGTAGACCCTGATTAAATGCTGCACTATGCAGCATTTTATCTGGATCTTTTCTGTATGCGAAAGCAGAGAACACCATCATAAATGTAAGGGAAACGATGCAAACAGAGAACTTCGTTCACTAGTCCAACGTTATCGTCCCCTGTTAGATATAAGTATAGATTGAAACTAAGGTAGTTTTGCACTTACAAATGTAACAGGCTGTCCGATTGAATAACGCTCTAAGTTTGCGACAGTATACACCGTCCAAAACTTGACTTGATTATTTAATGTGATTATTTTAATGTATCCTTTCATTTGCTGGCTAGTGGTTTTACCCAGCATGCAGCCGCTGGATGTTGTCTTAACATACTATATTTTATCTGTCTTTTTGAATGTAAAATATTACTAGTTGCAAGTAAAAAGGCGTTCTGCGGCCTAGAAGGAGCAAAATGAGTGTCACGCCTGACCGGCCACGAACACTGGGGTTGCTGCACACAAACAAATTGGATAGGATGGTATAACAATGGGATAACGCTTAACAGAACAAGAACATTGACAATGTGGGTATCACGTAACACGGAAATTCCAATGACGTCACCATTGCCACATTTTGGGTCGAGATTACTTTGAGCCACCTGGACATATTTGGACACATTAAAATCATTTCCAGTGAACTCATAGTTGTCTAGTTTTGGATCAAGAACACAGTGACTCATAGTGAGGCAGGCCAGTTTGGGCAGGTTAAAAGAAACACAACCCACTCACCTTGTTATAAGATCAAATTGGTACCAATATCTATAGATGGGCTAACAGTGATGACTAACAGTGACTTCAACCCAAAAATTTGGGGTGGTGACGTCATGGGAATTTCCGTGTTAAATCATACCCTCCATCGTTCTTGGTCTGTTATACGATATCCCATTGTTATACGATCCCCTCCCTTATGTTAGTGTGCAACAGAGTTAGTAAGGGTGCAAAGATTAGGAATCGATACAATCTAGTACCAAACCTGACCCAGGATACCAATGGGAAAGCGACAAACTCACAGTATGACACCACAAACGAGAGCCAAGATAAAATATTTTACTGGAGGACAACCCCTTTGTTTGTGTGTAGTCAAACGTGACGCTCTCATTCACTTACTACTGTTAATACTGTTACTAGTGCATTAGAATGGGGATAACAATGTTCAAAATTTTCAGCTGGGGAGGTATATTACTCAATATACGATCTGAAATCACGTTTTTAGACTCTACTTATGTGTTACTGTAAAACTATTATCCAATGATATAAAATGTACTTCTCCAACTAGTACTTTGAATAAAGTTATCCTGGCATTTTACTTAATGGCTTTTTCAGCCAGTGTAAATGAATACATGATCATCTTGTATCGCCACGTGGTATGCAATGTCCCATTTTCTTGTAAGGAGCCAGTTAGGGATGAGGCTAGACAGTGACTGTATTGTTGAAAATGTATACAAAATATACCTGGTATTCTGGGTCTTAAACCTTCAAAGGGATGTCAGATAAATCATCCTAGGGTAATTATATTATTTTTGGCTCAAAATCATTTTTTTCGAAAATTCTTTAAGGAATACAACCAGAGTGTCAAACAGTTTAGGTCCATATCAGGCCTTACGATTCCGGATCCAACCTGTTTGAAAATGTTATCAGCAGACGACACTACTAGGCAAAGAGTTAAATGGTGAGCGTTGTGCATTTATTGAAGGAGAGGATTTTTTACAGTTAAATTCAGTTTCATATTATTGTTGATTGCAGTAACCACAGATAACCCATATAAAGCCTAGCGTCCATTTAACAGGACGTCAGCTAATAGTGCAGAACCAAATTAGTCGCACGGTTTGCTTACAGAATATACTATTTGAAATGTATGAAATTGTCAGATGACAAAATTACAATATTCTAGCTAGACACTGTTGCTGAGTATGTTGGTTTGAGTTTTACCTGGGCGCAGACACCACTGATAGGCTTTCTTGCTACAAGCCAATTTTTTCTGACTATTTACAGATTATGCCATACCAGGGAAGCCCATTAAAGAAGGCCACTGTATGTTCTTGTTTGAAAGCAAGGAATTCCGAAGTGGGACCTTCAACTCTCCTAGACATCCAGAGAACTATCCACCAAATTTAGAATGTATTTACATATTCAGACCATCGAAAGAGGAAGAGAAATTACTCATCTCATTTGACATATTTGATTTTGATTCATTAGCAAAGAAAGATTTTACGTAAGTGCTCTTCATTCATGTTCTGAGCTTTTCCCATCTGCTTCAAAAATATTTAAAGAATACTTGAAATCGTATCAATAATCAGCAATATGCGGAAATGCACATAATATGAGCCAGTGCATGAGATTTCCAACATTGTAGTATGTGCGACCAGCAAAGGCTCAGACCAGCCTGCGCATACGCGCAGTCTGATCAGAGCCTTTGCTAGTCGCTTGAGTATTCTATGAGTGTTAAGCTACTGACTGAATACCATTTGGGGTTTCTAAGCTTAAACAGATGCTACAGAGGCTCGTCCGAGTCTATACTTGTCAAAAATTCAAATTGTTGAAATCCATTGCCGCGGCTCATATGTAAGCTGTGTAATTGCCTTGCCCGGATCAAGAAAGCTTTGTTAGGGGGGTCTAACCCTGGCAACGTTTTGCTTTTGATGAGGAAAGGTAGAAAAAATAAGACTAAAGTGGGCCATCATTGGCTGGCCAGCGGAGTGCCGTTAACCGATGATGGTCTTACACTGAATACTAGTTTGGTAGCTTTGTGATTTTTCAGGGGATCTGCACCAGTTCAGTTTTGCTGAGAAATCCTATATTTTTGTGATTTATTAGGTAGGTCCGGACCCCCCCATTTCTCCTCTTGATCTGTGCATGATTACAAGCACGCAAATATCAATTAAACATTTCATGAGGCTGAATCGTCAAAAGATAAGCTGTCTATAACATAAAAGTTGCCTTCTTTTATTGTCATCTAGGTATATATACGAGGGCTGAGCAAAATGTTCGTAGAATTTGTTAATAAAAACAAAAGTACTAGTGTTGTTGCACTCAAATTTTTACAATTTTTTTTTGTTTAAGATCCATTTAATCCTGACAAAATTTGAAAGTTACAGGAAAATCTCTAGAAAACTTTCGTCGCTATGACTTCTTCTACAACGTATGTAAAGTGTACCCGGAGCGCACGCCATGACGTTAACGTCATTTGACAATATTTTTAACGTTATGACAACGCTCTATCAGCGCATAATTATGGTCCTTGCTGCATATTTGCACATTAAATGTACCTCATAATTAGCAGTGATTAAATTTATATCTGTAGTCGATCAGAAATTTATTGAATAAATTAAAGACTTTTACATAATACTGTGAGTTGACCATAACCCTCATGGTTACAGCTTGACATAACAAGATTCACTGTCTATCCACACTTTTTTAAACTTTAATCTCTCAACTCGATTTTTCATCACACATGATAATCATGTTAAGGAACCTATAATCTTCATGCGTATTTGGCCGTCAAAACTATTTTCAGACAATAACTGTTCTTTCCTGCTCCTCAAATGTCAATAATTTTTGCATCCATCGTGCGAATAGATAATGCATGTGCAAGAGATCATGCAAAATATTTCTTACATTTTAATACGAGGATTATAAAGCTCTCTAAACGTTTGAGTGCGGTCTTTTCCACGAAGTCACAGATACACGTCAGAAGTTTATAACTTATTATCTTTGCACGCCCACTCCTTTGGCTTATGCAAAGGTATTTTTTCATTGCTTAAACCTTCACGCCACTTTAACACTGTCATTTTTTTTTCATTTCTGATGATTACTCGGCTATTTGTTATAAATTATAGGTTTCAGTCGGCAAATATCAATAAATTCAAAAATAATTTGATCGCTTTGCGTGTTTCTTTTACATCCCTTAAAACCACATTTTGCTGTAATTTTCCTCCAATAGGGCTCACAAAAACTATCACCATTCCTTTATTTTTCGGAAATGACTTCGGAAATTGAGTAGGAAACATTAAATAGCACCATTCTTGACGTTGATATAGTTTCAGTTAATTTGAATAAGACAATTTTGAAATTTGATGATTTTTTTAAAGCATGGCATCAGTGAATAAACGGCTTGCTCCGGGGTAGTGGACCCTGCACTTGGATATTGATATTAGACCATATTTACGCATGTGAAAATCTAAAGACAATGGGACTTCAAATAAAAAAGTTATTGCTCAGCCCTTGTATCATCATTTTTCCATGCTATTTCACTTAAACAATAAAAACGATTGAGAAACGTGTGAATAAAAGTTTATGATGTAAAATCTCTATTCCATTGGATATATGTTGTTGGTACATGTCAGAGTTGTCTCTTTTGCAAATCTCAAATTAACTTTTGCACCCATTCTTATTTTGGGAGCAGTATATATTTAAGAAACATTATAATTAAACATGTGCATTGTTTAATTGATTATTTAATAACCAATGGTTATTTTGGGAGAAGTATATCTTTTTAGAAGCATTATAATTAAACCTGTGTATTATTTAATTGGTTATTTAATTAGTTATTTTGGGAGAAGTATATCTTTTAGAAACATTATAATTAAACCTGTGCATTATTTAATTGGTTATTTAATTAGTTATTTTGGAAGAAGTATAGTTTTCAGAAACATTATAATTAAACCTGATCATTATTCAATCAAGGAACTTAAAAGGTCGAAAAATGTATTTTTATCCATTTATAGGTGCCTAAATACAGATGTGCTTGAACTGTATGAAACTGATGAACAGGGTGATGAGGTTGTACACAGGTTCTGTGGTAAAGTTTTCCCATCGCCCATCATGGCGAGAAGGGAGATCAGAATACGATTCAAATCAATGAAAGAGAGTAGCCACCAGGGTTTTAAAGCAAGATTCGAATTCCTGACAAATGCTCAACTTAATACAGGTAAGTAGCAGTAAAGTTACATAAAGAACTACAATTGAGCCAATATTCAGCATAAATAGAGGATCTTACATGAGTGCTCATGTTTTATTTAATTTATTAAACAAGTTGGGGGAAAAGAGATAAAATGCGAAGCTTGCCGAGCATTTTATCTCTTTTTCGCAACGGGTTTAATAAATTCAATAATACAAGAGCACGAATGTTAGATTCTATTTATCATATGACAAATACCTTGAAATCTGATTTGTGGCGTAAAACGTTATAATTTTGTCATTATGTACGCAACGTTGTTATGGACGTCATAAGGTTTCCGGTAAATCTAGTGTTTATCGATTTTATTGCATGGCGTTATTTCACTCCCAGACGCGACGTCATAAGATAAGGTACAATCTAGCATGTGTGAACAATGAAGATTCCAATCAGTCTGCGCATCAGCGCAAATTCTCAGTTTTCCACCTGGAGAATAGTTGGTCCTTCATAGATCCAGATAAGGTATTTTTATGAGCGTAAAATTGTGATTATTTTCTTACCCATCTATTTAAACATGTGTTTTGGGTGCTCAAAAGAACCGTCTCATTGAGACGAATCTTTTGAGTGCCCACAACATATGTTTTGGATTAGAAATATAAAAAAATAATAATCCAATACGCACTCTTATCTGGAGGCATGGTCCTTGGCTGCCCATAAAACGCCAATTGAATTCTCTGATTCGATTTCTCTTCTTTACAAAATCAGTACCAAACAACCCGCCTCAAACACACACGCACATACATAATTGGAACACCAACAAACAATGAACATAATAAAATCATCGCCTTAGAACGAAGTAACAGCAAGTGGGGTCCTGAGTTATAAAATATGATCAACGTTGGTCAGAAAAGACGGAAAGGACAATACAAACAGCAACTTCTATATAGGGATCAATCATGATTTTCTATGCATTTACATCTGCTGGACCTCGTTGGTATGTTGAAACTCATGCCTTGAGGAGTCTACCAGACGCTTGTGTATTAAAACCATGTTTGATCCCTATTATTGCATAAAGTCATTTTGTACCTTGAAAACTTTGGAAAAACGTTTCGAACGTTCAACTTTTGTATTGCCTATGATGTCACGCAAATGCCTGAATGATTCGTAGGTTTTAAAAACGCTTGTTCCAGATCTAAGACTAACGGCATCATGACGTCACTAAATATGTTCATTTCTATTCCTGTTACGGTTGATGACTTCATTTTTGTGACGGTAGGAATTTGTATACCTAAATTAAAACACCTGTGCATCAGCAGCAAGTGAATAGACTGATTAATACATGTGTTTGTGCCTGTTCAAACATGAATGTTATTAACGTGCGACACGTCTTTTTTATGCATCTTAATACCTGAAACATTTCTGAAAGTGCTCATGGTAATAAATCTAAGGCCCCGTTCACATGCACACATTTACTTACTTAAGTAAAGTTACTTACGTAAGCAACTTTACTTATGGTGTCATGTGAACGCACTTGCTTACATAAGTATGAATACTCCTGGAGTAAACTGGGGTAGGTAAAAGTATATTTGCACCACCTCTGGAGGTCATGCAAAAGTATATTTGCTTATAAGTAATTATGCTCCATGAGTAAACTATGTCATGTGAACGGACCTCAAATTTACACACGTAAGCAAATTGATGGTTTTGACCAGCATTAAGTGATAATTGGTCTTGGAAGTAAGAAATAGGGCAAAGATCAGGAATTAATACAATCAAACAAATTTTCTGTCATATGAGAGTGCCCATTTAACACAGATTTTACTGTAACTAGAAGTTTAGATTCATCAAATCCAGAAAAAACCTAAGAACTGAAACTGACATTTCTTTGTTTATATCAAAATGACTCAAACGCACAATATCACATTATAAAGCGCATGTTACCTTGTGAATACCACCTTGTGACCCCTGGCTTGTGATATGACTTATGTCTTAAAAAGGGTCGGCCAAAGTTTTTGGCAACATTTATGATGCAAATACTAAAATCAAAATATGGGCCTGCTGCCTGCTGGGCTACTTCAAAATACACAGTATCTGTAAAACCGTATTTCTAAACAAAATAAATACATTATTTGGATGTTTTGAAAGCCATATAATCATTTTTTATCAGTAAATGTTGGTTTGGACGAAATAACGAACAAACCAGTTTGTCTTCATGTACTTTTAAAGCGTTTGAAGGTTTTCAACTTCCACACTCATATTTCAGAAAGGACTGGCTTACAAAACTGTTTGTATAGTAAAACACAGACCCCAGTTGTTTCAAACTAATGATACTGTTAATAAATGACTGATAATTTTAAATATTATATATCACAAATACAGAGATTTCCGTTGCTGTTATTGAAAATTGTAGCAGTTTTATACTAGGTATAGTATATATACTATATACTAGGTCGTTCCTAAGGATGATAGCACTGGGTTGAGCTTCCTCCCCATCACCATCACGGTCATCTTGCTCTTCATGCTCTTCTTCCCCTCTTCATCCATGTATCTCTCATGTCGCTTTTCGCATAGGTTATGGATGATAGCACATGCTGTTACAACTGTACTGGCAAAATCTACAAACACATCTAGTATCTATTGAAGACATGGCCATCTGCCCTTCAAGCGCCCAAATGTGCTTTCAATTGTCATGCGTGCTCTATTAAGCCTGTAGTTGAACACCCTTTGTGCAGCTGTTAGATTAGCACGATCGGTGTAAGGTTTAAGCAGCCAGGTTTTAAGAGGGTATGCTGCATCCCTAAGAAGATCTATGGGCATTGCTATTTCTTTGCCAGGACACACCAGTTTCTCCTTTGTAATACAACTCTGAATTTCCAAAAACCCTCGCATCATGGACCTGCCCTGACCATCCAATTTTCATATCGGTTATAATGTAGTTGTGATCACAAACATCCTGGAGGATAATTGAATACCAGCCCTTTCTATTCACATAATCGCCACAAGCTGACTCTGGAGCTATTATTGGAATGTGTGTACCGTCCACTGCTCCCGCACAATTAGGACATCCCCAAGTATTATCAAAACCATCAATGGCATGTTGCAAACCATCATTTGCAGGGAATTTCACATATTTGTCCAAAATATTCTCAGCCATTGCTGTGCAGACATCATGGATGCATTTATGTACTGTTGATTTTCCAACACCAAACAGATTGGCAATAGTACGGTATTCCGCGGAAGAGGCCATCCAGTACACAGCAATGGCAATTCTGTGACCCAGTTGAAGTGGCTCCCGTACAAATCTAGCCTGGTCAGGAAAACTAGGACACAAATCATCACGCAAAATCTCGAAAGAGGCTTTTGTCATTCGAAAATTTTCCATCCATTGGTCATCACAAAATGTCTCTTTCACTATGTCAGTCCACCACTCTCGAGATCGCTGTTTCTCCCAAATAGTTTTCTCATGAGACAGCCCAAGGGGAAACCCAGTACACAAATAATATGGCAGCTGTCGCCTTTGTTTTTCAAGTAACAGTCTCTACATGGCTGCTGTCAAAATACAACTGATCTAGAGTAACTTTCAAGATACTTATGTGGACACTTTTAGCATGTGAACGCAGATTAAATATACTTTTACTTATGTGTGTATATTTGCTCCATATAGCAAAATACTAACAGGTGTAAATTTTGTGCATGTGAACGGGGCCTAAGCAAATGAGCCAGCACACAAGATTTTTGGGCTTATCGCATGCGTGAAGGCCTCAAAAACACACCTATGCTGACGTATTCAACACAGCTAGGTGTGTGAACTTAAATTGTAGTCTTCATCTACATCCCTACTTTGTGTATGCGAGCAATGAAGGCTCTGGCAAGTCTGCGCATATGCGTAGACTCACCCAAGCCTTCGCTGCTCGCAGATGGCCCAATTGTACTCATTGAAAAATCTGACAATCTATGTATTGTATCAAGGTTTTACGAAGATTACCGACTTGACACAGTAAGTTTCCGTAATTCTATTTCGCTATTTCAGATTGTGGTAAAAGTATCCACAGTGACGGAAGTGGAGGGTTAATCAAAAGTCCTCATTATCCTCAAAAATATAAAAGTAAAACTTTTTGTGAGTGGAACATTTATGCTAGTAAGAAGGAAAATAAAATTCTCTTACAACTAGAGTCTTTCAAGATAGAAGGGAAAATGCCAAACGAGACGAATTCAAAAGCAGGTAATGTGTTTGTTTATTCGATCTGTTTAGTGGATTACGAACTACAGTGTATAATGTCATACTTCAGTTCTTGTTGTCCTTTCAAGTTCTGCAAT
This sequence comes from Loripinus fragilis, assembly GCA_964019695.1. Lineage (NCBI taxonomy): Eukaryota > Metazoa > Mollusca > Bivalvia > Lucinida > Lucinidae > Loripinus > Loripinus fragilis. The sequence continues at coordinate 5,931,786 of OZ026517.1, read as the reverse complement.
TGTAGCTCTGAGTTAAAACGATATAGGGCGTCTTTATGAATCTATGATAAACACGGCGTCAAAAGTTAAGCACCACCTAAATATTTTCCGAGAAAAAACAGTGAAGCTTTCTAAATATGAATTTATACTTGTTATATTCTTAAAATTAGATAAAGTGTAACAATTTATAGCAAATATTGATCCGATTAGCTTTAAGGTCAACGAATAGGCATGGCAAATGCACTCTTACACCTGAAAATGCCCCTATTCACTGTCCCATTGTGGCATTTTCATACCGCTACGAGATGAAATTTGTTTTTGTCATATTATTACTTAACCAAAAACATGTTCTGTCTGTATCTCTGATAGAACAAAAAACATGGAGGTGTTAAGAATGGCATGTTACATAGTGAAAGTAAGTAAGGGTGCAAAGATCAGGAATCGATACAATCAAGTACCACACCTGACCCAGGATACCAATGGGAAAGTGACAAACTCATAGTAGACACCACAAACGAGAGCCAAGAGGTCCGCCCTTTCCCAGCAGGTGACCACAAAGCACATATAAACAGACGCGTACAAAGACATCGCAAACACAAAACTTATAAACAGGTGATTAACTATTTCTGTAATTGTCAAGAAACCTAGAGTTCACCAGAACCCTTTTGACACTAATCTGAAAAGTGGGTCAAGTTTATTTTCGCGTTGATACAAATTCAAAGGAAGCTCTTAGGGGTCCGCTATGACGTTTTTAATGATATACCACAAACATAAGGGTTGGTGTATACAGGACAACGTAGAACTTTAACAAAAGTATCAAATGGCATTCTGACAGCTTTGACAGACCAGAGAAAAGCTTGGGTAACAATATACATCATAATAATACACTAATCATATAATAAAACCGTCACTGAAAAATGTTCGAGTGGTGTTTAACATTTGACGCTTTGTATATAATTCATTATGGGAATTTTCATTGAAAAGTCCAAAAAGATAGGTGGTAACTTTACTTTAATTGCATGTTTGCTGACATGTTTGCCTGAATTCTGCGTCCCTTTATTGCTACACATGGGTTTGTTTGTGGACTGTAATTGTGTTATTTCCTTGTCATACTCGCGTGTTTATGTACTTGTGCTCATGCTTGTTTAACCCACTGTAGACCAGAACCCACCCCCCCCCCCAAAAAAAAAAAACGGGTCCTTTTGTATATAGTAAACACCCAGATGAAATACTACATAATGCGCCATTTCATCGGAGTCTGCACTGTTTGCTAAGACAAAATCGATCAACAGAGAAAGAAATACAATATTTGTTTTATTGAATTAGTTCTGTGACCCCTAAATATATACAATGGATCATTCTGATGTTATTGTACAGTAACACCTGTGTAAAAAGGCCACTCAAAATAGACAAAACAAAGATCTTAATGACAAATAGTAGCTTAATGAAGGTCGAAAGTATTGCTGAATGCTCCCCTTGGAACATTCTGCAAATCTTTAGACCTGCATTAAGCAATAATTGGTATTAAAAAAACAATTTTTGGTCTTTTTTGAGTGTGGACTTTTTACACAGGTTTCACTGTATGTAGCTTTTTGAGAAATTAAATTTGTCTAATAAGAGTAAAACAAGCTGCAATCGTTTCAGAAGGCGAAGGGTGTAAGACAGCTGTCGTGCGGGTGAAAAATGGAGAACGACTACAAGAACTGTGTGGAAATTTTCATGACGAACAGCTCTCAAGAGAGGCCTTCATATCAACCGGTCATTTTCAGTATATCAGGTGCGTGGGCAACATAATAGTTACATCTCATATATACTCCTCAAAATATTTGAAGGACCAATGCTATCAATTATAACATTGATGCGTTTTGTGTAGAACGTATTTTGAAAATCAATTTTACGATCTAGCCTCAATTTTTCGGACATCTTTGGCGCCCAATTGCCAAGTGAAACGGCAAAAAGAAAATAGTAGAAAATGTTACTAACAAGAAACTTTTGTCATTTTGAAACTTGACCTTAATGCATTGGAATGTCATTTTTGTGTGTGATCCATGGACCACAGAACTGCATGAAATTAATAAAAAAATTCTTTTAGATGCTGAAATCTCTGTTTTCACATATTTGTATGGTGTTTTAATCCCCTCGATACCATCCACCTCTTCCGGTGAGAGAAAATTGCCCCTTTTGGCTGTGGCGTAATGGCCAGTCTATGGGTTAAGACAACTGGTTTTGGCGTGTGTCTGTGACCATCATTAAACAATTTGCCGGGACATCTTTCTAACACTCAAAGGCCAAGAATGACGATTGAAAATCTGATTCTTAATGGCCAAGTACACACATTGTTTTGAGAAAGCGAAACAATGTCAAAATCAATTGTCAGAGATGAAAATGGTTGCTTCCCAGTATATTGAAATTGTTTGAAGATTATTTTTATGCATGCAAGCTGAACTGTTTAAAAAAAAGTTTAATTTAATGTCGTTTTCATTCTACTCGATTGACCACAGAAGAATTTCTTTACCCCACCCACTGCCTTTTGAAAGTGTGTTTTTGAGGGTATGTGCATTTGAGACACAGTTGTGAAAGAATAACGCATGGAAATCAGTAAGAATGATCATTGAATTGTGGGCATAAAGAATAGAAAGCGTTGGGCCAAGTTTTACAGAATTTAAATGTTTGAGCGAATTATACTCGCATTCTAAAATCTTGGTCCTTTAATTATTTTGAGGAGTATATATGTAATTATTGGCTTTCCAATGTGTATATCTGTAGAAACTAAACAAATACACATATGGAGGCCTTAAGCAAATTTACATATACAGACTACTCTAATCGAAAATTAGAGAGTGAGAATTACGCTTCCAATCAATAATTTAACCCAACTTTGATGTTATAAAACTTTTTTCATGCTCAACTCAGCTGAGCATTAAGTTTTAGCTGCTCATAAAAAAGGTTGAAAAATAAAAGTTTTAAACCGTATGCACATCAAGTTCTAAGTGGCCACTTTTCAATTTCATTCTTTCTGACTAAGCGCTAATGATATTGAAATAAATTTTTGCCCAAATATGTGCATTTCGATGGACTAAAGTTAAACGGTGCTTTAGAAGAGTTTTCTACCACGACACAATTTTTGGGTTCAAAAATTCAAAAGTCAACTTTTGAAAAAAATAAGCGTTTTGAGTACATTTTTTTATTAAATTGAAGTTCAGGTGATTACAAACCCGTATAGCCGACTTGAAAAAAACATCAAACACTTGATTTTTTGCTTATGACAGATTGTTTATGATTTTTTTTTTAAAAAAATCTTAATTTCTGCATTTTCTGATATTTTAGACAATCATCAGCTGCACATATGAAATCATTGTATGTGTTTTATTTAATGTAAACATGTTAGACCAAACACAATGCAGCTTTATTAGCCCATTTTCTAACGATAATTCTTTCAAGACTCGTGTCCACTTCCGGTTTAAACGTGAAACTTTAAAGGTCACTATAAAACATTTTTTAGTAGAACAGTGACGCCTATTCATAGTAAATGATCGCTGAAAATTGGAATGCTGTGTCGAAGATAATAAAGCATACAGAGCAATGCAAAGTTTGTATGCAAATTGCATGGTTAAAGCTAAAACCCTTTGACCAAACTGTGATAGTGGCTTTATTATTTTTGTTTGTTTGATTTGATTCTTTACCTCCCATCAACAATCTTTCAGTTATATAGTGACGGGTCTTTTTGGGTCAAAGCAGTACTAAGCTAGGATAAATGTGTCTTGCTCAAGGATCACAATGCAGTGACGCCGTTGAGGCTCAACCCCAGGGCCCTTCAGTCTCGAGACAACCAATCTACCACTGAGCCACTGCGCTCCCCACGGTTCTATTCATGTTAACGTAGAAGAGAAATGGAGAGTTCAATTGTCACAAATCTTTTATTCTTTTTCATCTTATATCACAGCTGTTATTAACAGCTTCAAATTAATTAAAATATAAATGGATAACGTATCTGAGCAATATTTAATGTCACACTAAAAAGTGTGACTTTTTTGAATGAGGGTACGTTTTTTCGGACTTTGTCTGAGCAAGATCTACCTGTCATTTTGAAATGAGATATTTTACTTAGTCTCGACAAAGCCTTGGGTTTTTTCATAGCATTACAATTTTGTTAGAACGATTTTTTTTCTGAACAGGCATCAAAATGTAAGGTGGCCACTTATAACATCGTTACAGTGTACATGTATGTAATATTTTATGTGTTTTTTTGTGTGTTTGTTTCAGTTTCTTAACGTCCAGTAGGGCTCTTGGTGCTAAAGGTTTTAGAATAACTTGGACAGAGATTCATGAAGCAGGTAATATAATAAACCATTAATGAGCCAGTGCATAAGATTTCCAACAATTTGACATTTTGACGTGTATTCTTAGACGAGCCTCTGCAGCCTACTTTTAAGCTTAGAAACTCCAAATGGTGTTCAGTTAGTAGCTTTACAATCATAGAATACTCAAGCGACTGGCAAAGGCTCTGATCAGACTGCGCGTATGCGCAGGCTGATCTGAGGCTTTGCTGGCCGCACATACCATATTGTTGGAAATCTCATGCACTGGCTCATTTTCAGGCCAATGGAATGATGTATAAAGCTAGGTGCAATAAAGACAGGGTGGTCCTTTGTATAATCTATAGAAAGCCTACAGATTATAATTTCTTTGAAGTAAGACAATTGGCAAAGATCAGTGCCTGAAAGTACAGTACAATGCCTACTTAAAGTTAAGGAAGACTTAAGTTCAGTACTGATTTTTTCAGGATGCGATGCAAAAAATAACGTTTCAAACGGATTAAAATCAAAATTGTTTCATTTTTCTGTGGATCACTATGATATCTTTGGCTACAAGTACTGCATCCACTCATGCAATTAATTTTGCATCTAATATACCATGTTGAAATATAAATTCTAAACTTAAGTCTTCCTTAACTATAAGGAGGCATTGTAATTCCGGGCCCTGGAATCGATACAATTGATATAATCAAGTAGCACACCTGACCAAGGATCGATTTCAGTCTTTGCAACACTTCAGACCCTGATATAATGACACCTGCGGCAATTTATCAGGGGCTTCGCTGTTTGCCAAGCAGATTATCTCCAAATTCTAACTTGACCTGTATTAGACAATGTTTTACCCATCTGTAAGCTTTGAATGAAATTATTGCATCCCGTCAAAGATATTGATCGAATACCAAAGTGTGACGCCACCAACATCGTCGACACGGACAACAAACACAGACGACGACAATGACACGTATAGAAACATGATCCCTATGAGTCTGTCATGCTTCAAAGGCGACAGAAAAATCATTTCACTGTCTCGTAATCACAATCACATTATAATGCGCATTCATATTTGTAGGGAGCGCAGTGGCTCAGTGGTAGAGTGCTTGACTCGAGACCGAGGGGCCGCGGGTTCGAGCCTCACCGGCGTCACTGTGTCATGGTCCTTGAGCAAGACACATTTATCCTAGCTAAGTACTGGTTCAACCCAGAAAGACCCGTCCCTGTTTAACTGTAAGATTGTTGATGGGACGTAAAGCATCAAATCAAACAAACAAAAACATTCATATTTGCATGCATTTATTCTTTCAGGACAGTGTTACGGGTTTCAATGTAAAAAGAGTGGCTATTGTATCTCTTCTGAGCTAAAATGTAATAAATTACCCAACTGTGGCACTGATGATAATTCTGACGAGCAATGTAAGCATATCTGCATGCACGAAATCCTATTGGTTATATAGATCTGTATCATCCATATGACTTGCAGAAAACCAAGATATCGCACTGTAATATTTGAACCATTTTGTCAGATATTTCAACAAAAATCCAAAAATTAATTCTTAATTACGGGTAATCTTATCTCGAGGCTTGTAGTTATTTTTTGGAAAGCGGCAATCATTTCTGGTCAGACTGGACTAATCTTTGTTTTCTAAAAGTCATTTGGACGAAACTCTAATTTCCCTGTTGTTCTGTTTTAGAATAGATGCATGCTTAACTGTGGTATTGGGACTATCTGAAATAGGCATTTTTAAAACAAATATTTCCTATTATTCTTTATTTCTATCATAAAACACCTTTTTATTTCACCATGGGTTTGGTCTCTATTATACAGAGGACCATACCCCAGCTTTCTGAGGTCATATTAGTGGTCGCTGTGTCATATGTTGGTCATGATACTTAAAACATTGATACATTGTGGATGTTATTTTTATTCCATTTCATTCCCATTATTCTAAAAGTTTAAATGAGACTGCGCCATCTGAAAAGATTTATGTTGCAGTTAGCATTATATTTCGTAAACAGGTTTAACGAAAAAGTGCCTTTGAACAGGTTATTGCGTCATATATAAGCCAGTGCATGAGATATCCAACAATGTGGTATGTGCGACCAGCAAAGCCTCAGATCAGCCTGCGCATACGCGGAGCCTGGTCAACATAAGAATCAAGGGTGAGGTTGGCGCCGTAAAACTGGTTTAAGCCCTCCAGTAAAATATTTTCCTGATCGTTCCAAGGCGGTACTTCTTTTGTGGATCTTTTATGTTTTTGTTCTGTATTGTGTTTGTTATGCCTTTGTGTGCGTCTGTTTATTTGTTCCTTGTGGTCACCTGCTGGAAAAGGGCTGACCTCTTGGCTCTCGTTTGTGGTGTCTACTGTGAGTTGGTCATTTTCCCATTGGTATCCTGGGTCAGGTGTGGTACTTGATTGTATCGATTCCTAATATTTGCACCCTTACTTACTTTGCAAGTCGCTTGAGTATTATATGACTGTTAAGCTACTGACTGAACACAATTTGGAGTTTCTAAGCTTAACATGAGGCTGCAGAGACTCGTCCGAGTCTACACATGTCAAAATGACACATTGTTGGAAATCTCATGCCACGGCTCATATCACAGTTAAACCTATGACACCCAGAGTTAGAAACATTAGACAACAAACAGATCAAGCCATACATACATACAAACTTTAATGTACTAAATAAAGCAACAATCATTCATTTCCTTGGCGAGATAAACAAGTTAGATCACAAGGAGCCATATCCCAAAACCTGGACTAAATAAGACCACCCACACACCAAATAGACGGTAACATTGAATAATCGTCCGTAAACTATGTTCACCAATGCATTATTGCATGCTATTCATGCACATGTATGGTTAGAATATCCATCTATGTCTTACTGCAATTTGAATGAGATTTGACAATAAATACGGTTTTTATAACAGTCACTATAAAAGTCGACCTGCACATGAAAACCCTACTGAATGTGTTTCTTACTTTGGTTGGTATCTATATGAGTAATTTCGCTCTTAAAAATTACAATGCGCACTAACAAAAATCTAGCTGTTAAGTTTATAAAACTAAATTTTCGCAATAACCTTTTTGTCTTCACTTTAAGCAATATGTGTTCGAGATGAAAGTTGTAGAGGAGAATTTCCACCAACTACTCCAAAAGGTCTTGTGCTTGTGGAGCAAACAGATTGTTGTGTATATAGATGAAGATTTTGCAATATATTGAATTTGTTCTAAATTTCTAAGTCTTTTAATGACAGGTAAAATTCGTATAGGCGTGACAGAAAGGAGTAGTTTAAAAAAATCCAAAGCGGTGCATATCCCGTTCTTCAAAGGCTGTGGATCACATAAAACTGCCATTAACATACTAAGAGTTTACCGTGCATATGCAGAATCAACTTAAAGCAGGCTCATTTGTAGGAACAAAGGCTGGGTTATCGCATGACGTGCAATTTTTCTCTTATGCACGTGCTATGAAATGAACGGTTTTGAGATGACTCTACTAGCTTAACGCACGAGCGAATCAAGCGCGATTTCTATTATATTTATACAAGCCATCCATCGCTCAAGTAGTTGAATTAGGGCGGTGCAATGTAACTTTTTGACTGACATCTTGGACTTGGTTTATTTGCGCTTTGCTTAAAGTGTTCAAAGAGTGCATCTAAGCACAGATGAACCTGCAGCATCTAGAATGTTGTACCATTTGGAGAAGTTGGCAGAGATGTTCCTAAATACTTTTCATCGCAAACACAATTTGCTAAAATTGAAGATAAAAAAGTTATTGCGATTAATTAGTTCAAAAAACTTAACAGCTGGATACTTTGTGTATGCAACAAGCAAGGCTTTGGTGAGATGGTGCCTCTGTGCAGACTTGTCTGATCCTTTGTGACTTGCCAAGCTATACATTTCAACATTTCCTTTGTTAACTCTATACTTAGAAAAAAACAATGAAGGCTATTGAAATTCTATTCTATTTCTAACATTCAGTAAAATATAAAAATGATTTCAATATGCATGCATTTAAAAGATTCAGATATCTGCTATCAAGTTAAATCACGTTTCAATGATTAACGTACAGTACAGTTTCAAATGTTGTAACCCTCTACACTAAAAGTTCGCACATATTTGATAATGATTAAAACCCCAATTTTATTGTTTGCATAATTTAACGATTGGATGCAAAAATCATAACTGTCTCTCGGTCATGAAGTTGACACCAATTTCCCAGTCGTTGCTCGTTGGGGAAGAGAGCTGGTTGCTTTGCTTTGTTTGTCTTCCTGGTGTCTCGTCACTGTTGTGTGGCTCTGCCTCGCAGTGACACGAGTTTGTCTGCAGTTTGTGAGTGTGGTATTTCCTGAGCATACTCACTTAATATTTCTGATGCTTTATGCCAATTAGCTGTCTTATCTGTTGGAGTATGCCTTATGTATGCATATTTTCATAAGAAGTTTTCACGTTTTTAGGAGTTATGACTGTTAAAGGGATGTGAAAATAAGCATTTGGTAAAATTAAAAGGTAAGCAATGGCCAGGTCACGTTTGCAGCAAAAAGTGGAAAATCTTATCTTATCGGGTGTTAATTTTCAGTAGAGAGGGTCGTCATAATTGGCGTGGTACGGTATCGTAGCCAATGACCAATACATTTCATTTCTTACATTAAATTTTGTACAATGATATACTGATAGTTCTCTCAGATACAAAATTAAATTCGTAGAACAAATAATTCCTTGAATATAATAAAATCCTAAGATTTTTAATATCCTTCACTTGTTTTCTTAAAGTATTTCTGATTGACAAAAATGCCAACAATAAGAATATGTTGTACTATCAATTTTGTAAGATGTTATTTTGAGCATTAGTGGTGTTACTATATTTAGCAGGGCCTAGCCCAGCTTCAGATGACAGTGGTATGTAAGAGTGTGCTTCTTAAGACAAAGGCTCATTTGTGCACACTTAACACTTTATATATCATTGTAAAAGGTGTACAGTCCCAAAGATAAGTTATGAGTTGAGTTTTGATAAGTTGCACCCGCTATGCCATTCTTGAAAGATGCATGCTTGGCTGTAAACAGTGATAGTGGTCTAATGTTTGGTTTGAACAGTCATCTTCTTTTATACTGGAAGTGTCTGATAAGCAAATGCTCTGCTCAGAAATCTTAGGTCCAACTATCAATGGCTCTGGTGAGATTGAAAAGACGTAATTGGATCCCTGAGTACTCGTTGTTCTCCTGTGTCACGAGTACAACTTTCATATAAAATGTCATATATTAGCCGTGTCACTCTTGGGCTCAAACCAGCAAGTGCCCAAGATTATAAACAAATTTACATGCTAAATCAGCTATGTATAAAATTGCAACTGCTGATAAAACTAAACTGCTGAAAAATACTGACTTTTCCTGCTTTCAACCTCTTATTTGTTGCATTTAACATGCTAATAAATGTTAAACACATGTAACAACAATTGTTGACATTTTAACATTTATAGGCATGATAAAGTCCATGCTCAATTGAGTTGATTATGAAAACATTTTATAACCTCGGGACCTGATCATCTACAGAGATCAGCTTAAATAAAAAAATATAGCATGTCGCAAATATAATAATTGAGTCAGTATCCAAAATAAGGTTCAAGTTGGCATGTGTGTATAGTGAAGATTCCAATCAGTCTGTGCATCGGCACCACCAAATTAGAGTCTTAGATTTTCGCTAAAGAAATGTTGGACCCTTGGTTATCCATTGAGCGCCAATAAATGACTGCGGATATGCATGCTGGTCTGAATCTTCGCTTGCCGCACATACCAACTTGAACCTTTTGCCCGGCACTGGCTTCCATGCACTTACCAGACTGTACAGATGCACTGGCTGATCTGCATTTTGGTTGTTTGCGCGAACACATATTTGTTTCCCACGATAAGGCTCAATGTATTTCTTCTGAATCTCCTTAATATGTGCATTATGCTACTATGGGAACGAAATGGTATTCGGAAACCATACTATACTTGACTTGTAGATGGTTTTGAATAAAACAATGTTTGTAAAACTATTAATTGTAAGTTCACTTGTTGTTGTAATAATCCTATGGATACTGTTGCATTGTTAATGCATGTAAACAAGACATTATAGCTTTAGCATGACACCAGTTGTCAATAGATGACTTTTTATCTGCTAAGATGATGTTAGTTGGTCTAGCGGGATTATTTTGTTGTATGTCTCATGCATGGGGCGATACTATATTTCTTACTGACTTCTTCTCTCATGCCAAATGAGCCTTTGGATTTATTTTAGTTTTGCGGAGAGTGTTTCTTTTCTCTTTCTTTGATGTTGTTTTGTTAGGCTTTGTGTAATTTGTATGTTTACTATAAACATTTTATCTTTTCCTAGTAACTCTTTAGACCAGCACCTGATATTTTGGTACTTATCCCGTATACATTCAATGAACACCCATACAGACATACTGTAAATTCAGAAACTTTCACGGGAAATTTATTATCGTCAATATCGCTAAAAGTCATATTTACCACGTTAAAATTGCTACTTGTGTATGATTTACCTGTATCAGTAAACGACAGACTGATTTTTCAAGGGTTATATTTTCACAAAACTTCGTATAAGCGAAGTTTCCCAAAAATAAAACCCTCGCAAAAATTTCCAAATTTACAGTATCCAGTCAGGCTAGTGGACAATAGTTTGGTTTGAATCATCGTCTTTATCCATATAATGTGTATGCGAGAAGTGAAGGCTTTGTTGCGGTTGCGCATAATATTATGCGCACTCGCCTGAACCTTCGTTTCTGGATGATGGGATAATTATCAAACTCTCATTTGCTGGCCCAGTTATATATTTTTGTAAACATAGCCCTAAATAAGATGTTTGTCGGCCTGAGAAGCTCTAATGAATTCTAACAACATATTTTTAAAAGATGGATAATTAATTAAACAATCATGATACCCATCTTATTTAAGGCTATATTAGTCAGTGCATTTGGTGGCGTTATCGAAATGTAGCTTTTACTAAACTAGGACATATGTTATATATTTGTTTTCTACTTACTTTTACGTATTGATCCATGCGCGGATCCAGAAAGTTTTGCCAGGGGGGTCCTAAAAACTTTTAAGACACCAACGTATTTCAAAGAGGGCTCCCTTAACTAGGCCGTCGGTAACGCGCCTGACTGCAGATCCAGGGGTCCCGGCCTAGTCTGATACTTTTGTGGAGATTGATCATGAAATAAATTCTACGGGTATTCTCCTCCCTTTAGCTGATTCAAGAAGGGTTGTTGTCAGTTACAAGCGAAAGCACGTGTACGAAGTACTGGTTAACTGCTTAGTTAAGCTTGCCCAGGAAAAATGTTGTTTAGTGAACTGATCGTCCCAACATGACCATAGCTGTTGACCAGGAGGTAAAACATTTAACCAAACAAAAAACGGACCTCCCTCATTAAGCAATTGGACCCAGAGTAGTCGGCGTCCAATTGTTTCTCAATGGCGGTCCGTACCAGTATTTCTAAGGAAACATATAGACACTTGTGATTTTCAGGGGGTGGGGGTCCGGACCGCCATCCCCCTCTGGATCCGCCCATGCGATCGTTCATACAGAGGGAATAAATGAGCCAGAAGAAGTGATTTTGGTACTTACCTACTCAGTTACTACTAGTATTTTCAATTTTGAAGTAGGTGATGACACGGACTACATATTTGGCAAGCCACATTTGATAAATGGACATGAATTTATGACTATGTGTGTATGAGATAAGTACGATTTTCTGAAAAGCTGCCCAAACTGTTGTACGAATTGTATACTGTATTTACTTTTTCAAAAGGAAGTCTTTAATAAAGCTTTAGATAATTGTAAACGTTCAAAACGTCATGAAAAACAGATATATATATTTGACAGCTGACTAGACTGACCTCAAAATGAAATACTCTCATTCGCCAAAAGTGATACCTTGTATGTAACGGATGGCAAGCCACAACTTGATCGAACGAGCAAAACAAGCTTCTTGTCTGTATCATTTCGCTAGCTCTTCGAGTTTACAGTACAACAAACAGCAAGTGAGTATGACGAGGAAATCCCACAATCGCAGACCTCAGACCAGCATACTTACATGTGTATTATGCCCATCTTTTGATTTATTGTGAAATAACACATACGTAGTCTTCACAACTCTGTGCTTTTAAATTATTACTTCACATACTCTCCCCAAATCGGATTTCAATGATGTCTATAAACAATGACTCATGAAAAATGTAAATAATGGAAAACAGTGTGAATTACGATAGGCCAACTGAGGAAAGTTCTCATGTTATTTGGATTCTTGAATACACACTGTATGGAGTTTGTGAAGAAATCCAAACATATCTGTGTGAAAATGCATATATCTAATAACTTTCACCAGTAAACAAAGGATTAAAGAAATATGATAACATTTAGTAATAGGTGGCATGTTTGAACATATTGTTTTTAAGGTAATGAGGCATAGTTCTTTGAAATTGTATTAATATACACTATCGTACTAGTTTCTTAGTGATATCAATATTATGTCCTCGAACTTAATATAAAGCTTGTTATAAGATCCTTTTCTCTTCACAATTTGTATCAATAATAAATTATCATCAAATAACTTGTATAACTTGTATATACTATGTATATAAAACAAATAAAACAGCAACACATAAAACATGTACAGCTGTATATGAACATGTTTCATACAATACAATAATATTATCTGCTCAAATCTGACAAACAATCAAAACGATTCTAGCAAAACACTATATCAACAGAAATAATATATCGACACTTGTCTGATGTCTTTTCTTTCCTACACTCAAATAGTTATAAAAAAACTATACAAGAAATTTGTGGCAAAACGCCATGCTCACTAAGGACGGACATAGTTACACACCTGTATAAATTATGTATGATATATGAAGTAACTCCCTATTTTTGCAAAAAAATCAAAGCGGTAATAGTACTGGTAGAATGATTTCTGGCAATCCTTTTGAGCAGAAAAAGTGAGCTTATAAAATAAAGTTTGGAAACTTTAAATTCCCTCGGTGCTAGATCACGGATTGCATTATACATGTATGTTGGTGAAAAAAATCTAAATTTCTGATAAATGAAAATGGAATTTATTAAAGAATTGGCTAAGTTCAAGGTAATATTTGCCTGCCTGCGAGCCTACGTTCTCCATTTGCTTAATTATATGAGCGTAAACTACACTATTCTGGGAAAGCTTATACTTATATATTTATGACATTTTGCTCGGTATTTCTTGTGCTTAAGTTAATCAAAGATCGCACAGCTTCATGTATGGTTTCAACCACTCACGATTAGATGTTTTTTTTTTAATATCTTGTTTTTGCCGAAATTTACAGTCGTCCGGTTTGTAAACGGTTTCCAGGGTAATTTGTCCTTTTGCATGAATGTATTATACCACTGGGAACCGATTTAATCAAAGAATGTGCTGTTGTTTACTCATCAGGGCACGAGTATGGCCTGGCTGTGGTGATATTATTGCGCAAAAGTCGAAAACAGATTTAAGGTGTAACCTTTCTGGTCATTCTTATGTGTATTTTGCTTGATATCACATACCACTGCTAACATTCTGCCAATAAATACTTATAATTAAGTGATGTCAAATGAACTATACTTTAAGAACAATTTTAGTAGTTATCAGGCTCAAAAATGGCAGGAAAACATAAGCGATCTTCGTGCCTTGTGACAATGGCAGGACTAGTAGTAGTCTACATTAAGTCGTCTGCCACCTAGAAAATTATAATGATGATAAGCGGATGCAAGATAAATCATGCTTTATAACTGCGCTGGCTGACAGGTGCAATTGTTGTTCATAAACGTTTTATTGCCGTAAACAAGAAATACACATTTTCTTATGGCATGGCCGCATTGTTGCTCATATAAGGGTGTCAATGGTATTTTCTGATTAGCGAATTTTGGCACTAGTTTTACCCATTGCTAAATATTGAAAGCATTTAAACATTAGCGATTTTTGCCCTTAAAAGTTACTGATTACTGATAGTTAGCAAAAATGTTACTGATTTCTGAGGTAGCCCATTAAGACACACTCTTAGTGTTTTGCAAATTAACGTATCATTCTATTAAAGCACTAGTGGGCCTTAAATAATTTAGTTTAAAAGCACCACATTTCATTTCAATGTAAAACAACCACAACAAACTTACAAATTATCGCTACTGGTAATGCCCTGCCATAGGATAAAGATTGTTTGCATTAAGGACAAACTGTTCCCCATCACTAGTATTGACCCTAACTCTCCTTAGATATAGGCTGGGTAGCAATGGGTTATCATTGTTAAACGGGGGTCAATTTTCGGTATGTGGAGATACCACTTGCAAAAGTCGTTCCAAAAAGTATGATCAGGAATATCTCAATAACACACCGAAGACCATCCCACGGCACAGTGAGGTAGGGCTAATTAACACTAGTAGTCATAAGACATCAGGGAACCAATTTAAGTATCACCAATCAGCTCTCTCTGACTGAATATCAAAACAAGGACCAAACACAAAATCCCCACAAACAATGGGAGCATTAGTAAACAAACACTCAACATCATCAGAACCACTGCCTTAGATCCGACAGCAGCCTAATGAAACTGGTATGGGCTTAAAAGCATACTCACTTACTTTTTTACTGGTACCAAATCTTCGCCCTATCTTCTGTTGTTGTTTACCTCGCATTGTAAGAATTTGGTACTTATCGCTGCTGCAATAAGTTTCAAAATACCATGTACTGTCTCATTTATTTTATGCTTTATTTCAGGTGTAAAAGAGACACAAGTTAAAGTGCTACATATAGCAATTGGAACGTCATTATCAGTTTTCTTCTGTATAGTGCTATTAATAATTGGTGTGTATTGTGGCAACAAACTGAGGTTACGTGACAGACATTGTGCAGATCTAGATCACGTGGAGGTGCGTTACGTAGCTGCAACTTCCGGTAGCAATACAACAGACAGATTGCTCACGCTAGACCAGTCAGATGCTAGCAAATCTCCTGAGCAGGTGGACCACGAAATCGACAACAATCATACAGAGGCAGTGACAAGTGTTGACACTGAAACGCCAGATGAACAAGTGGAGAATAGGGAGAATCATACAGCAGCTGTTGATCATGTGACACCGCCTCATTCTGGAACAGTAACTGTACAAAAAATACAAAAAGTATCAATTGTATGATATTGGCTTAGTTTAGGTTTCCCATTGTATTCGACTGTAAGCTGGGATATATCCCTAAAATAACTTTTTCTTTATGGGGTTCCATTTTTGTAATTGTAAGAGGAATTTTCTTCCAGACTGAATTCGAATATCTTAGATTAGAAATGTTTATCTTAAACCAGACTTTCATGTTAATGCTGTAGATTAGTTTGGTTTGAAGTCATTTACCTGGTCGTTGAGTGGCGGTATGATGGTTACAATGTGAGAGCAACATAATGTCACATCTCAGCATACCTAGGTTGGGGTAATTCTAAATAAAAGTGTGTAATTTAAAGTAACACAATAATGCATCTATCATTTATGTGAGGGTTAGCATGAAAAAAATACATCCCTCTGGATCATCATTAGGGTCAAAACATGAGATTTAGTAATTATCGTATATGTGGTAACTAGCCATTTAATCTTGTACGCACAGCTACCTAGCGAGATAGAAGATTAATATTTCGTCTACTAGTCCATCTATTTCAATACTTCGTGTATACGATAAGTGAATACTCTGGTGAGACTGCACGGATGATCAGGCCACTCAGAGCATATGCTACTCGCCTATGCGATAAGTATCAAAATATAACGTGCTGGTCCATTTGTCATCCATCACCCAGCAGGCCCCATGATGAGAAGCGGTGTTTCACGGCTTGGTTTTTTATCTGTTTCTCACAAGAATGGCATATTCTTGTGTTGAAAAGAAATCAAACCCATAAATATTGACCCATTCAATCAGACAGATCAATTGCCAAATGGCATAAGACTGGATTACATAAATTGTGGTTTTGAAAATATATCCATCTTATAGTCGAATAAACTAGTCATTTCATGAATTTTCTAACTAATGTTATTTGTGTCACGCCATTTTTTAACACGTATACACAGCTATTTAGTGGGTCAAGAGGTTAAAAGTTTTGTCTGAGCCTTCATCTAAGTCCTTATATTGAATGTGCGAGGAGCAAAAATGCTCTTATGAGACAGTGTGGATGCCTATTTCATTTGAGCCTTCACTGTTCGCAAATATGATAAGGACCAAAATCTCATGAGCTGCCACAAATGTGTTATGTTTTATTAACTCTTTTAGCGCCTCTGATAATATTAGCAGATGAGATTCTAAAACATTACAAGTTTATAAAAAAACATACAGGCTTCCAATATAAGTGCATATTAGAAAATCATTTTCTTATTTTGTAATAAAAACATATGTTCTGGGTACGCAATGAGACGGTTCTTTTTAGCACCCAAAACACACCTTTTAACTGATGGCTTAGAAAATGATCACATTTTTGCGCTAAAATAGCATTTAACTGGACGTATATTTGTTAACAAAAGCTATTGATTTTATGCTGATATGTTGTGTGTACTTCAATGAAATATTTTGAAGTACCAATGACATACCTTTTGAACAGATGTATAGACAACAGTCTTAACTTGGTTATATATGAGCCAGTATCCACCCAGTATGATCAGAGCAGTTGATGCTTGTATTAATAAGATGTGCATGCAGTGTTAAGAAAAAAGTGACATTTCATTTCAAACTATCGATGACTTAAGATAAAAACTCTGATCAATAGAATGCAAACATGTGTGAGTAAAACATAAGAATTGTGTCTGCTCATATTGCCATTTGGTATTAAATTAGAATATACTAGTTTGTTATAGATATCCTTAAAATATGCATTTTGTTAATAAGATAAAAAAGCCAATAGGCATATATACTCAAAACCAAAAGTAACTGTACACTGTTAACGTGTATAAATTTTCAGGGTATTGATGAGTGATATATTAAATGTGTTTGTTTCATATTAAATTCCAATCAATCATTCCTCAGACAGGAGAAATTCATGGTTTTTGATGTCATAATTGCAACCACAAGATCCTAATGAAACAGGCTAGGGGGCAAAATAAACTTTTCGCTTTTGACGTGTTGCTGTAGCTTTGAGAATGGACAAATTTAAATTTTAAAGACTGAAAAATTTTCTATTGAAGTGTTGTTCAAATTTGCCCAAATCACCCTACGAGTAGAACAAATAAGAGTGGTATTTTAACGTTTATACACTTTTTGTGAACTTCATAGTGCTTTTAATGGAATTTCCCATTACAAATTGTTTGCCCTTTTTCTTCCAAACCAACGGGAATTTTTATCAGATTTTCTTGTCACATACTCTGGGCAGAGGTCAAAACAAATGTCTGATTAAAAATTCAAATGTCATCAGAGATAAAGCTTTAAAAAAGCCCTTAAGCTTACTATTGTTTAAATTGAAAGGGAGATTATTTCAATGTTAACCAACTTAAAGATGGTGCCAAAAACTAGCCATACGTCAGAGACAAAACATCTGGCAGTATTTTCTATAGGCAATTGATAGCTCTTAAAATAACGTGTTCCAATTCTGGGTTTACTCAGGATTTTGTTAGGTAAGGCTGATTTTGTGTTTTTAATGAAAGCACAGATAACCAGAAAGAAGATTAATTTACCTAAGTTGTTTGTCGTGAATTATGTTTGAGTGGGAGCCAGGTGCTTATTGTTATATCATATTTTGTTAAAATCAAAAACAGTAAAGATGTGTTTGGTAATTAAAAGTGTAAAGTTACTTTTGGTTTAAAGTAAACTATCTCTGTAGGCATTTATGAATAAGTTATACTATGTTTTGTATCGGTTATGGAGTATATACAAGAGGGTCCGTGTGGTGGGGTGTCTGGTATTCACTAATCATTTAAATTTTAGCCCATTATTCGTCTGGTATTCACTAATCATTAAAATTTAGCCCATTATTCACTCTCATTAAAATGTTTGCTGATTTATTAAAATGAATTCCAATATTCTTTAAAGAATTGGATATCTTCATATTTTTATTTTTGGACTCATATTTGGTTTATATTTTATCTTTTCAAACGTATTATTCAGTATTTTTCCTATTCATAAAAACAATAGAATTATTCTTTATTCTTAGAACCTCATTATTCTCTAATCATTAACGTGTTTGCCCGTTATTCCCTTATCACTATAATATAAGGTCATTATTATCCTCTAATCATTAAACCACATCTGGACCCTTTTTCATGGAGGACAGCGCCCAAGAGTATAGTCCATAACCATACAAACCTTATACCACCCTTACCAACTTTAGCACGAATTAGCCCTTGCCTGGCACCATTCCTTTTGTTTTCAGCCAATCAGTTGCAAGATAAGGACCATATTCAGCATGGTACATTTTCCCTACCTCACACTTTTTTGAGCTCACAGTGACACTCCCATAACTTGATGGGAGGAAATTGCAGTCTGAAACGTCATATTTAATTAAAATCACCTTCACAAAATTTATTTTTATCTTTAGAACCCTTAAGAAAACTGTGATAAGTATATCAACACAAAATGATGTAAATTGCAAATATTAGCTGTTTCACGGAAACGTGGCGACTGCAGAAAACTCTGACCAGACTGAGCATGTACATTAAAGCCTAGTCAGAAATTACACTGCTTGTCCCAAAATGCTTTTTGATAAAGACAGCATGATCCAATGGCACATGTGAGGAACAAAAAGTGTAAGGTATAGAAAAATATACCACGCTGAATATGCTCCTTTTCATGCATCTGATTGGCTGAAAACAAAAGGAAGAGGGCGGGTCATGGCTAAAAAATAAACATTCTGGAGCAAAAGTTGTTTCTTTGGATCAGCTAAAATTTGAAATTTACATCCTTTTGTAAAGATAATCTTTACGGTTCTAAACTTTAAAGCAGCTTTGCGAGTTATGACAAGACCATGCTGCATTTCTTCTCGTTATGTTATGGCTAGCGATCTTCAATTGATAGTTCCCAATCAACCAAAATTTCCTTCAGCCAATAGGTCAGCCATGGTTTAGGTCAAAATCAATAGGTTTTGTATTAATCAAGACTATTTTTTCAAGTTAAACCAAATATGTTTATTTTGAAATCCATTCATGCATATATCATTGCAACTGTCACAGCGCAAGGTTGAACCTAGTTATATCTATTTTTCGCCTATTTGTCTTATTGACGTTTGACCTATAAGATGGCTGAGCTATATTCTAAAAGCAAGTAACTATCAACTCAGTGAGGACAATCGATATGTGTGAGTTATGGGAGATTTTTGTTTGTTTGATTTGATTCTTTACGTCCACTCAACAATCTTTCAGTTATGCGGGACGGTCTTCCTGGGTTGAACCAGTACTAAGCTAGGATAAATGTGTCTTGCTCAAGGACCACAACGCAGTGACGCCGGTGAGGCTCGAACCCGCGGCCCTTCGGTCTAAAGTCAAGCACTCTACCACTGAGCCACTGCGCTCCCTGTTATGGGAGATAGCCCGCTGTATACGCCCCCTTTTCTTGTACCTGATTGGCTGCAAACCAAATAAAGTGAGAAAGTCATGGGCTAAGTAGGTTATACTGTGGTTTGCATTGTTATGAAATATTTACTTGGGGGCTCTGTCCTTTCGACAATATTCTATAACCCATACAAAACATTAGAAATAGTTATACCATGGTTATGTCCCCTTGTACATAAAGATAATCCACGAGCTGTAACGTTTAAATGTGTATAGCCATGGTCTTACCGTTTCATAACACCTACATCATTGTACAGTACTTTCACAGTATGAGTTATTCTGTGTTTAAGTTTGTCAGGGTGGTGTTATAACATTTACTTGTTGATCAAGAAAGATAAATGCTTCATTCACAATTGACGTTATAATATGTACATACTCATACATACATATATGTTCATTACCATACTGTTGCATTATATGCATATCAATCAACATGTAGCATTTGTCATTGGCATCATACATAGATAATACAAGGTGAGTGTCTTTTGATATCAAGTTTACCTGGCAATGCTTTGAGAACGTTTGTTGACATCACGAGGCTTGCCGCGCGATTCAACAGGCGTTCCTTAAGCCAAGCCTGGTAAACTTGATATCAAAAGACGCGAACTTGGTATTCTATTTATCAGATTACCCATTGTTTCACTCTTCAGACTAGCGATTATGACGTAATTTTCGATTTTTATGTTGATTCAGCGTCATCAGCGATGTCATTCAAAAAGTTCAACGCCATCATGACCTGATAAAGGCACATGCCGTGAGATAGACCATGTTTATCAGGCAACGTGCAGCAATACAGTTAATATAAGAGGTAACTGATAAATGTTACATTACATTCATTCAACTGATTACCATTTAACCAAAATATTCGGACATTTGACTGCCCAAACGACGCGAAGCCAGATAAACCTGCTTGGTCTAGGGTTCCTCAGCTTTCCGATACACGTACAACATCAGACCCCGAGGTTGTAAAACTTTTTTCAATGCTCAATTCAGCTGAGCAAGAAATTTATTCTGCTCATTAATTTTAAAATGCCAAAAATTGCTGGCATTTTAAAACTTTGTAGCATGATAAATACAGCATTTTAGAGATTTTAAGCAATAAACTTCATCATTCGTGTTTTTTTTTATAGTTTTTATGAGCAGTTGAAATTTCGTGCTCAGTTGAGATGAGCATGAAAAAAGTTTTATAACCTCGGGACCTGGACAGGTAGTAATTTGCATGCCTCCAGATAAGAGTGCGCAATCGAAACGTACATGTTTGAGTTCTCAACCAAAGCATCTGCTGTGGGTGCTCAAAGGAACTGTCAATGAAACGGTTATTTTGAGCATCCAAAACACATGCGTACATTGATAAGTAAGAAATAATTTTATTAGCAACCTCTCATATTAACTGCTTTGTCGCTCGTTGCCTGATAAACGTTGTCTGTCTCACTGGCATATGCCTTTATCAGGTCATGATGACGTTGCACTTTTTGAATGACGTCGCTAATGATGCTGAATCAACACAAAAATCGAAAATTACGTCATAATCGCTAGTTTTGAGAGATAAACATTAGATTTCTGATAGAAAAATACCGGGTTCGCGTCTTTGATATCTCGGCTTTGAGAATGCATTTTGAATCGCTCAGCAATCCTCGCGATGTCAACAAGCGTTTTCAAAGCCTTGCAAAGGTATCGGAAGAAACTCACCTATTATTCTCTTTATAATTTAATCCTAGAATATATTCCTAATCTGGACGTATGCTTAGTAAGGTTTATGTGTCGAATACTAAGGTTAAATATATTACTACAGTTTAGGCTGTGTCGCAAGAAAACGTGCTTGGATTAGGCGTAATCCAGCAAAGACTAAGCAAAGCAGTTAAAGTTCGTATGTTGAAAGTTTTGCTAAAGCAAATACAGACTGCGCGATCTCGTACACAAATCATGGTCAATATCATTCGCAGTCACCAAACATCAAGTTTTCTCACGACACAGCCCATTTATGATTCAGTACATGGTAGTTGACATTTTGAATAGATTTCGGTTATTACTACTTGGAGAGGATGGCATACAAAGCCATACTTGCTCATTAGTAATATGTATGTTATTTAGGCCAAATAAAAAATAAGTGTGTTTCGGGTTACGGGTCTGAAAAGTTTAGGTAGGGTAGGCACACATGTTTTGAAACTTTTTTTCTGGAAAAAAAATAATTTTATGCATTTTGGAAGGCATTTCGCCTTTCAAAATGCATACAGTTATATATTTTTCTAGAAAACCTGACCAAAAGTTCTAGGTCTCACCAGTAAATTTAGGTTAACCTTATCACTGGTATTTTTTATTTGGTCTAATCTAGTTTTCGATTTTGGATAGCACAGCATGATAAATCTCAACATTAACATTTTAGTATAAGTGTATGCGTTGTGTTTTGGAGAATCTGGATATTTGTTCTGATAAACATTGTAGGAGGATTCTGCAAAAAGTCCTGTCATCCGGCTAGGTCTATTTTTATCAAAAGTAGTTTTGTTATTACAAGCGCTAGTGAATATGACCATGAAATTCCACCTTCAAAGTATTTGCTATTTACAGATAAATTTTACTCAATCGCAAAAAACAGATAAATAGTCTCTATTTGGTATGTGTTATACTATGAGCTGCGACATGATATTTCAAACAATGTGGTTTGTGCGACCAGCAAAGGCTCAGGATAGCCTGCGCATACGCGCATTCTGATCAGAGCCTTTGCTAGTCGCTTGAATATTCTATGTTTGTTAAGCTACTGACTGAACATCATTTAGAGTTTCTAAGCTTAAAAGGAAGCTGCACAGACTCGTCTGAGTCTACACTTGTCGAAATGCCACATTGTTGGACATCAATTGTCGCGGCTCATATGTCATTCCAGAAAGCGTTTTCTTGAGCCTTGGAAATACAAGAAGTCACAAGGTGAATATGGCGGATAGTTTACAACTACAACAACCACCTTTGTGCAGTCAGAAAAGTCTTGGGAATGGCACACTTGTGATAGGAGGCGTTGTTTTGTATAAGGTCATCCATTGCTTAGACGTATTGTAAACCTCTTTCATCAGTTTTCTTGTACATGTGCGGATCTAGAAAATTTCACCATTGGGGTCCAGAAAACCTTTTTAGTCATCAGCGTATTTCACAGAGGGCCGTACGGGCCTGCCCGATAAGCAATTTATCACAATGTGTATAGGTACAGTCTGATCTGGGTCTACACAGTTTGTATGAAAGGCTTCTAAAACATTTCAGCAGAAAAAAGCAGTCGACGTGTATTGTGATCTATATCACGCCTGTGTGGCATTTAATAGTGCTACTATTTTTTATCATATGACGTCGCGTCTGGGAATGAAATAACGCCATGCAATAAAATCGATAAACCACTAGTGGTTTACAGATTTACGGGAAACGTTATGACGTCCATAACAACGTTGCGTACATAATGTCAAAATTATAACGTTTTTACGCAAGAAATGAGATTTCAAAGTAATCTTAATGTCATATGATAAATAGAATCTAACATTCGTGCCCTTGTATTATTCAATTTATTAAACTCGTTGCGAAAAAGAGATAAAATGCTCGGCAAGCCTCGCATTTTATCTCTTTTCCCCAACTCGTTTAATAAATTCAATAAAACATGAGCACTCATGTAAGATCCTCTGTATCTTGACAAGTACGCTTACTGCATGTACTCCATGTGCAGTGAATCGTTTAAATACATTCCTGGAATACAAAACCATCTAGTGACAGAACATTTCGCAGGATGCTCGTAGAATCAGACCAACTGACCAATAATTTGACATTTTGACAAGTGTAGACTCGGACGAGCATGTGCAGCCTCCTGTTAAGCTTAGAAACTCCAAATGGTATTCAGTCAGGTGCTTAACAATCATAGAATACTAGAGCGACTAGCAAAGGCTCTGATCAGACTTCGCGTATGCATAAAGTTTAAACAAAAGAGAGTGCAGCTTACAGTATATAATGTATATAATACATTCAGTAGGACCATGACAAACCTGCTAGACCTACATGTAAAGTTTGAGAAACAGTGTCGATCCAGATCAACTGACTTCTGAAGAAGCCATCTGATCAGAATCTGTTCAGGATCCACAGTGTTTTACAATTACCCAGCGTCAATTATTGATGCCTGTTCATAAATTAGTTAACCCAGCAGGAGCAAATATGGAATCAGGGCTGCCATAAAATAACTTCATTTTAAAGGGATGGCACCTAGGAAATCCATGCTTGCATGGTGAAAATTCATGATAAGAATACCCCATCTGTTTCACAACAAAACATTATTGGCTGATTCCAAACCTTGACCATATAATATTTCAAAAGAACACAGATAATTATCCTTTTATGACCAATGTAATTTTCCATAAAGTTTGATACAGTTATGTTGGAATGGTACATTGTAATTATTTAGAGGTATCAGGTATTATTTAAAAAAGAAATATCAAAATTCTTTTTTGAAGATCTATTTCTGTCTTAGCTAACAGTACATACCCTGATGAAGCGGCATTTCATCTGGGTGTTCACTGTTTGCTACAGTACCAGACCTCAAAGGGTTAATGGCCTAATAACAACGATTGTACTTACGGTGTACGCAAACGGATGTAGAAGAGTGGTAACGTTTTTTTATCAAGTCAAAAGCAAGTTGAAATGAACCATGACATGCGATTACCAACAATGTAGTATTTTGACAAGTGTAGACTCAGACGAGACTGTGCAGCCTCCGTTAAAGCTTAGAAACTCCAAATGATGTTCGGTCAGTAGCTTAACAGTCATAGAATATTCAAGCGATTAGCAAAGGCTCTGATCAGACTGCGCGTATGCGCAGGCTGGTCTGAGCCTATGCTAGTCGCACATACCACAATTTTGGAAATCTCATGACACGGCTCAAATAGTTTAGTTAAAGTAGCGTGTTACTTGCATAGTTTAAGAAAGGTGTACATGCTTCAATAGAGCCATTTTAAAAATGGGTCGAGAGAGTTAGTGTAATATTGCCCTAGTGAGTGTAAAAGTATGCGGATGATAGGTTGAAAGTGGCTTGAAAGAACAGGTAAGGTTATTCCGTTATTATCGGTACCCTTACAGCGCCCGCAAAAATGCAACAGAAATGTTGTCTGCTTAGGTTGTTCCCTGGAATCATCTATTAGCATATATAAGTGTATGGGCATAAATTGTGCACCCAGCTTAGAGGGATCTGGGTCTACACTCTTTGTTGAAGAGGCTTTTAAAGCATTTCATTAGACGAACAAAAAACAGACGATATTTATTGGATTTGGTTCTTTGAGGGTTAACATCTTCAAAATTCTTTTAGTAAATACATTTTTCATATGACGTCGCGCCTGGGAGTGAAATAACGCCATGCAATAAAATCTGTAAATCACTAATGGTTTATCGATTTTCGGGAAACGTTATGACGTCCATAACTACATGTAATGACAAAATTATAACGTTTTTACGCGAGAATAATCTTAATGTCATATGATAAATAGAATCTAACATTCGTGCTCTTGTATTATTGAATTTATTAAACTCGTTGCGAAAAAAAGATAAAATGCTCGGCAAGCCTCGCAATTTATCTCTTTTTCCCAACTCGTTTAATAAATTCAATAAAACATGAGCGTTCATGTAAGATCCTCTATGTAATTTCTAAACGGATATATCCAGTTGTTATAGCTGACAATGATCACTTATCAAAGTAAGTAATGGTGCAAAGATCAGGAATCGATACAATCAAGTACCACACCTGACCCAGGATACCAATGGGAAGTGACAAACTCACAGAAGACACCACAAACGAGAGCCAAGAGGTCAGCCCTTTCCCAGCAGGTGACCACAAAGCACATATAAACAGACGCGCACAAAACATAGCAAACACAAGGCAGAACAAAAACATAAAAGATCCACAAAAGAAGAAAACCTGCTCTGACGTC
The DNA here is from genome assembly GCA_964019695.1 of Loripinus fragilis. Taxonomy (NCBI): domain Eukaryota; kingdom Metazoa; phylum Mollusca; class Bivalvia; order Lucinida; family Lucinidae; genus Loripinus; species Loripinus fragilis. The sequence continues at coordinate 5,905,973 of OZ026517.1, read as the reverse complement.
ACTTTCAACTTATCCTCCAACTATTGTAGAAAGTGTGGTAAAAGTTTACACACTCAGTAAATTGTTTCTAGTTCATTATTTTTGAAGATGTAAGATATGTGAATTACAATGTTGATGTGTATATGTGTGTATTTAATGGTGTGCAATTTTGCATAGGTTTCATAGTTTGTACATTTCATGAGATTGAGAGAGTTGTTGCACAAACATGTTTATTGTTTCCACAAAAGTTCTTATAAAGACTCATCCTTGAAAGCCCCCCAGATAGGAGTGCGTAACAAAAAATATTTTTTTCTTATTTCTCAACCTAAACATATGCTGTGGGTACTCAAAAGAACCGTCTCGATGAGACGGCTCTTTTGAGCACCCAACACAAATGTTTAAACTGATGGGTAAGAAACAAATCGCAATTTTACGCTAACAATTTGCTTAACTGGCCCTATGCGGTTGAGGATTTTTTTTGTTTGATTTGATTCTTTACGTCCCATCAACAATCTTTCAGTTATATAGGGGCGGATCTTCCTGGGTTGAACCTGTACTAACACAGTGACGCCGGTGAGGCTCGAACCTGCGGCCCCTCGGTCTCGAGTCAAGGACTCTACCACTAAGCCACTGCGCTCCCATATGCAGAGGAGTACATAGACTTAGATGGTAGAGTGTTAGACATGAGATGACTGGAGGCATTGTGTTGTGTCTTTGAGCAGCAAGACACTTTATCCTCTGCATCAACCAGGGACATGTAATGGCGTTTCGCTGGCGGGCCATCATTGGCTAATAGTGGTATTTGGATTCTTTCTGCCCTCCCCAAACTAAAAAAAACAAAACAAAATAACAACAAAAAAACGTCGAAGTTGGACCCCCTCTGACAAAACTTCCTGGATCCGCGCATGTTAACGTCCCTATTCGAATGTATGAGTTTCGACAGTTGTCCTGACTGTAAAATTGTTTTTAATCTCGTAGAACTATTCATAGTTTGTTTTTGGTGTTGATGCTTGACGTACAAGTCAACATTTTTTCGGGTATGTCAGAACGTTTCCTGGGTTGAACCAGTACAGAGTGTACTGCGCAAAGGATGAAGTTCCTTGCTTACGGACACAGCACAGTGCCTCCGGTGAGCCGACGACTCCTCGATCTCAAGTCGAGCACTTTACCACTGAGTCACTACGACGAACCATAGTAGCAATGTTGTTTAATGAAAATGCGCGGAACAAGAGGTGGTGGGGGCTGGCGTCAGAATGATCCCTCTCCTCTGAGTACAGTAGCTTGATTCTCGCGCTAAATCAACTTTCGAATTATCATGTGTGATGAGCGAACTTATTCTATTGCATAATAAATGAGCCGTGACATGAGATCTCCAAAAATGTGGCATTTTTGACATGAATAGACTAAAATGAGCCTATGCAGCCACCTTTTAATCTTAGAAACTCCAAATGATGGTCGGTCAGTAGCTGAACAGTCATAGAATATTCGAGCGACTAGCAAAGGCTCTGATCAGACTGCGCATATGCGCAGGCTGTTCTGAGCCTTTGCTGGTCTCTCATACCACATTGTTGGAAATCTCATGTCGAGGCTCAAATATGATTTAAGTGTGTATGTATAGAAAATAATATTATTTATCTTGTTATAGTTTTGTGAGACAAGACAAAATGCTATTTGAAACTGAAGAATAAAATAAATTTTGATATAAACTGTTTCAAATCTAGTTTGTTTTATTAATAAATATCCAGTAGTAAATCGGTCCCTACATTTGAGGCTTCACATTTCATAATGGTGAATTCATAATTCTATGAAACTGGGGAGCTTTAAGTGTTAGCATATGGTACAACGCGTCCATGTACATGTACTACCATGTATAACCGAGTCAGCATATAGTGCAAGACTGTATGCTTAACATAGTACATATACACACACGCACACATATATATATACAGAGGGATATAGTGAATCAACTGAGCCGATAGATGCTGTAAATATTTTGCCTCTAGCGAGATTCAAACCCACGACCTCGACAACACCGCCTAGCACTACACAAGACATTGACGCTACCAACTGCGCCACTGAGACATCTCCAAAAAAGGATGTTCAGGAAGCGCTGATATTGACGACGCCTGATGCAGTACATGTCGTATATTGGTTCCTTTTCAATGCATGGCATCTATTTCGTTCGCAAGTGAAAGCCTGATGGATCCAAGGATACAAGTGAAATTAGATAAATATCAGAAGTGCGGAAATATAATTTCACAAACATCATTGCTTTCGAGCTACACAGGATCAGAAACTGATGCAGATTCAGACAGTAGATAAATACAGAGGGATATAGTGAATCAACTGAGCCGATAGATGCTGTAAATATTTTGGCTCTAGCGAGATTCGAACCCACGACCTCGACAACACCGCCTAGCACTACACCAGACATTGACGCTACCAACTGCGCCACTGAGACATCCCCAAAAAAGAATGTTCAGGAAGCGCTGATATTGACGACGCCTGATGCAGTACAATGAGTACATGTCGTATATTGGTTCCTTTTCAATGCATGGCATCTATTTCGTTCGCAAGTGAAAGCCTGATGGATCCAAGGATACAAGTGAAATTAGATAAATATCAGAAGTGCGGAAATATAATTTCACAAACATCATTGCTTTCGAGCTACACAGGATCAGAAACTGATGCAGATTCAGACAGTAGATAAATACAGAGGGATATAGTGAATCAACTGAGCCGATAGATGCTGTAAATATTTTGCCTCTAGCGAGATTCGAACCCACGACCTCGACAACACCGCCTAGCACTACACCAGACATTGACGCTACCAACTGCGCCACTGAGACATCCCCAAAAAAGGATGTTCAGGAAGCGCTGATATTGACGACGCCTGATGCAGTACATGCCGTAAATTGGTTCCTTTTCAATGCATGGCATCTATTTCGTTCGCAAGTGAAAGCCTGATGGATCCAAGGATACAAGTGAAATTAGATAAATATCAGAAGTGCGAAAATATAATTTCACAAACATCACTGCTTTCGAGCTACACAGGATCAGAAACTGATGCAGATTCAGACAGTAGATAAATACAGAGGGATATAGTGAATCAACTGAGCCGATAGATGCTGTAAATATTTTGCCTCTAGCGAGATTCGAACCCACGACCTCGACAACACCGCCTAGCACTACACCAGACATTGACGCTACCAACTGCGCCACTGAGACATCCCCAAAAAAGGATGTTCAGGAAGCGCTGATATTGACGACGCCTGATGAAGTACATGTCGTATATTGGTTCCTTTTCAATGCATGGCATCTATTTCGTTCGCAAGTGAAAGCCTGATGGATCCAAGGATACAAGTGAAATTAGATAAATATCAGAAGTGCGGAAATATAATTTCACAAACATCATTGCTTTCGAGCTACACAGGATCAGAAACTGATGCAGATTCAGACAGTAGATAAATACAGAGGGATATAGTGAATCAACTGAGCCGATAGATGCTGTAAATATTTTGCCTCTAGCGAGATTCGAACCCACGACCTCGACAACACCGCCTAGCACTACACCAGACATTGACGCTACCAACTGCGCCACTGAGACATCCCCAAAAAAGGATGTTCAGGAAGCGCTGATATTGACGACGCCTGATGCAGTACATGTCGTATATTGGTTCCTTTTCAATGCATGGCATCTATTTCGTTCGCAAGTGAAAGCCTGATGGATCCAAGGATACAAGTGAAATTAGATAAATATCAGAAGTGCGGAAATATAATTTCACAAACATCATTGCTTTCGAGCTACACAGGATCAGAAACTGATGCAGATTCAGACAGTAGATAAATACAGAGGGATATAGTGAATCAACTGAGCCGATAGATGCTGTAAATATTTTGCCTCTAGCGAGATTCGAACCCACGACCTCGACAACACCGCCTAGCACTACAACAGACATTGACGCTACCAACTGCGCCACTGAGACATCCCCTAAAAAGGATGTTCAGGAAGCGCTGATATTGACGACGCCTGATGCAGTACAATGAGTACATGTCGTATATTGGTTCCTTTTCAATGCATGGCATCTATTTCGTTCGCAAGTGAAAGCCTGATGGATCCAAGGATACAAGTGAAATTAGATAAATGTCAGAAGTGTGGAAATATAATTTCACAAACATCACTGCTTTCGAGCTACACAGGATCAGAAACTGATGCAGATTCAGACAGTAGATAAATACAGAGGGATATAGTGAATCAACTGAGCCGATAGATGCTGTAAATATTTTGCCTCAAGCGAGATTCGAACCCACGACCTCGACAACACCGCCTAGCACTACACCAGACATTGACGCTACCAACTGCGCTACTGAGACATCCCCAAAAATGGATGTTCAGGAAGCGCTGATATTGACGACGCCTAATGCAGTACATCAGGCTATCGGAGGCTGTACCTATGCGACTGTTTTTTCGAGCAAAAAATGGCGGAAAATGAAGACAAGAATACCCACAGGCTGGATAATAATGGTTATTACTCTTCAATAAGCTTGATTTCAGTTATCCAAATACTAGCCAGTACTAAATAATGGATTTGAGATGTTCTCATATGTAGAATTAGTTCGAGGTTTGTCCCAAAATTCGAGATTTGCCACGAAAACAAGTGTATTCTCTCTCTGCTCAGTGAAACACCGCTACATACACCGATTCGCGATGCTAATTTCACAAGATTTCATTTGAAATCACAAAGTAAATACCTGATTTATCCGTAGTTAAACACTATGTGTGTATGGTCATTCGCACCATTTATCTCTTTTTAGTTTATTTTGTATGTGTTGATCATTTTATACACTGTACGCCACACTGTTTTTTTCCATTTATACTGTAGCGTTTTTCGAGGACGGTTAACATTCCATTGTATGAGTATTTCGAGCAAAATAAAGCTACTGTATGCGTATTTTGAGACCATAATTATTGAACGGGTATTCTGAGCAGAACCTTGATGGAAAAATTAGAGCTAAATGGGCCAAGCATGATGTCGACTCACATTAAGCTGGTAGCATTGCTTTAGCCTAGTCTATCTGTAAGTCGTTGGCCTTTTCTTTGATTCATCAGAGCATGTTAATTTGATTTGATGGTTTCTCTGTGATGATACATTGCAATAGTTTGAAACTTCCATGCCATCTACACAGTTTTTGTTTTAACAACAACAGCATCCAGGGCATCTAAGCCCCCACTCTGTGGCTTATGCAACAGTCTGGCAATGTTCTATGCGAATGGTAACGTTCTATTTCTGGTGATTCATTGTTAATTGTTGCTCACATTATGTGGTCCCTTGTGTCCATGTTTTGTTGTGTAGTGCTTTTTGTCCTTAATAATTTTGCAATCAACTTGATGGGGAAGAGAGAGCTGGTCGCTTTACTTTGTTTGTCTTCTTAGTGTCTTGTGACTGTTATGGCTGTGGCTGACCATTTGTGTGATTGTGTTATTTTCTGATCCTGCTCACATGCTTTTTATAGATGTGTAGCGTTAAATCAACAGGCAGAGTCACACTACTTTTTATTCAATCTATGCTTTTTTTCTGAAATTTAGCAAGAATGCATGTCGAAATTCAACCATGTAATTGTTGGTATTATGATGTAATTCTAACATTTTATGTCATAAATAGACCAGGAGCTAATTTCTGCATGATGATACATTGCATTAGTTAGATGGCCTCCATGCGAGCTGAACATTTCTTGTACTTCAACAACAGCAGAATCTAGGGCGAAGATTTGGTACCAGTAAAATGCATTTAAGCCCCCCGGTGGCTTAGGCTGCTGTCCGTTCTAAGGCGGTGGTTCTGTTGTTGTTGACTTTTTGTTTATTGTTACTCCCATTGTGGGCGTCTGTAATTGTTCTATGTTTTGTTGTACGTTACTTTATGTCCATTCTAGTATTGCAATCATCTTGATGGGAAGAGAGAGCTGATTGCTTTGCTTAATTTGTCTTCCTGGTGTCTCGTGATGGTTGAGCGGCTCTTCCTCGCGGTGCCATGGGGTTGTCTGCCGTTTGTGATTGGGGTATTTCCTGATCATACTCACTTACTTTTTTTAGTATTTGAACTGGCACAACTTACCTGCCAGATCAGGTTTGACTGCAAACACTTAATCCTGAGGTCTTCTGCGACATTGCTAGACATTTTGTACAGTCAAATTGCAGTAGCAAATGTTCTGTGGGACGCAATCTTTATATGTACACTATGTCGCATAATGGTAATAAGATAATGAGAGAAAACATGCATGATGTTCATCTATTGCTGTTCTTTTCAAAAACATATTTCCCTTTAAATGTGTGTTATATATATATGCACTAACATAAGACAGTAAAGCAATGTAAAATATTTAGACAAAAGACATATCAGACAAAACTTCCTTATGGAATGGATGGATTTACACCCCCCCCCCCCCTATTATAATGGTATCCTAATTTGAAAAAAATGTGGTCTTTCCTGATTCTTAATTTATCATATAAAACATATGATACATCAATTTTTAGCTTTATTCTTATGGTATGCTTTGAGTGTTTAACATGTAACAAAAACAAACAAAGAACATACCATTTGAACTGACAGCCCAAATAAGCATGTATTACTTAAACAGTCATACTAATTTCAGTGTACATTTTCTGTCCCAATATTTTGTAGCTGTGACCTATACTTAATTCTTATATATCGACATGTTTAATTGTAATTGTTTCTGCCCCATGCATGGCATATGACATGCCTATCCCTATGGTAATAATCGTTTAATATCCAAAGCATGCTCAGGTTGGTGAAGTTAGGAAAATGTTTCTCCTAAATAGGATGTCTTATAAAGTGTTTTCAGCTAAGTAAATGATCAGAAGTACTAAGTTGTTGTGATAAATGCTTCCATAAGTTATCCTGAAAATAAACTAAATCAGTTTAAAAGCTAAAACAAGTACTGTGTCATCATCTGCATATGCATATAGATGTCAGTATACACTGTAATTTTGAGACAGTCTCTTTCGAAATTAACCGATAACAGACAGGTATTATGTATCCTATCTATTGTTACATGTATCAAATCTTATTTTACCAACTCTTAGATGGAATGTCAGCAAAGTTAAATTGTATGCTAAAACTTGCATAAAATCTTAAGTAATTGGCAGTCTTCTTATCGTACATTAAAATAGATAAACAATGAACTAGCCTGTATGATGTTGGAGATTATGTTTGCATATTGTGAACAGCAAAAAACTGGGTACAAAGTTTGTTTTAAATAACTGATTAGATTTCTTTCAATTTAATTAAACTTAGCTTTTATCAGATAAATATAACAAAAATCTACATCCAACTTATATAAGCTTTCAGGCCCAATTATATACTGTCTTTGACAACAATTTGGACAAACAAAGGACCATACAATATATTTTATATGGTTATATATGCTACCTTGATAAAATTGACAGAAATGAAAATGTATCTTTCTACTATTACTGAAATGCTATCCTTTTCTTTGTTTATGAGTTTTAAAATCTTTAACTTTGAACAAATCAAAATAAATATGTTGTGGATATAAAACGTTCAAATATTTACCTTTTTCAGAAATGTAAATGTGTATAGATATAGTTTCTTGAAAAGAATTGATATTTATTCTTGGACAAACTGATATATTGTCATAAATTCAACACATTAAAAGAATTAAGGATGAAATAAAGTTTTACATGACATAAAATATAAGATATTAAGCAATATATATAGTAATTCTTAAAGTCTGTAATGTATGTTGCATATTAACATACAAGCAACAAAATTATATTTTACACCAGAAATATGTTAAATAGCCTTTCACGCTTATTCATCTGTAGAATGCTCATTGATGGTTTTGTAAAATGTACACGCTTATTTTCAAAGTGAAAATGTTCTTTCCTTAATTAACATTTTATTTGGGGCCATCCTTTTCAACAGCCTATAATTCTTAAAGTATGTGTGATAGAAACAAGCTATTCCGCAGTTTTGGAATATTAAATAAATTGTCTATTAAGAACATGGTACTTAAAATATAAATACTTTTAATGAAGATTACAAAAGAGACTATTAATATCTTGATTTATATGTTTTAGGAGATGATGCATTGATAAGTTCGGGGTCTTTCATGCAAACCAAATATCTATGTGTCTTGATCCACATCTGAATTAAGGTTGAGGTTGGCGCCATTAAACCGGTTTAAACCCTCCAGTAAAATATTTTACTGACCGTTCCAAGGCGGTACTTCTTTTGTGGATCTTTTATGTTTTTGTTCTGTCTTGTGTTTGCTATGTTTTGTGCGCGTCTGTTTATATGTGCTTTGTGGTCACCTGCTGGGAAAGGGCTGACCTCTTGGCTCTCGTTTATGGTGTCTACTGTGAGTTTGTCACTTTCCCATTGGTATCCTGGGTCAGGTGTGGTACTTGATTGTATCGATTCCTGATCTTTGCACACTTACTTACTTTTATTAAACATATTTGATTTTGTATGGTGTAGTTGCACATGTAACGTAAATGAATAACATAAAGGTGTGACTCTGGAAGCAAACAATTTATTTTGATACTTGTTTAAACCCCAAACGAGCTGTTTGCAGTTTAGAAAGATTGAATATATAATCTGGATACTTTTTTTAAATGTCACAATTTTGTTTTAATTGTAAAACATGGGTTAGTTGTATAAAACACTTGCCTCTGAAAAACTGCTACCACAATTTGATTGTACAGCGTGCCAAGAAATGTTATAGAAGGCTAGTCCTAACTCTTTATGAAGCCAAACCTTTTCAGGAATGAAACTTTTGTAAATTGAATTTCAAATATTTAGCTCCTAAATTAAAATAGCAGATTTTGAGTCTCAGACACTGCCTGAAAATTTGATGTCAGAATTGAAGCCAGTTCCTTGATACCTTTGAATACAGTTCATCAATACATTTGCATTATACTCAATGAACTATGGCTGGAAAATAATTGATGATTAGTATAAATATTAATGGATGTTTGATGTAGACTGACTCCCATCATATGTTCCATATTTGCCAATGGATATCATGTCCTATAACCTATTCTGTTTTTCTTGTAATAGTTACTTCTCTCATTGTGCAACACAAACTCAGCCATTTGAAGATTGAGCGCTATATAAAAATATACATGTTTTACTAAATAAATACTTGGCAGCTGGGAGCCAGGCCAGATTTGGTGTTAGAATAATGATTGAATGTGATCGTTGCCAGTGTAGAAGACTAATAGAACATTTTCCCTGACAATAAGAGAATATATTACTGTTGCGTTTAACTACTGGATCATCAATAATGTGTGACTAACATAAAGAGTTAGGACTGTTTTTGTTTACCTGATTAATTAATAATAGGCAAACATTTGAAGGATTCATGGAGATAGACTGATGTCATCCCATAGCTAGATATATATCTTATTTTAGATGTAGTTTGTCAACGATGACAAGCATTCCATTTAAATACCAAAGCAGATTGATTGTAGGCATACCATATTTTCCCATCATACCTTCAATGAGTTATGTTTTTATGTTTGGAATTATAAACATATTTTTGCAAAGACAATGAAATGGCGGCTTTATAGACTTACGCCATGTGTAAGTCCAATAAAGTCGAGGTACAATAGCTAATATGTGTCTTAATTGACTTTATATCAGGCCATTGTTTATTATATCATCAATAAACGAATAAGAATTGGGATATTCCATAAAATTACAATATAGAATTTGTCAGTGAACTGATATCCATTCTGTTAGTGAACTATCTTGTCAGTAAATTGTCCTGATTCTGCTTAAAAGCAGTAGAAGTAGCGTAGTTTGCTATTTGTTTGTCATCCTGTCTGACTGCCTCTCTAGATAGACATGGTATGACTCAGAATCGCAAAGGCTTTGCTACTCGAACTACCCGTACAGAGATTATGCTCAGAATACTCATCCAGAAACGTTGCATAACTCGAAATACCCATCCACCTCAACTCGAAAAACGCTACAGTTTATATGCCCCGTAAGTGGAACTTTTGGTATGCGTACAGTCTGTAAATGGCCATAAAACTTGGGTTAACTTTAGAAATAGCAATATATTTGGGATATATTTACTTTTCTCTTCATGTCTAGGGTTAAACATGAAGAAAATATGAAATAAAAACCATCTTATCTTGACAAAAATGTGAATTCAATGGCCCAAACCCAGGCAAATTTTACTGAGCAACAGCCGTTTCAGCAGCATTTTTATTCATAACAGCAAAATAAAACATGTATAAATAGAAATCAAGAAACATATAAAGAAAAATTCTATATTGGAAGAGGAATGCGCATTCAATCTGATAAATCAAATAGACAAAATATGTATTTACCTCACAAAATTTTCCCCCTTGTGTCATGCATCCTACAACGTCCGCCATTTTTTGCTCGAAAAAACGGTCGCATAGGTACAGCCTCCGATAGCCTGTACATGTCGTATATTGGTTCCTTTTCAATGCATGGCATCTATTTCGTTCGGAAGTGAAAGCCTGATGGATCCAAGGATACAAGTGAAATTAGATAAATATCAGAAGTGCGGAAATATAATTTCACAAAAATCATTGCTTTCGAGCTACACAGGATCAGAAACTGATGCAGATTCAGACAGTAGATAAATACAGAGGGATATAGTGAATCAACTGAGCCGTTAGATGCTGTAAATATTTTGCCTCTAGCGAGATTCGAACCCACGACCTCGACAACACCGCCTAGAACTACACCAGACATTGACGCTACCAACTGCGCCACTGAGACATCCCCAAAAAAGGATGTTCAGGAAGCGCTAATATTGACGACGCCTGATGCAGTACAATGAGTACATGTCGTATATTGGTTCCTTTTCAATGCATGGCATCTATTTCGTTCGCAAGTGAAAGCCTGATAGATCCAAGGATACAAGTGAAATTAGATAAATATCAGAAGTGCGAAAATATAATTTCACAAACATCATTGCTTTCGAGCTACACAGGATCAGAAACTGATGCAGATTCAGACAGTAGATAAATACAGAGGGATATAGTGAATCAACTGAGCCGATAGATGCTGTAAATATTTTGCCTCTAGCGAGATTCGAACCCACGACCTCAACAACACCGCCTAGCACTACACCAGACATTGACGCTACCAACTGCGCCACTGAGACATCCCCAAAAAAGGATGTTCAGGAAGCGCTGATATTGACGACGCCTGATGCAGTACATGTCGTATATTGGTTCCTTTTCAATGCATGGCATCTATTTCGTTCGCAAGTGAAAGCCTGATGGATCCAAGGATACAAGTGAAATTAGATAAATATCAGAAGTGTGGAAATATAATTTCACAAACATCATTGCTTTCGAGCTACACAGGATCAGAAACTTATGCAGATTCAGACAGTAGATAAATACAGAGGGATATAGTGAATCAACTGAGCCGATAGATGCTGTAAATATTTTGCCTCTAGCGAGATTCGAACCCACGACCTCGACAACACCGCCTAGCACTACACCAGACATTGACGCTACCAACTGCGCCACTGAGACATCCCCAAAAAAGGATGTTCAGGAAGCGCTGATATTGACGACGCCTGATGCAGTACAATGAGTACATGTCGTATATTGGTTCCTTTTCAATGCATGGCATCTATTTCGTTCGCAAGTGAAAGCCTGATGGATCCAAGGATACAAGTGAAATTAGATAAATGTCAGAAGTGTGGAAATATAATTTCACAAACATCACTGCTTTCGAGCTACACAGGATCAGAAACTTATGCAGATTCAGACAGTAGATAAATACAGAGGGATATAGTGAATCAACTGAGCCGATAGATGCTGTAAATATTTTGCCTCTAGCGAGATTCGAACCCACGACCTCGACAACACCGCCTAGCACCACACCAGACATTGACGCTACCAACTGCGCCACTGAGACATCCCCAAAAATGGATGTTCAGGAAGCGCTGATATTGACGACGCCTGATGCAGTACATGTCGTATATTGGTTCCTTTTCAATGCATGGCATCTATTTCGTTCGCAAGTGAAAGCCTGATGGATCCAAGGATACAAGTGAAATTAGATAAATATCAGAAGTGCGGAAATATAATTTCACAAACATCATTGCTTTCGAGCTACACAGGATCAGAAACTGATGCAGATTCAGACAGTAGATAAATACAGAGGGATATAGTGAATCAACTGAGCCGTTAGATGCTGTAAATATTTTGCCTCTAGCGAGATTCGAACCCACGACCTCGACAACACCGCCTAGCACTACACCAGACATTGACGCTACCAACTGCGCCACTGAGACATCCCCAAAAAAGGATGTTCAGGAAGCGCTAATATTGACGACGCCTGATGCAGTACAATGAGTACATGTCGTATATTGGTTCCTTTTCAATGCATGGCATCTATTTCGTTCGCAAGTGAAAGCCTGATAGATCCAAGGATACAAGTGAAATTAGATAAATATCAGAAGTGCGAAAATATAATTTCACAAACATCACTGCTTTCGAGCTACACAGGATCAGAAACTGATGCAGATTCAGACAGTAGATAAATACAGAGGGATATAGTGAATCAACTGAGCCGATAGATGCTGTAAATATTTTGCCTCTAGCGAGATTCGAACCCACGACCTCGACAACACCGCCTAGCACTACACCAGACATTGACGCTACCAACTGCGCCACTGAGACATCCCCAAAAAAGGATGTTCAGGAAGCGCTGATATTGACGACGCCTGATGCAGTACATGTCGTATATTGGTTCCTTTTCAATGCATGGCATCTATTTCGTTCGCAAGTGAAAGCCTGATGGATCCAAGGATACAAGTGAAATTAGATAAATATCAGAAGTGCGGAAATATAATTTCACAAACATCATTGCTTTCGAGCTACACAGGATCAGAAACTGATGCAGATTCAGACAGTAGATAAATACAGAGGGATATAGTGAATCAACTGAGCCGATAGATGCTGTAAATATTTTGCCTCTAGCGAGATTCGAACCCACGACCTCGACAACACCGCCTAGAACTACACCAGACATTGACGCTACCAACTGCGCCACTGAGACATCCCCAAAAAAGGATGTTCAGGAAGCGCTGATATTGACGACGCCTGATGCAGTACATGTCGTATATTGGTTCCTTTTCAATGCATTGCATCTATTTCGTTCGCAAGTGAAAGCCTGATGGATCCAAGGATACAAGTGAAATTAGATAAATATCAGAAGTGCGGAAATATAATTTCACAAACATCATTGCTTTCGAGCTACACAGGATCAGAAACTGATGCAGATTCAGACAGTAGATAAATACAGAGGGATATAGTGAATCAACTGAGCTGATAGATGCTGTAAATATTTTGCCTCTAGCGAGATTCGAACCCACGACCTCGACAACACCGCCTAGCACTACACCAGACATTGACGCTACCAACTGCGCCACTGAGACATCCCCAAAAAAGGATGTTCAGGAAGCGCTGATATTGACGACGCCTGATGCAGTACAATGAGTACATGCCGTATATTGGTTCCTTTTCAATGCATGGCATCTATTTCGTTCGCAAGTGAAAGCCTGATGGATCCAAGGATACAAGTGAAATTAGATAAATATCAGAAGTGCCGAAATATAATTTCACAAACACCATTGCTTTCGAGCTACACAGGATCAGAAACTGATGCAGATTCAGACAGTAGATAAATACAGAGGGATATAGTGAATCAACTGAGCCGATAGATGCTGTAAATATTTTGCCTCTAGCGAGATTCGAACCCACGACCTCGACAACACCGCCTAGCACTACACCAGACATTGACGCTACCAACTGCGCCACTGAGACATCCCCAAAAATGGATGTTCAGGAAGCGCTGATATTGACGACGCCTGATGCAGTACAATGAGTACATGTCGTATATTGGTTCCTTTTCAATGCATGGCATCTATTTCGTTCGCAAGTGAAAGCCTGATGGATCCAAGGATACAAGTGAAATTAGATAAATATCAGAAGTGCGGAAATATAATTTCACAAACATCATTGCTTTCGAGCTACACAGGATCAGAAACTGATGCAGATTCAGACAGTAGATAAATACAGAGGGATATAGTGAATCAACTGAGCCGATAGATGCTGTAAATATTTTGCCTCTAGCGAGATTCGAACCCACGACCTCGACAACACCGCCTAGCACTACACCAGACATTGACGCTACCAACTGCGCCACTGAGACATCCCCAAAAAAGGATGTTCAGGAAGCGCTGATATTGACGACGCCTGATGCAGTACAATGAGTACATGTCGTATATTGGTTCCTTTTCAATGCATGGCATTTATTTCGTTCGCAAGTGAAAGCCTGATGGATCCAAGGATACAAGTGAAATTAGATAAATATCAGAAGTGCGGAAATATAATTTCACAAACATCACTGCTTTCGAGCTACACAGGATCAGAAACTGATGCAGATTCAGACAGTAGATAAATACAGAGGGATATAGTGAATCAACTGAGCCGATAGATGCTGTAAATATTTTGCCTCTAGCGAGATTCGAACCCACGACCTCGACAACACCGCCTAGCACTACACCAGACATTGACGCTACCAACTGCGCCACTGAGACATCCCCAAAAAAGGATGTTCAGGAAGCGCTGATATTGACGACGCCTGATGCAGTACATGTCGTATATTGGTTCCTTTTCAATGCATGGCATCTATTTCGTTCGCAAGTGAAAGCCTGATGGATCCAAGGATACAAGTGAAATTAGATAAATATCAGAAGTGCGGAATATAATTTCACAAACAGCATTGCTTTCGAGCTACACAGGATCAGAAACTGATGCAGATTCAGACAGTAGATAAATACAGAGGGATATAGTGAATCAACTGAGCCGATAGATGCTGTAAATATTTTGCCTCTAGCGAGATTCGAACCCACGACCTCGACAACACCGCCTAGCACTACACCAGACATTGACGCTACCAACTGCGCCACTGAGACATCCCCAAAAAAGGATGTTCAGGAAGCGCTGATATTGACGACGCCTGATGCAGTACATGTCGTATATTGGTTCCTTTTCAATGCATGGCATCTATTTCGTTCGCAAGTGAAAGCCTGATGGATCCAAGGATACAAGTGAAATTAGATAAATATCAGAAGTGCGGAAGTATAATTTTACAAACATCATTGCTTTCGAGCTACACAGGATCAGAAACTGATGCAGATTCAGACAGTAGATAAATACAGAGGGATATAGTGAATCAACTGAGCCGATAGATGCTGTAAATATTTTGCCTCTAGCGAGATTCGAACCCACGACCTCGACAACACCGCCTAGCACTACACCAGACATTGACGCTACCAACTGCGCCACTGAGACATCCCCAAAAAAGGATGTTCAGGAAGCGCTAATATTGACGACGCCTGATGCAGTACAATGAGTAAATGTCGTATATTGGTTCCTTTTCAATGCATGGCATCTATTTCGTTCGCAAGTGAAAGCCTGATAGATCCAAGGATACAAGTGAAATTAGATAAATATCAGAAGTGCGAAAATATAATTTCACAAACATCACTGCTTTCGAGCTACACAGGATCAGAAACTGATGCAGATTCAGACAGTAGATAAATACAGAGGGATATAGTGAATCAACTGAGCCGATAGATGCTGTAAATATTTTGCCTCTAGCGAGATTCGAACCCACGACCTCGACAACACCGCCTAGCACTACACCAGACATTGACGCTACCAACTGCGCCACTGAGACATCCCCAAAAAAGGATGTTCAGGAAGCGCTGATATTGACGACGCCTGATGCAGTACAATGAGTACATGTCGTATATTGGTTCCTTTTCAATGCATGGCATCTATTTCGTTCGCAAGTGAAAGCCTGATGGATCCAAGGATACAAGTGAAATTAGATAAATATCAGAAGTGCGGAAATATAATTTCACAAACATCATTGCTTTCGAGCTACACAGGATCAGAAACTGATGCAGATTCAGACAGTAGATAAATACAGAGGGATATAGTGAATCAACTGAGCCGATAGATGCTTTAAATATTTTGCCTCTAGCGAGATTCGAACCCACGACCTCGACAACACCGCCTAGCACTACACCAGACATTGACGCTACCAACTGCGCCACTGAGACATCCCCAAAAAAGGATGTTCAGGAAGCGCTGATATTGACGACGCCTGATGCAGTACATGTCGTATATTGGTTCCTCTTCAATGCATTGCATCTATTTCGTTCGCAAGTGAAAGCCTGATGGATCCAAGGATACAAGTGAAATTAGATAAATATCAGAAGTGCGGAAATATAATTTCACAAACATCATTGCTTTCGAGCTACACAGGATCAGAAACTGATGCAGATTCAGACAGTAGATAAATACAGAGGGATATAGTGAATCAACTGAGCCGATAGATGCTGTAAATATTTTGCCTCTAGCGAGATTCGAACCCACGACCTCGACAACACCGCCTAGCACTACACCAGACATTGACGCTACCAACTGCGCCACTGAGACATCCCCAAAAAAGGATGTTCAGGAAGCGCTGATATTGACGATGCCTGATGCAGTACAATGAGTACATGTCGTATATTGGTTCCTTTTCAATGCATGGCATCTATTTCGTTCGCAAGTGAAAGCCTGATGGATCCAAGGATACAAGTGAAATTAGATAAATATCAGAAGTGAGGAAATATAATTTCACAAACATCATTGCTTTCGAGCTACACAGGATCAGAAACTGATGCAGATTCAGACAGTAGATAAATACAGAGGGATATAGTGAATCAACTGAGCCGATAGATGCTGTAAATATTTTGCCTCTAGCGAGATTCGAACCCATGACCTCGACAACACCGCCTAGCACTACACCAGACATTGACGCTACCAACTGCGCCACCGAGACATCCCCAAAAAAGGATGTTCAGGAAGCGCTAATATTGACGACGCCTGATGCAGTACAATGAGTACATGTCGTATATTGGTTCCTTTTCAATGCATGGCATCTATTTCGTTCGCAAGTGAAAGCCTGATAGATCCAAGGATACAAGTGAAATTAGATAAATATCAGAAGTGCGAAAATATAATTTCACAATCATCACTGCTTTCGAGCTACACAGGATCAGAAACTGATGCAGATTCAGACAGTAGATAAATACAGAGGGATATAGTGAATCAACTGAGCCGATAGATGCTGTAAATATTTTGCCTCTAGCGAGATTCGAACCCATGACCTCGACAACACCGCCTAGCACTACACCAGACATTGACGCTACCAACTGCGCCACTGAGACATCCCCAAAAAAGGATGTTCAGGAAGCGCTGATATTGACGACGCCTGATGCAGTACATGTCGTATATTGGTTCCTTTTCAATGCATGGCATCTATTTCGTTCGCAAGTGAAAGCCTGATGGATCCAAGGATACAAGTGAAATTAGATAAATATCAGAAGTGCGGAAATATAATTTCACAAACATCATGGCTTTCGAGCTACACAGGATCAGAAACTGATGCAGATTCAGACAGTAGATAAATACAGAGGGATATAGTGAATCAACTGAGCCGATAGATGCTGTAAATATTTTGCCTCTAGCGAGATTCGAACCCACGACCTCGACAACACCGCCTAGCACTACACCAGACATTGACGCTACCAACTGCGCCACTGAGACATCCCCAAAAAAGGATGTTCAGGAAGCGCTGATATTGACGACGCCTGATGCAGTACATGTCGTATATTGGTTCCTTTTCAATGCATGGCATCTATTTCGTTCGCAAGTGAAAGCCTGATGGATCCAAGGATACAAGTGAAATTAGATAAATATCAGAAGTGCGGAAATATAATTTGACAAACATCATTGCTTTCGAGCTACACAGGATCAGAAACTGATGCAGATTCAGACAGTAGATAAATACAGAGGGATATAGTGAATCAACTGAGCCGATAGATGCTGTAAATATTTTGCCTCTAGCGAGATTCGAACCCACGACCTCGACAACACCGCCTAGCACTACACCAGACATTGACGCTACCAACTGCGCCACTGAGACATCCCCAAAAAAGGATGTTCAGGAAGCGCTGATATTGACGACGCCTGATGCAGTACATGTCGTATATTGGTTCCTTTTCAATGCATGGCATCTATTTCGTTCGCAAGTGAAAGCCTGATGGATCCAAGGATACAAGTGAAATTAGATAAATATCAGAAGTGCGGAAATATATTTTCACAAACATCATTGCTTTCGAGCTACACAGGATCAGAAACTGATGCAGATTCAGACAGTAGATAAATACAGAGGGATATAGTGAATCAACTGAGCCGATAGATGCTGTAAATATTTTGCCTCTAGCGAGATTCGAACCCACGACCTCGACAACACCGCCTAGCACTACACCAGACATTGACGCTACCAACTGCGCCACTGAGACATCCCCAAAAAAGGATGTTCAGGAAGCGCTGATATTGACGACGCCTGATGCAGTACAATGAGTACATGTCGTATATTGGTTCCTTTTCAATGCATGGCATCTATTTCGTTCGCATGTGAAAGCCTGATGGATCCAAGGATACAAGTGAAATTAGATAAATATCAGAAGTGCGGAAATATAATTTCACAAACATCATTGCTTTCGAGCTACACAGGATCAGAAACTGATGCAGATTCAGACAGTAGATAAATACAGAGGGATATAGTGAATCAACTGAGCCGATAGATGCTGTAAATATTTTGCCTCTAGCGAGATTCGAACCCACGACCTCGACAACACCGCCTAGCACTACACCAGACATTGACGCTACCAACTGCGCCACTGAGACATCCCCAAAAAAGGATGTTCAGGAAGCGCTGATATTGACGACGCCTGATGCAGTACAATGAGTACATGTCGTATATTGGTTCCTTTTCAATGCATGGCATCTATTTCGTTCGCAAGTGAAAGCCTGATGGATCCTAGGATACAAGTGAAATTAGATAAATATCAGAAGTGCGGAAATATATTTTCACAAACATCATTGCTTTCGAGCTACACAGGATCAGAAACTGATGCAGATTCAGACAGTAGATAAATACAGAGGGATATAGTGAATCAACTGAGCCGATAGATGCTGTAAATATTTTGCCTCTAGCGAGATTCGAACCCACGACCTCGGCAACACCGCCTAGCACTACACCAGACATTGACGCTACCAACTGCGCCACTAAGACATCCCCAAAAAAGGATGTTCAGGAAGCGCTAATATTGACGACGCCTGATGCAGTACATGTCGTATATTGGTTCCTTTTCAATGCGTGGCATCTATTTCGTTCGCAAGTGAAAGCCTGATGGATCCAAGGATACAAGTGAAATTAGATAAATATCAGAAGTGCGGAAATATAATTTCACAAACATTATTGCTTTCGAGCTACACAGGATCAGAAACTGATGCAGATTTAGACAGTAGATAAATACAGAGGGATATAGTGAATCAACTGAGCCGATAGATGCTGTAAATATTTTGCCTCTAGCGAGATATATATGTATATATATATATATATATATATATATATATATATATATATATATATATATATATATATATATATATATATATATATATATATATATATATATATATATATATATATATATATATATATATATATATGATGTTTGCCGTTATCCCGTTACAGGGAAATTTTGTTTTTTTTGTTCGTTTGTTTGTTTGAATTAATGCTTTACGTCACAGTCAACAGTTTTCCGGTTACCCGGGTTGAACAAGTACTACTAAATGAAGACACAGAGTCTTGCTATTTAAAGGACACAACATCCCGCCGACACTAAGATTCAAACCTGTGATATCGTGGTCATAGATTGTGCACTCAACAAATTGTACACAATTATCTTATGCTAATAGCCCATTGATGGTATGTTATAAAATGGATACTATCTATAAGCATGCCATGGACCGCAGAGAGAAGATTCTGTAAGTAAACAGTGGAGACCCTGGTCAGACGCCGCGTTCTGTGGAGTCTGATCTGGGTATCAACTGGTTGCAATATGTCTCACAAAAAGGACGCTGTATGGGTTATGGAATTCATTAGTGTTCGACATGAATATGGTATAAATCGAAGTCATACAATATTATAGATTGAATCTATCATGAGTGTGAGGGTGATAGTCTAAGAGAAATCCGTCCGAGGATCACCGATTGGCATCACGAGGCTTGCCGAGTGATTACAAACGGTGATCGTGAGGGACGGATTTTTCTCATCCAATCCTCACACGAATAGTGGATTATTTTTCTTGTTCACAACTAAGATTGGAAAAACGTGAAAAGGATTCCAGAAAATCCTGAATTCTCTGAGATGCGACATGGTGACGTCATTTTAACGTTACAATGACGCCACGGATCGACGTGTGTCCACCGTATGGCCGACGTGCGGCTGTTCGTTTTTTTATCTTTCCCACGGGCTGGTACGGGTATGTGAGATTAATATAATCCATCATTGGTGTTAAGTGGGGACAGGAAAATCCCAATCCGAAAACCCACCGTTTAAGTGGGAAACGAGGCTTGCCATTCTACATTGGGCGAAGAGTTGGTACCAGTGGACTGCATTTGGGCACTCAGTGGCTTTGGCTGCTGTCCGTTCTAGGGCGGTGGTTCTGTTGTTGTTGATTCGTTGTTGCTTCGTTGTTGATTGTCTCTCCCATTGTGGGATTCTGTAATTGTTCTATGCTTTGCTGTGCGTTACTGCGTGTCCATTCTATAGTTTTGCAATCATCTCGATGGGGAAGAGAGCTAGTTGCTTTGCTTTGTTTGTCTTCCTGGTGTCCCATGATTGTTGTGTGGCTCTTCCTCACGATGCCATGGGTTGTCTGCAGTTTGTGATTGTGGTATTTCCTGATCATACTCACTAGTTTTAGCACGGAATAACTGCTGAAGTTCTACACTGGTGAAGGTAGTATAAAACAGTTATACCATGATTTTCCACATGCTCACCTGTGCGTAAGATAATCCACGTCATCTCCACGTATTTATATAACTATAACTTGTGGCTCTCGCGAGATTATTAAAACAAGCTGATCACTCATGCGATAAGTTATATTACCATATCCTTATGCTGACTTCATAAATAAGTCATCAAAACTACAGATGATGGCAATAACGTGCAATATTAGTACCTACGATTTCCCGTCTTCCTGGGTTGATTCAGTACTAAGCAGCGGATAAAGTGTCTTGCCAAAGGACACAATGCAGTGACTCCGTCGTTGTGAGTCTCGAACGAGCAACCCTTCGATTCCCAGTCTTACGCTCTACCAACTGAGTCACTGCGCTCCGCATAAGTTGCGTTTCGATGTAATAAATACCAGGGGTCAACAATTACCTGTGCCACCTTAGGCACTACCTTAGTTGCGTGTAGGTATTGATATTCTTAATGTTTAATAAATTGACAGGCTCTGTGCAATACTTATAGTTAAAAACGTCATTGTGATCTACAGAATTCATGAAATATATTTGCTTTAAGAGGTTTGAAACGCTATTTTTCGCACCCTAAAACAGTACTTAACTAAGTATAAGAAAGTCAAAACTAAATGTGGACGCAAGGGAAAGAATCAGACTTGTGTGATGAAGATATATCTCACGGCTTTTCTACCCTATGTACAACTACAGCTCATTAATATTAGGGACCTGTCGCAAACGTAAAGAGTCGCAAAAGCCTACACTGTTCATACACATAGTGAATGGTCATTGACACTGCTGGTAAACTCGTAAAGGGTAGTGGGTGATTATCCACTTAAAAGTCTTTTCGCGAACTTCCGGCCATGACTTACGGTACTTTGAAATGTCAATAAATGGGTATTTGTTTTGATTTATTGAATAGTCAGTTGCATAGACACATTTTGAAAATCCGAGCAACGTTTTTTCTCAACAACTCAGAAAAGATAGGTGTCCACATGAATAGACAAGCGGACGATTTTGTATTTGGTTTGTCCCGATAATTCTATTTTGAAATGTTTCCTAGTGTAGATAGCGAACTTATTCAAATACGAAGTAATGCAAATTACGTCTATGTTGAAATTCACAAGTTGCAAAAATTCTCTAGCATTTGGTCAAAGGGGTGAAAGGCTTGTTGCAATTATTACTTTCTAGGTCGGCTACCCTTATTGTACTATTAAATCCTTAAGGTGACAGAGGATTACATGGCCTGATTATCCCATACGGGAGCATTAGCCACCTGGTGAGGGGGGGGGGGACAAACCGTCAGTGCAATTCACTTAAATGAATGCTTGGTTTTGTATCATGAAACTTTCAGAGCAGGTAGATGTTTCCGCACACAGTAAGCTAGATATTCTCCATTTCCTCCGGAATGAAGAGATCTCAATACAAAAATTATACAACTACAAAACAACATACAAACGATGAATATATAACACGTGTGATCAATTAATGAAATAAGAGATACATGCACGAATGCATATGAACATTATGATCAATGTACAGGCTGTATGGCTTCTTCTTTACAAGACATCATCAAAGTAGTCAGCAGAAGCTTTGCAATAAGCAAAATGGGCATAAAGCATTAGTTAATGTCTATTAATAGAGTCTAGGCCACGTGTAGAAACCTTTATCTACATACTATGAATCCTAGACATACATATAGATCTGAACTGGTCACCAAGTGTAAATCTTACTATATCATCATCTAGGCCAAAATATACCATCGTTAGGAATGTTTTGTCCAAGCTCCTAAGATATGTGCAAACGTCACTGCTGAGTTGCTGTGCAGCATACCATAACCTTGACTTATCTAAATTCAAAAATAAGTAATTATGGATACAATGATGAATTTTTGTATAAAGAAAGGTCATTGACTCTGCTGGTACACTCGTAAAGGGTAGCGGGTGGTTATGCACTTTAAAGTCTTTACACGAACTTCCCGCCATGACTTACGGTACTTTGAAATGTCAACAAATGGGTATTTGTCTTGATTTTTTGTTTAGTCAATTGCATAGACACATTAAAAAAAACGAGAAACGTTATTCTCAACAACTGAGAAATGATTGGTGTCGACATGAATAGACAAGCGGACGATTTTGTATTTGGTTTGTCCCAATGATTCTATTTTGACATGTTTTCCTAGTGTAGATTACGTATTTATTCAACCCTTCAAATAAGAAGTAATGCAAACTACGTCTATGTTGAAATGCAAAAGATGCAAAATTTCCCTAGCATTTGGTCAAAGGGATGAAAGGCTTGTTGCAAGTATTTCTTTCTAGGTCGGCTACCTTTATTGTACCATTAAACCATGAAGGTGAGAAAACTTCAGGTGACAGAGGATTACATGGCCTGATTATCCAATATAGGGGGAACAAACCGTCAGTGCAATTCACTTAAATGAATGCTTGGTTTTATATCACGAAACTTTCAGAGCAGGTAGATGTTTCAACACACAGTAAGCTATCATCAACCATTTGTATACTGGAAAACATTCAACACATTTGTTTGTATTCTATCTATAAACAGTGAAAACTGAGCTGAAATGCTGCCTAACACGACATTTTATAAGGTTTGTTCTGTGTGCTAAAATAAAACAAAATACATTCTAATCTAGATAACTCGTGTGACCCCATGATATTTATATTCATAAGCCATCGAAAGTTTGTTCGATCGAACCAGATGGAAGAATCCATACGTATTTACTGACAACTACTGTCGGTTCTAAGATACACTGAGAATCGTTGTAAACAAACAATATAAACTATTTTTTTTAATAATCCAGGTATTGTTTGTCAAAATTGACCCGAGACATATGAAATTTCAATGACCTTTTACTCAGTCCTCGTGAATCTTCGTAAAAAGTGCACTTTAGATTGTTGTTAAATTACTATATCTGAGTGATATCAATCACAATTCCCCGATAGCCTAGTGGATAGTCGAGTATTTTAGCACTCCAAAGATGTGGGTTCGAGTCCAATAGCATTTAAGATTTTTTTTTTCGATTTGCTTGTTTCTTTGTCTTTATTCTTGATTTTGTGCACAACTGGATACATTTATTTGAATTTGACATGCGTTAATCTAACAAATACAGCACCCTGAATAATTTCAATAAACCTACATCAGAGGTGATGTATCATACGCCTCTGGCCTACATGTGATTAACTCTTTGCACGCTGAACATTTTTGAGATTTTTGTTATCATCTGCGCGCAGTGACTTTTAATCAAAATTAACTTTTTCAAAAATCTTACAGGAACACTACCAGAGTGTCAAATTGTCTGTATCCAGATCAGAACCGACGTTCTGCTGGTACTGAACTGGGTCCAAACTATTTGCAAAGGTTATCAGCTGACAAGGAAAGAGTGGGGAACTTAGGGAATAATGAATACATAAGCGGCTAAATACAAATGAAAGATGTAAAGCTAATCACAAGATGACGTAAAATATACGAACAATATTAACTTAAAAAAGAAAGCAAATTGACAATTATATAAAAAAGGTTCCTTCCAAGTTTCGATCCAGGTATGCTTGATTTGTAAGTAGTCAACTAACCACTAGGCTATCAGAATAATTTGCATTAACGAATTAACATCATCTTCATATTCTCTATAAAAGCGTGACCAAGGTCGGAGTACTCCACGAAAAAGCACGAATATCACGAAGATTTTAGCGAAAATTAATCAGTCTAAGGTTAATTTTGGCAGACTATACTGGTGAATTTCGACCTCAGACGGATCAAAGATCAGACGATTCGAATATACAGCACGTGAAAGGAGAAGCAGGTAGAAACCGTTATGAAGCGGTATCATAGGCATTACATAATTGCATTATCATGATTATACAGGTTACTTTCAACAGTTTACTCAACTTTCTCTGTAGCTCGGTAGGTAAGCAACGGTACATTAATGTTAGTCTTACGTATAAGGTATAAGTATTTCTTTTCTTTAATGCGAGTTCAAGTCTAGGTAAGGCCTTTTTTATTTTAATAAAAAGTGTGTGTGTATGTGTTCGTGCGTGCGTTCAAGACGTTGACTGTTCGACTAAGCATGTAGTTGTTGTATTGGTCATGTCGTTACATATTTATTGAAGATTTTATTGCGTCGATAGCACAAGCAGTAAGTATTAGGCGAGAAATAACCGTTACAATCTTATTTACCTTTCTCGTGCTCCTAAGTAGACTCATCTGACCTTTGATTCGTCTGAGGTCAAAATTGACCTATAATGGGTGCTTTACACAGGTAAATATTCTATACTCCATTTGCCTGTAACTACATATTAAATTATTTTACCGTGATTTACCTGTTTCTATGAAAAATGGTATAGTCCTATTATCATGCATCTTTGAACCAACAGTACAGTAGCTAGTTCTACCTTATTTTCATTCTCAACTTATAACTCTCAGGAGAACTTGTAATTCTATTTGGCTTCCTCTTAAGAGTATGTCTAAAGTCTGGCTGCTCCTTCTCAAATCTGTAGTTCTGTATCAGGTTAGCAAACACAAGAAACAACTCCATTCGCGCCAAGGGTTCGCCGAGACAAATTCTTGGTCCTATCCCAAAAGGCATCTGAGCATCGTGCTTGATCAACTTTCCGTTTGAGCTTATAAAGCGCTCTGGGTTGAATTTATTTGGTTGATCCCAGTGTTTTGGGTCCATCAGAGCGGAGTAAACATTCGGTAGTACCACAGTATTCTTAGGTATGTGGTAGCCAAGTAGTGTCGTATCATTATTAGTAGAATGTTGAATGGCCAGAGGTACGACATTGGCCAACCGCTGTATTTCCAAAATGGTGGCTTCGATAAATGGTAGCTTTACACGATCGGCATAATCGATATATTTATCACCGACGACATCATTGATTTCCTTGAAGCATCTCTCTTGGATGTCAGGATGCTCGGTCATAAACAGAAAAGCCCAGTCTAGGGTGTTGTACGTTGTTTCTGATCCGGCAATAAACAGTTCGAGAATAACTCGGAACATGCTACCGTCTGTGAAAACGTCTGACCTTTCTTCTTTCGAGTCTCGCGTTACTTGGATGTACAGATCAACGAAGTCTCGGATGTTGTTTTCATCAAATGTATCCTCGTGATTCTTAATTTGTTCGAAAATGAAAGTTTTTATTTTTTCTAAATTCTGTCTTCGAAAATTGGTTTCCTCGTGTGCCTTTCTCGCAAACAGCCTTGAAACCCAGCGAGGAAAGAACATCGCGATTCCCGTTGGACCTGGACCACTTACGGCTAGATTCGTCAATTCCCGAACGAGCTTAAACTTTGGATCATCAAACTCATAGCGTGTACCAAACACGATGCTATAAATAACGTTACCAACCAAATTATGTAAGATTGGAGCAATTTCTAAAGGATTGCCTTCAAACTTATCAAATCCCTTGCAAGCAGCTTTAATTTCAACCGCTATTTTTTCTTCGATGCTCGTTTTACCAACGCCAAAATCTTTTAGTGTTTGCAACGTGAATCGTCGTAGAGTTTTCCATTGATGTGAGTACCCACGAAATAATATACCAGCCGTAGGAGGTGGTTTCATTGCGCTCTGAAGAATAGGCATAAACCCTGGTCGATCACTAAACACGTCCGATTGTTTCATAAGTGCTTCATATATAGCATCAAAGCCATTCAAAACTACAATCAGTTGTGGTCCAACTCGAAAACTGAAAACATCCCCATACACCTTACTGGCATCCAAAAACGATGCAAAGTTATCTTTCTTTCGAATTTGCTTGGTGAAGAAATAACTGCCAATGAGTGGTAACGTTAGTGGGCCTGGCGGGAGTCCTCTAGGTCTCGATAATGCCCAAAACGAACATAGAAACACTATGAAGAACACAAGTATCCATGTAATATCCATCGTGGAAGTCAACAGTCCATAGTAGTAATAGACTATCTTATATAGGTTTAAACGTCGACCCAGAAAATAAACTCACGGCGATCTTTAGTAGTAATAGACTGTTTTATACAGCCTAGAAAATAAACTCACAGCGACCTTTTGTGATGCATTATATTTAGTTCCGCCCATGTGAAATGAGACTTACCACATTGGTTTTAAAACGATTGTGCATACTTTTTATGTGGTCCGCTGATTTTGTAGTTTCCAAAAATTATTACAGAAATGTGATAAGGGTCTAAACAATTTTAGACCCAGACCAGGCCCGACTTTAGGTCTAAACTGCTTTCAAAGATGATCATCAGACGACACCAGAATTTAGTTAAGAGTGCGTAACAGAAAAGGTAATTTTCTTTTTTTTCAACCAAAACATATGTTGTGGGTACTCAAAAGAACCGTCTCAATAAGACGGTTCTTTTGAGCACCCACAAAATACGCAAAAACATATGGGTAAGAAAATATTAACAATATATGCTGACAACTTTTGTTTATCTAAACCTGTGAGAGAGAATGTGTTACACGCGCGTGCCAGTCCATGAGATAACGGTACATGTGACAAATTCGTAAAGTTCTGTTTTAAAGAATCTCAAAGGTTTTAGATAAACAAAATTTTGAGCGTAAAACTACCTACTGTTCATTCACGATATCTTGGCTCAAAGAAACCATTAGGTGGATTTTACCATTACATCAAATAAGGGAACATGGGGTTTGATGCATATTTATTGTATAATGATAACAAAACAGTTTATAATATATACTGAGGGAAAAAAGTTTAGCAATTATTTACAATGGGGTTTCACATAGGTGATCTTTGAAGCATTAGATCTTTTTAATTGACAGGCTCGCAAATATGTCAGTTGTTTGAAAATGACCTAATGACTACCTGCAAGTGGTCAAAAGAATCAAAATCCTAGTTCATAGTGAGGATTTGATATGCTGAGCATTTTAATTTCAAACGTTATTCAATTGAAAGGGAGGTAATTTGGAGAAATACGATTTTCAACTAAAAACTTTACGAAAAGGGTGAACTAAACATTCAGTTTTAAACCGTTTTTCACTTTCTTGCTTTTGGATCTAATCATTGGACAGAAAAATGAAACTTTTAGTCGAAAACTATTCGCACTATTGCCAGATAAGCTGTTTTAGCAAGGGGGCATAAAATCAGACTATACATTATGTGAAATGTCAACATGTTAAAGTCATCGTACTCGTGAACTTTTGTCAACATATATACTTGACACTATGAAAATAAAAGTCCTATTTCTTCTTAACTGTGAATCCTCAAAGTATATTGCTAAACTTTTTTTCCCTCAGTATATATCACATTGAAATTTTAAACGGC
Source organism: Loripinus fragilis (assembly GCA_964019695.1). Taxonomy (NCBI): domain Eukaryota; kingdom Metazoa; phylum Mollusca; class Bivalvia; order Lucinida; family Lucinidae; genus Loripinus; species Loripinus fragilis. The sequence goes on along the minus strand of OZ026517.1, from coordinate 5,877,734 downwards.
GTCGTGGCTCAGTCGATAAGGCGCACATTCACGTTGGTTATATATTTTTGAATAGTAATGAAGAGATAGTGGTTCAATACCCAAAATCAAAGATATTTTTTGTTATATATAGTTTTTTGTCTTATTTGTCTGTGTGATTTTACAATTTATACATATTTCAAACTTGTCAAAGTCGCTAAGCTCCATCCTGTCTCTTCATGGCTTCCGAGGCGCGAGGACCGCATTCTCCGAGTCAGCTTTGATGCGTGATATCGTTTTGTTTGATATGCCGGTCAGCTTGCTGGCTCTCTCTCTATAATTTGATGATGGTGCAAATAGTACATCATTCACGGCATCTTCTTCGCGTACTTTTAAAATAATATGTGCAGTGACACGGATCCTATGTAGGGTCCGTGACAGCCATTTGTCTGGCTTGCGATCAAAAAAGCCTGCCTATCAGACATTTCTACAGCCAAGAGAAGTATGCGCAGTGAAAATAAAGTGTGAGTGAAAGCAGAATTGAGTATGAAATTCATGAGAGAGATCGAGATTTGAGTGACAAAACGAAAAAGAAAAGGAAAAAGGATTCCATAGGACTCGAACACCATTACCGCAAAACATGAATACAAATATGTTTGATAGTTATTCACGCTATCCTCTACACCACATAGATTGATAGGAAAATCATCACGTATATAGCTTAATACCATATTCATCTAAGAACATTAAGAAGAAGCTACCTATATTGATGTAATGGTAAAATCCACCTAACGGTTTCTTTGAGCCAAGATATCGTGAATGAACAGTATAAGTTTTAACATATGTTTTGGTCTCATTAGGCATTAAATGACGTTTCGCTGGCTGGCCGATGGTTGCCAAATTTTAGATGTTTACTGGCATATAATTTAGGAAGCCCATTGTGCGCTTATCTTTTTTAAAGTTTTTGCACACGTTTATCTGGGTTTCCGTTGTGTTTTTGGAAACGATGTTTTCTCAAAACATCTGTTTCCAATGGTATCATATACACAAAATACACACAAAATCCCCATACCATCGAACCCCCGTTCAACATTGCTACCCAGTCCGCTACCTAGACCGTTACGACCTATGTAAGTCGCTGGGAACCAAATGGCCTTAATGCAAACAACCCTTGTCCTGCTGCTAGACAAAAACAATATTGGTATTTTATTAGTTTGTTGCGGTTTTCAGCTCTGAAATGTAAACCCAATGGTCAGAAAAACGTTGTTGTGCTTAAAAACTTGATTATTGAAAGCTTACATATGATTGAAACAGAATTATAAGTTTATTTGTACATCAAACGGAGAGGGTCTCAACGGGGTACCTTAAAAATCAGTGTTTCGTTTGTTAAAATTACGCTTTAATCAGTTCAATTTAAGAGAAATCAGTGATAAAAAAAATTATTTTGTAATGCTGAATGTGCTTACTGGTAAAAATGAGTTTTATGAAGACGCTAATTGGTAAAAATTTGGGACAAATTCGCAAATCAGTAAACCCCATTGGATGCCTCAAACGAGCGTCAGAAAAACAATGCCTTAGCATGAGAAAACCTGCTCTTGTACGACGAAGAACCGTTTGCAATATCTATGATGCAGCCAGATATTGCAGTTAAAAGCACAATATCTTGCAATCGTTTTTATCATTATACTTTTCTTTGCTTTTAAACATTACGAGACGGACAATAAACGCAGCTCTGTCCTTTTGTCATAAACGTGAAGAAGACACGTTTTCTTGTGGATTGCTAATGTTTTCCCGCCCTTTATGAACCTGACCGCCACTAAAATAGTTCTAAAAATATAGTGCGCTAGATATAAGTTTTTATGGACAGAATGATAGCAGTGGCGTTTGAAATTAAGTCAATTGCATGAAAAGACACTGTCGATAGACAGAAACGAATAATAATAATAAAATAAATACACCTTAACTTTCGTTTCGTTTCGCGCAACAATATCATCATCGAGAAGATTTACACAAGTATTAGCTTTTCAAAAAAGCTGGCGGTTGTTTAGCCATATTATTGTTTGTGTTCTTGCACACTGCATGCTTCCATTTTGAGCTTCTCGAGCATATCCATGTAGATTTGTTCTAAGATCTGATTATTAACGTTTCAACTTTAATTTTTTTACCATTAAACACATTCTTCCAGCGAGTATGTTGCTTGATCTTAAGCACCCAGCTTATGCATGGTATGTTATGGTAATGTATCTAGCATGAACGTTATTTGACAATATTGGACAGCCCGCTTTTCTAAAACTGATGCCAGAAATCAAGGCCTAGTCTTATATTCATAATGAAAGACTGAAACCATCAATAGTTGACTAAAAGTCGCGATAATCACTGTGTCTCAACTCGGACCAGGGTCCGAGGTCTCAACATTTGTTTTCCACTAACATATTGCAGAATCATATACCTCATCATGTTTTGAGGTGTCACTAGATGCTCCGGGAATGGAAAATGAACAATTGCATTAAAAAAACATGTTCTTCGGGATTGGCTTTACTGTTGACTTGAAAATTTGGATATCGCAAGTGGATCTATCATACACATGCGCGGATCCAGAGGGGTATGGGGGGCCCGGACCACCTGGAAAATCACAAATTCTATAGGTTTCAATTGAAATTAGCATATGGACCCCACACCCCCTGGAAAAATTTGGATCCCCCTCCCCTGAAAAATGATAGACCCCCACTGGAACCTTAAAAAATTATAGTTTTCCTTAAAATAAATTATTGGACCCCTCTGTAAAATTGTAAAAGGCTGATGCCTAAGAAAACGTTATCAGAGTTTTTTTTCTCTGTCAGTTGAGCCTGGAGCCCCCTACCCCACCACCCCCCCCCCCCCCCCCCCATGACAAAAATTCCTGGATCCGCGCAAGATACTACCGTAAAGTCAACAGTGTTGGATGCACAGGCTCATCTTTGCCTACTAGTGTCTAATGCTCTTCACGTCGTTAAGAAAAAAAGTGAATTTACGGTGCGATTTTTCGGTTTTGTGACGGTGTATCGAGGCCTTTTATGCACCCACTGGAAATTTAAAAAAAGCAGTTCTGGCTGTCGCCCGCCATTTGATAAAATTGTGGGGCATTGATAGTTTGAATTTGTAAAGTAAATCTCCGAGATCCAAAACAATTTATATTACATGTTTGCGAACGAGTACACGATCGCAATGAGCGAAAGTGATGAGTTTACAGAAATTGTCTTTTCATGCCAGATAGCTCATGGGCGGATCCAGAGGGGGACAGACCCCACCCCTGAAAAATAGGGTTTCTTAGCATACTGGTCCAGTTCCCTTTAAAATCACAAAGCTACCAAGCCAGCATTCGATGTTGGGCCATCAGCGGCACGCCAGCGAAACGCCATTTAAATGGTGTTTCGCTGGCGGGCCAATGATGACCCGCATATAGTGGTGTTTGGATCCTCTCTCCCATCATCAATTAAAAAAAAGTTGTCAAAGTTGGACCCCTTTCTGGATCCGCGCATGCAGCTGAGCAATTATGTTTTATGTGCGAAGTCCGCTTTTATGTGCCAATGCACCACGTGCTACCCACCTCTTTAAAACAGCACGTGGCATGAAAGCGGCGGATTTGATCTTCATGTCTGCGGCTGATATTATTAGCAGACAGGTTTGACCCAGACCAGGCCCGACAAAATGTTTAATGTTTGTATTCATAACAAAGGCGCTGATAAGAATGTGCGGTACCCAGGCTGATCTGCGACTTTGTTGGTCTCATACAACAAAGTCGGGGTAAAACATCTACAGACGTGTGGTAAGGATGTTTGCAAATTTTGATATGTATGTCACCGCGGATGATCTCAAGGTCTTTTGCTGTTTTCATTAAGATGGATGTTATAAAGACCTTCCAATTTTCTGTAAAAAAAACTAAATGGAAGGAAAATCCATCCATATTGGAAGACTTTTCCTTCCAAAAAAGATACACGGTCTGACTGTTCATGAAAACTAATATATTGAAAGTCGGGATACATACATCAATAGATGTGTGGTGGTTAAAATAAAGCGAATTCTTCCTGTTTTCAAATTCACAGCCACCTAGTGGGGCTATTACCCTAAATTAATGAACGTACCTTCATCTACATTCCTTCTATGCTCGCAGTTAAGCCTGAAGGCGCTGACGATTTTCCGCAGATGCACAGGCTCGTCTGAGCCTTCGCTGCTCGCATATGCGATAGGTACCATAATCTCATGAACTGGCTTATTTCATGGAAATGCCATTCATCAAGACCTAGAATCATGATACAATCAAATTATACTCGGTTTGTGCGTCTGTGCGTACACTATCTCGGTAATCATGAACTCTCAGGACCTTCCGTATGTAGTTTCATGAGGACAGCAAGACACGCCACGATCGGCTAAACAATTTGTTAAAATGTTCCATTTGTTTGAACCTAGGAAAAGCCGTTATTACTACATCTATTGAGTTATTTACGCTCAGAAAACCGAAATTGATATTCAACTATATAAAAGATATATGACACAGAAGTAAAATGACGCATCGGCGACATAGGTCGTGTAAATTAGTATTCGCTCGATTTTCAGAAAACAAATTTTAATGTTATTAACATGCGACGTCAATAGCGACCGAAGTCGTTAGATTGACAGACGAAAAGGTCTGTTTGGTGTAAGCACGCGAAAGTTAACAGGAACATATCGTTGACAGCCACGCTGAATAAAAACAAACACCAATGAAGGAGGGTCTGGATGGGGGGTCTGGTATTCACTATTCATTAAAAATTTAGCCCATTATTCATCTCATTAAAATTTTGGGTTATTCATTAAATAAGACCAATTATTCATTATAGGTAAGAAAGGTGGCAAAGAAATCTGTTTATTCACTATTCATTATTTTTTCTCCAATTCATTAAAAAATAGGATTATTCATTATTTTATAGGCCCTCATTATTCACAATTCATTAATTTTTGGCTTATTATTAACTATTCATTATAAAATAAGGACATTATTCACTAATCATTATACCCCATCCAGACCCTCATGAAGGAAAAAATCGTTGTGTACGAACTAATAGAATTGCATATAAAAATGACTAGTGTACGAACTAATACATGACATTTAACGAACTATTCGAGTGTACGAACTAATACAAGATTTACCGTATTATAAAATCCACCTAACTAGGATTCCTTGGGATAATATATTAAGATAGATTCCCGGCAAGGATGAAATAGAAAATGACTTGGTGACTAGCCTTGACAGGGACTCTTATGTTTGTTCTTTGATGTGCTGATGGTACTTTAACAAGCAGAAATAGGGTCTCTTATTCCATTCGTTCTGATTTGTTCTATGTATTTTATAGAGGGTCTTACACAATTTATCATTTCATAACAAGGTGGTAGAGTGGGGAATTTTATTTTCTGCTGAAGGTTTCTGAGAGATGGTTCCTTTATTGTTGGCAAGATTAAATTTACTTGTCAAACTTTGTTGAGGGATGGGGGCCAGAAAGTATATTCTTTTCTTTGCGTTCCTCTGTGGGAGGAGTCTGACTAGACTGAATAATGTTGACCAAATACTTAAAGCTTAAGTCAATCAGCTTAGACAGCCTTAGGTTAGTTTAAAAAAATGATTTGAAATGGGCACAAATGGAAGATTCTCTCATCATATGAACTATTGCGAAATTAACACCTCCAAAGCTAGTTTATTTCAAAGAAAATTTACTTTGTTATTAACATAACTTCTTTGTATCAAAATTATGCAACCTGTGGCCATAACATTATTTTTTCATTTGATGTTACTGTTATTCAGTGGAATATATCATGTCAAAAAGGGAGCGCAGAGGCTCAGTGGTAGAGTGCTTGACTCGAGACTGAGGGTTCAAGATTCACCGGCGTCACTGCGTCCTGGTCCTTGAGCAAGACGCATTTATCCTAGCTTAGTGCTGGTTCAACCAAGGAAGACCCGTCCCTGTTTAACTGAAATATTGTTGATGGGACGTAAAGAATCAAATCAAACAAACAAATCATGTCAAAAAATAATGTCATAGCCAGAAGTTAAATAACTCTTTGGTGATAAGAAACACAATTGGAATAAAAGTAAGTAAGGGTGCAAAGATCAGGAATCAATACAATCAAGTACCACACCTGACCCAGGATACCAATGGGAGAGTGACAAACTCACAGTAAGACACCACAAACGAGAGCCAAGAGGTCAGTCCTTTCCCAGCAGGTGACCGCAAAGCACATATAAACAGATGCGCACAAAGACATAGCAAACACAAGACAGAACAAAAAACAAAAGATCCACAAAAGAAGTACCGCCTTGGAACAGTCAGTAAAATATTTTACTGGAGGGCTTAAACCGGTTTAACGGCGCCAACCTCACCCTTAATTCAGATGTGGATCAAGACACATAGATATTTGGTTTGCATAAAAGACCCCTAACTTATCAATGCATCATCTCCTAAAACATATAAATCAAGATATAACAAGGAGATAAAGCAAAGATAAGGGCTCAACAGTAAATAAATCTGAATACTGGAGCAAAAGAAATCCAACAGGTAAACCCCAGTGGGCCCGACAAACAGCCAAAGTATCAGGCCCCTATCATCTCATCAATAGATAAGTCTTTAAGTCGGAACCATCATAGAGTCTCTTTGACTCTAAACACTCTTAAACACTCTTTGAAGTAAAGCAATAACTTTTTTTTTAAATTTCTCATGAAATGATCACTTCTGTATAAGAGCCACTATGTATGACATGATGTTATCTACTGAATAACAGTAATGTCATATGATAGTTAAATTTATGTATAGATTGTATGAATGTTTCTAGTCAATTCATATAGGTCTGAAATAATGTATAGTCAATGTGTCTTTGCATATAGTTCTAAAGTAGATAATTGCACCCATCAAGCGTCACATCATTGTGTCCTAAGATAACCATTGGTAGCACATGGATTAGAATTTTTCTCAGCAAAGTGTATGTTCATTATAGATAAGTATATTTTGCATATGCCAAGTAAAGGAAATGTGTGAAAATGCTTTATTCACATTTGCACAAACGTGATATTAAACTCTATGCAATAATCTTTTGTGGAAGATCTACTTTGTATAACATGATGTTATCTACTGAATAACAGTACTGCCATACGATAGTTGAGTTTATGTTTATATTGTATACATGTTACTAGTCATTGTATGTAGGTCTGAGGTAACGCATGTATTGTCATTGTGTCATTGCATATAGTTTTGAAGTCCAGAATAATTTCACCCACCTAGAGTCACAGCCTTGTTTCCTAAAATAAACATTGGTAGCACAATGAGTTAAAAAATTTTTACAAACAAAGTGCATGTTTGTTAAAGATATGTATATGCAGTGGCTCAGTGGTAGAATGCTTGACTCGAGATGAAGGGGCCCAGACTCGAGCCTCAACAGCGTCACTGCACTGTGTCCTTGCGCAAGACACATTTATCCTAGCTTAGTACTGGTTTCAACCCTTACTTACCCTTTATAACTGAAAGATTGTTGATGGGACGTAAAGAATCAAATCAAACAAAAAAACCAAACAGTATATTTTGCAGAAGCATGTGAAAATGCTTTATTTGCTTTTTGACAAACTCCATATTATGTTTGATCTGTAAGAAGTCTAAATAGTCGCTGAAACCAGATATTATATTGTTTAAAAATTTTGTCAACAAATTGCTTGCAAATTTACAATTTGCTGTTGCTTGTACCTTTGCTATTTGAGTATACTCTGTGCCATTATGAACAAAACTCAACCTGGTGGTTGTAAGAATATTACAAATCACAAATGCTGATTTGGGTATAATTCAAGGAATTAGGTGACATGAGATTTCCTGTGACCGGCAAAGGTTCGGGTCAAGTCTGATCAGAGCCTTTGTGCTAGTAGCCAATACCACAACTGGTCCTGACAGCAAACTCCATTTAACTCTCCATTTAATTGCTATTCCTTGTAGCAAACTTGCATATTTAGAATAGGAGCTTAAAATTGGATCAAGTGTGATGTTTTTCAATTATCATCGATTATTACCAAAATCACAATCAAACGAAGTTTTTGATTGATCATCGATTATAATTGGTGATTATAATTGATCATCGATGCAACGCTTAAGTTTACACTTGTCAAAATGCCACATTTTTGGAAATCACATGTCATGGCTCTTTTTTTGCTCTTTTTTATTTTTAAGTGCTTTTTTTTACTTTTTATTGTCAATGTTCTTAATGAAACCTAAGTTTACCATCTATAAATCTTCTTTTTATATCTATACTATATGCCAGATATACACAGTTAATATTGCCAAAGAGCTACATGCATCAGGGGGGGGGGGGGTGCTATTTTGGCCCACATATGGGCTAAAAATGCTTTTCACCATTTTGTTCTTATTGGTTTATTTGAACAATATACCAAGTTTAAAAGTAAAACTTTTAAATTGACGTTTATCTTTGCTATGGTTACCAAAAACGGACATCAAAATGGGCTAAAAAATGGAAAAGCGAACATTTTGGAACAAATTTGAGACATTTGACAGAGAAATTAACGTAAACTCAAAAAAGATATTTTACCAGGTGATAAAAATTATCAGAACACATAACATATTAAAAGATTTTTAGGTATGTAGCTATGCTGATATCTAATAATCCCTGACAAAGTTGGAGGGATATAGTTTTGGCGTCGTCCGTCCGTCGCATTTTTGTCCATCCACATCTCAGAACTACTGGTCAGATTTGATACATATTTGGTACACAATAAGTATCAAGTACTCTGATATCCTATAAGTTTCGTCAAAATCGACCCTTAAAACTTTAGTTATTGCCCTTGTTGGAATTTTTAGGCAATTATAATGCAAGTCTACTTTAGCAAAATGTTAACGGGTTGCTCCACTGAACAAAATGTTATCAAGAGCTAGGCAAAAGGAAATGGCTATAAACCACCTTTCCCTAACCATTGTTTCCTGTTTGCAATAATTCATCACATTACCCTCAAAATAGGGCAACAATGATCCGAATGGAAAATCTAAAAAGAAATGTAAACTTCTTAACCAGTAATCCAAACTCTTAAAATAATTTCAGTGATGTATTCGGCATAATGCCCTCTGCTAAATATGGGCAAAAGGTTTGGTACCAGTAAAATGCATTTAAGCCCCCCGGTGGCTTAGGCTGCTGTCCGTTCTAAGGCGGTGGTTCTGTTGTTTTTGACTTTTTGTTTATTGTTACTCCCATTGTGGGAGTCTGTAATTGTTCTATGTTTTGTTGTACGTTACTTTATGTCCATTCTAGTATTATAATCATCTTGATGGGGAAGAGAGAGAAGGCTGGTTGCTTTGCTTAATTTGTCTTCCTGGTGTCTTGTGATGGTTGAGCAGCTCTTCCTCCCGGTACCACGGGGTTGTCTGCGGTTTGTGATTGTGGTATTTCCTGATCATACTCACTTACTATTTTTGATCCTACATAACAAAATGGCCACCAGAGCTTAAAAGTGAAATAGGGTTTAAAGACATACCAGCCCATGTTTGAAATGATAAGATTGATATTTTGTCGCATGCCCCTTCAAAACTCTGTTATGCTAAAACTAAAAACTAAAAATAGAAATCATATCAAATTTTTCCTTCATCATTGGTCAGGAAAATATACAATATACAAATTCAAATATTCCTAAAATATCATCTACAAAAATGCACTCTGCTTAGCCTACAAGAACTAAAATCACAAGACATCGTTTCCATCAGTACTCTCAGTGCTTTGATTTGGTGTGGAAACATAACGTGACAACAAGCGATTAGGCAATTTTAACAGGCATTTTTTGTCGTAGTTTTGCAGTTTTGTTTTTAGCTTTACATTAGTACCGAGAAGTACACTACCGCCCATCTATTTGTCCTTGTCGAATTCGCGTTGAAAACGCATTGAAAACGCACGTAAAACGCATTAGTTTTCCAACGCGAATTTCGAAAATCCAATCAAAGCTCACTATCCATATGCGTTGAACTGCAGTGCAACGCATTTACCTGTTAACCAATCAATAACTCATGTATAGCAACGCAGTTCAACGTACAATTCGCGTTGAAACGCATGGTTGAACAGCCAATCAAAAAGGTTCAAGTGCGTTGCCAGATCTGTTACGTGTAAATCAATGATTATTTCATTATTGAAACCAAGACAACAGCGAAAACATTTTCCCCACAAAACACTTTGTTTATTGTTTCTTTTTCTTTTTTGTGTCAATGGCACTCCCTCATTTTTGGCTATCGTTGCCAGATATTTCATGTCAGCTGACTTCACATCCCATTGCATTTGTTTAACATCGGTTACAATTCCACTATGTGGACCAGTTCATCGTGTTCAGTCCAACCATATCAAACAGGTTCGTGGATCTATGTTATCAGGCCTAAGGATCAGGTTTCAGAACCTGAACCTGCTGCATTTTGATCAAATAACTGGCTTGAAGTCTTTATCGATCTATCTCTTCTTACTGGCTCAATTAAATTTAGGTCTTCAGATGGATAGGCTCCCAGTTCAAGCCTCACAGGAGGCACTGTGTTCGGAGAGAGAGACAGAGAGAGAGAGAGAGAGAGAAAGAGAGAGTAGGCTGTTTAAACTGTGTCGGAACCTACCTGCCCGGCACTGTGTTGCAGGGGTGCAGGCTTTTTTAGTAATGTAGGAACCTACCTGCCGGGCACAGTGTTACAGGGGTGATGCTGTATAAGCGGTGTCGGACCTACCTGCCGGGCACTGTGTTACATGCAGTGATGCAGGCTGTTTAAGTAGTATAGGAACCTACCTGCCAGGCACTGTGTTGCAGGGGTGCAGACTGTTTAAGCAATGTTGGAGTCTACCTGCCTGGCACTGTGTTGCAGGGGTGCAGACTATTTCAGCAATGTCTGAACCCACCTGCCGGGCACTGTGTTGAAGTGGTGCAGGGTGTTTAAGAAGTGTCGGAACCTACCTGCCCGGCACTGTGTTGCAGGGGTGCAAACTGTATAAGCGGTGTCGGAACCTACCTGCCAGGCACTCTCTTACAGTGGTAAGGGCTGTTTAACCGGTGTCAGAACCTACCTGCCGGGCTATGTGTTACAGTGGTGCAGACTGTTAAAGCAATGTCAAAACCTACCTGCCGGGCACTGTGTTACAGTGGTGCAGACTGTTTAAGCAATGTCAGAACCTACCTGCCGGGCACTGTGTTACAGTAGTGCAGACTTTTTAAGTGGTGTCAGAACCTACATGCCGAGCACTGTGTTACAGTGGTGCAGACTGTTTAAGCGGTGTCAGAACCTACCTGCCGGGCAATGTGTTACAGGGGTGCAAACTGTTTAAGCAGTGTCAGAACCTACCTACCGGACTGTGTTACAGTTGTGCAGACTGTTTAAGCAGTGTCGGAACCTACCTGCCGGGCACTGTGTTACAATGGGGATGACATATTAAGCGGTGTCAGAACCTACCTGCCAGGCACTGTGTTTCAGTGGTGAAGGCTGTTTAAGCGGTGTCAGAACCTACCTGCCGGGCACTGTGTTACAGTGGTGCAGGCTGTTTAAGTACAAATAAACCAGTTTTAGATAATTCTGATTTTTGTTTAATAATTTTGATGGGAAAATAAGACCAAATTCAGATTATCAAAATCCTTTTTCTTTAGAAATTAAGATATCTCTGTTTTTGCCTGTATTGAGTTTAAACTGTTTAAGCAGTGTCAGAACCTTCCTACCGAGCACTGTGTTACAGTGGTGCAGACTGTTTAAGTGGTGTCTGAACCTACCTGCCGGGCACTGTGTTACAGTGGTGCATGCTGTTTGAGCATAGTCAGAACCTACCTGCCGGGCACTGTGTTGCAGTGGTGCAGACTGTATAAGCGGTGTTGGAACCCACCTGCCGGGCACTGTGCTACAGTGGTGCAGGCTGTTTAAGCGGTGTCAGAACCTACCTGCTGGGCACTGTGTTACAGTGGTGCAGGCTGTTAAAGCAACGTCAGGACCTACCTGCCAGGCACTGTGTTACAGTGGTGCAGACTGTTTGAGCAATGTCAGAACCTACCTGCCGGGCACTGTGTTACAGGGGTGCAGGCTGTTTAAGTAGTGTCAGAACCTACCTGCTGGGCACTAGGTTACAGTGGTGAAGGCTGTTTTAGCAATGTCGGAGTCTAGGTACCGGGCACTGTGTTACAGGGATGCAGACTGTTTAAGCAATGTCAGAACCTACCTGTTGGGCACTATGTTACAGTGGTGCAGGCTGTTTAAGCAATGTAAGAACATACCTGCCGGGCACTGTGTTACAGTAATGCAGACTGTTTAAGCAATGTTAAAACCTACCTGCCGGGCACTGTGTTACAGTAGTGCAGACTTTTTAAGTGGTGTCAGAACCTAGATGCCGGGCACTGTGTTACAGTGGTGCAGACTGTTTAAGCGTTGTCAGAACCTACCTGCCGGGCAATGTGTTACAGGGGTGCAAACTGTTTAAGCAGTGTCGGAACCTTCCTACTGGGCACTGTGTTACAGTGGTGCAGACTGTTTAAGCAGTGTCGGAACCTACCTGCCGGGCACTGTGTTACAGTGGGGATGGCATATTAAGCAGTGTCAGAACCTACCTGCTGGGCACTGTGTTTCAGTGGTGAAGGCTGTTTAAGCGGTGTCAGAACCTACCTGCTGGGCACTGTGTTACAGTGGTGCAGGCTGTTTAAGTACAAATAAACCAGTTTTAGATAATTCTGATTTTTGTTTAATAATTTTGATGGGAAAATAAGACCAAATTCAGATTATCAAAATCCTTTTTCTTTAGAAATTAAGATATCTCTGTTTTTGCCTGTATTGAGTTTAAACTGTTTAAGCAGTGTCAGAACCTTCCTACCGAGCACTGTGTTACAGTGGTGCAGACTGTTTAAGTGGTATCCGAACCTACCTGCCGGGCACTGTGTTACAGTGGTGCAGGCTGTTTAAGCATAGTCAGAACCTACCTGCCGGGCACTGTGTTGCAGTGGTGCAGACTGTATAAGTGGTGTTGGAACCCACCTGCCGGGCACTGTGCTACAGTGGTGCAGACTGTTTAAGCGGTGTCAGAACCTACCTGCCCAGCACTGTGTTACAGTGGTGCAGGCTGTTAAAGCAACGTCAGAACCTACCTGCCAGGCACTGTGTTAAAGTGGTGCAGACTGTTTAAGCAATGTCAGAACCTACCTGCCGGGCACTGTGTTACAGGGGTGCAGGCTGTTTAAGTAGTGTCAGAACCTACCTGCTGGGCACTAGGTTACAGTGGTGAAGGCTGTTTTAGCAATGTCGGAGTCTAGGTACCGGGCACTGTGTTACAGGGATGCAGACTGTTTAAGCAATGTCATAACCTACCTGTTGGGCACTATGTTACAGTGGTGCAGGCTGTTTAAGCAATGTCAGAACATACCTGCCGGGCACTGTGTTACAGTGATGCAGACTGTTTAAGCAATGTTAAAACCTACCTGCTGGGCACTGTGTTACAGTAGTGCAGACTTTTTAAGTGGTGTCAGAACCTACCTGCCGGGCAATGTGTTACAGGGGTGCAAACTGTTTAAGCAGCGTCGGAACCTTCCTACTGGGCACTGTGTTACAGTGGTGCAGACTGTTTAAGCAGTGTCGGAACCTACCTGCCGGGCACTGTGTTACAGTGGGGATGACATATTAAGCAGTGTCAGAACCTACCTGCCGGGCACTGTGTTTCAGTGGTGAAGGCTGTTTAAGCGGTGTCGTAACCTACCTGCTGGGCACTGTGTTACAGTGGTGCAGGCTGTTTAAGTAAAAATAAACCAGTTTTAGATAATTCTGATTTTTGTTTAATAATTTTGATAGGAAAATAAGACCAAATTCAGATTTTCAAAATCCTTTTTCTTTAGAAATTAAGATATCTCTGTTTTTGCCTGTATTGAGTTTAAACTGTTTAAGCAGTGTCAGAACCTACCTACCGGGCACTGTGTTACAGTGGTGCAGACTGTTTAAGCTGTGTGTGAACCTACCTGCCGGGCACTGTGTTACAGTGGTGCAGGCTGTATTAGCACAGGCAGAACCTACCTGCCTGGCACTGTGTTGCAGTGGTGCAGACTGTATAAGGGGTGTTGGAACCTACCTGCCGGGCACTGTGCTACAGTGGTGCAGGCTGTTTAAGCGGTGTCAGAACCTACCTGCTGGGCACTGTGTTACAGTGGTGCAGGCTGTTTAAGCAATGTCAGAACCTACCTGCCGGGCTCTGTGTTACAGTGGTGCAGATTGTTTTAGCCGTGTCGGAACCTACCTGCCGGGCACTGTGTTACAGTGGTGCAGACTGTTTAAGCGGTGTCAGAACCTACCTGCCGGGCACTGTGTTACAGGGGTGCAAACTGTTTAAGTAGTGTCAGAACCTACCTACCGGACTGTGTAACAGTTGTGCAGACTGTTTAAGCAGTGTCGGAACCTACCTGCCGGGCACTGTGTTACAATGGAAATGACATATTAAGCGGTGTCAGAACCTACCTGCCAGGCACTGTGTTTCAGTGGTACAGGCTGTTTAAGCGGTGTCAGAACCTACCTGCCGGGCACTGTGTTACAGTGGTGCAGGCTGTTTAAGTACAAATAAACCAGTTTTAGATAGTTCTGATTTTTGTTTAATAATTTTGATAGGAAAATAAGACCAAATTCAGATTTTCAAAATCCTTTTTCTTTAGAAATTAAGATATCTCTGTTTTTGCCTGTATTGAGTTTAAACTGTTTAAGCAGTGTCAGAACCTTCCTACCGAGCACTGTGTTACAGTGGTGCAGACTGTTTAAGTGGTGTCTGAACCTACCTACCGGGCACTGTGTTACAGTGGTGCAGGCTGTTTAAGCATAGTCAGAACCTAAATGCCGGGCACTGTGTTGCAGTGGTGCAGACTGTATAAGCGGTGTTGGAACCCACCTGCCGGGCACTGTGCTACAGTGGTGCAGGCTGTTTAAGCGGTGTCACGCCCTACCTGCCGGGCACTGTGTTACAGTGGTGCAGGCTGTTAAAGCAACGTCAGGACCTACCTGCCAGGCACTGTGTTACAGTGGTGCAGACTGTTTGAGCAATGTCAGAACCTACCTGCCGGGCACTGTGTTACAGGGGTGCAGGCTGTTTAAGTAGTGTCAGAACCTACCTGCTGGGCACTAGGTTACAGTGGTGAAGGCTGTTTTAGCAATGTCGGAGTCTAGGTACCGGGCACTGTGTTACAGGGATGCAGACTGTTTAAGCAATGTCAGAACCTACCTGTTGGGCACTATGTTACAGTGGTGCAGGCTGTTTAAGCAATGTCAGAACATACCTGCCGGGCACTGTGTTACGGTGATGCAGACTGTTTAAGCAATGTTAAAACCTACCTGCCGGGCACTGTGTTACAGTAGTGCAGACTTTTTAAGTGGTGTCAGAACCTAGATGCCGGGCACTGTGTTACAGTGGTGCAGACTGTTTAAGCGTTGTCAGAACCTACCTGCCGGGCAATGTGTTACAGGGGTGCAAACTGTTTAAGCAGTGTCGGAACCTTCCTACTGGGCACTGTGTTACAGTGGTGCAGACTGTTTAAGCAGTGACGGAACCTACCTGCCGGGCACTGTGTTACAGTGGGGATGGCATATTAAGCAGTGTCAGAACCTACCTGCCGGGCACTGTGTTTCAGTGGTGAAGGCTGTTTAAGCGGTGTCAGAACCTACCTGCTGGGCACTGTGTTACAGTGGTGCAGGCTGTTTAAGTAAAAATAAACCAGTTTTAGATAATTCTGATTTTTGTTTAATAATTTTGATAGGAAAATAAGACCAAATTCAGATTTTCAAAATCCTTTTTCTTTAGAAATTAAGATATCTCTGTTTTTGCCTGTATTGAGTTTGAACTGTTTAAGCAGTGTCAGAACCTTCCTACCGGGCACTGTGTTACAGTGGTGCAGACTGTTTAAGTGGTGTCCAAACCTACCTGCCGGGCACTGTGTTACAGGGGTGCAAACTGTTTAAGCAGTGTCAGAACCTACCTACCGGACTGTGTTACAGTTGTGCAGACTGTTTAAGCAGTGTCGGAACCTACCTGCCGGGCACTGTGTTACAATGGAAATGACATATTAAGCGGTGTCAGAACCTACCTGCCAGGCACTGTGTTTCAGTGGTACAGGCTGTTTAAGCGGTGTCAGAACCTACCTGCCGGGCACTGTGTTACAGTGGTGCAGGCTGTTTAAGTACAAATAAACCAGTTTTAGATAATTCTGATTTTTGTTTAATAATTTTGATAGGAAAATAAGACCAAATTCAGATTTTCAAAATCCTTTTTCTTTAGAAATTAAGATATCTCTGTTTTTGCCTGTATTGAGTTTAAACTGTTTAAGCAGTGTCAGAACCTTCCTACCGAGCACTGTGTTACAGTGGTGCAGACTGTTTAAGTGGTGTCTGAACCTACCTGCCGGGCACTGTGTTACAGTGGTGCAGGCTGTTTAAGCATAGTCAGAACCTAAATGCCGGGCACTGTGTTGCAGTGGTGCAGACTGTATAAGCGGTGTTGGAACCCACCTGCCGGGCACTGTGCTACAGTGGTGCAGGCTGTTTAAGCGGTGTCACGCCCTACCTGCCGGGCACTGTGTTACAGTGGTGCAGGCTGTTAAAGCAACGTCAGGACCTACCTGCCAGGCACTGTGTTACAGTGGTGCAGACTGTTTGAGCAATGTCAGAACCTACCTGCCGGGCACTGTGTTACAGGGGTGCAGGCTGTTTAAGTAGTGTCAGAACCTACCTGCTGGGCACTAGGTTACAGTGGTGAAGGCTGTTTTAGCAATGTCGGAGTCTAGGTACCGGGCACTGTGTTACAGGGATGCAGACTGTTTAAGCAATGTCAGAACCTACCTGTTGGGCACTATGTTACAGTGGTGCAGGCTGTTTAAGCAATGTCAGAACATACCTGCCGGGCACTGTGTTACGGTGATGCAGACTGTTTAAGCAATGTTAAAACCTACCTGCCGGGCACTGTGTTACAGTAGTGCAGACTTTTTAAGTGGTGTCAGAACCTAGATGCCGGGCACTGTGTTACAGTGGTGCAGACTGTTTAAGCGTTGTCAGAACCTACCTGCCGGGCAATGTGTTACAGGGGTGCAAACTGTTTAAGCAGTGTCGGAACCTTCCTACTGGGCACTGTGTTACAGTGGTGCAGACTGTTTAAGCAGTGACGGAACCTACCTGCCGGGCACTGTGTTACAGTGGGGATGGCATATTAAGCAGTGTCAGAACCTACCTGCCGGGCACTGTGTTTCAGTGGTGAAGGCTGTTTAAGCGGTGTCAGAACCTACCTGCTGGGCACTGTGTTACAGTGGTGCAGGCTGTTTAAGTAAAAATAAACCAGTTTTAGATAATTCTGATTTTTGTTTAATAATTTTGATAGGAAAATAAGACCAAATTCAGATTTTCAAAATCCTTTTTCTTTAGAAATTAAGATATCTCTGTTTTTGCCTGTATTGAGTTTGAACTGTTTAAGCAGTGTCAGAACCTTCCTACCGGGCACTGTGTTACAGTGGTGCAGACTGTTTAAGTGGTGTCCAAACCTACCTGCCGGGCACTGTGTTACAGTGGTGCTGGCTGTTTAAGCATAATCAGAACCTACCTGCCGGGCACTGTGTTGCAGTGGTGCAGACTGTATAAGCGGTGTTGGAACCCACCTGCCGGGCACTGTGCTACAGTGGTGCAGGCTGTTTAAGCGGTGTCAGAACCTACCTGCCCGGCACTGTGTTACAGTGGTGCAGGCTGTTAAAGCAACGTCAGAACCTACCTGCCAGGCACTGTGTTACAGTGGTGCAGACTGTTTAAGCAATGTCAGAACCTACCTGCCGGGCACTGTGTTACAGGGGTGCAGGCTGTTTAAGTAGTGTCAGAACCTACCTGCCGGGCACTAGGTTACAGTGGTGAAAGCTGTTTTAGCAATGTCGGAGTCTAGGTACCGGGCACTGTGTTACAGGGATGCAGACTGTTTAAGCAATGTCATAACCTACCTGTTGGGCACTATGTTACAGTGGTGCAGGCTGTTTAAGCAATGTCAGAACATACCTGCCGGGCACTGTGTTACAGTGATGCAGACTGTTTAAGCAATGTTAAAACCTACCTGCCGGGCACTGTGTTACAGTAGTGCAGACTTTTTAAGTGGTGTCAGAACCTACATGCCGGGCACTGTGTTACAGTGGTGCAGACTGTTTAAGCGTTGTCAGAACCTACCTGCCGGGCAATGTGTTACAGGGGTGCAAACTGTTTAAGCAGCGTCGGAACCTTCCTACTGGGCACTGTGTTACAGTGGTGCAGACTGTTTAAGCAGTGTCGGAACCTACCTGCCGGGCACTGTGTTACAGTGGGGATGACATAATAAGCAGTGTCAGAACCTACCTGCCAGGCACTGTGTTTCAGTGGTGAAGGCTGTTTAAGCGGTGTCGGAACCTACCTGCTGGGCACTGTGTTACAGTGGTGCAGGCTGTTTAAGTAAAAATAAACCAGTTTTAGATAATTCTGATTTTTGTTTAATAATTTTGATAGGAAAATAAGACCAAATTCAGATTTTCAAAATCCTTTTTCTTTAGAAATTAAGATATCTCTGTTTTTGCCTGTATTGAGTTTAAACTGTTTAAGCAGTGTCAGAACCTACCTACCGGGCACTGTGTTACAGTGGTGCAGACTGTTTAAGCTGTGTCTGAACCTACCTGCCGGGCACTGTGTTACAGTGGTGCAGGCTGTTTAAGCAAAGGCAGAACCTACCTGCCTGGCACTGTGTTGCAGTGGTGCAGACTGTATAAGGGGTGTTGGAACCTACCTGCCGGGCACTGTGCTACAGTGGTGCAGGCTGTTTAAGCGGTGTCAGAACCTACCTGCTGGGCACTGTGTTACAGTGGTGCAGGCTGTTTAAGCAATGTCAGAACCTACCTGCCGGGCTCTGTGTTACAGTGGTGCAGACTGTTTTAGCCGTGTCGAAACCTACCTGCCGGGCACTGTGTTACAGTGGTGCAGACTGTTTAAGCGGTGTCAAAACCTACCTGCCGGGCACTGTGTTACAGGGGTGCAAACTGTTTAAGCAGTGTCAGAACCTACCTACCGGACTGTGTTACAGTTGTGCAGACTGTTTAAGCAGTGTCGGAACCTACCTGCCGGGCACTGTGTTACAATGGAAATGACATATTAAGTGGTGTCAGAACCTACCTGCCATGCACTGTGTTTTAGTGGTGAAGGCTGTTTAAGCCGTGTCAGAACCTACCTGCCGGGCACTGTGTTACAGTGGTGCAGGCTGTTTAAGTACAAATAAACCAGTTTTAGATAATTCTGATTTTTGTTTAATAATTTTGATAGGAAAATAAGACCAAATTCAGATTTTCAAAATCCTTTTTCTTTAGAAATTAAGATATCTCTGTTTTTGCCTGTATTGAGTTTAAACTGTTTAAGCAGTGTCAGAACCTTCCTACCGAGCACTGTGTTACAGTGGTGCAGACTGTTTAAGTGGTGTCTGAACCTACCTGCCGGGCACTGTGTTACAGTGGTGCAGGCTGTTTAAGCATAGTCAGAACCTAAATGCCGGGCACTGTGTTGCAGTGGTGCAGACTGTATAAGCGGTGTTGGAACCCACCTGCCGGGCACTGTGCTACAGTGGTGCAGGCTGTTTAAGCGGTGTCAGAACCTACCTGCCGGGCACTGTGTTACAGTGGTGCAGGCTGTTAAAGCAACGTCAGGACCTACCTGCCAGGCACTGTGTTACAGTGGTGCAGACTGTTTGAGCAATGTCAGAACCTACCTGCCGGGCACTGTGTTACAGGGGTGCAGGCTGTTTAAGTAGTGTCAGAACCTACCTGCTGGGCACTAGGTTACAGTGGTGAAGGCTGTTTTAGCAATGTCGGAGTCTAGGTACCGGGCACTGTGTTACAGGGATGCAGACTGTTTAAGCAATGTCAGAACCTACCTGTTGGGCACTATGTTACAGTGGTGCAGGCTGTTTAAGCAATGTCAGAACATACCTGCCGGGCACTGTGTTACGGTGATGCAGACTGTTTAAGCAATGTTAAAACCTACCTGCCGGGCACTGTGTTACAGTAGTTCAGAC
The DNA here is from genome assembly GCA_964019695.1 of Loripinus fragilis. Classification (NCBI taxonomy): domain Eukaryota; kingdom Metazoa; phylum Mollusca; class Bivalvia; order Lucinida; family Lucinidae; genus Loripinus; species Loripinus fragilis. The sequence goes on along the minus strand of OZ026517.1, from coordinate 5,857,715 downwards.
TTTTTAAGTGGTGTCAGAACCTAGATGCCGGGCACTGTGTTACAGTGGTGCAGACTGTTTAAGCGTTGTCAGAACCTACCTGCCGGGCAATGTGTTACAGGGGTGCAAACTGTTTAAGCAGTGTCGGAACCTTCCTACTGGGCACTGTGTTACAGTGGTGCAGACTGTTTAAGCAGTGTCGGAACCTACCTGCCGGGCACTGTGTTACAGTGGGGATGGCATATTAAGCAGTGTCAGAACCTACCTGCTGGGCACTGTGTTTCAGTGGTGAAGGCTGTTTAAGCGGTGTCAGAACCTACCTGCTGGGCACTGTGTTACAGTGGTGCAGGCTGTTTAAGTAAAAATAAACCAGTTTTAGATAATTCTGATTTTTGTTTAATAATTTTGATAGATAAATAAGACCAAATTCAGATTTTCAAAATCCTTTTTCTTTAGAAATTAAGATATCTCTGTTTTTGCCTGTATTGAGTTTGAACTGTTTAAGCAGTGTCAGAACCTTCCTACCGGGCACTGTGTTACAGTGGTGCAGACTGTTTAAGTGGTGTCTGAACCTACCTGCCGGGCACTGTGTTACAGTGGTGCAGGCTGTTTAAGCATAGTCAGAACCTACCTGCCGGGCACTGTGTTGCAGTGGTGCAGACTGTATAAGCGGTGTTGGAACCCACCTGCCGGGCACTGTGCTACAGTGGTGCAGGCTGTTTAAGCGGTGTCAGAACCTACCTGCCGGGCACTGTGTTACAGTGGTGCAGGCTGTTAAAGCAACGTCAGGACCTACCTGCCAGGCACTGTGTTACAGTGGTGCAGACTGTTTGAGCAATGTCAGAACCTACCTGCCGGGCACTGTGTTACAGGGGTGCAGGCTGTTTAAGTAGTGTCAGAACCTACCTGCTGGGCACTAGGTTACAGTGGTGAAGGCTGTTTTAGCAATGTCGGAGTCTAGGTACCGGGCACTGTGTTACAGGGATGCAGACTGTTTAAGCAATGTCAGAACCTACCTGTTGGGCACTATGTTACAGTGGTGCAGGCTGTTTAAGCAATGTCAGAACATACCTGCCGGGCACTGTGTTACGGTGATGCAGACTGTTTAAGCAATGTTAAAACCTACCTGCCGGGCACTGTGTTACAGTAGTTCAGACTTTTTAAGTGGTGTCAGAACCTAGATGCCGGGCACTGTGTTACAGTGGTGCAGACTGTTTAAGCGTTGTCAGAACCTACCTGCCGGGCAATGTGTTACAGGGGTGCAAACTGTTTAAGCAGTGTCGGAACCTTCCTACTGGGCACTGTGTTACAGTGGTGCAGACTGTTTAAGCAGTGTCGGAACCTACCTGCCGGGCACTGTGTTACAGTGGGGATGGCATATTAAGCAGTGTCAGAACCTACCTGCTGGGCACTGTGTTTCAGTGGTGAAGGCTGTTTAAGCGGTGTCAGAACCTACCTGCTGGGCACTGTGTTACAGTGGTGCAGGCTGTTTAAGTAAAAATAAACCAGTTTTAGATAATTCTGATTTTTGTTTAATAATTTTGATAGGAAAATAAGACCAAATTCAGATTTTCAAAATCCTTTTTCTTTAGAAATTAAGATATCTCTGTTTTTGCCTGTATTGAGTTTGAACTGTTTAAACAGTGTCAGAACCTTCCTACCGGGCACTGTGTTACAGTGGTGCAGACTGTTTAAGTGGTGTCCGAACCTACCTGCCGGGCACTGTGTTACAGTGGTGCAGGCTGTTTAAGCATAGTCAGAACCTACCTGCCGGGCACTGTGTTGCAGTGGTGCAGACTGTATAAGCGGTGTTGGAACCCACCTGCCGGGCACTGTGCTACAGTGGTGCAGGCTGTTTAAGCAGTGTCAGAACCTACCTGCCCGGCACTGTGTTACAGTGGTGCAGGCTGTTAAAGCAACGTCAGAACCTACCTGCCAGGCACTGTGTTACAGTGGTGCAGACTGTTTAAGCAATGTCAGAACCTACCTGCCGGGCACTGTGTTACAGGGGTGCAGGCTGTTTAAGTAGTGTCAGAACCTACCTGCTGGGCACTAGGTTTCAGTGGTGAAGGCTGTTGAAGCAATGTCGGAGTCTAGGTACCGGGCACTCTGTTACAGGGATGCAGACTGTTTAAGCAATGTCATAACCTACCTGTTGGGCACTATGTTACAGTGGTGCAGGCTGTTTAAGCAATGTCAGAACATACCTGCCGGGCACTGTGTTACAGTGATGCAGACTGTTTAAGCAATGTTAAAACCTACCTGCCGGGCACTGTGTTACAGTAGTGCAGACTTTTTAAGTGGTGTCAGAACCTAGATGCCGGGCACTGTGTTACAGTGGTGCAGACTGTTTAAGCGTTGTCAGAACCTACCTGCCGGGCAATGTGTTACAGGGGTGCAAACTGTTTATGCAGCGTCGGAACCTTCCTACTGGGCACTGTGTTACAGTGGTGCAGACTGTTTAAGCAGTGTCGGAACCTACCTGCCGGGCACTGTGTTACAGTGGGGATGACATATTAAGCAGTGTCAGAACCTACCTGCCGGGCACTGTGTTTCAGTGGTGAAGGCTGTTTAAGCGGTGTCGGAACCTACCTGCTGGGCACTGTGTTACAGTGGTGCAGGCTGTTTAAGTAAAAATAAACCAGTTTTAGATAATTCTGATTTTTGTTTAATAATTTTGATAGGAAAATAAGACCAAATTCAGATTTTCAAAATCCTTTTTCTTTAGAAATTAAGATATCTCTGTTTTTGCCTGTATTAGTTTAAACTGTTTAAGCAGTGTCAGAACCTACCTACCGGGCACTGTGTTACAGTGGTGCAGACTGTTTAAGCTGTGTCTGAACCTACCTGCCGGGCACTGTGTTACAGTGGTGCAGGCTGTTTAAGCAAAGGCAGAACCTACCTGCCTGGCACTGTGTTGCAGTGGTGCAGACTGTATAAGGGGTGTTGGAACCTACCTGCCGGGCACTGTGCTACAGTGGTGCAGGCTGTTTAAGCGATGTCAGAACCTACCTGCTGGGCACTGTGTTACAGTGGTGCAGGCTGTTTAAGCAATGTCAGAACCTACCTGCCGGGCTCTGTGTTACAGTGGTGCAGACTGTTTTAGCCGTGTCGGAACCTACCTGCCGGGCACTGTGTTACAGTGGGGAAGACTGTTTAAGCGGTATCGGAACCTACCTGCCATGCACTGTGTTACAGGGATGCAGGCTGTTATAGCATTGTCTGAACCTACCTACCATGCACTGTATTGCTGGGGTGCAGGCTGTTTAAGCAATGGCAGAACCTACCTGCTGGGCTCTGTGTTACAGTGGTGCAGACTGTTTAAGCGGTGTCGCAACCCACATGCTGGGCACTGTGTTACAGTGGGGAAGACTGTTTAAGCAGTGTCCGAACCTACCTGCCGTGCACTGTGTTACAGTGGTGAAGGCTCTTTTAGCAATGTCGGAGTCTACCTGCCAGGCACTGTGTTACAGTGGTAAAGGCTGTTTAAGAAGTGTCAGAACCTACCTACCGGGCACCTGTGTTGCAGGGGTGCAGACTGTTTCAGCAATGTCAGAACCTACCTGCGGGGCGCTGTGTTGCAGGGGTGCAGACTGTTTAAGTAGTCACAGAACCTACCTGCCAGAACTGTGTTACAGTGGTGCAGGCTGGTTAGGTAGTGTCCGAACCTACCTGTCAGGCACTGTGTTACAGTGGTGCAGGCTGTTTAAGCAATGTCAGAACCTACCTGCCGGGCACTGTGTTACAGTAGTGCAGACTTTTTAAGTGGTGTCAGAACCTACATGCCAGGCAATGTGTTACAGTGGTGCAGACTGTTTAAGCGGTGTCAGAACCTACCTGCCGACACTGTGTTACAGGGGTGCAAACTGTTTAAGCAGTGTCGGAACCTAACTACTGGGCACTGTGTTACAGTGGTGCAGACTGTTTAAGCAGTGTCGGAACCTACCTGTCAGGCACTGTGTTACAGAGGGGATGACATATTAAGCGGTGTTGGAACCTACCTGCCGGGCACTGTGTTACAGTGGTGAAGACTGTTTAAGCTGTGTCGGAACCTACCTACCGGGCACTGTGTTACAGTGGTGCAGGCTGTTTAAGTAAAAATAAACCAGTTTTAGATAATTCTGATTTTTGTTTAATAATTTTGATAGGAAAATAAGACCAAATTCAGATTTTCAAAATCCCTTTTCTTTAGAAATTAAGATATCTCTGTTTTTGCCTGTATTGAGTTTAAACTGTTTAAGCAGTGTCAGAACCTACCTACCGGGCACTGTGTTACAGTGGTGCAGACTGTTTAAGCGGTGTCCGAACCTACCTGCCGGGCACTGTGTTACAGTGGTGCAGGCTGTTTAAGCATAGTCAGAACCTACCTGCTGCGCACTGTGTTGCAGGGGTGCAGACTGTATAAGCGGTGTTGGAACCTACCTGCTGGGCACTGTGCTACAGTGGTGCAGGCTGTTTAAGCATAGTCAGAACCTACCTGCCGGGCACTGTGTTACAGTGGTGCAGGCTGTTTAAGCAATGTCAGAACCTACCTGCCGGGCACTGTGTTACAGGGGTGCAGGCTGTTTAACACAGGGGGTTAACTCAGTCACAGTGCGGGGTGATTCTTTATGACAGTTGTCAATGATGCTTTATGAAAAGGGTTACAGGTTCTTTACTTTGGGTCAATGATTCTTTACAAGTTTCTATGCTCATGCCAAGCGCGGGGTGAAAATGGTAATATTCGACAGTTTTAGAGTCAAATTTTGTTAATAGACATATAAGCAGCATGTTTCATGATAGTCTATGCATTTATCATACAGTTTAGCTGTCCAACAATTCACCAGTTACACTAGAGATGCTAAGTTGCAACAAATGCCATATGTGTATATTTCATGGTTTTATCGAGCCAAAAACGCTTGGAAACGAACCATTATATTATAAATTTGGTATCTGAAGCTTAAATTCTTCCATTGATATACGTTTTAGCCTATTTCAACATTTTTCGAAGTTAATGGTTCTTTATGAAAGGTTACAAATGCTTTATGAGCCTAAAATTCGGGTTACAGGTTCTTTTAGAAAGTTATAACATATTCTTTATGAAAGAAGTTACAAGTTCTTTATGAGACAAATGCAATTTCGTCCTGATATACAGCCCTAATGTATTTTTTGCCCCAATAAATGGGCCGCTGGTATGTGCGACCAACAAAGGCTCAGACATATGCGCAGTCTGATCTGAGCCTTTGCTAGTCGCTTAACTATTATATGACTGTTAAGCTATTGACCGATTAGCATTTGTAGTTTCTAAGCTTAAAAGGAGGCCGCACATAGAGTCTATTCGTGCCAAAGTTTCTTGTCCCGGCTCAAATGTCTTTGTTGGTTTGTGTTGCTGTTCAGAAAAAGTTGAATTTTGACCTATTGACCCTATCCTCAGGGTCGTGGGGGGGGGGTAGGAGAGGAGGGGGTACGAGAGGGGTAAGTCAACAATTTTTCCGTCATATTACGGCATCCCACACTTTACTGGGCAAGCTTAGCTAAGGAGGTAATGCCCTATTCCACACAGACCACGAATCCCCAGAATCATATAGAATCGATAAATGTTAGGATTCGTGGAGAATTGTATTTTTTTTTCAACCCATACGTGATGTTCTACGATTCAGTGGAAATACTGCAATAAGTTAAAGAATCGACCACGAATTAGTTGAGAATATGCCGAATGCAGCACGAATTGGGCACGAATTAACAGAAATCCGCGGCGATTCGTGATGATTCGCGAGATTTTCCCTCACGACAGTTATAAAAAAGGTCCATCCATGCTTCGGGGGCATCAGTTCCAAAATGAATGATCCTCGTATGTCAGCTGTAATATTTGTCAATTCGTGGGATTCGGGCCCTGTGTGAAATAGGGGTATAAAACAGTACTTTTTGCACATACTTTCACTTGAAACTGACAAGAACCCTTATTGAATCAGCGGAAGTTGGCGAATGAACGTATATTCGTTTTCATGACCAATCTCCAGGTAATAATGGACTTTAGGAGGGTCGCAATGAAACTTACGAACCCTAGATGAACCACTGGGCTTGCCTCCGACTGTGCTACAGGACCCAATAAAAAATTATACTCTCATACGAATATTACCGATAGCATGAAGGTGTACCACTAGACTGATATCCGTCATAGATGCTAATATTTCCCTTATGAATCCATACCAACCGCTACCATTCCAAGGGAGTGCTGTGGCTCAGTGATAGAGTGCTTGACTCAGAACCGAGTGGTTGCGGATTCGAGCCTCACCAGCGTCACTGCGTTGTGTCCTTGAGCAAGACACATTCATCATTGCTTAATACTGGTTCAACCCAATAAGACCCGTCCTGGCATAACTGAAAGATTGTTGACTGGGTCATAACGAATCCACTCAGCCACCATCTCACAAGTTCAAGGTAACAACTTTAAATCAAATGTCTGTCCATAGATCATACATGCTTCGAGTCCCCTAGCTCTGTATCTCATTACAGTTTTAGATATCCTCATGAAACAGATATAATAATAATATCAATCAACATAAGACGTCGTGTAAAACACAAGGACTTTAGCTCTCTATTACCCATTTAAAAAAAAAATGGCCCGTTAAAACGGAAAATTGTAGATTTTGCAATTTAAATCGTGCCCGCTCTGTAATAGAAGTACCTCGCCCAATAACCATTTTTGTTTATGGTAAGACTAGAAATATTTTCTTCTAACGTGCATGGACATCGATTTTAGAATTGCTTTAATTTGATCCACTTACCAATTACTACAAAAGCTGTCTGCGTTTGTCGTATGCTGAATGTTTTTGAAGTCTCTTAGGCAAACAGTGTAGACCTAAACAGACTGTTGCTGTTTGCTTCTGTGCTTATATATTAGTCAATAATCTAAACAAATATATGCAGCAGCCGAAAATTGGGTGTAATGATCAACCGCAGTTTTTGGCTGGCTTTTGGAGGTTGTATCAGACATCCTTTGATTTTTATGCATACTTTCAAACTTGATTGTCACTCATCGAATGATGACATGTTAGACAGATGGCGCAAATTTGTTGTTTTTGTCAATTTTAAAAAACTACACCCAATATTTCAAGTCTAGCTACTGTCCTGCCAGCCAAGAGTGACAGTGATGTCATGTTTTGTTTACACTTGTTAGGTAAAGCATTAACTTGTACACTCCAGCTGAGCTAACGCAAATCGATAGATCACTTGTGTATTAATCCTATCCTGTGGATAGGATTAATACACAAGTGATCTATCGATTATAAGTCCCTGATAACATTGTAAACAAAACATGACGTCACTGTCACTCTTGCCTGGCAGGACAGTAGCTTTAATAGCTCAAGAAGAAATTCACGGAGCGCCTTTGAGCCAGCTTGCATGCTTTTATCACTTTTCGTGGTACCTCAAACTACCAAGCAGTAGACACTATTCAAGGGCGGATCCAGAAATTTTTGTCGGGATGCGTTAGAGGGGGGTCCACGCCCACAAAAGTATGAGATGTTTTCTGTCGTAGTTTTTATGGTCTTCATCCTATTTTAAAGGGGAATGCCTTTTACAAAGTTTCGCAAAGAATATAAGCGTATTCCATGGAAAACTGGGAAACTAATATGTTTTTGAGGTACAAGCTTTCCTAGGGGATTCCTAATGCGTATTCCCATGGAAACCTATAGCGCTTGTGATTTTCCAGGGGTCTGGACCTCTGCTCCCCACCCCCTCTGGGCCCACCCATGCTGTCTGCGAGTCGCTGAATCTACACATTTCACATGTATATTAATAGTGAGATGGTCGCAGGTGTCATTCCATGGGCTGGCAGGACAAAAAAGAGCAGCCCATGAAGACTCGTATTGGTGTTGGAATCTTCCCAGACTGCTCACAACCTTAGCCGTGATCTAAATCTGTATCCAGAATAAGAGCTGTGAAAAAAAAATACTGATATCCATGTTGATATGGGACTTGGTGCTACTATTGCCACGTGACAGGCTCCTATATTAGCCAATCTTGTAACCACAAAAGTTTATATGTGTTACCCTACAGTAGTTCTAGATCAGCAGGCTTTGCTTGCTTTGAACTACAATAAGAAATGGAAATAATATGCAAATACATGCATTTTTAAATGAGCAATCTTATGGCCAACTTCTGAAACTGATCACTGTGTCGTGTGTTTGTCTAGTCTTTTTTAAGCATACTATAAAAACTATTATTCTAGACTAGTAATTTATTACCCGAACAGAAGAATATGTTTTTGGCAGACAGATATACATTGAGGAACCAATGAAGCTTGGCTTTTATTGGTCAAAACTTTAGATATGCCGTAAGCGTAGCCTATGCCGTAAGCGTAGCCTTAAAGGCTTATGCACCAGTCATTTGTATCCACGCCCCCCACCTACGGGGATAGCGGTGGGCTATGGTGCAGTGCAAGTACTTTTTGATTGTCCCCGCAGTACCGGGGAACTGCGGGGGTTTTACCATTGGGACACTTTTACCTCTGTGAGATTTTCTGTAGTGTAGGGCGGGGCTAAGAGTAGGGTTGTTGCCCTCAGCTTGTCCCCACAGGACTCTGAAAAGGGAAAAGTCACTATCCCCGCCCATCCCCGTAGGTGAGGGAGCAGTGGATACAAATGACTGGTGCATTGAGGGAGCAGTGGATACAAATGACTGGTGCATTAAGTAAGGATTATCGCCCGTATAGGCTTTATCACACCGGGTAGGCTCTGCAGTCAGACACGCATCGGTAACGTGTCTGGCTACAGATGCGTGTCTGACTGCAGATCCAGGGGTCGCGAGTTCGATCCCGACCCGGTACCATACTTTCGTGGAGATTGATCATGAAATAATTTCTACGGTAATTCTCCTCCTTCCGCTGATTTATTCAAGAAGGGTTGTTGTCAGTTACAAGCGAAAGTATATGTGCACAAATTACTGGTTAACCGCTTGCTCAAGCCTGCCCAGGAAAAAGTGTGGTTAAGTGAACTGACCGTCCCGCAATGACCATAGCTGTTGACATGGGACGTAAAGCAACAAAAACAAACAAACACCGGGTAGGCGGCAATCGAAAACGTTAATACTATCGACAGACGTAGATCAAAATTCGATTGCCGCCTACCCGGTATGTTTCTCATATTGCACCAGCTTTGTGCATTGTTAGATGTTGCACGGAATGCAATAACTAATACTACCGACTGAAGGCTCTGTTTTCGTCTTCAAATTATGAGAAAACAACTCTACCGAAGAGAACTATAACTGCAACTGCAGGTACCCAGAACGAGAAATCTGGCTTATGGGTTCACAAGTAGTCTGCTTTTTATAGGTTGATTGTTAGATTCTAATGATTGGATATATCAATAGGCGAGGTAAGTTTGTGAATGTTGAAAAAAAACTCATTTGTATTTCTTTTGGGTACTCAAAAGAACCGTCTAAATGAGACGTTTCTTTTGAGAATCCAAACATGTAAATCGTTGTTGTCTGCATGTCTCTTTTTGTTAATCAAGAGTTGAATATCAAGTAAGATAAAAGTTATTATGGACAATGTTTGCCTTAATCGTCCATGCCTGTGTGGGGCGCAGTGGCTCAATAGAAGGGTTGCTATTTTGAGACTAAGAGACGTCAGAGTCAGTGTTTTACCCGATGCTTTTGTACTGGATCCACCAAGGTAGACCCATCCCGACAAGACTGAAAGATTGTTGACTCGGACGTAAAGAACCAAGACAAGCAAACGAAAAACCTAATGCTGCTATTTTGACCTGTCAGGCTCAACTAACTAATTCATGTTAAGTCCCCGCCTATTGGGACGTTCAAAATACGCTGAGCCACCCCATCCCCATCAATCCACCACATGCTCCTATTGGGAGTTTCAAAAAAGACATATTGATGTCTCGGATACAGTACGGGATACAGTACTGGATGCTGAAAGCAGGGTTTGGATGTTAAAGATGCATGGGGGGATCCAGAAAATTCTGTCTGGGGGTTGGGTGTCCTGAGATCTTTATTTTAGTTTTTTTTTTTATTTCACAGAGGGCAGTGCGGACCTGACCTCCCTTTCGAAGCAATTGGGCCCACGGGGTCCTACTTCTTCCTGAGGTTGTCAATAACAGTATTTCTAAGGAAACATATAACAACTTTTGATCTTCCAGCTGGGGTGCAAACCCTCTGTCTCCCACCCTGGCTCGGTCAGTTGCCTATCTGCTTAATATGTAAGCAGACAAGAGATCGCACCCAGCATATTTTTCACGGAGAATTGTTTCTTCTCCTGATGTTTCAAGAAGACCAAGATGCCAGTAACTTGTATAAGAATGAGCAAAAGTAATGGTAAACTGCCCTACAGTAGGCTTGCATAGGAACATTGTAGTTATGATAAACACTGCTGTTAACCATAGACAGCCAATCAAATCAAATAACAATTAAATGAAACGAATTCAGAGGCTATGTCTCGGCATCACTGATATGATATTGAAATAAATATTAACCTTAATCGTAATGATAGGGCGCGATTTGCTTGACTTGGGGGAAATTTGGATGGGATTGGGCCCTTTAAGTCACTCCCTGTCTCTTGGAGGAGTCCCATCATGACAGAAATATTGTTGACTGGGACTTTAAGTCTTAACTCAATCAATAAACAAGCCAGGGCTGTAGTAACAGGTCTAATTGCCCTGATATTTGATCCTAAAACCATTAACATATTTGCCAATTCTTTCATAAAGCATCCAAACCCTTTCATAAAGAACCAGTTATCCATCATTCGAACTGGTAAAGAACCTGTTACCAAAATGTGTTAATGATTCTTTATGACCAGTTTTTAGCTTGTCATAATTAATCATTTAAAATAAACTCTTTATAGTTTTACATGAGGAGACAATTGATTTTTTAAAGACATTTAGATTGAACTTGAAGTTGTATGCTAAATATCTTTGATGGAGTATGTACTTTGATAAAAATACTGAATTTTATTATGGGTTTTATCATTATCTTAATTAAACCGCCAATTAAACCGCCAATTAATCCCCGACACATAAACCGTCATCGCAAAGACTCAAAGAGTAAAACCTTTAGCTTTTCAAATAAATGAATTAACAGAAATAAAATACTTTCGGGCTTCGAAAATCTTAAGTTTAATGCCGTTTCCCATCACCTACCTTTTACTGATTAAGGAAATCATAAAGCACCCGTAACCCTTTCATAAAGCATCATTGACAACTGTCATAAAGAATCACCCCGCACTGTGACTGAGTTAACCCCCTGTGTTTAAGTAGTTTCAGAACCTACCTGCTGGGCACTAGGTTACAGTGGTGAAGGCTGTTTTAGCAATGTCGGAGTCTACCTGCTGGGCACTGTGTTACAGTGATGCAGACTGTTTAAGAAATGTCGGAACCTAACTGCCGGGCACTGCATTGCAGGGGTTCAGGCTGTTTAAGCTTGCAGGGGTTCAGGCTGTTTAAGCGGTGTCAGATCCTACCAGGTGGGCACTGTGTTGCAGGGGTGCAGGCTGTTTAAGCGGTGTCCGAACCAAACTGCCAGGCACTGTGTTGCAGGGGTGCAGGCTGTTTAAGCGGTTTCGGAAGTTACCTGCAAGCACTGGTTTGCAGGGGTGCAGGCTGGTTAAGGGGTGTTGGAACCTCCCTCCGCGGCACTGTGGGGCTGGGGTGCAGGCTGTTCAAGTGGTGTTGGAACCTACCTCCCCGGCACTGTGGGGCAGGCTGTTAAAGCTGTGTAGGAACCTACCTCCAGGGCACTGTTGGGCCAGGGGTTCAGGCTGTTTAATCAGGGTTGGAACCTACCTCCTGAGCACTGCTGGGCAGGGGTACAGGGTGTTTAAGCGGTGTCAGTTCCTACTTCATCAGCAGGTTAGAGGGGCAGAACTGGATACTGTTCTACTTTTATTTTAGGACTGATCAGGTGAAGCCTGGGCACATGCAATTGCTTTTGCTTCGGAGTGCCTTCTTATTTCTTTTGAGAGATATCTATATAGTTAGAATGTCAACAAGTGAGTTCTATTATTTTACTCATGCTACAAGGAGATTTTGCATCTAATCTCAGTTGACCCAATCTTAAAGTTCGAAATTGTTTGATGCGAATCGCCAGAAACAAAATTGAATGCAGTGTGACATGTTTTTAATTCATCTGCTTCATGTCATTGTTTTAAGAAAAATATTTTACATTGGGCACTAAAAGAGACTAATTATAGATCTATATCTGATGAAGATCGATGTGATTTTACTGTTATACATTCATTTTTCGGCCTTGAGTAACTCCATTTATTTCTCTGCTGAAAAGTCATGATAGTCAGCTCAAAATATTGATAAATGAATGGAGTGAGATATTTAATTCAAATTGGGCTTTAAAAGCTCAAAGGAAACGGGAATTGAGATTTGCAAGACAAGTCTTATCAAAAATATTCAAACCGAAGCTAAACAATAACAATCATGTAAACATTGAGCAAGGTCAACTACCCTTACCAAAAAAACAGGCCTCTGGTGAACATTGCCGCTGAGCTGCAATAAAGCTGCCGCAAGCTTTCTGCAATGTTTGCTGCAAGGTAACGGCAAACTTTTACCATGCAAATGAGCTCCTTATTTGTTTATGGCTATCCTCTGGCAAACTCACAGGAAAGTCATTGCTTCAATTATGGCTTCTGGCAATGCTTCGGCGATGACTTCTCATAATGAATATTCATGAGAAACTTTCGGCGAAGCAGCTGCGAACATCGCCAGAACATTACCACAGCTTCATGCAATGCTACGGCACACTGATAGTGGCTAATGAATATTCATAGGTTTCAATAATGTTCATATGATAGATTACCTCCCTTTAAGAGATAGATTAACTCCATTGAAAATTACCTATGATCTCCCTTAAACGGTATCTATTATTGGTTAATGTAATACATAATAATAGGTAAGTGCCCTTGAATTGAATATTTCAAGTGCTTACATGACCCTAAACTCTTCATGCTTCTGTTAATTTTATTTTTCAAAGTTTTCGAACATGAAATAGTTTGGATCCAGATCAGGTCCTATCTTTTGCATAGGTCCAGTTAATGAAAGTTTTTCATCCTAAAATTGTGATTATTTCCCAATCCATCAATTTAAACATGTGTTTTGGGTGCTCAAAAGAACCGTCTCAACAAGAACCGTCTCATTTAGACGGTTCTTTTGAGTACCCACAACTACATATGTTTTGGTTGAGAATTAGAAAATTATTTTTCAGTCATGGCACTCTTATCTTGGGGCCTGCTTTTGTCATACAATTTTGCTGGGCCTGATCCGGGTATAAACTGTATGCAAAAGCTACCAGTTGATGAAACTATTGTGGACATGCACTATTTTGCTGGGCCTGATCTGGTTCTAAACTGCATGTATGTAATACTTTCCAGTTGACGAAACTATTGTGGACAAAGTGTTTAAACTTAAAACACTGGGTGAACACTGTTTAATATTGTATATATTATATAGAAACATATCATTTGTGAAAAAGTTTCTTTTAATGACTTGAATAGCTGTACTGGCAATATCTTCTAGAACCGTTATGGCATCTACATTTTTATGAGAGCGTATAAGTTCGTAGTCCTTCCATCAAGGATAGTGTATAATTTTTGTCTAGAAATTAATGACTAAAATAGTTTAAACCTACCTTGGATCTTTACATCTCTGCGTCCAAATTAAGTATTTACAAAATAGCTACATTCCAGTAAAACAAAGAAATGAGAATTCCTTTCACACTAAACTTTATTTTCTGACCATGTTATCTCTTTCACTCAGTTTCTATAAGTGACCAGTATTTAAGAGTTTTGGACAAGATCTTGTCTTCTAAATTAATTAATACCATATTGTAACTATGGAAACTGAGAATATAATTCTTTTGGCAAACCTGTGGTGCTTAATTGCATTTTGATGCTTCTCTGGCGAACCTGTGGCAAAGTTACCAGCAGGTTGCAGGAAATTAAATAATTTCTGCAATGCTTTGGTGAGGATCGCAAGAACATTGCAGCTAGCGGCGAAGTCCTGCGAACTTTTTTTTCAAGTTCTGCGGCGAAGGATTTCTTCACAGTAACCTTGCGGCAACCTTACAGTAAGCTTGCAGCAGGATTTTCTTTTAGTAAGGGTAAATTTTGATTGGTTTACGCATCACTGCGTTGTAACAGAACGATTTGATTGGCTAAAGCAAGAAACGCATATTTTATCGTTGAAACGCGTTGGGGGCTGCTAATGAATATTCATGAGTTTCGAAATACGTTGATTCGCATTTCATACGCAATTTAAACTCAACGCACGTACAATGCGTTGGAAACGCACATAAAACGCGAATTCGCAGGACAAATACGCGGGCGGTAGTGTACGTGTCTTCAATACCCTGTCTCTTTTAACTTACTTTTTGGTTAGAGTCGCGGTCCCCTATTTTGGGTTTTTGCAGTCTTATAGCTAAGGACAGTTCTATGTTTTGGCCCAAACTAATTTATATACCCTACCTCTCTTATGATTAACGAATATATTTGATACTTTGAGAGAAGCTATGTTTTGTATAGCTTTAAATAACGAAGATGCAGTCATTTTGCTTACACCGGACCAGACTAATATGTATGAAATTCGATAAAAAGAAACGAAGCAAAACTCACTCAAGTATATTGTTGTGCAATTTAAATGTGTCAACATTGCCAATAATTGGGCCGGCCTACAGACGATTCGCTTATCACATACTCGCCAAGTCAATTTTACGTAAGCGCTACTACTAGCGGTGAGCAGCTTATAGACCCCCAGGGGGAATTTTGTACACTAGGATTTTCTAAAACAACTATATATATGACGCAAAATGACACATGTTAGCCCTCTGGCAGTTGGGGCGTTACTGTGTTACAACCTTGTTAACTACGTTACCCTATAACAGATTCCAATCCTCTTGTGAAAATTCAAACCTATACCTAAATCTTATTTATCGACATGCTGATGGCCTTAAAACCACTTAATTAAACGCAGCAAACAGCTAGCATGCATCATAACAATTTCAGTCTATTAAATTGCAGTTATATACGTTACTTACTTTCAAATATACCACTATTTAGTGGTGTGCTATCACTAGACTATGAACTGCCAAAATATATCTAAGGGGAGTTTTATACACTATAATTTTCTGAAACCACATTATATAAGCCACAAAATAATGCATGTTACCTCTTTATGGGTTGGGGCGTTACCCTGAAAAAGCAGAGTTTAATACGTTACCCTAAAATAATTTGAAATCCTATAGTATATGTATCAAACTGTTTCTTATTCTTACATATCAATATTATCTTGTAATTGAAATTTAATGACTAGCAGTATAAGTTTAACACCTTTTATTACTGTTACATACGTCACAGTTCTTTGAATACATTATTTAGTGCATTATTAGCATCATATGAGGTTACACTGCTAGAGGATGTAGATAATTGCCATTTGAGGGCTCAATTAAATGAGTGAAACAATAAATATTACCTTTTTAACATAGAATTTAAGTGGGATTAAACTCTGACAAAAGTATAAGCGATGAAAAGGAAGAAACTTGAACTCAAAGCACATAAAATGCCATTTCAGAACTCAAAGCACATAAAATGCCATTTTATTTAAGACTCTTTTATCGAATATATGTAATCATCACTTACAGAAAATGCTTAATTCAATGATCAAATTGTGTTTTATAAATGTTTAAATGATATCACTTTACTGTCGTACACTTATATATTCTTAATTATTTTATACATGAAATGATACATTGTATATGCAAGACATTTCCCCACTGTCTACAGTTCAATTTAGATGAAACATGATATCAAGCATGTGGTAGTTTAGTAAAATCTATTATCAATTGTGCAAGCAAACAAAATACATATATAGCTTATTTGCTATTGATTACATCAACTATATTGATAACAATCAAGCAAAGCTACCTTACAATTTCTAAAATTGTAAGGCATTTTAAGCATGGTCGAAATAGAGAAATGAAGAATTAAAACAGATGTTTATCCTTTGAACAAAATTTAATGTTGTTTTTAAATCATAGTGATTTCTGACCCATATATGGCACCCACCATGCCAAACATATGGTTATATCCCCTATGGTAATGCATCACACTATATCTATAGCATGTCCAGTATACACTTTATCACGGTAACATACATAACACAAATATTTTAGGAGAATATAACACTTGTCTACTGTTTCATCTGGTTATACAATTTTATGAAGTAATGAAATATGACAGCATGAGTTTTGTTCTAAAGTTCTTTGTTAGACATATATTTAAAAGGGATAATACATAGAAAGCCCCATTGCATTGTTAGTATTGTATTGTATATATGACTAAATGAATGGACTTAAATAATTTATTGGTAATTTTGCTCTGAGTTATTTCTGTCAATTATACTTAGTCCAACAGTGAAATTTTGTTTTATTCGTATTTAGCATGCCAAATGAAAATGTGATCGTGGTTGCAAAATAACATCCTTCAAATCATTTGCATAATTCGAATCAAGCTAAATAGATTATAACTAGTAACGCAAAGAACAAATCAAAGAGCCAGCACATTTGATTTTGATACTTATCACAGTTTCAAGAAATGAAGGCTCATGTTAGCCTGTGTAAATGTGTAGACTCACCAGAGCCTTTGCTGCCTGCATACACAAAGTATAGATGTAGACCAGAATTAAAACAGCTGGCTCCACTGCGTCAGCATGGACAACTAATGCTGGCTTTTGCCATTATGTGATAAGCACCAAAATCTCACGTGCTGGTCAAATCTTCATTTGATTACTTTATATATTACATTAAATAAGATCAGCATACTTTTGCTACTGTCAAAGAACAAATCTGAGATACGGTTTCAATATTTGATACACTATATCATACACACATGTAACACATGTCACAATAAATACACTGCAATATATCTGATATTTATGAAATCTTTTTCATTGTGAAAGAAATATGATTTCTTATGGAGATAATTGAGGAAAAAGACCCATGGAAATCAGAAATACATAGTTATTTATCAACAAAAACATGTATACTTTATTAACATTGCATGTAAGTTTATCATGGTAACAATGTTGATAGTGACTAGGGTGTCGCGGAAATACCGCGATTTTAATTTAAACTTGTGTTTTGGTGCTCAAAACAATTGTCTCATTGAGATGGTTCTTTTGAGTACCCCAAGTTAAAAATATGTACGTTTTACCTTGTACGCACATTGTGTTTTATTTCTTATTAATTTGCATATTTGTTCTCATTTAATACACATTATAACATTATAGGGAACATTTGGGTCAATTAATACCGGATGTAACGTCATCGCGACGTTACGTCGTTGTTAAGGAGAATTTTTGACGTCGAGATATCAGAGAACAGAAGTTCGATCTGGATTCAGCCCATAATCAGCGAAACGTCAGCTAAGTCTTCATTTGTATAGATTAACGGATATTGTATTTATTTTTCTGTTAATCGTACGACTCGAACAATATTTTAAAATGTTTCTTAGTGCTTTAAATAAATAGTAAATTAATGTGAAAAACTGAATTGTTTTTATGTGATTCACAACATAAATTGGCGCCGGAACCCGGGAACTATTGAATTAACGGCTATGTTGGTGAATAATTCGGAACAGAATCACTGAGAAATGTCTTTACGGAACTTGAAATCAAATAGAACACGGTATAAAGCCATTCTTGAGAAGGAGCTGAAGACGGCGAAAAGCCTTTTAGAAGACGATAGAGATAGCGTTAATTTAAAGGACTTCACTTTAAAAACGGACGCCTGTATCAAAAGATTGACTAGTTTCTGTGAACGGCTAGAAGCTACGATTGAGAAGATTTCATTGGCGGTTGCTGGTACAGAAGAAGACGATGATACGGAAGAATCATTATCAGCCGACGGCGCTCTGATAACTTCAGTTATAGATACCAGAGATCAAATTGTTACACTGGAAAAATCTCTCTTAATGGATACGATTCCATCAGGTAACTCATCTACAAGTACTGTCGTCGATGAACGGTACAATCGCATGGAAAACATGCATTTACAAATGCAGCAATTGATGATAGATCACCAAACTTTACTTTTACAGCAAGCGCAAAGACAACAGAATTCACGGGTCACAGTTAAACTCCCACAGCTAGAGATGCCTAATTTCAGCGGAGATAAAATGAAATGGACAGAATTTTGGGATACTTTTGAGACCACTATCGATCAAAATGAAAGTTTGTCCGATATTGAAAAGATGAAATATCTGAATAGCAAACTTACAGGTGAGGCAAAGCAAGCTGTATCAGGTATTCTTCTCTCTAATGAAAATTATAGGGTTGCTATTGATCTATTGAAAGAAAGATTTGGAGACAAACAAACAGTTATCAATTCACACTATTCAGAACTGATAAATCTCACACCTGCTTCAAACAACACGAAAAGCATGCGATCACTATATGACCAAATGGAAAAGAATCTGAGGAGTCTTGATGCGCTTAATCAAGACACGAATCAAGATATTTTTGTTTCTATAGTAACATCAAAAATTCCTAAAGAAATTCTTATTCAATTAGAAATTCAAAAGGGATCAAAAGAAAAATGGTCTGTTACTAAACTGCGTGAATTGCTGAATGAACATATATCTGCAAGAGAGAGAGCAGAAAATCAAGCTGTAAATGAAAGTAAGCAACTTGTTCAAAGGTCCTCGAGATTAACTACAGAAGCATTGGTATCAGGCTATAGAATGGAGGACTCAATTAACTCGAAAAAGACAGTCCCACCTTGCTTCTACTGTGGTGACAGGCACTGGAGTGATGAATGTCAAACATACCGTACGCTAGATGCAAGAAAACAAAAGATTAGAGGTTGCTGTTTTATATGTTTAAAGAAAGGTCACAAAACCACTGAGTGCACACTGTCAAGAACCTGCTACTATTGTAAACAGACAAACAGTCATCATAGAAGTCTTTGCCCGAAAAAGTTTGGTACTGTGCAACAGGTGCCTGCTCATTTAGCTGATGAACTTCTTGAACAAGATATTGAAGATGTAACTGAAAATGTTCTTATTTCATCTGAAGAAATGGTTCTCATGCAAACAGCCAGAGGAAACATTCTAAATCCAAATAATGAAATGGAAGAAAATGCTCGCATGTTATTTGATTCTGGAAGTCAAAGGACATATATAACAGAAGCTTTGGCAAAAAAGCTTAACTTAACACTGGGTGAGAAAAGCAAAATCGCACTTGTCACTTTTGGATCCAAGAAACCACAACTAGTAGACACACCATCCACTGTTTTGAACATGAAACTACGAGATGGAACTATATTAAAACTTACAGCAAATGTGATTCCAACCATCACAGGAGAAATGCAAAGACGCCCATTAAACAAACGATTTTTGCAAAACTGGGAATATCTGTGGAAAGACAACGTACTTGCTGATGCTCTACCCACCAAATTAGAGAATTCAACAATAGACTTACTGATAGGTAATGACTATTACCTAGATCTCATACTACCCCAGAAAGATGGGGAGCGCAGTGGCTCAGTGGTAGAGTGCTTGACTCGAGACCGAAGGGCCGCGGGTTCGAGCCTCACCGGCGTCACTGCGTTGTGGTCCTTGAGCAAGACACATTTATCCTAGCTTAGTACTGGTTCAACCCAGGAAGACCCGTCCCGCATAACTGAAAGATTGTTGAGTGGACGTAAAGAATCAAATCAAACAAACAAAACCCCAGAAAGTAGAAATACAGCCAGGACTTTATATGCTCGGGTCAAAGTTAGGTTGGATTCTAGCTGGACGAACATCTGACACTGTCAAAACAACAGAAGAGCAAAGCTTATTGGTGGTAACTTATGGAAATGAAATCGAAAGAAATACAACAGTGTTCACAAAAACGGATGCTGCCTTACCAACAAAGCCAACTCTAGAAGATTTTTGGCGGTTAGAATCAATAGGTATACATGACACTCCAAGAGATCCTGAGGAAAAAATAGTATTGAAACAATTTAATGAAGCACTACAATATAACAATGGAAGATATAACGTTGCATGGCCTTGGAAAGAAGGTGAAGTAGAGTTACCAGAAAACCATGGACTAGCCCTTGGGAGATTAAAATCTTTGGTCAACAGATTAGGAAGTAATCCTGCTCTAGCAAAACAGTATGGAGATATAATTGATGATCAGCTCAACAAGGGAATCATAGAAAAAGTTCCAAATACGGCAAGTTCATTTAAGAAACATTATATTCCGCATCACGCAGTGGTCAACCCAACAAAGACAACTACAAAGGTAAGAATTGTTTATGACGCTTCAGCCAAGACAAGAAAAGAAAACAACAGTTTAAATGAGTGTTTGCATAAAGGTCCAGTCCTACTACATGATCTTGCTGGAATTTTGCTTCGATTCCGTTTATACAAAGTTGCTATAGTCTCTGACATTGAAAAAGCTTTTTTACAAGTAGGCCTCACTGAAGAGTCAAGGGATGTTACCAGATTTCTATGGCTCAAGAACAGAAATACCTTAAAACTAGAAAACAACATTCAAGAGTATAGATTTTGTAGAGTTCCATTTGGAATTATTTCAAGTCCTTTCCTGTTAGCTGCTACATTGAAATGTCATTTGGAAAAGTGCGATTGTTCAACAGCAGAAAACATACGTAAAAACATTTACGTTGACAATGTTATAACGGGGTGTGATTCAGTGAATGAATCTGTTCAGTTCTATACTGAAGCGAAGCAGATTTTCCAGAGAGCTGGCATGAATTTACGTGACTGGGCAACCAACAGTAAGCAAGTATTGAATAGAATACACCACGAAGATCAATCAAACGCAGAAAGAATGAAAGTTCTAGGCCTGACGTGGATAGTTGACAAAGATACAATGTCGATTAATGTTTGTTCTGCTACAAACACAAATTCAAGATTAACAAAACGATCAGTATTGAAAGAAATTGCCTCTTCTTTTGACCCACTTGGATTGTACAGTCCAGTTATACTGCGAGGAAAGATTTTCCTACAAATGCTATGGAACAAGAATATGTCATGGGATGAAACACTTTCGTCTCAAGATGTTGCTCAGTGGTATGAGATAGAAGAAGACTTAAAGAGACTACCAAGTTCAACCTTTGACAGATACATCGGCATTCAACATACAGGAAAGTGTACATATCAGTTACTAGTTTTTTGTGATGCATCCAAATATGCATATGCAGCTACAGTTTATCTACACCAAAGCTGCGGAAACATGCGTAAAGTTGATTTACTGTTTTCCAAAACAAGACTTGCGCCAAAGAAACAACTAAGCATTCCTAGATTAGAGCTGCTAGCAGCGTTAATTGGTATGAGATGTTTGAACTTCGTCCAGAAAGAGTTGAATATGGATATAGTTTCAAAACACATATGGTTAGACTCGCAGTGTGTGTTATGTTGGATAGAAAGCAAAAAGTCTTTGAATACATTTGTAGCAAACAGAGTCAAAGAAATAAAAGAACAGACAGATGTTCAGTTCCATTATATACCAACACAACAGAATCCAGCAGATATTGCTAGTAGAGGTACATCAACAGTTCAACTTCAGACCAACAAACTATGGTGGCATGGGCCTGATTGGCTGCTGAAACCAACAGATGAGTGGCCAGTGTGGAACTTTAACAAAGAAAGTGAATCTCTTCTAACAGAAACAGAAACAGAGGTCAAGAAGTCGAATGTTATGTATGAAGCAAAACTCGTTGCTGCAGATGGCTCCACGCGACAACATGGAGAAAAAAGTATATCAGGTGCACCTTATGGTATAGACATAACACGATTTTCATCATTTGCAAAATTGCTGAGAGTAACAGCCCTAGTCAAAAAATTTATTGAAATAATGAAGAAACTCAGGAAAAGGAATAATGGATCTCTTGAAGCTGCAGAGATACACGTTGCCAAACAAAGGTGGATAGCTTATATTCAATCTGAACATTACAATGACATAATTCAATCAATCAAGGAAATGAAGACGAACAAGTGTAAAGATAAACTTGACCTTTACTTAGATAAACAAGGACTACTCAGGTGTGGAGGTAGATTAGGAAATGCAGATTTAAGTGAAGGAGCAAGACACCCATTACTACTACCAAAACAAAACAAACTTACGGATATTATAGTTGAACACTGTCACAAAAAGATGTTACATGCAGGAGTTTCTCAGACCTTAGGAACAGTAAGACAAACATACTGGATACCACATGGACGTTCAGTTGTGAAAAGAGTTCTAAGAAAATGTAAGGTGTGTCAACGCCATGAAGGAGGCCCTTACAAGATGCCAATGATGCCACCATTACCTACCAGCCGTGTTTCTGAGTCTGTTCCATTCACACACACAGGGATAGATTATTTTGGACCATTGTTTATTAAGAACAAAACAGAAAGTCAAAAAGTATGGGTATGCCTTTTTACATGCTTGGTTACAAGAGCTAATCACTTAGAACTAATTCAAAATATGTCCACAGAACAGTTTTTATTAGGATTTAGGAGATTCCTTTCAAGACATGGAAAGCCTAAAGAGATTGTGTCTGACAATGCATTGCACTTTAAGCTGGCATCAGTCACCCTGAATGAAGTATGGAGTCAAGTTGTGACACAACCAGAGGTTACAACTTACATTGCGAATGAAGGTATACAGTGGAAATATATTGTAGAATTTGCACCCTGGATGGAAGGGTTCTACGAACGAATGGTAGGACTGGTAAAACGAACATTAAGGAAAGCAATTGGAAAGGCAAGTTTAGGGAATGAGCACCTATTAACTGTGTTAAAGGAAGCAGAAGCTGTAGTGAATTCAAGACCTCTAGTTTACATTGCAGATGACATTCAGTCTCCTATTACTCTGACCCCTGCTCATTTTTTAACTCTGAATCCTAATATAGGAATACCAATTATGGAAATTGACGAAGATAGTGAATTCACTCCCATTCCGAATGTAGCAGAAAAATTGATTAAAACATGGAAAAAGGGGATGAAACTGTTAGATAGATTTTGGCAAATATGGAGAAATGACTATCTCTTAAGCTTGAGGGAGAGATCACAAACCAATCTGAAAGAAACACGCGTCAAGTCTCCATATTCAGCAACCAAAGGTGACATTGTGTTAATTAAAGATGATCTTCCTAGAGGAAGCTGGAGAATCGGTCGAATCGTAGATCTAGTAAAAAGTGCAGATGGTGAAATACGTTCAGCAAAGGTTCTACTCCCTACAAGAAAAGTGTTAGGTCGACCTTTAAAGTTACTGTACCCCATTGAGTGTCCATTGGAAAAGGAAGAACATGTAACAGACAGAAACAATGCAAATACTCAAGGGGAAACCAAAGACAGTGAGCAGTCAACAGTGCGACCAAAACGACAGGCTGCCATACGAGCTCTTGATAATATTAAGCGCCAAATGAATGATTAACTGTTCAGTGAGAGTGTCGCGGAAATACCGCGATTTTAATTTAAACTTGTGTTTTGGTGCTCAAAACAATTGTCTCATTGAGATGGTTCTTTTGAGTACCCCAAGTTAAAAATATGTACGTTTTACCTTGTACGCACATTGTGTTTTATTTCTTATTAATTTGCATATTTTTTCTCATTTAATACACATTATAACATTATAGGGAACATTTGGGTCAATTAATACCGGATGTAACGTCATCGCGACGTTACGTCGTTGTTAAGGAGAATTTTTGACGTCGAGATATCAGAGAACAGAAGTTCGATCTGGATTCAGCCCATAATCAGCGAAACGTCAGCTAAGTCTTCATTTGTATAGATTAACGGATACTGTATTTATTTTTCTGTTAATCGTACGACTCGAACAATATTTTAAAATGTTTCTTAGTGCTTTAAATAAATAGTAAATTAATGTGAAAAACTGAATTGTTTTTATGTGATTCACAACATAGGGTGGCCTCTCAATACCATTTTTGTCAGAACAGTTGCTTTTTTGTATGTGTCCTGTTTCCAATCTCTGGTGTGTTTACAACTCATTCTATTATTTTAATATTCATATAAAGCTTTGTTATTGAGGCTCCCTGCAATAATTTGGTCATGCCACATTTTGTATAGTGGAAATTAGCATCAGCTGTTTTGACATTAATTTATAAAAAGTAAGATCTCATGACAGCACTGTTATATATTTTTTACTTTTCCATCCCACATGCTAAAAGAACATTGTTAAATCTATTATACATTAACTTGAATGTCAGCTGGCCAAATTTGGTCTGCCTTTATTCTGGCTGATAAAGTCTAATAAATTTAAATTGGTATCGTAAGTAACAACTGGCCTGATTCTGTGGATATGGTAATATCAAATGCAATCATTGACACGTAAAACCCCATCGTTAACACTTATTTTTTGTCATTTTAATGGAAGTATTTGTTCTTTGTTAATCATTTACTTATTTATATAAAGTTTACATTGCTTGAGCAAATGATCAGAAATACAATGTTGATTACATTAACAGTTTTAATCATTAAACAGTAAAAGATATGCTGAAGATAACAAAGTCCATTAAAAAGATAAAAATAAAGAAATGTGTCACCATATGCATATGCAAATAAGATGTCAGTATAACATTCTATTTGGATCAAGTTCTTTAAACAGTTTCTGATTACTTTCACTTATAAGGTATAGTATCTAATGTCACACATATCAAATTTTATTGTACCAACTTATATATGCTTGATTCTATCTGGATTGTTAGCACACACTTTTGTATGCTACCACCTCCAACACAACATTTAGTTAAAAAGCAGTTTTTATAACTGTAGATGAGCATAAATATACAAGGAATACTAGCCTGTATTGTGTTACTGACTATGTTCATATAATATGAACAAAAGTTAACTGGTTGCACTAAAATTAGTTGGTTGCTGTTAAATAAGTAATTCAATTAAACTTAGTACCAAAAGTCTTCAGATAAGTATTACAGAATCTAAATCCACCTTATATTACAATTTCAGACTCAATTTAGTCTGTCTTTGGCATCATTTTGGACACACATAGTACATTATGATATATTTAATATGGTAATATACGTTACTTTTATAGTTTTGACAAAATGTGGGAATATATATTTTTTATTTAGCTATCACTTGAGATCTCTAGTTAATGAAGTTAAAAAGCTATAAATTTGCCAAATTGGTAAAAAGATTTTTTTTAAGTTCAAAAAAATATTATTTCACAAAAGCAAATATGCCTTGACAATTTGATATAGTCTCTTAATATGAGCTGATAAATTCCATTTCAGACAAATTATTATCTCTAAATCTATTAAACACACAAAAAAGTTTTTAAATAAATTAAAATACCCCCTGGTGTATCATTTAGGATATTAATCAATATATAGAACGCCCTTAAGTTAATGTAACATACATAACATATTGGCAATCAAACATCAAAATGATATTTTACACCAAAAACAATGTTTAATATCCGCTTTAGTCTTGCTTATCAATATAATGCTCGTTTATGATGTTTAAAAGCATACGGATAGGATTGTATGCTGTATTTTAAAATGAAAAGATTCTTACCTTATGTAACGTTTTCTTCAGGGTTTTCATATTCAACAGCTTATAACTCTTATAGTTTTTGTGATAAAAGTAAGCTGTTTGCAGCTTTGGAATGGTCAGTAAACTGCCTTTAGACACAAGTTATTTGAATCTAAAATATTTATTGAAAAATTATCAAATGAAACTATTTAACAAAATTTTAATTATTTTATAGGGTGTATTTGAAAATGTAACGTAAATGACACCATAATGTGACTAAATATCTTTGACCAAGGCCAATATCTGCAGGGAGAAATAAATGTTCTTGTATATTACATGGCTATTTAGCCAATTTGAATTGTTCAAGTACTACCTTAACAGCCTTAATTACATAATTTTGTTTTTTTTAAATGAGGGGTAACGTAATCAACACGCTTTAACACCCAAACGCCCCAGCCGCCAGAGGGCTAACATGTTGCTGATAGCCTTTACATTTAGTTTGTCTAGTATTTGCCACCATAGTGCCCATTAATCGAAACTAACGATTAATTATTACATTGGTCTTAACCTTTTCATCCTAGTGGATTCTCCCAATATATAGTAATACATTAGTATGACATAGTCCATTTAGTTAGTTAACGAGTCACAATATATTTGTTACATAAACAAACAGTGTAGACCCTGATTAAATGCTACATTATGCGGCATTACATCTGGGCAATCACTGTTTACCAATGTACCTGTTTACCGTTGTCCAGAATGAAGACGATTACATGTAACCCATTGTATACTGGAAACCCTTAAATGGGTACATTTACAAACGATGAAAACCCAGATAAAATGCTGCATAATGCGGCATTTCATCAGGGTCTACACAATTTCACTTAAAGCATATAACCTGACACCCCTAGATATATACAATGGACCTTCCCAAATGTATTGTATCAAACCAAAAAGAAGAATTCATTAGTATAAAAAGGGTTAACTCGGAGATATCAGATGTTTTAAACTTAAAGTGTATGTTCATGATTTTGAACATTTTACTATATCAAAAATAAATATTTCATTATGCACTGATATAAGTCTCACAGATCATTCCTTCATCTGCTTAATAAATTACAGCTGTATTTATTGCTTTTATCTAAACATCTTGGGGCAGATATCTTACAGTAATCGGCATTAAACAGACGGACATTAACCTCTGTTTCACTCAGCTACATGATTCATGACATCATCATATCTGTTGATATTTTCAGAGATTCTATACATTGCTTCATTTCAATATTGGATAATGGATATTCCGTTTTAATTCCAATCAACAGTCAGATCAATGCAAATTATAATGTTCAACTATTAAACACAATGCAAATTAGAATGTTGGACTATTAAACGAAAAGTATTTTGTTTTTCAATAAGTTTCATTTGATTTTGCAATGTCATATTGTACCCAAAATGAAGAAATTTGTTAAACGATATGTTGTCTGCTATAGTAATAATTAGTGCTTTAAGGGGTCAATTTTAGAAATAATAATTCAACAGTGGCCCATGTGTCAAAATATACTCATCAATAAAGCATTACTCTGAAATATTGTGAATGTTTGCCATCATCAAGGATTAACGATTCTGCTCTGATAGCATCTAAGCAGGTCATAGTGCTTCCAGTCCACTTGTTTGGAGCTCATTGACCTAAAAAATGGCCGGACTCCATGGGAAAGCAGAACTATTTAATTCCAGGCTAATTGAAAATATTACACAAACATTTAATGAGGGATTATTCATACCATACTGTAAGCTCTATAATAAATGCATTTGAAAAAAGTGTGAATATTCACTTTAAGAAAATCTCTTTCAGTCATCCAAGGGGTGCTACTCTGACAAGTCTCTTGTCATAATCCCTTGCTTGACTTTTTTGTTGTTTCCCGCAATGTATTCAATTCGATCTACATTGTACAGGTAATCATTTTTATTATTTCACCACAATGACATAAATGGTCAGGTCATAACACTTTGGCACTTATCGTATATAAGTAAAAATAGTAAGTGAGTATGATCAGGAAAACAACAATCACGCAGTGACCTATATCTATCTTATATAGGTCACTGAATCACGGCATCGTGAGGAAGAGCCACACAACAATCACGAGACACCAGGAAGACAAACAAAGCAAAACAACCAGCTCACTCTTCACCATCACTAGAATAGACACAAAGTAATGCACAACAAAACATAGAACAATAACAGAATCCCACAATGGGAGTAACCATCAACAACGAATCAACAACAACAGAACCACCGCCTTAGAACGGATAGCAACCTAAGCCACTGGGGGGCTTAAATGCATTTTACTGGTACCAAATCTTCGCCCTAGATTCTGCTGTTGTTGAAGCACGAAAAATGTTAAGCTCGCATGGAGGATTCCTTACTATTGAAATGTATCATCACAGAAAAACAATATAATCAAATTAACGCACTATGATGAAACAAGGAAAATGGCTCACGACTCACAGATAGTCAGAGCTAAAGAAAACCTCAATTTGAGCCACATCAAGTCTTTTGAAAAGTGCATGTGCAGTCAGAGGCCGAAATTTGGCGGTTGACTTCATCCTGGTCCCTACATTGTGTTTGTGAGAAGCGAAAGCTCTGGTGAGACTGCGCGTTTGCACAAACTTGCCTTGACCCTGGTTTCTCATAATTGAGATCGATAAGTACCACACATATATATGATTGAGCCACGACAAGAGATTTCCAACAATGCGGTATGTGTGACCAGCAAAGACTCGAACACGCCTGCACATACGCGCAGTCTGATCAGAGCCTGTGCTAGTCGCTTCAATATTCTATGACTGTTCAGCTACTGACCGAACAGCATTTGGAGTTTCTAAATTTAACAGGAGGCTGTACAGGCTCGTATGAGTCTATCCATGTCAAAATGCCACATTGTTGGAAATAACATGTCGCGGCTCATATGTGCTGGACCATATGCTTAATATAAATGTTTGTCAGTTACCTCTCATATTAACTGCATTATTGCACGTTGCCTGATAAACGTTGTCTATCTCACGGCATGTGCCTTTATCAGGTCATGATGACGTTGCGCTTTTTGAATGACGTCGCCAATATCACTGAATCGACACAAAAATAAAAAATCACGTCATAATCGCTAGTTTGAAGAGTGAACCAATGGGTAAACTGATAAAAAGAATACAAGGTTCGCGTCTTTTGATATCAAGTTTACCAGGCTCGGCTTTGAGAACGCATTTTGAATCGCTCGGCAAGCCTCGCGATCTCAACAAGCGTCTTCAAAGCCTTGCCTGGTAAACTTGATATCAAAAGACACTCACCTAGTATTCTCTATAAATTACCCCGATTGTGTAGTCTCAAATCGATCTGATTTGGCTTTATGGTGATCGAAATTAATTGCGGGGTGCGATATTGTAGGCATACACTACTCGTTTATAATTCCAAAGATATGATGGCTCTCGCACTCATACAAAGTAAGAAAGAGGGCAACGATCAGGAATCGATACAATCAAGCAACACACCTGACACAGGATACCAATGGGAAAGTGACAACTTCACAATTAGACATCACAAACGAGTGCTTAGAGGTCAGCCCTTTCCCAGCAGGTGACCACCAGACGCGCTCGAAAGCATAACAAAAACAAGACAGAAATAACATAAATGGTCCACAACAGAAGCACAGCCTTGGAACAAAGCCTCATCTGAGTCTTTTTTGGCACCTAACTAGGCAATAAAGGTCATCTTAATGTGGACTAGCTAAACATTTACCGAAATATGTTTTATTTTGAAAGTCACAAGAAGGGGTTATAAAGTAGAACCTACTATCAGGTATTCAGCACGGCCAGACATCAAAAACCATTAAACATATTAGCAAACACCTACAGAAATAGTCAAATGTACATATCGTCACATAGCAAAACATCATCAGAAATTGGAATAAATCGTTATTAATCGACATACTCGTACTCGTACATCGTTATAAAGAAATGTATCATCAAATATTGACAGCGTGAAGCTTTCAGTATTTAATTAAGGATTTTTATGGTTTTTACTGGTGTTACTAATATCGCTTTATAATAGTGTTGGGTATAGGCTCCCAAATTTACAACCAGTTAGGAAATTTTAGACTCAGGACAAGAACAGGAATTACACTAAAAATATTTCTACGGTAAAACTTCGAAAATTTGAACTTATGTTTTTTTTAAATACTCGCTAATTCGAAATAAATTTGAGACAAACTAGATCTCGAGAATAGAAACTATTTATGATCTATTTAAATAACTGTCTATAATAACACACATGTTTTGGGTGCGTAAAAGACGCGTCTCCTTGCAATTGAGACGTTTCCTTTACGCACCCAAAACTTATGTTTGATAGGCAAAACCTGATAATAATCATATTTGGGGGTATATATTTTTATGTGTACCTTCCTAAATGTCGAACTACTGATAATTCGAAATAAAAACTCTAGTCCCGAGGACTTCTTATTTACGAGATTCGACTGTATGTATGATGTGTTTTTCTATTCAAAGATGCCTTCAGTTTTTTCCACAGAGTGACATGTGTGAAGTGTGAAAAATACAGCTCCACGAAGATAATTTTATGTATTTTTGTTGCTCATACATGTATAAATTAGAATTAACAAAATTGAATAAACATCTTATCGTTTTTAGAAGCTACACGGGTTTTGCACCCTCAATACGATATATATGAATAGTATCAACATGGTCTGTTCTGTCTATTGCAATTGCCTTAAAGTACAACTAAAACTTAGTTCACCCGTCTTTTTATCCTCAGCTTATACGTCTCTGGTGAACTCGTTACTCTATTTGGCTTCCTCTTAAGAGAATGTCTAATACCTGCATACTCTTTTTCAAATCTGTAGTTCTGTATCAGGTTAGCAAACACAAGAAACAATTCCATTCGCGCCAAGGGTTCACCAAGACAAATTCTTGGTCCTATCCCAAAAGGCATCTGAGCATCGTGCTTGATCAACTTTCCGCTTGCGTTTATAAAGCGCTCTGGGTTGAATTTATTTGGTTGATCCCAGTGTTTTGGGTCCATCAGAGCGGAATAAACATTCGGTAGTACCACAGTATTCTTAGGTATATGGTGGCCAAGTAGTGTCGTATCATTATTAGTAGAATGTTGAATAGCCAGAGGTACGACATTGGCCAACCGCTGTATTTCCAAAATGGTAGCTTCGATAAATGGTAGCTTAACACGATCGGCATAATCGATATATTTATCACCGACGACATCATCGATTTCCTTAAAGCATCTCTCTTGGATGTCAGGATGCTCGGTCATTAACAGAAAAGCCCAGTCTAAGGTGTTGTACGTTGTTTCTGATCCTGCAATAAACAGTTCGAGAATAACTCGGAACATGCTATCGTCTGTAAAAACGTCTGACCTTTCTTCTTTCGTGTCTCGCGTTACTTGGATGTACAGATCAACGAAGTCTCGGATGTTGTTTTCGTCAAACGTATCCTCGTGATTCTTAATTTGTTCGAATATGAAAGTTTTGATATTTTCGAAATTCTGTCTTCGAAAGTCAGCTTCCTTATAAGCCTTCCTCGCAAACAACCATGAAACCCAACGAGGAATGAACAGCGTAATTCCTGTTGCACCTGGCCCACTTACGGCTAGATTCGTCAATTCCCGAACGAGCTTAAACTTTGGATCATCAAACTCAAAGCGAGTACCAAACACGATGCTATAAATAACGTTACCAACCATATTATGCAATACTGGAGCCATTTCTAAAGGATTGCCTTCCAACTTATCAAATCCATTGGAGGCAGCTTTAATTTCAACCGCTATTTTTTCTTCGATGCTCGTTTTACCCACGCCAAAATCTCTCAGAGTCTGCAATGTGAATCGTCGTAGAGTTTTCCATTTATGTGAGTATCCACGAAAAAGTATACCAGCCGTAGGAGGTGGTGATATTGCTCTCCGAATAAAGGGCAAGAACTCTGGCCGATCACTAAACACATCCGACTGTTTTACAAATGCTTCATAAATAGCATCAAAGCCATTCAAAACAACAATCAGTTGCGGTCCGACTCGAAAGCTAAATACATCCCCATACACTTTACTGGCATCCAAGAAAGCTGCAAAGTTATCTTTCTTTCGAATTTGTTTGTTAAAGAAGTAACTGCCAATGAGTGGTAAAGTAAGCGGGCCAGGCGGGAGTCCCCTAGGTCTTGATAATGCCCAATACGAACATAGTAAGACTATAAAGAACAGAAGTATCAACGTAATGTCCATCGTGGAAGTCAACGGTCAACAGTAATATTAGCAAACGATCTGAAAGTCTCTAACTGGATAACATCTTTTATAGGTCAAAACATCGACATAGAAAATAAACCGAAGGATATCTGTGAGTATGCATTACATTTATGGCATTCAAAGACCAGCTCTTTTGAAATGAGACTTATGGTTTTATTATCATGTCCTCTGGGATGTAGAATTATGAAATTATTAGAGGGTCGAAACTAGCTAGTCTGGTCCAGAAAACATTACACTCTTTCATTTCTTTGGTGTAATCTTTGTTCTCAAGTAAAACCGTTTTAAAAACATATTTGTTCACCTTTTTCATGTTGGGTAATTTTTTTTTATTCTGTGTTGTCTTCACCTGTTGTTGTTGGTGTTGTTGTTGTTGTTGTTTTTGTTGTCAAAATAAAACTTGTCAAAAAATAAATCAGCAAATGATCTGAGTGTCACACTGACGTCCGGTAGGCCTACAGAGCTAGATGAAGATAAAAAGCTTTATTAAACCATTTGAGCCAAAAATTAATTTCCCACTCTTATCATTTAGACCAGTCCATATCCGTGTTAAGGATTGTTTGGTGGTATTTTTCATATTTCTTCAAATTTTATTTTTTTTATATGCAAACAGTGGAGACCCTGATCCGACGCCGCTGTTTGCCAATGTCTCTAAAGTTACTCATTTTTAACAGGCAACACACGCTCTGAAAATCTAGCACTGCAAACTAAGAAACTTACTATCTTCCCAGCACAATCTCTTTACATGTGAGCGTCAGCGAGGTTGCTTCTACATGTAGTAGCATTTTTCTACGGCGTTACTTATTAATGCATAAGTAACTAATATTAGTTCATATATGAAACAGTGGTTACTTAGCCTATAATTGTAATTGGTTTTGAAATGGACTCTTCCGAAGAGGGGTGTGATCGAAGTTATTGTTCAATGAATAACTTTTTGATTAAATTTTTTCGTTTTTCCAAGGGTAAAGTAAAACAAATTTAGACTTCTCTTATTAAAAGAGTATTTAAAACGTCTAAAATCGTCTAAAATCGGGTGTCTTTTCAGTGTAAATGTCGGATGTTCAACAGCTGTTCTACCCACGGACTGTACCTATTTTTCACCCTCGCCAGCTGGTCTAATGGTCTAACTTAGAATAACTTTTCAGTGTTTTTTGGAGCGAATTTATTGATAAATTCATTTCTATAGATACGAAATTCTTAAATAAGTATATTAAATAAGTATATGAAGGACTATTCTGTAAATCATTGTGACGTCATTCATTCTATATTTAGCAGTGTGCCAAATTATTTCGTGCCATGATAAAACAGAAACGAACTTTTCATTTTATTAGAAAATAGAAGCAAGAAATCTTAAGCAAAACAAACAGAACGGACAACGGGCATACAAGCAGAACATATGAATAAACAAAGAAAATAACCTAAGAAAGATTAAAGGCAAAACGCGGAAAATAGGTCATTCGATTGGTTTGACCTCAGGTTTGTTTTCGAAGCAAATTGTGTCAAACGATCATAATGCTAGGGACGTATATATTTAACTGTACATTCGTGATCATGCTTGTAGATTTTTCCTATCATTCGCAAATTCATGGCTGGGGTTGGATTTCTTTCCATCTAAAGGAGGAAAATGCATGGGATATTATTCTTTCGACTTGACAAGTCTTCTTTCCCCGCGGACAAGTATTGGTTTTCATAAAAGACTGAAGATAACAAGGGGAAGGAATAAAAGATGGGACCAATGCCCGAGACTCGGGACCAAATTCCGGGACCAAAGTTTGCAAGCATCAAAATGGTATTTAAAATGCAAATGTCGACATAAAAATTGGATCACATGTTCATTATAGAGCCTTCTTAAAATGCTTATAAAGATTCTTAATGACTTTTTGATTTTTTGTTAACTACTAGCACTAATACCGGAC
The DNA here is from genome assembly GCA_964019695.1 of Loripinus fragilis. Lineage (NCBI taxonomy): Eukaryota > Metazoa > Mollusca > Bivalvia > Lucinida > Lucinidae > Loripinus > Loripinus fragilis. The sequence continues at coordinate 5,824,009 of OZ026517.1, read as the reverse complement.
CCTGTCATGCAATTTACACCCCGGACCAGTTTTCGCGGTATTGAAGATGTCGAGTATATTCCAAAATTTGGCTACAGAAACCTTTTAAATCCCTTTTTTTTCATATTATTGTTTTAAAAGATCCCAAAGGGTATAAAAATATAAAAAAAATATTTGAATTGATCTAATATTCTAAGATAAAATTAATCAAGGGACCAAAATCGCCATTTATATTTCTATTGCGGCATTGACGATGTCAAGGGAATTTCAATTTTTGCCTACAAAAACTTTTTAGATGCCCATTATATATTTCGTTTTGTCATCTATACTGAAGGACTTTAAAAACGCACCACTTGATAAATGCTAATTTATGTCGAAAATTAGATATTTTCATTATGCGAAAAATAAAATTGACAAGTTCAGTCACTCAGCTTGCATTCAATAAGAAAATCGAAACGCTGTGGCTTATGATTGCCGTGACGTCGCGATAATTCTGAGACAACTCAAATTCAAAAAGTCACAGAGTACCCATACCTTCCATTATGAAAGAAAAAAGTTTTCGAACCGATGTTTGTTCTTGAAAGCAAAAGGAAAGACAAAATCAAATCATGAAGTTTTAGGCCTTTGGCAACGTTCATTACGTCTATATGACGTCATTGATTTTTGACGTAATTGGCCGTTTATATCATAAGGATCAGGAATAATAAAATTAAGTTGCCGACAGATACTCCTCAATCAGTTGCATAAAAGACAAAAGTGTCGCGACATACGCGGACGTCACCCGTCTGTTATTGATGTTTGAAAATTTAAGACTGACGTTAGCAAAGAAACGCTGCGAGTGGGAGTGTAATAAAACGATTTTTTCTGAAAACTTTTGTGTTTTTTCCATTTGTTAAGACATCTGGCTACCACCTAAAAGTGTTTGTTTTCAAATTGAAATAAATTCACATTTGTCAGACGACAATTGTTGAAAAACACTTACCTCAATATTACGTCAGAATGAACAGCATGAGCAAATCGAAATCATGGCAAATCATGGTCCATTTTGCAAGAGGATAAAAATGATAAAGAAAAAGTCAGTATATAAGGCTGGCAAAGAGTATGAAAATAAAAAAGTATATTTGAATTGGCCTAACTTGAATTCAGATAATAAAGCTATACGTTATAGCGGTTGAGTTTGTCAATGACTTGATAACCCACCTTTAACGAGAGTGTTAGGGAATTAAACTAATCACGCCCATAATTGTATATGATTAATTAATTAGCTAACGAGATTTAATTATGATAGGAACTAACAATATTCTGAAGCATCATAGAAACAATGGACAATCAAGTTATCTTTGGCGGCCAAATTAACATGCAAAATAATATGCGAACAATTCACGTTGGCATATTTCACTTATTCCAAAAAAACAAACAAAAAAAAACATGCTGGGTATAAAAACCCTGATACTGCTGCATCTCACCACTGAGACGCTACTCTTGTCGCAAACTCGACTGAGCTTCAAAAATCGAGATATAGCGAATTTCTATATCATGTCTCATTTCAGAGATCAGCGAAGGCTCAGGCGAGTCTGGGCATTTTCGTAAATTCGACTTAGCTTTAAAATTCGAAAAATAGCAAATTTCCATATTTTTTCTCATCTGATGCGAGCAGCGAAATCACAGGCGAGACTGCATGTGCATTGGCATAAACTCGACTGAGCCTTCGTTGCTTTAAATTGCGACAGGTACCTAATTTCAAGATTTTCTTTCTAGTTTACTGCAAGCAGCGAAAGGTCAGGCGAGGCTGTGCATTGGCATAAACTCGACTGAGCCTTCTTTGCTTGAAGATGCGATAAGTTCCAAATAAGATTGATATCTCAAACGTTTCTGTAGGCTTAATATATTGACATTCCCTTAACATCGTTAAAACCACAATAGAAAAATTAATGACGATTTTGGTCCCGGGCTGATTATCTCTTAGGGACACGTTTTTCAACACTGACTGTCTGTTTCTTTTTTAGAGCTACCCGTGTTTGTAAAGAAAAGTTGCGGTGGTATAGCAAGTGACCAAAATGGATAATATTTTGAACAATTAAATGTCGATCAAATATTTGATCGGCTCACTTACAGTTATGTTAAGGAAGAAGTCTTATATTTTTGTATTCATAATCGAAGGGTCTTGGTAACGCTGTGGTTTGAAAACAAACATAAGCTTTCACAAAAGCTTGCTTCCCCATCACACCGTCTGATTGAATAGTTTATGTATTAGCGAAACGTCAAGCATTTAATGACTCATTTCAAAGCCGCTTTAATGTATATCTCATTGCGAGAAAAAACTTCATTATTATCCTTCATCTATTATTACTCATAAGAACCTTTCAGCAACGCCGTTTATAACATGTAACACATGTTATAGTTTTTCTTGTTATACTTTATACCTTTGGTAAGGGGCGGCTTGAACCAACTCTGAAACAGGACCCACAACCAATTGCGATATCGAAAAGGATGATATATAGGTTTACAGATAATATTTTTTTCACAATTCGCCACATAAACATAAATGGGTCAGCTTATTTGATACTTATCCCACATTAGGTGCAATGCCACATTTAAACGAGCATGTACAGCTATTTACATGTAAGCTATTTAATCGTGCTAGAGGTCTAAAATTTGACGTGAGCCTTGATCTACGACCCTTCCAAAATCTCGTTTGCAGGCCCAATTATGTTGTGTATACTCATTTAATTGGAAACTTCTCATAGAGTACCCACCGCAATTGATTTAGTAAAGAAATGTCGTTTTCTTGCCTCGAGTCTTACTATTTAATATATTTCCAAATAAACAATCGATAATCACTCGAATCAAAATTTTCGACGATTAAAGGCGATTTTTGGGGTGCGATATCGTATGCCTACCATAAATGTTTCGTTCGTACTAGGTGCATGAGAGGATTAATGGCTCTAATACTTTGAAATTGGCAGTCTTGACTGATTACAGGCTAGGCCCCAATGAGAAAAGGGTCATCTTAATGTGGCATTGCTACTTTACAGTAAAACAGTCACGTCGGTATGTCCTACTGTGTTAGTCAGAAGAAAAGTTAAAAAGTAGTACTCTTACAAATTATTAAATTTATCTTCAATCAGGTGCTATATTAGTAATACAGCAAAGTCAGAAGTCAACAACAATTTGGGCCTCGTCGCGACAAAACCTGTCTTCGGGGTGTCCGACAAAGCCATACTAAAACTAGTCTCCTCAGCTACAGAGACTAGCTAGAAAACTGAAATTTCGCTTGTAGCAAGCTTAGATACTGTACTTTCCAAAACGCGAATAATAAAGGCGCTAGTCAGACTGCGCAGATGCGCAGGCTGATCTGCGCCTGTGTTGTTCGCAAACCCCCGAAGACAGGTTTTCTCGCGTCGAGGCCCATTTGCAAATCAACTAACCGTAATATGCACGACCTATGGTAAACGTAGACCTTTAACTTCGGGTAAAATCAGTTTGTACTGCTCTGACTGCGCCGAGACTGAAAAAAGGGGCGAACATTATTGGTAATGATTTGCAATTGAGATAATATATTACACCCGAGATTTGTATGAGTTTTGTTTGCGGTGACACTGAGAAGCGCGATCGATGAGAAACGAAAATAGACTTTACACTTCTGATGAACAATGTATCAGCCGTGAGTATACTTCCAAATGGTGAGTTACGCTTCCTCTTTTAAACCAAAATGCTTTCCTGTTAAATAAACTGCAATGTAATAAAGGTATTGTTGTTCTCATCTTGGTGGAGGCAGGGGGGGGGGGGGGGGGGTTGTAGTGTTGCACTAAAAATCACCATTACCAGAAACCACGGCTTAATACCTTGGCAAGTCGTTTCAAACGCTTAGCTCGTTTTATAGGTAGCACATATTTATTTCATAATAGTGCACACCTGTGGGTCGCGCAACACTGTTAAGACTTATAAACATACACTATACAGGCACGGTTGTCAGGTTTGGCGAGTATATACTTGAAAATCTGTATCAGTTAGGGCTGTTCCAGAATTTAATGTGATGGATGTTAGGTCGGCGTTCGAATTGTTTGGCAAGGCTCCGTCTCTGTTTTACATACCAGTGGCCAGACAATGTTAAACTATATAAGTAAGCAAACTTGATCAAAGTATATCATGTGGTTCAAGAGTTATGAGTATTTTACTAACTGGCCATGACCAGCCGGACTAATGCTCGGCGAAGCCTCGTCAGCATTTAGCATAACAGTGTCTAGACAATGTTAATATGTATAAATATGCAAACTTTGATTATAATACGTCATGCGTTTCAAGAGATATCAGCGATTTCACTTAAAGACCTCGACCGGCCGAATGATGCTCGGCAAAGACTCGTCACCGTTTCCCATATCGGTGGCTTGACAATATTAAGAAAATAAGCATGCAAAATGTGATCCAAATTATATGATCCAAGTTGTTCAAGAGTTATGCGCATTTTCGCTAACTGACCACGACCTGTCAGACTGATGCTCAACAAAGCCCCGTGCATCAAAAAAGGCTGTTACGCATGCCAGTGGTCAGACAATGTTGAAATGCATAGGTATGGAAAATGATATACCATATGGCTCAAGAACTATGAGCGTTTCACTAGCTGCTAACGGACGGACGAACTAACAGACTCGCACAGTTATTACAGTGCAGACCTACGGGTCGTGCAATATCGCCAGACACCGACAAAATGCCACAGATCTGTAATTGTAAAAAATGCGGAGATTGGCTCTAAAATAAGGTGGAAGCTCAGCATAATATTTAAGTTTTAAAGTGTTTCGTGATTAGTCAATAATAAACATGTGGGGAAGAAATCATATTTATTACACACGGGTATATATTTGCTTCACTTTTTGAAACATCATCTCTCTGTTTTTGTTGATTTAGTTTACTGGTTAGGTTTAGAAAAAAAGGAACTTGTATTTTGATATTTTTTCAGTGAAACTAACCTCCCATGTAGGGTGCCCACCTTCAGGGACCAAAAATGGTAAAACATGACTGTCTCCGGGGTATCTCATGCTTGTTTATTGATTGAACTAGGTCTAATCTGTATTTCTATGGCAGCCTCATTGCACTTAAAGAGTTGTGAGGACCACAGCTTACTTAAAAGCTATAGTGGAGGCCTATGGAAAAAACATTTACAGGTCTGGGCCCTAAACAAGAAAATCAGGCCTGTTTTGTTGGATACCTTGGCTGCTATTTATGTGACCTGTTATATGTTTTTGATATTTTGTTTTGACTTCAGTAAGTCTTATAATGATTTCAGCTTGAAGAAAAGTCCATATTTTTAAAACAAAATCATTGAGACTGCAGAACAAATCTAATAAGTGGATAGGGGTAATGGTTGGCTCAGTTTTGCAATACATATTGGGATGTGAAGCATTTGAGTTGCACGTCTGCACTATGAGGCTATACTATAAGCATCATTTCATTTATCTAAAACTTACTGGTTCCCATATCAGAGCATTGCATGTTTCATTGTTATGCTAAAGTATGTTTGGAGCATTTATTCTTGTAATTGTCAAAATATGGTAAAAAGGACCTTTTGCAAGTTTCCATAAATCGCAGTAGTGGTCACTTACTTGAGTTATATGTAACTGAGTTAAAAAGTATTACATATGGATATCCCACATTTGCATGCTTATTTGCTGTCTTGTGTATTACCTGAATAAAGAGATAGCACAAGAGACTGTCATATGACCCAATATGACCTTGACCTTTGACAGATTGACCTTTCAGTTGCCTGCGTGGCTCAGTGGGTAGGCTACGTGAATATTGCACACTTATATTTTTAAGCTCTGCGTTGTTAGTTCGAATCCAGTAGGCGACATTTATTATTGTAACTATTGAAAATACTTTTGTTTTTATTTTTATTAAAGTTTCTCCTTTTGCAATATCGTTTCTCTATTTTAATAAATTTGATCTCTTTGGTGACACCAATATTCTCTCGTCGGATCCGTAACACTGTACTTCAACTATCGCCTGTCATCTCTTCAGTTTTTAAAATATGAGCTGCGACATGAGATTTCCAACAATGTCCCAGCTATCAATCTATATGGGACCCATATGGGTCCCATATGGGTCCCATATGGGCACCCATATAGGACCAATATGGGCAGTGCAACCGGGTTCCATATGGGTCCCATATGGGCTGGCCCATGTAAATAAAATAGAGTAAATGGTAAAAGCAGGGGCGGGCACAGGATTTCTTGCTAGGGGGTTCAAATTTACAAAGGAGGTTTCGATTTGAAAATTGTACTTGATTATTTGAGAGTTTATGCTGATTTTGCTTGAAATTTCACATAAAAATGGAATAATTTTGTCTCAAATGATGGTTCAAACGAACCACATGAATCCCCTCTGTATCTGCAACTGTAGAAGCTAGCCATGCATTATAAACAAGGAAATAAGTTTATATTAAGATGATTATATCATTTCTTTTTCTTTATGGGACTGTTATATGGGACCCATATGGGACCCATCTGGGCAACCCGTGTATGGGCTAACACATATGGGACCCATGCCAAACCCGGTTGCACTCCCTACATCGATCCCATATGGGTAGCCCATATGGGACCCATATAGGCATGTTTGCTGGGGTGGCATTTTGACACGAATAGGCACAGGTGAGCCTGTGCACCCTCCTTTTAAGAATTGAAACTAAATGCTGTTCATTCAGTAGCTTACCAGCCATAGAATATTCAAGTGACTAGCAAAGGCTCTGATCAGACTGTGCGTATGCGCATTCTGGTCTGAGCCTTTGCTTGTTGCACAAACCACATTGTTGGAAATATCGTGTCGTGGCTCATATATGGACCTCCTTGCTGCTCTTTAGAGAAATGCTTCGACTGCTATAACTGATTTATTTTGCTTTGGAGCCAAGAGCACGGGTGTAGACCTACATTTGCAAACTAAATTCTAACTCAAAGCATCAAGAAGTTGTCAGTCATTACATTTTCAAAGAAAGCGTGAGCTTACATGTTTTGTCTTTATGTGCATTTCTTTGACATGAAAACAAAGAAAAATGAAATAAAAAAAAAGTTGGGTCGACCAGGATTCGAACCCACAATTTACGTATCTGGAGCTATTCTGACTAACCACACGACTACCGTGGAAAGTACAACTTCAATGTGTTATCAACGGATCTCCTCGCAATTGTACCAACATGTTTATTTCCGTAATTGCTCGAAACATACCGATTGCATACGATCCATCACGAAAAACTATATATTCAGTGTTAATACCGTAATAATTTATTCATGCATAAAGGTCAGGATCAGGTTAATTTTGTAGAGGTATACAACATCTGAGAGGCTTAAAGACATATGCGGCTATTTCCAATGCGCACCTTTTCCGCGTCTGGAAACGGGGAAAGTTGTCTGGGTCCTGTCTTTCGACCATTAACGGATTCGGATCAATACAGCTTTCCGATATTCTTATGTCATATCGCTGTTCCGACATTTTCTTGACAAAATAAAGTAATTAAAGTGTGTCCGAAATATATGTTGACATCATATCAGAACTGATCGTCTCAGCACTAAAGACAGATAAATGTAGCAATGTCGAAATCAAACGATGTACATAATTACCCTGGTTACGAATACGATAGTGGCCGAGTCTATACGATTTGTACGGTTATTTAGAGCGGCGTACGACCTGACCTCGTGGTCTAGTGGTTAGCGTGTCTTTCTACGAAGCCAGAGGATCAGGATCGACTCCCAGGTGCGCACTTATTTTCAGTTTTTTTCTTTCTTTTTAACATTTTAATGCTAAATTGCTTCATATACTAGTAAAATGGCATCTTCAAAGCGACCGAAATGGTCATCCCCGAACTTGTTATTTTTAATTACGCATGAAACCTCTGGGGGTGGGGTTAAATTTGGCCCTCTTGAAAGAGAATTAGTTCGGTTACCCCAGATTTTTATTCTTTTTTTTCTGAAAGGTATTATAATAGTCCATGAATTAAAAATACATTTTTAAGATTTTCAACATCAGATTTTTTATCGCATGATTATTTCTAAAAACAATTTCCATTTTTCGACGAATTGCCAAAATATATCATGCAGTATCTTGTCACAACATGGAACAACAAATAAACTTGCACATTTTCTAAAAGATTTGAGGTCATGGGCAGTAATTTAAGTTAAAAGAAAGAAGCTGGCTGAAGATTATAACCATTTTAGCTCGATATTTAGGACTAGTGTTACTATTTTATATTTTTAGAAAATAGGTCTAATGCTGAAAACTTCAATGAGATTCTGAAAAAATAAGCACGATGATTTCATAAATGGATAGTCCATACATAAAACAAAATGTATGCAAAGTATTGAAAATATTTCAACATGGTAAGTATTTAGTAGCATATGTCCTTAAAGCAAGAAACTTCTTCGTTTGTCGGTATTTTAGTTTTTTATGAGCAGTTGAAATTCCGTGGTCAGTTGAGCATGAAAAGGTTTTATAACCTTGGGACCTGGTCACTTGTTCCTAGTTGATAATATTTTGAAGATATTTCTCAGAAATTGGACATGCTTTCTAATGTTGTAGAGAGTTTATATGGGTAAATTATCCGGAAAATATATATTTGGTTGAGAACATTTCAAATGTTATGCTACTTGCCACTATAAGCGTTCGTGAGTGCGACAAAAGCACACAGGGGTCTTGTCAAGACTCTCTTTATTTTTCTGATTTCGTTCCATAATTAGCAGCGGTCGAACTTTTCCGCGATTTTTCTGTCCTTAAGGAAAAGCCTAATTCTGGCGTGTTTGTTCCCTAACCGCATTTATATCGATCTAATCTGCAAATACTAGACAAATAAGACAAGTCATATAGGAAACAAAACGAGAGAAAATGGTCTATCTAAATAAGTCCAACTCATTGCTACCCAGCAAAGCTACAGTGTCTGGCCAATATCGGCCCGCCAGCGAAACGCCATTTAAATGGCGTTTTATTGGCAGGCCGATAGACGTTCACTGGAGACTGATATACATGTATCTTGCCGGCTAAGGCTTCTTTTTTGAGATGCATATTGAGTAGACAGACTGACCAGCTCTTTGCAACTTCAACTGCACAGTCTGATCAATCCCTTCATTGTAGCATGTTCGGATAATCTCCTAATTGCAATTTGACACATTTGCGATTGTTTTTGTTTGTCTAATGTTGCAACGCATATTGGTTATCATTATTAATCGGAGTTGTGGCAAAATGACGTAGGCTATTCTAAAGTGTCCAGATCGTGCCAGGCGGGGTCTGGCTCTATACATCGGTTCTATTTGAAGTGGTGTGATGTCACATATATACCTACACGTTATGGTGCATCACAGCGTGAAAGAACCAGACGCACGATTCCATGCAGAGATAAAACTATTTTAAGTAACATTTCAGGAGAACTATATACATGTACATGTACATTATTATACCAATTATTGTTCCCATATTGTTGAAGCAAGCTAAATAACTTTGGGTCTCGACGCGCGACCCGCTTAAGTTTTTCCAACCAAGTAAAGCTCAAACAACTCCGCTAAGCTACAGAGACTATGTAGAATAATGCAACTGCATAATGCAGCAAGCTTGTCTTAAGCGGCATATCAAGCAGTACATTTAACCTGCAATAAGATAAGGAACATTTTTTCAAGAAAGCGACAATAAAGGAGCTCATCGGACTGTGCGTATGCGGCGGCTGGTCTGCATTATTTTCATCCCTTGCAACAAGGTCAGGCGGCGAGGCCAAATGATATTCGAGTTGCAATGACAAGCCCATGCACAAAATGACAAAAGCTGATTATGTATACATGACAACTTTACACATGAAAATAATTACTTTCATTTAAGGTGAGGTCATCATTTTCTCAGAGACGTGCTGTGATGTGATTGGATCACGTGACTTTTATGTACAAATGTACATGACACAGCCATGTCGTGAGCCCACATCGCCACTAATTTTGCTGGGGAGCATTCTGAAAGTGGAAGAAATCCAATTGCCTTAAATAATTCTGACTTGCACACTCGCTGCTTTTCTCTTGTACTGACTAAAATAAGATTATTCATTAGAACTTGCTGCTTCGTAACAACATGTCAACGTTCATCACGACAATGTCGCGCCGTATTAAACACATTTATGCCGAATGAACTTATCGATCATTATCATTTGAAAAAGTTCGTTTCCATTCAATGGTGTTTATTTTATTTTAATGGCCCCTGTTTTGAAATGTCTGAGGGGCATATTCTTTTCGGCGTCCGTCAAGGTTTTATACCTCTAACATCGATGTTAGAGGTATAATATATAACAAATAGTAAGTGAGTATGATCAGGAAATACAATAATCACAAACTGCAGACGAACCCATGGCACCGCGAGGAAGAGCCACACAACGCTCATGAGACACCAGGAAGACAAACTAAGCAAAGCAACCAGCTCTCTCTTCCTTATCAAGATGATTGCAAAACTATACTGAACTACTAAAGAAACCTGACACTTTTTACTTGCTTCAAACTCGTAAATAACAAATTTTAGAGCTTAGCCGATATGCTTATTTTAATAACAAGACATTAGAAAGTATTCTTCGAAAAATATATTTATCAAATATAGAACATGACGTCACGATGTCAAAACACTGTTTTTATCACTTTTGCCTCGGGAATGTGTATGTCTAGATATTTTTTGATTTTTTATTTCATGTATGCAATGCCAATACCAGTACAGACAAAAGTGCATTTAAAAAGTTTGCAATCTCTTGCTGTGGCGTATGGTATGGGTTTTTTAAGTTTTGCTTTCGACGTCTAAACGGCAGTGTTTTTTTCCTTTGTTTAAGCAATTTTTAGAAACTGAAATGACTTGGAGTCGACCAATCATTGTAAGAGAACGCATTTTCAAAAATCAGACCTTATGTTTCGCGTCACGTTGAATGGTAAAAGCGGAATAAACCAAGTTTAACGTCAATTTAGGAACAACGTAAACTATGATTAATAACCGTTTTTTCTTTGTCAACGTATGACGCCGTTTAGTGCGTGCTGTCTACTTTGTTATAGTGCCAATTGGCTACACTTTACTTAAATCGCGTATGAATTTCAAGCTTTGCAGTATACACATATCAGCATGTCATTGTAACGCTTGACGTCGCTAAATGGACGTAGGCGGCTGCTACTGAGTTCAAACGGAATGAACCATTGTCAAAATGCATTCCAAACATCATACAAAGTGAAAAAAGTTGATAAAGTGGCAGTGCTTTTCAAAAGCTCATAAAACATCTAAAGACGAAAAATTGACGTTAAGAAAATAAAAATAGGCTTTTGGGTTGAACAATGCTTGCATGCTTTATTTGAATGCCCTGTAGATGTCACTGAAATAACAAAGAATCACACTAAAGCGGTTTCTGGTGAATTTTGCGTGATTTCTTTGTTCTTGCGAAAATTGATTTTAGGGGTTACTTGACGTTTTGATAGCTGACGTCTGAAATTAGTTCGTCTTTTCAAATAAATTCAGGGCATCATAGTCTACCTTTGTTCAGTTTTACGCAAGCATCGGGAAAGACAAGTGTCAGCGTATTCATTGACTACCAAACAATTGACACACAGTATGTGTCAGGTTTCTTTAGTAGTTAAGTATAGAAGGGAAAGAAACATAGTAATCATCTTGGGTTTTCGTGCGCGTCTGTATATTGATGCCTTCTGATCACCTCCTTGGAAAGGGCTGGCCTCTTAGTTTAAACATATTTTATTCAATAAATACAAATGATATACAACATGCGTACATTGCAAACATACAAAGGATTAGAACAAAAGCATAAATGCTTATAGAGTTCATGTCCTGTGGAGAGTGACTATATAGTGTACATGCATATGACAGTATTTTACCTATGTATACATTGTAGCAAAGTGAATATGCAAAGTAGTGTTATAAATATGAAAAGAAAATAATTGCGCAAAATAAGTTCATGTATTGAGGAAAAAACACAATTAGAAAATGATACAATTTACAAACAAATAACGATGGAAAAGTATGATTTTTTCAGATTGTATTGCTTTGCCGAATGTTGAAGGGATGTGGGGAGTGGTGCAGACTTAAGGGCACGTTTAATAATACGTTTTCTTCTGTCGTCACATGATATGGTAACACTTGTAATGCGAAGTAAAGATGAGAGAACTATAAACGCTGCTTTGCTAAAGTGTATATGATCCAGTGCCAGCAGGTACAATGACCCAAGGATCCAGCGAAGACTTGTACATGTATCAGCCTGGACATTTACCAAGCTTGATCACTGCCCGCATGAATAAACCAAGAACTCATCGACAGTAAAGACTTTAATCCGGTTAGTGTCCAGGCATCTACAGGCATTTATTCGAGTTTTTCGCCTCCAGACGCAGGTCCAAATTGCTTATAACTAATTCGTCCATCAGACCTTTGGTTGATTCATCAAAAGCATGTAAATAGCTCATTAGCGACAGCTGAAGTGGTCGGTAACGATCTAAGTTGGTTTTGCTTTATGATCATTTGCATATGTGGGTGCTGTGACTAAGTAAAATAGTCCTTATTGTACCAGTACTCGGCTAGCAGTTACATAACTTGTTATACTGTATATAGATTATACATACTGTAAAATACTTATATTTGACGGGTATTTTTATTTTGCACTATTGGTGGTATACCAAAATACCGCGAAATACAGTTTCGAATTCAGTTAAATGATCGACAAATATCTTAGTATGCTGTAATATGTATCGATAAACGAATCGTTGCAGTATTAGTTTTAACGTCGAGGTAATCGCGTCTTAAAATGGGCTACTGTTAAAGGAAATAATATGCTCCCCATAGAGATGGCTCCCAATCGAGATGGGGAGAATAGTCTTTCCTTTAGGAGTATCCTATATGACAGAAGAAAAAAAATAAAAGGCACGCAAAATTAAACTACGTCAGTATGTCAGTCTTTTAAAATCGCAAAATTATGATGCGGTTAGAGTATTCTGCCATTATAATGATAGGTATTCAAATACTGATTGACAGGTAAAAACAATGGAGATGTTTGATAAAGTGTAATTTTCATAAAAGTTTTCTTTATTTGTTACGGTAACACATTTTGCACATGCACATTAGAATTGTCTCCTATAATGTAAACTAGCAACAGAGTTCGTTTCAATGAATGAGAGTTTTCAGCATTAACTTATTTCACAAAACTCTCAACCATGTTCATTGTTGCAGTGAAATAAGCATGCAGAAATGAACACATATGGATGACAATATCATTTGAGATTTCAGTAAGACAGGGGACTACGCATTCTACAGAAGATTCTAGCTAATTAATGAAAACTAATCATAGTAATGACCATGTTCTAGTTATGCCAAGGCTTGGCCGCTTGTATGTGAGGACAATGCACAAGCTAAAGTTCGTGGATTATCTCCAATATAGAAGGACAACAATTGTATAACTGTTATATACCACTTACATCAGTGTAGACCATGCGTATTATGGGGTATTTATACTGAAGTTGGTAAGAATTAAATAACAATATTTACATGTACCTGTACTCGTCTTGATCATGTTGTGCATTTCGCATGAAGGATCTCTCTTTCAAAGAGTATTTGGAGCTCGTGTATAATGCTCTTGTATTATGCTATATAATGTCAAAATGTCATTAATTGCGCCATAATGTGCAATTAGTACAACAAGCATTTGTCGGCATAACGAGCCTGGGATTTGTTTATGACACAGGTAATTATTGACTGCATCATTAATGATATAGTCGCATAGTTTCTGGTTGCATTAGTGAACCAATCACAACAGCATGGTTTAAAATATTTCCGCAACTAAAATGTCTTTATGATTATACAAATGCAACGCTAGCATATCCATCCCATTGGAACAGTTTCCGTATGTAGTCGGTAATTCTCGTAAAGCCACCATACAACATGTAATGGCTCTTTTTGTAAGATGCATTAGCAAAGGGGCTCATTGAAAGCGTCTAAGCATTATTTGTTAATGCCTAGAGGTCATAAAAAATCTTCATGCTCAACTCGACTGAAAATGAAATTGATCATGCTGATAAATGTTAAAATGCCAACAACTGTTCGCATTTTTAGCATGCATAAGAATGATAAATACACCATGTCAAAAATAGAAATTGAGTATGATCAGGAAATACCACAATCACAAACTGCAGACAAACCGATGGCACCGCGAGGAAGAGCCACGCAACACTCACGAGACACCAGGAAGACAAACTAAGCAAAACAACCAGCTCTCTCTTCCCCATCAAGATGATTGCAAAACTATAATGGACATAAATAACGTGCAAATTACAGACTCCTACAATAGGAGCAACAATAAACAACCAGTTAACAACAACAGAACCACCGCCTTAAAACGGACAGCAGCCCAAGCCACCAGGGCCCAAATGAATTTTACTAGTAGCAAATCCTCGCCCTAGATTCTGCTGCCGTTGAAATAAAAGAAATGTTCTGCTCACATGAAAGCCTAATAACTAATGCAATGTATCATCATGGAGAAGGTTTGAAAGTTTGCATAACCTTGTTTTTTCAGCATTTAAGCTTTTATGAGCAAACAAACTCTTATGCGTTTAGCATGCCTTTTCCTGGTCAGTTTGAATAATGATAGAGTAGGTTTAGCATAGTAATAAGCCCAACACAGTTTATACCTATAGTCGGTTTCCTGCCTCAATGTTAATCGGCCGGTCAGTGCTTGAGGAGGGCCCACCGTGGCTCAATTAGGGATTTTCTTTAGCCAGTATGTGATTTGAATTGTTTCCTGTGATGATACACGGTAGTGATGGTATGTATATTTCAATACTAATTGAGTCACGACAGGAATTAAGGAACATCACAAAACGCTCCGTAAAATTTATTTGCAAGCAAAACCGATTCAAATGAACATACATCATTTTAATAATCGTGAAATCAAAATGCACCTTTGAGCATGTTTGCAACTATTTCAAGTTACACCAATTAATATAAGTGCATAGTTTAATTTAATATGCAAATGGATTTAAGCAATACTTCCACGCACGACCATATGCCTACAATAATGGTATATCATACCAAATATACAATAATGTTTTGAAAATACTGCAATCCATGTGTGCTTCGAATTTTAAGTCATGCTTTTCTGTACTTTCGATCATGTTCTACAAAATCACAACATTTTCACTTAATTATGGGGGATAGACGATTCAATATAAAAGATGTTACTTATGTTTCAATACGCAATTCAAGTAAATAGGGTATATATGGTATCTTTTATGTTTATGTTTTGTCTTCAACTTGTGTTTGCTATATCTTTGTGTGCGTCTGTTTATATGTGCTTTTTGGTCACCTGCTGGGAAAGGGCTGACCTCTTGGCTCTCGTTTGTGGTGTCTGACTGTGAGTTTGTCACTTTCCCATTGGTATCCTGGGTCAGGTGTTGTACTTGATTGTATCGATTTCTGATCTAAGTGATCTTTGCACCCTTACTTACGTTTAAAAGTATTAGCAAAGTATGACCCCACTCCACAAGGCGTTCTGCAGACGCAATCTATATAGAGTAGTCATTTCGGCGCTAAATAAGATAATTGAACCGCGACAAAAGATTTCAAACAATGTGGTATGTGGGACCAGCAACGCCTCAGATCAGCCTGCGCATTCGCCCAGTCTGATCAGAGCCTTTGCTGGTCGCTTGAATATTATATGACTTTTTAGCTACTGACTGAACACCATTTAGAGTTTTCATGCTTAAAAAGAGAATGCGCAGGCTCGTCTGAATTTACACTTGAAAAAAATGCCATATTGTTGGAAATCACTTGTCGTGGCTCATATGTGTGTACTAAATACCCTAAATAGCGGCTAACAGAACAACGGCTACTTCATTCAATGGTATGACTATACTATGACTACAGTTTGTTGACAGTGAATTGACAGGGATTTGTTTGGTCATCATCATTCGAGCAATATTGTTTAAATAATAACACAAAGTCACTCATGCAAATAGCCGTCACGTGTATGTACATATATATATTATGTATGTTACATTTATGTAACGAATGTAGCAAAAATATTGAAATAGACTTGTAAAGATGGAAATTATCCCGGCATACCACCCAACATAGAAAAATCATACCCTGTGTTAAATAACAATCGTTTTCGCATTGATATAGAGATGCATGCACTGTTATCCATTTGTTTAGGCTTCTGAAAGTCTGTTACATATGACAGTGCTGCCCTGTTTAATTTGGAAGTTATGCCCAGAAAATGAATGTTACAATCACAAATTGCAAACCAACCCACGGCACCATGAGGAAAATACACAGAACACAAACATCAACATGGCATCCAGAAGGCAATTAAAGTAAAACAACCAACAGTTGCTTCCCCAGCGAGATGATTGTAAAAATAGAAAGGACACTTAATACTGAAAATAAGAGCAACAATAAATAATGACCCAACAACAGTACTACCACCAGCCGAATTTACTGATGGGGGAAGGGGGGAAATTGATTGTATTTGTCAAATCTTTACCCTTTATTCTGCTGTTGTCAAACCACAAGTGTTTTTCAGCTGGCGCCAAGGCTGCCCAACCAATACAATGTGTCATCACAGAAATACAATCAAAGCAATTAATCAATTAACATACGATGATGTAGCAAAAATGGGTTCCCAACTCCCAGACAGTCAATGCTAGAGAAAATATATGTAGCATGAACTATTTGCAAAATAATGTAAATTTAATTTGTATCATTCAGTTTTTCCCCATTTCTGCGAGGCATTCAATGTTTTTCTCATTACTTCCAACAGTTGGGTTTCGAAATTTCAGAAATAGATTCCACACAAAGAATAGCTGAACCGTATTTTTGTTGTCTGAATTGTCTCCCTTTGTGGAGTTATGCACATTCTAATAGGTAAAACGGCATTTTATAATCAAGATATGTCATAAATTATCATAGCTAGGAGCTTCAATCATGGTCAGCTGATAGAGCATAATGAATGGATTAACATATGAAACTTTTGAAAATAGTTATTTTACTATTTTCGAGCTATAGCCCTTTGCAAATTTGGCCATAGGAAAATTGTATTAAAGATATCTCAATAACTATTTTAGCTAGCAGCCTCAAACTTGGTCAGCCGAAGAAGATAATGAGTAGCTTACCTGATGAAATTTCTAAAAAAAAAATGTTTATAAATTTATTGCCCTTAAAGTTTGCCATTTTAGACATTGAAAATATGTAATCTAATTTATTACGAATATTGTTCATTATTATAGCAAGGAGCTTCAAATTTAGTCAGCTGATACAGGATTGTGAGTAGTATGTCTAGAACCTTCAAACTTAAGGTGACACTTGTCTTTAAAAAGAGCACCATCCTTATGGTTGGTGGCAAAGTCTGGTTTAACGTATCATTACAGATAAACAATCAAATCAAATGGTCAAAGGAAAATTGCTCACAACCCACAGACAAATATGGCTAAAACACAAGTTGGACCATTGTGTGCACCAAGCTCCAATCACCAACGAAAGTTTAAGTTAAGGGTTGACATTGACTTTGTGGCTAGCCCAATTAAAGAGGTTACCGTAACAATAAAAACAAGGTATGCCGACTGTCGCATATTATCCATCTTATAGCTCATTCTTAAATTATGGTTTAACATCCTTTTCAATTGGCCAGAAAAAGTACGCTTTATTGTAACGATCATTTTGCATTTTACAGACTCTGAAAGTGTAGCAGCTGATTATCAATAATTTAAAAGCATATCATATTGGTGTATACAATAGTAAAATATGCACTATCGTCTTTTATTATATACAAAGTAATAAAATACAGGAAAATATGAATGAAATATAATGCATATTTTAAAAAAGCTGTATTGCACAGCCGTGAAAATATAAAAAGCTGTATTTCACAGCCGTGAAAATATAAGTTGTATTTTCACGGGTGAAATTGGATGTCCTCTGCTTTCTCCGTTGGCTTCCTTAAGGCCATTTCAGAATTTCAAACACCTGTAACTTTCTTATTAGTGGCCAAAGAACAAAGCGTGGGTATTCATTTTCTTAGTTAGATCGCAACGATATTTTGGTAAGAAATTTGTCAGGATTTGCTGAAATTTTCACTTTCTCTACTCCCGCTCCTATGGGTTTCAGTTTTGCCGACATTGAATGTTATGCAACGTCATCATTAAAATGACGATGTGTGCGAACTTGTATGACGTCATTTAGTGCAAAAAAATCTGTCACGCTTAAAAGTGTACATAAAAAAAAGAAAATTTAGTTTTTTGGAATGAATATGCCATTTATTTCATCTCGTCAAGCGAGAAAATGTATATTTCATTCGTGGCTTTGCCACTCATGAAATATGCATTTTTCGCTTCACTCGATGAAATAAATGGCATATTCATTCCAAAAATTTGAATATCCTCTATATAAATCCCACATAACGCATGGGTATTTGGGATTGCATAGGAATGAAAACTTTTTAATCAAATTGACTAGCAATACATTGGGTTTGAATATCGCCCTGTATATTAGCAGGCAGCTTTGAACGTGAATTTGCTTTACATGAATGCAAAGCACATATTGCAAATCTCATTCTGTATTACAGTAAGACCTGTGTATAACGGCCACTCAAAAATAGGCATTAAAAAGATCTTGAAGACACATGGTAGCTTAATGAAGGTTGAAGGTATTACAGAATGCTCCCTCTTGAAAACCAATTTTCTGTCTTTTTTAGAGTGACCGTTTTACACAGGTTGTACTGTATTATTATTATTGTTATTCAATATTTTATAAATTCAGCACAACGCCGACGTCGTCAGCCTGGTAATGTTTACGCATGAGATAAGTTTGCATGTTGTCTTTGGTATTGAAACCGTTGTCGCTACCATTCGTGCGGTTTCCGATATCCAACTCGGGAGTATTCCCTGACATCAGTATCACAGGCCTGAAAATAGCACTATAAATTCTTGACAAGTACAAGCAGTCATCATATTCCCAATGGAGCAGAGATCAGAAGAGTTTATAAAATGCTTTATTGTCAACGAACGTGTCAAATGTTTTAAAACGTGATTGTTCAAACGGATGTAAATTACCATGCCGAATTGATGGAGTCTAGAAGTAAGCTTTTAAAATGTCACAGAAAACACATAAATATAATAATAAGGCAGTGGCACACTAAAAGCAAATACAACCATGCAAATAGCAAGTTCATGAAATCAAATTTGTTGATACGGCTGTTATTTGAATATCCATACAGTAAAACCTGTCTTAAACGGCCACTCATTTGGGTATTTAAAACTAATCAGAAGCTTGAAATGGTTGTGAAGATGCAAAGACTATGTGAAATTCCAAAATGGTTTTCCTTATTGTGTCAGTATCATATGTTTTCGGTACACATTAAAATAACCTCAAGGAGGCCAACACCATGTCTTTTCAATGATTGAGAAATCTTTACTATGAAATTATTTTCACAGATTTCTCAACCATTTTAGTCAAGTGCAATGAGCATGTAGAAATTAACAAGTTGAACCTGCGTGATAACTTTTTACTTTGTCTGCTTCATAATCCTAAGACGCTTCAGTGGCATGAACTGCTGTAGTGCTTGTGATGTTGTATCATTTTCGAACTGCTCGGTAACAGCCCCCTCAGAATAAAACCATGTTGCATGTACGCTAGCGAAAATTCTGGTCAGCCGTCTGATCAGTCTTCACTGTCCGCTTGAAGATATAATATAAATGTACCAAGAGAACAACCAGAGCAGTTCGTGTGACTATGAGTATGAGGTCAAGATCACATTTATGGTCAAAAGTCAAATACAGATACATATGGCTTTTTAGTGTTATTGTCATCTGGGGGTTTTCTTTCGCTGTGACTGTCTGTGGATTAAACCCAAATTTTCTTTGTCTCATCACAGTAAGTTAATTTTGATTTGTTTCCTTCTGAAAATATATTGCACTGGTTAGTAATCTTCCGTGTGAGTTGAATTGTATCTGTGTTTGACCAATAGCTGACTCTAGGGCAATGTTTCGGCCAGTTAAACATATTTAAGCCCCTGATGACCTCGGCAGCTGTCTGCTCTCTAAGGCAGTGGTTCTGTTGTTGTTCATTGTTATTTGTTGCACTTATTGTGTTTTAGGGGTTTTGTGTTTGGTCCTTATTTGCAATGTAGTGGTTGGTGTTTTTTCTGGCTTTACAATCATCTAACACTGAGGAGTCTTGCGTTTGTTTTGCTCTAGCTGTCGTGTGGCTGTTAATATTCTGCGCCTCTTCCCCGCGGTGCCGTGGGTTGATTTAAGTGAGCAGCTGGTTGTTTTACTGTAATTGCATCATTGTATTCATATTTGAGCCGCGGCATGAGATTTCCAAAAATGTGGTATTTGCGACCAGCAAAGCCTCAGACCAGCCTGAGCTTACGCGCAGTCTGATCAGAGCTTTTGCTAGTCGCTTGAACATGCTAAAAGTGCTAAGCTACTGATTGAACACCATTTGGAGTTGCTAGGCTTAATTGGAGGTTGCACAGGCTCATCTGAGTCTACACTTGTCAAAATGCCACATTTTTGGATATCACATGTCATGGCTCAATTTTGTTACTTTGTTTTTATGTTCTAACAATTTACTGCAGAATATAGCGAAATACTTGGCCAGTTTGTTTGTTTGTTTGATTTGGTTCTTTACGTCCCATCAACAATCTTTCAGTTAAAAAGGGACGGGTCTTCCTGGGTTGAACCAGTACTAAGCTAGGATAAACGTGTCTTGCTCAAGGACCACAACACAGTGACGCCGGTGAGGCTCGAACCCGCGGCCCCTAAGTATCGAGTCAAGCACTCTACCATTGAGCCACTGCGCTCCCATACTTGGCCAGTGAAATGCATTAAGCATATGCTGCTGTCCATTCTAAGGCTGCTTAATCATTGTTTGGTGTTGCTCGCATTGTGTATGACGGTTTGGGTTAAGTGCATGTTTTGTGGTGTGGTTCTTGTTGTTCTTTCTAATTTAGAAATCATCTTACCGAGGTAGAGAAAGCTGGTTGCTGTACTCAACTTGTTTTGTGGTTGTCTGTGTTCTGTGTTACGTCCTCACGGTGCAGTGGGTTGGTCTGCCGTCTATGATTGTGGCATTTCTTAATTGTTGTGATCTATGACTGTGTCATGTCCGGGACATACTCACAGATTATTTGTATTGAATTCCTGCTACAGAGTCAAAACAGTTGGATACATGAACATCAACTTATAAAGAGGAATTAGTGAGATGTCACACTATGCTGCATCTCACCGTGGCCACGAGGTTGCAGCTTGATTAATTTGTCACAAAGTGAATTTGTTCGGTTTAATCTTACATGGAAGCACGAAATAGCAAAATGTTTCGCAAATCACTGTATACGCGGTCATCTTTCTTGTTCGGGTTTATATTATACAAGAAAATCATGTACATGAAAAAACATAGGCGATACAAAACGTTTAGTGACTTGTCCAAGTTGTTTTTTCAGGAAACTGCATCACACCAATGAAAGTTCTATTCCTCATTTCTCTTTTATTGCACTATTTTGACCTGAAATTCCACATCATTTTCTATAAGTAGATCATTCAATCTTGATCCAGCTGATGCCCACCATAATTCTCTGAGGTATTTCTAGGCTAAACAGTCATTAAGATTTTCTTGGAAATTGCATAGGCAAACACTACAAAACGCGGTGTCTGACTTGGATCGTTACTGTTTGCTTACATAATGTTGTGTTAAAAGCTTGGAAAAATGCAAGCTACCACCCAACATTCCTAAAATTTGAAATGAGCTTGAACTATTGATAAGGGTAGGCAAGTCCATTCGGCTTAAATGGTTTAAATACTGCTGGTGATAATTGACTGCGTTCTGATTGGCTATTTGATGGATTGTTTGATAAACGGTTAAACCCCTGTCCCACCAGTGCAGCGTTCTCACCGCGTCCAAGAAAAATGCAAAACACCGAGGGTCGCGCAGTATCAATATAGTGATAATCCATCAGAACGAAATACGTTAACTCTCACAAATACTGATTCAAAAATGGAGTATTCTGTTTTCAAATTGTGTAGGTTCAACCTTTTGCCAAAGGGTTTTTTTTCGGATTATTAATAAAGGCAATATAATAATTGAGCTGTGGCATGTGACTTCTAACAATGTGGCACATTGAAAAGTATAGACTCAGACGAGCCTTTTAAGCTTAGAAACCTCCAATGATGTTCGGTCAGTAGCTTAACAGTTAATATTCAAGCGACTTGCAAAGGCTCTTATCTGACTGCGCGTATGCGCAGGCTGATCTGAGCCTTTGCTAGTCGCACATACCACATTGTTGGAAATCTCATCTTGCGGCTCAAATATATACAAACGGGAGTAACTTACGGCTGACAATCAGCACAGCTCTATGAGCACTAGGCTGCTCCCGTAATGAGATGTTTATAAAGTATGGTCGCCATTGTCTTAAGAAGAAAACTGAAAATCGATTTTGAGTTTGGCTAATTGGTTAGTTCCATGTTGGCAGAAAGAATTGCTGGAATGTGTTTTTTAAGACGAACCATGACTTGAGAAAACCTCTGTGTCTTATGTGAACAAAAAGATGCGAATCAGCCTGCACATTAGCGAAGTCTGACCATCACCGCTATTGTGCGCTGCCTATAGATGATCGTGTATATACGTTTTGCAGATATTATTTGAAGATTCTAACTGGTTATGTAGCTGAGCATAACCTGGTCATAAGCCACTTAATAATAGCCAGGCTTAAAATTGTGGAGAGGCGATGCACATAGATATGTAGGAGCTGTAAGGCAGCAACAACCCAACACTGAAGGTTGTTTTACAACGTGAACCTATAATCCAACGGGGAATAACAGCAACGTATCATTTTGACGAGAGGTCCTTGATAATTAATTTTTTTTGGTCCAATTGCTTCTCGACAAAGGTCCGTAAGGCCCTCTATAACACAAGTTGATGGCAAAATAAGTTTTCAGGACCACTCCCCCACCCCTGACGGAAGTTTGTAGATCCGTGCATAATTGTTGCTTGCGATGTTGTATATTGTTGTTTGCGACACCGTGTTATTTTCACTGACAATCACACTATAAGTGGCGCATCACGAAGACAAATGCCTATTACTTCAATGAAGCAATGGTGGAAGCGCTCGTTGCTGATAAATAGAATGATTGATATTCATTTATCATTTTATATCATCCGTCATGCCAGCACTTTGGTCATTCAAGTCTTACTGATATATTGCAAAGGACAACAGGTCTAGTTCATTTCATATTAGTCCAGTTGATTGACAGGTTTTCCAGGAGAAAATAACACTCATGTTATGTAACCACGTTTTAGAGTACAACATTCAAAATACATGAAACGTTTTGAAATTCTTCGATATTGCACAAAGATGAGCACAAAAAGATGCGAAACATAAGAAATTGCTAAACTTATATTACGTTAATAAGCGCACACTAAGTCAAATAGAATACTGAGACCAAGCTGATAGCTAATATCTACAAAATGAAATATATTGAATAATATTTTTTCTCTCTCTCTCTGTCTGTCTGTCTGTCTGTCTGTCTGTCTGTCTGTCTCTCTCTCTCTCTCTCTCTCTCTCTCTCTCTCTTATATAATTAAAATAGTTAATATGTACTTTGTATTGGCTAAGAATGTATAAAGCTATTGTGAAATAAAATTATAAAACATATTAAACTGCCAATAATTGATGGCATTTGAACATTTATAAGCATGATATATTCCATGCTCAGTTGAGTTCAGTATGAAAGTATTTTACAACCTCGATGAGTATTAATGAGCTGGTTCATTCGTTTATTTTGTCATTGCTTGCGCGAGTGGGTTTGTCGTGTAGCAGTGTTTCTTTATCTCTTTTCATCAATGGCAATGTGCGTTGGTGGTGCTATATTTGTTTGGCATTTCATGTTCATAATCTTTGTAGTATCTGTCTCACAGCTTCAGTTGTGGTTGTTTTGTATCCCTTTTCAAAAACAATGCAAATACATAAACAAAAATATAATAATAATTGAGCCTTGACATGTGAATTCCAACAATGTGACATTTTGACAAGTGTAGACTCAGACGAGCCTGTGCAACCTTTTTTGAAGCTTAGAAACTCCAAATGATGTTCGGTCAGTAGCTTAGCAGTCATATAATATTTAAGCGACTAGCAAAGGCTCTGATCATACTGCGCGTATGCGCAGGCTGGTCTGAGGCTTTGCTGGTCGCACATACCACATTGATGGAAATCTCATGTCGTGGCTCATTATTATATTTTTGTTGATGTATTTGCATTGTTTTTGCAAAGGAATACACAACAACAACAACAACTAAAGCTGTAAGACAGATGCTACAAAGACAGTATTTTTTCTGAGAAGGAAAAACACAAACCACATAATAATGTCCATACAGATGTAAACAGTAGCTTTTTTTGTGGCAAAACCCAATGCGATAGTAAGAGCAAGTATACCCATGACAGTCTCTTCTTTTGCGTAATTTTGCAAATATTTCTGTATATTGACAATAAAAACATTGTTAGGTTTTATCATTACCTACCTCCGCGAGCTTCCGCTATAATATTTACCCTTTTCCTTCTGGTTGATTATCCTATACATATTGATACAATAAGCATGATAAGTATGAAATTGTCCAATTTGTATTTTAAGGGGTTGCCGGCCATAATTTCGGTAAAATGATGTACTTATGTCCCTGATGATTGTTTTTTTAGTTAATTTAGTAGACAATGCCATGCGCGGAACCAGAAAGTCTTGTCAGAGGGGGTTCCAATTTAAGCGGGCCATCATCGGCCCGCCAGGGAAACGCCACATGATGTGCTTATGTTCCTGAAGTTTGTTTTTATAAATATTGAAGTTAATAGTGCCATGCGCGGATCCAGAAAGTATTGTCAGAGGGGGTCCAACTTTGCCAACCTTTTTTACTTAATGACGTTTTTTTCTTGATGAAGGGAGATATGATCCAAAAACCAATTCAAGCGGGCCATCATCGGCCCACCAGGGAAATGGCGTTTCGCTGGCGGGCCGACCGATAGTGGCCCAGCATCTAATGCTGGCTTGGTAGCTTTGTGATTTCCCTGGGGATCCGGACCAGTATTGCTAAGAAACCCAATATTTTGTTATTTTAGGGGGGGGGGGGTCCCTTCCCCCCCTCTCTGGACCCGCGCATGAATGCAGACCTTAATTAAACTGCTGCCTTATCATGGTAATTACTATTCACTGTTTGTAATAGTACAGAACCTGTAAATACAAGTATCCAGCATTCGCGGATCAAGATGGTTTTGTCAGAGAGGTCTTTTGTTATTTTTTGTGTGTCGCCTGTGAAGCCACGATTGACAAATAAAGATCATGTCTCCGTCGGCGTCGTCGTCGTCGTCCGTGTTGTCACACTTTTGATTTCCGATCGATAACTTTTGAAAGGGTGCATCAATTTCATTCAAACTTTACAGAAGGGTCGAAAATCATTAAATACAGGTCAAGTTTGATAAAGGCCCCCCGGGTAGTCTGCAAAATTTTGACTGAGTTATGGCCCCTTTTTTTACTTTAATTTGGCTAAACTTTGGTTTCCGAAGGGATGCAACAATTTCATTCATATTTTGCTGAAGGGTAAAGCATTATACAATACAGGTCAAGTTCGCATTTGGAGGTCATTTGCAAACTTTTGGCAGAGCTATGGCCTCTGGGTCAGGTTGGAGTCAGATATTGACATTGTACAGATAAGTTTATTTTTTATTGAACTAACCACTGAAAACTAGTTATTAGGCTTTTAACTTGTACCTTTATGATACGAAAGGTAAACTTAGGGGTTTTAGAAATGGGATTTATGTTTCTTGATTTATAAGTATCTCTAAAATAACCCTTCACCGGGAATATAAATTGGACTAGTTTGCCTTGTTTGACTTCTGTTTTGCCAGGCGATACATCTGATTCTCGTAATTCTAGTTTAGCTGTTGAGTGGAGTCGGGATCCAAATACCACTTATAGCGGGTCATCATCGGCCCGCCAGCAAAACGCCATCTGTTTGGCCATTATCGGTCCGACAGCGAGACGCCATTCAAATGGCGTTTCGCTGGTGGACCGTTGATGGCCAAACATTGAATACTGGCTTGGTAGCTTTATGAATTTTCAGAGGATTCGGATAAGTATTGCCAAGAAACCCTATAGATTTGTGTTTTTCAGGGGTTGGGGTCCGGACCCTCTGACTCCCCTCACACCTCTGTGGATCCGCGCATGTCCAGAATGAAAAGTCTTGAAGATGCAATAGGGGCCACTTTCGCACGGAGATTCTGTGATTTGGAATATGATGTGCATGCAAAAAAATATCAAAAGACAAATATGCTGGGCCATCAGAAACGCTAATTCAAAGAAAACAAGAAATGCAAAATTGGTTAATAAAGAAGGCGTCATTCACGTGACATTCACTTCCGATAGAATACTGTTCTCGACTTCCGGTAGCGTTCGCCTAAATTGTCCTATTAATAATAATTTTTTAAGCTATTCCAATAGCTTCTGGTTTCTGACGACCTATAACCGCGTCATAACTGATAAAAACTTCTGGATTTTCTTAACCCTTAAAGCGTTAGTCCAGACTGCTGCGGACCACCGTTTTTTTACTTTTCCGTTATGGCAAGCAAATAAATCTACGTAACGTTATGTGATTCGTCTAGAAGACGAGCGAGTCTTATGAAGCAATATGCCTTATTTGGTCAAGAAACCATTAGTTTTTATATTGAACTGCCGTCTGCTGTTTATGGTAGGTGGTATTTTAAGAGCATGCCATCTTCTGATTGTCAGGAACCGATCAATACGTGGCAGTAATATAGTTCCAAGAGTATCGAATAGTGTCTGAAGCGCTTACAGAAGAGAACAGAATTGGGAAAATAATAAGCAGAGGGTATAGTGTTATTTGGACTGTACGAGTAAGGTTCACGTTTGTTACGGACAAAGATGGACTTTTTGTGATAAATTAAGGTTTGATTTACTTTTGTATTAGAAGTTGAAATTGTATATGCAAATAGCATTGTGTCTTACTTATATTTTGGTATGTATGCAAGAAAACGATGTTATCTGATTGTATTTATCAAACAATGTGCGGATCAGATTTTTATGATGACTGTATATGGTTAAAGGTTAAAGAATATTTATTCCAATTGTTATGTAAACCTAGTTGAACATGTAAACATTTTTGAGAACGGATATAATAAGCATTGTTCGTTTATTTCGTTTCAGTTTTGTCTGTGCGTTATTTCTTGGTGGATAAACTCAAATCAGTTTTATCTATATGTGCCCCGACGAGACAAAAATAGTAAGTGAGTATGATCAGGAAATACCACAATCAAAAACCGCAGACAACCCCATGGTACCACGAGGAAGAGCCACTCAACCAATACGAGACACCAGGAAGACAAATTAAGCAAAACAACCAGCTCTCTCTTCCCCATCAAGATGATTGCAATACTAGAATGGACATAAAGTAACGTACAACAAAACAGAAAACAATTACAGACTCCCACAATGGGAGTAACAATAAGCAAAGGTCAACAACAACAAAACCACCCCCTTAGTACGGACAGCAGCATAAGCCACCGGGAGGGGGCTTAAATGCATTTTACTGGTACCAAATCTTCGCCCTAGATTCTGCTGTTGTTGAAGTACAAGAAATGTTCAGCTCGCATGGAACCTGTCTTTGGGATTTCCGGCTAGGTCATACCCAAACCACTTGAAACCAGCCTACTCAGCTACAGAATCTAGCTAGAAAATTGAAATTTCGCTAGTAGCAAGTCTTGATATCATGATTTCCAATAAGCGAGTAACAAAGGCGATGATCAGTCTGTATGATGCGCAGGCTGATCTGCGCCTTTGTTGTTCGCAAACCCCGAAGACATCTTTTCTCAGGTCGAGGCACAATTATGTAGTAGCCGATATCAAATAGTGCCTGCAAAAACGATTGTAATCAGACATTTTAGCAAGATGATCGTTAAAAATGAATTGATCTGACTGCAAAAAGGTTGTGTTTGTTTATTGGTCTCTAACATTTGCGTTTGTTTCATGAAATAAGTTTTTCAACAAAAACAAAAAACAAGCATATTACCTTCAACGGTTATGAAGTACATTTCATTCATATTAGAGCGACAAACCCAATTACCATCACGAATCCACCTGCGTACAAAAGTCATCCCACGTAAAAAAAGTGAGCATTTGAGTAGGTGTTGCTAAAGCCTAACGATAGCTTATTTGTCAGTCTTATGTTTCCAAGAAATATACTGGCAGGCTTTAAAAACGCTACACTATATTCCTGTTGTATCGTTCAAAAGACAGTTGAATGTAAACTGCCTTTGTTTCGATGATATCGTCATGGAGTGCCTTCTTCAGCGAACACTTAAGTTTTAATTTTACAACATAACTCGACGACGTAATTGCTTCGTAAAGTTTTAGTCACTAAAACATTTCTGAAGTAGCGGAGTTTTTAAGTCATCGAATGAACGGCTACACACAGATTAACGTCAAAGAAGCAAACCCTCTGTATCACAGACATGCCAATAGCAATAAAAGCAATTCCTCGATGACTAACAAAGTTAATGGCACACATTTGATGCTTCTCGTGTTTCTTGATTTAAAAAGGCAGGGGATCTTTCAATTATACAATTTTGTCAAATGAAACAGTTGATCCCTATCTCAAACAGTTTATATTTCCAATACCTTAAATTAATTTGAAGTGGACAAGATTGTTCATGCGTTACTCACAAATGCACACTTTTTGATATACATGTACAACCAAATGTATTGCTTTGCATTCTTTTTTGAGACATACATTAATCCTGATATCCTAGTGTAGCATTTTAAAAGCCCGTCAGTATATATACTAAGGCGTTCATATAACCACTTGTATACTAATGCATTGTTCCATCAGGTTTTATGGAATGGGCCTGGGATAATTGGTTGTATATATCAATGGGTTACTGGCTAGAATTTCCAAATTATGATGTACTTCAGTCCCTGAAGAATGTTGTTATCTTAGCAAACAGTGCAGATCATGAAGAAACATCATTACATCTGGTTATTCATTGTTTGCATAAAAACTCGTAAAGGGGTTGCCAGTTTACAAAGAGTTTGGGGACAAACAAGAGAGCACACTATTTCGAAACTTATATTAAAACCTTTTACTCTATAGGCTATTTATAGATCATGACATTATTTTCAATTTGTAGACAACATTGAAAAAAAAATCAAGAAAAAAATAAGTAAAGTTATTAATATTTTTGAAAATATTATGGAAAATGGAGCATTTGCTCCAAAGGAGTAAATGCTCGATTTTCCATAATATTTCCAAATACTTAGTTTTTCTAAGGCGTCAAAAGACGTAATCATGGAGTGAAGGGTTAAAGGAAGCAAAGCGCACTGAGTGGTCTATACGAGTATCACGAATAGATAAGTAAGTTGATCATTGGGATCATCATCTCACAATTTATAAAGTGTCAATTTTTGAAGCAGTCATTAAGTTTTGGGTAGGTCACTATTCAACCCGCGTTTTGAACTTTGAACAACCAAAGAAATATGATTTGTGGTCAAGTCGGAATGTTAATGACGATCTCCATTATTTTGGGCAATATATAATGAGGGAAAAAATTTTAGTTATATATTTTGGGGATTCACAGTTTAGAAGAAATAGCATTTGATTTGATAGTGTCAAAAATATATGTTGACAAACGTTTAAGAGTACGATGACACTAACAGGTTGACATTTCACATAATGTAAAGTCTGATTTTATGCCCCCTATGCTAAAACAGCTTATCTTGCAATTGTGCGAATAATTTCCGACTAAAAGCTTTATTTTCTGTCAAATGTTTAGATCCAAAAAGCAAGAAAGTGAAAAACGGTTTAAAGCTGAATGTTAGGTTTACCGTTTTCGTACAGCTTTTAGTTGAAACTCGTATTTTTCCAAATTACCTCCCTTTAAATTGATTAACGTTTGATATTAAAATGCTCAGCAGATCAAATCCTCATCATGAAGTCGGATTTTGTTTCTTTTGACCTCTTTCGGGTAGCCATTAGGTCATTTTCAAACAACTGACATGTTTCCGAATCTGCCAATTAAAAAGATCTAATGCTACAAATATGTTCTTAAAAAATCGCCTATGGGCAATCCCATTATAAATAATTGCTAAACTTTTTTCCCTCAGTATATTTATACGATTTGGCTATAAATAGTATAGACAAAGTTGAAACTGTTGGTGTTTCAATGTGTACTAATTGTGCTTCTCTTGCTGATTTTGTTTGTTTTAAGAGAGGCTTCATGTTGTCTCTTTCCGACAATAATCAGGCTAATGTTATTCTACTTTATCCAAATAACGAAGCCCTCCAGTTAATGGTTTGGCGGACCGTTCCAAGGCGGGTGCTTCTTTTGTGGATCCTCTTTGTAATCTATGTTTCATGTTTATCTTTGCTATGCTATCTTTACTGTTCCTTGGAGACTTGTA
Source organism: Loripinus fragilis (assembly GCA_964019695.1). Classification (NCBI taxonomy): domain Eukaryota; kingdom Metazoa; phylum Mollusca; class Bivalvia; order Lucinida; family Lucinidae; genus Loripinus; species Loripinus fragilis. The sequence goes on along the minus strand of OZ026517.1, from coordinate 5,793,554 downwards.
ATCACCTGCTGGAAAAGGGAATACCTCTTGGCTCTTATTTTTGTGTTTTCTTGTGTTTTTGTCACTTTCCCAATTGTGTTTCCGGGTCAGGTATGTTACTTGATTGTATCAATTCCTGATCTGTGCCTTCCTCTATACTTTTACTGATTATTGAAAATATTTATTTTGAACAATTTATACGTTGGATATACCCCATTTGAACTGAAGCATCCATATCGAAGTTCACAGTTTCATCTTTAATATACGAGATGGTTTTAATTTTGAAATAATTCAATTCCAATTTCTGGATTGAGATGTCCCTCGCCCCCCGTCTTATGGTGCATATTATTTACAGTTTATTCGTTCGGCTAGAGTAATATTAGGGACTTAAACAAAAGAAACCAATCGTTTGACTACTAAATTACTAAAAAAGGCTATTGATATAATAAATTTCGTAAAGCATTTTTCAAAACTCAATGACTGACACCCAGAATTGATCCTTAAATGCAATGTGTGCTCGAAAAATACTTTGCAACAAGGCATATTAGAGTAAGTACTTTATGGTGATTTAGTTTATAAGTTAAAAAAATCTAGGGTAATCCTTCTTTTCCTCATCAATTCAAACCGATCACCAAACGTTATAAAAAGTGGGATGTAACATCAATGTTATACGACAATCTGCATGCCTGGTTATAAACCCAATCACGGTTTATGGCTATGGTTTCCCTTTAATTTCTGTAAAGTGGGCCAGTCCTTAGATTTAACTACGACCCTGAGCTAAAACTTTTACCAGTAGGTAAGTGACTGATGTTTGTCTTTAGATTGAACAACTATGGCTCAACTAAGGGTTTGCCTTAGCTCAGGCTGTCTGTGAGTTTAAAGCCCCTTTCTTTGTTTTATCGCAGTATGTACTGTTTCTCTGTGCTAATACATTGCATATGTAAGGAATCCTTTATGCGAGCTAAACATGTGTTGAGTTTTTACAAGAGAAGAATCTAGGGCAAAGATTTGACTAGTAAGATGTATCTAACCCCCACGGTGACATCAGCGATGCGATGATACTTTTGTTGTTACTCCCATTGTGTTTTTTTGTGTTTTAGTATTTCTATTGTATGTAGTTCTTATTGCCTTTCTAATTGTTCAATCATCTTGCTTGGGAAGAGAGCACTGATTTCTTTACTCCATTGTGCTGTCGTTGTCTTTCGGCTGCCAGTTTTCTGTAGAGTCTTCCTCGCGGTGCCGTTAATTTGCCTGTGGGGTGTAATTGTGGCATTTGCTGGGCATACTTCCTTGCTTTTCTTAAACAAATATATTTTTGTGTTTTAAATGTATTCGAACCTCCATCGATTTGGAGAAGTAGCTTTCTTCACACTCCTTATATTTGGAGAAACTGATTGACTATTTGATTGATTGATTTATTTAATGAGCAATTGCTTTATTTATCTGTAATACTGTACCTTATGTTTTGGTTACACATTTTATATTTAAACTTCTTTAGAAGAACCGTCTTCATGTGAATTGATGTGGATTGCTGAAAGCAGAACTACTGTGCATAAGTGTGTAATTAATAAATAATTGTGTTGTTGACATTTAGAGGAAGCAAATGCAAATGAACACAAGTGCTAGGAATTTGATCACACGGTTTTGTGATTTCAGTTTGACTACTAATTAGTTATTTACAACCTGTCTGAGCGATAATTAGATATCCCTTCCAAGTTAATCGCTTCACAAACTGAACAAAGCATTCAAACATGTGGAATTGTGTTTGCAAGAGGCTCGAAGAGGATATCAGTTGCAGTACAGGTAAGAGTTAGGTCATTAGCGTGAACTCCAACATGCATAAAAGGTCCTTCGAGACATAAACGAATGACCAATCCACAAACCACCTTGCTGTTTAATATTATTCCCATTCGGTCCATAGACTTATTGATTTGCAAAATATTGTGCACTAGGTAAATTGAGGGATCAGGTGGCTGAGTTCGGTCTATACTATTGCACAGACTGAGCTTGGCCAGCATTTTCCTCATCAACTAGGCAGTTGTTTTTTTACATGTTCCGATTTGTTTGTTTTTATGTTTCTTTTGGAAATCATAACATGCAATTATTGCTATAAATTGCTATTGCTCAGGGTAACGTATTGCTAAACCAAGAGCGACAGTGACGTTATACACTGTTTACAATTGCTATGTATTACACTAACGTGTACACTTCACTTGAGCTAACGCAACTCGATAGATCACTTGTGTATTAATCCTATCCTGAGGATAGGATTAATACACAAGTGATCTATCGATTATAAGTCCCTAATAACTTTGTAAACAAAGCATGAAATAAATGCCACTCTTGGCTGGCAGGACAGTACTTACTAGCAAATGTTGTGCTGACATGCATAAACGAGGAGCACAGTGGATCAGTGGTAGACTTGCTGTCGATCAAGGCACACTGGAGGCACTGTGTTGTTTCATTGAGCAATGTCTAGTACTGGCCATGGTTTCAACCAGAAGGGACAGGAAATCATCCCATTATGGCTGAGTAGAACATAAACACAAACAAAAACGTGCATATTATTATTTCAGTTTTCTTCGTATGTTTTGTACAAGTGCCATTAGATATATCGAATATAGAGCAGAGACTTACTTTAGAGCTTCAAAAGCATGCTATAGATAACCCAAGGAGCAGTAACTTCGTAGAACACCTGTTATAGATACCCAAAAGAGGGTAGCTTCGCAAAATACCTGTTATAAATAAGATAATAACTCAAGGAGCAAAAGCTTCACGTAAAATCTGTTATACATAACCCTAGGAGCAGTGGCCTCGTGAAACACCTGTTATAGAAAACCCTATGTTTATGTATATTGACATCAATGACATGTAAAAAAAGTTTACACCTTTCCTCCTCTCCATGAGCTGTTGGGTCTGGAAATTAAAAATCTAGACGTAGATTGAGACCATCTAAGGAAAAATTGGAGTCATATTTGACTATTTTAATTTCTTTTAAAACTTATAATTCAGTATTCTTTATTTCTTTCTGCTATTCTTTAAAAGAGAAAAACATTCTTTATTTTGTAGAACCTCATTAATCTCTAATCATTATTTATTATTAGTCTATTTTCTCTAATCATTATAAGATAATGTCATTATTCTCTCATCATTGAACCCCATTTAGACCCTCCAATATGGCTATATGTGGATTCATCAATGAATAAGATAATCGATTTTCATATTGATTCGGTAAGCCAGACCCATGTAAACTCACTATAATACATTGCAATTCTTTATGTGTCTAGGGTCTGTCCGATATTAATTACTTCATGAAAACGTTTACAAAAGTGTCAAGTGTGGCTGCCCCAGGAGATTTTATAAAGCGCTATCTACAATGGAGGCATTTAAAAAATATAACCAATTAGTTTGGATTGTGACTGAAAGAAAATACAACCAATTAGCTCTCGTGGTTTGTGTGGGCTGCATGTTCTGTCCTTGTTTTTTATGCAGTACTAAGTGTCCTTTCTAGTTTTGCAATCATCTTGATGGTGAGGAGAGAGCTGGTTGCTTTCCTTTAATTGTCCTCCTCATGCCCTGTGCTTGTTAGTGCTATGTGTCTCTTCACCACGGTGCGGTGGGTTGATCTGCAGTGTAGTATCCTCTGATCACACTCACTAGTTTGGCCTGTAAAATATATTTAAGCCCTGGTAGCCTCGGCTGCTGTCCGTTCTATGGCGGTCATTCTGGTGTTGTTTATTCATTAGTATTGTTGCTCCCATTGTGTGTGTGGTTTGTGTGTTTGGGCCTTGTTTTGTGGTGTAGTTCGTAGTGTCCCTTCTAGTTTTCCGCTGAGGAAAAGAGAGCTGGTTGCTTTACTGTTTTTTTATGTTCTCTTGCTGTCGTGTGGGTGTCTGTCTGAGTTCTGTATGTTTCCCTCGTGGTGTTGTGGGTTGGTCTGTGGTATGTGTTTGTGGCATTTCCTGGTAAAATCCACTTGTTTTTTGTTTCTGTTTTCTTTTCGCAATTAAACCGAGTCTACAGTTCTTAAATATGTATGTTCTCTCTCTCTCTCTTTCTGGAGCACCCGTTTTCCAAATTGATAAGGGAGCTTCAGTTTTAAATTTTAAGGTTTAGATATTTCTCGGTCTAGTAATTACATGGACATCTTCGTGCTTAAATCTTATCGGTTTTTGCTCACCAGCTGTATTAGCATCTTCAGGACAGTTAAATAAGCATAAAATTAGCATACCTACATGCAAGCCATTTTCAACTCAAACATGGACCTATTGTTGCACATTAAATTACATATAAGGTTGTAACCGAGGTTTCTTTATTTGTACTATGGTTCAGGTCGCATTTACAATAACTTGAATACAGATCCGTGGTGAGCATGTGTGTCTGGAAATCTCTTGAAATCTTGAAACATGTAGCATATTTGTGTATTCTCCTGCCTGCAGGCTCTTTAGATGGGATTCCAAAACTTAGCTAACAATAAGTATCACAGCATGGTTTTGAAATACCTCCAAAAATTTGATGCAATGCAATCAAGACATATGCAGGAACGGCAATAATTACGGAACCACTAAGATAAACACATTTAAAATTAGAGGAAACAGATGATTGATTAGTCTAGACACAATGAACCGCAACGTTTGAAAAGAAACCACATTGGATGGTCTGGATGTCCCTGATTGAAACAGGTGTAGACATGATGATTACATTTCCATATACTGCAGTCGGAATATACGTTATTTAAAAAAGACGTCAGAGCACGTTTTGCTAAGTGGACATCGTCCATTGTTGTAAATTGGTGACCCAGTTTCGCTAATAGTGTTATCATTAAAATGTGTCACTGGTGGCTTATGGTAGACCACTGTGCGGAAGTTTTGGCGTCACTTTGAGGATAACTGTATTCATATACGGTCAGAAATTTAGTTTTACGGCAACGCGTGAGCGGGGCCGTAAAACGTGATATCCGAACGTATATCCGACGATATACCTCACCAAATGAAAATTCCACATTCTAACCCAGTAGGCACACAACCTTAAAACGACGTCGTTTAGATGTCGTGTGCCTGCGGGGAATGCACGTTTGTAGTTTGTCTCAATTGGAGCGTTTCAAGCAGCTTAATGCCGCACGTCATCCAATGAAATGTGACGTAATTAATGACGTCAAACTTTTACCTACAGTAGATCACAGGATAAACTGATGCAAATTTTTGACGTTATCCAACCAGAAGTCTCGTTACAAAAGCAAGCGCATTAGAATTTCAACTTATCTTTCGACTGCGGGAGTAGATTATCTGGTGTCAATCACATTTACAATTGGCAAGTAAATCAGAATAGTGTCCTATGTCCGCCTACCCACAATTGCTTTATTATTTTGGCTCCTATGAAAACTTGTTTTCGGTGGTTTTAACCAAGTAAGACTCAAGCAAAGCAGCTTAGCTACAGGGACTAGGAAGAATATTGAATCCTTGCACGTAGCAGGATATAGCTGCGTTTGTTTTTTGGCTCTTGCGCACGTGTCTTGGGTTGGTCTGCAATGTGTAATTGCGGAATTTCCTGGTTTTGTTTGTTTGTTTTGTTGCTTTACGTCCCAAGTCAACAGCTATGGTCATGGCGGGACGGTCAGTTCGTCTATTCACACTTTTTCTTGGGCAAGCTTGAACAAGCAGTTAACCAGTACTTTGTGTACATACTTTCGCTTGTAACTGACAACAACCCTTCTTGAATGAATCAGCGGAAGGGAGGAGAATGACTGTAGAAAATATTTCATGATCAGTCTCCACGAAAGTATGGGACCGGGCCGGGATCAAACTCACGACCCCTGGATCCGAATTTCCTGGTATTACTCACCTTTGATATTATACCTTCTTGAAAGCGAAGCCAACGCTGCTGCTCGGACCCTGTGGAAACAAAGGCTGGCATGCACCTCTGTTGTCTGCATGTAACGGCCAGATTTTCTCGCGTCGAGGTCATTTGTGCTAAGGGCTCTTTTTCTATCGAAGAGATAAGAGCTGCATTTGTTTAGTCAATTTCCTGTCAATCAGATCTATAGAATGCAAATGGACCAGTCCGTACGATATGATTGCACTTATAGCATAGACGAGACCGGGATAATTTGGCTCGCACACATAAAGTTTGAATGTAGATGAATGTTCATATTAAAGTTTAGACCTTTAACCTCGCTGGATATGTCAGTATGGGTGTTTATTAGAGGCTTTTGTGCAATCGCGTTAAGTACCAAAAGCTCGTGCTCTGGTCCATTTACATTTATATACTACATGCACGTTTAAGAAACTGTAATCACGTGGCTTTCTTTTCACTTGTGACATTGATGATATATATACCATTGCCATAAAGTTAAGCATATTTTTATACGATCCCGATTTTTGAAGTAATGAAAAATAATTTGAGTTTTGGGTTTTATTCGACATGTACACTTGTATTTTGGCTACAAATTTTGGATAAGTTCGATTAGTTTCATCCACTACTGTCCATGAACGGGAATCTTAGGACACAGTACTGTCAAGGAGTTGATATGCAAGAATGAATTTCTTTTGCTTTTGAGTCATGAAATAGCCTTAAAACGCGTATGTTGGATAAATCTGCAAAGAAGAAAGGGGACAGAACGTGAAAAATTGCCATTAGGAACGCTGGTATGAAACAAGCTGACATTGCAAGGTTATTAAACGTGTCTCAGAGTGTTGTAAGCATACCTTTGAAAGAACATAGAGAGAGTGACAGTATTACAAAAAGGAAACGGTCTACAATAACTCCTGAGTGCAAGAAATTGTTACTGAAGCAATAATGGTACGTCGTGCATTATCTGACGACCACCTGATACAGTTAAAGGTTGAACGCTCAAAAGTACCAGGACGAAATCTTTGAATCTGGTGTTAGGTCACCCTTGGACTCGCTAGATGGCCGGAACATGGTGCTCCGAGATGATATTGCAAGACCTCACTCTACTCGCATCATAAAGGAATACAAAAAATCGACATAACATCGCTAGTCTTCCACGGTCAAGCTTGTTGCAGGACTTGAACCCTGTCGAACACGTATGGGACAAGCTCGGCTGACGTGTTTGAAACCGGGAACCATCAAAACCATTGTAAACTTTGCTAGACTCTATTGCATGAATTGGACAGCATTTCATGTCTTGGATACATGAACCCAGTGAATTCAATAATGGAAATGTGCCTAGTTGTTATTCGACAGTGTGAAGGCTATACACACCACTGGAAGTAGTGGATTATTATGAGCCATTTCAAGACGTTTTGCACCAGATCCTGAAAGTGTATGCTCCAAAGAGAAAGTTTTGAAGAAATTACAATTATCGCGACCTTATTGAAAAAGTTTTGCTGACTCTTGACCTCCACACTGTTTTCATTGCATTTTGTTTAAGGGTAATCTTTGTAAGGTGTTTGCAGCCTATAAACAAGTCAGAGATTCCACGGCTTTTCTTTATCAAATCTCTGGTATTCTGCTTTTGTTGTCTACCACAATAAATTGTTAGTATCTCTCAAAAGTTTCCGTTCTTACCGTTTTCTAAAACCTAAGTGGCGTTATCAAATGTAATATGCTTAACTTTATGGCAGTAGTATATAAGTGCGTTTCAGTGACTTAGGCTGCTGTCCAATCTAAGGCGGTGGTTATCTTGTTAATTGTTGGTCTCATTATGTTGTGGGGATTTTGTGTCTCGTCCTTGTTTTTCTTTTCGTTTGCATTACTTAGTGTTGTATCTAGTTTTGCAATCATCTTGCTGGGGAATAGAGAGCTGTTTGCTTTACTTCAATTGCCTGTTGATGTCATTTTACTGTTGGTACTCTTTGTCTCCTCATCACGGTGCCGTGGTTGGACTATAGTGTGTGTTTGTGGCATTTCCTTGTCATACTGTTCGTATGGAATATTATACGGTCAGTAAAAACTCTGGTCAGAGTGGGACGCATGAATCAAGGGCCAGATCGGGACAGAAAGGCAGTTCCAATCGTCAGGTTGGGACTCAGACCGAAACCTTCACATAGCATCTGTTCCTCTCCTACCATTACGTATGAGCTGCAAGAGGACATACTAGAACTTTATAATTTTCCAATTTATCATATGGTTTAGATTATCGACAACCAGCGATACAAGCCATTGTATGGGAATCAAAATATAAAGCACAAGTTAAGTTTATTATTCCAAGCAAATATAAAAGCGCTCTGTTTCAGACATAATCAAACTGTGCGTTGGCGTTGTAAATTGAATACGGAAATAGAAACATGCCAAGTGTCGTAACTGCAGCTGCAACAAAATATAATTCTAACGACGCGGTTGGCCGATACTCATTGGGGCCATCTTTGAGACTATGGTACTGATCGCATAACTACATGTATGTGCCATAGGTTGCTATAAAGCAAAGGGAACTATATAGTGTATTGTTTTGTTATAATTATCTGTAAGATTAATTGAATCTTGAAACATACATGCAAGTCCAGATGTCCAGAACTTGCAATACATCTTTCAGTGTCCAGTGGCGTATCCAGGGGGTCGGGGGTTTCGCCTGAACCCCCCCCCCCCCGCCCCTTGTTTTTTAAATAATACATGAAAACGAAATAATGAGACCAAATTATTTCTTTTTTATAGGATATTTTCGAAAAATGAGATACAATCAGCAAAGCGAACCCCAATACCTTTATGCATACGAACCCCCTTTCCAGAAATCCTGGATCCGCCCCTGATGTCCCGTGGGTCTAGGTAGCCACTGCTTTCATTTTCAATAAATACTAAAATGTTGTCTCGTCCATTTTCAATGCGTAAGACCCCGTGCAATTAATAGCCTTTGCTGGGTAGAAAATATTTTCCTATCAAGTATATTTCAAGCACCCGAAGCCTATTGTAGAATCCGCCCGCTTGTTAGTATTCGTTGCATCTCAAATAACTAATTAAGGATCCAATGCATTATTAATTACAAAGCTATTTAGAGAGCCTCCAATCAAAGATGCTGCGCATTTACAGCTGCACATACTTCAATTACAAATGAGCTCGTCCTTAAGAAATGGTACCTGCCGTAAAAGGGATCTACAGGTACTGAGACGAGGACCCGGCAACTTCATAAGAACCTTTGTTAAACTCCGATGGTTCAGCACAACACCAAAATAAATATACAAAAAAACTATACACGCTTGCTCAAAGAATGACAGGGAACCTTAGTGATCAGGTAGGATAATGTTGATAATTTTAACGAAGTGGCTATTTACAGTCAACTGTAAATAGCCAAAAAACGTTAAAATGGCTATTTACAGTCAACTGTCAATAGCCAAAAAACGTTAAAATGGCTATTTACAGTTGACTGTCAATAGCCATTTTAACGTTTTTTGGCTATTTACAGTTGACTGTCAATAGCCATTTTAACGTTTTTTGGCTAATGACAGTCAGTGTCGTTATTCATTTGGGATACAGGGGGAAATTATTTGTTATATCAAATGTATTTACTTATCCCTTTATTTAGCTGAAATCCTATTTTGGCTTTTGTTGAAGCATTTTTTTTCATGATGGTGCGGCTTCGAATCAACGACTTCCGGCTCAGTTAGCGGAAAAAGAGAATCAAGACATTAAACATACTAATTGCAAAGATGTGGTAATCAGTTAATCTTGAGCTTCCTAGCATTACTTAGATATGACTTTAAGTGCAAAGTAAGAAGAATTCCTGAGTGACACGAGCAGCCTTGTCTTTGTTGGTGATTTTAAGACTTGGAAACTTTTCTCACAAATTTTTTGTTTAAAAAATATCCGTCCAGATCTGGATTGAAACTATTTGGCATCACGGATCCAAAATAGGCTCCGTGTTGGCATTTAATAATACTTTACTTTAATAGACATCTCATCTAGGCCTACCGTGTACTCTCATTTATTCGTCAAACTCATGATCGTAACCGTTCTTTTGACTAATTATATAGTTTGCTTTTGACTGATTATATATATATATATATATCAAACAAGAGTGAGTCATGATCTGATTATAACAGATAATTCCTATAGGAGCTGTCTGATTCTGACCTATACTGCCTGTTGATGTTGTGTACATGCAAGTTGTCATGAGACAGCTAAGGGTTTGGCAATTAGTTCCAGTCCGCAAAATTATGTACGAGGGCCAGTACAGGGATTTGGTTTTTTATACTTCACGCATTTTCGAGCCTGGAAAGCGAAGGCGTGTCGGCATATGCGATGACTCGTCAGAACCTTCTCTACTCCCTTATACAAAGTATGGATGTCTCGCAGAGAGGATCCATGTGGTATATTTAACATGCTCTTCAATGAGACAGCCATCCATTTTTTTATCGAAGTGGCTATTTACAGTCAACTGTAAATAGCCAAAAAACGTTAAAATGGCTATTTACAGTCAACTGTCAATAGCCAAAAAACGTTAAAATGGCTATTTACAGTTGACTGTCAATAGCCATTTTAACGTTTTTTGGCTATTTACAGTTGACTGTCAATAGCCATTTTAACGTTTTTTGGCTAATGACAGTCAGTGTCGTTATTCATTTGGGATACAGGGGGAAATTATTTGTTATATCAAATGTATTTACTTATCCCTTTATTTAGCTGAAATCCTATTTTGGCTTTTGTTGAAGCATTTTTTTTCATGATGGTGCGGCTTCGAATCAACGACTTCCGGCTCAGTTAGCGGAAAAAGAGAATCAAGACATTAAACATACTAATTGCAAAGATGTGGTAATCAGTTAATCTTGAGCTTCCTAGCATTACTTAGATATGACTTTAAGTGCAAAGTAAGAAGAATTCCTGAGTGACACGAGCAGCCTTGTCTTTGTTGGTGATTTTAAGACTTGGAAACTTTTCTCACAAATTTTTTGTTTAAAAAATATCCGTCCAGATCTGGATTGAAACTATTTGGCATCACGGATCCAAAATAGGCTCCGTGTTGGCATTTAATAATACTTTACTTTAATAGACATCTCATCTAGGCCTACCGTGTACTCTCATTTATTCGTCAAACTCATGATCGTAACCGTTCTTTTGACTAATTATATAGTTTGCTTTTGACTGATTATATATATATATATATATCAAACAAGAGTGAGTCATGATCTGATTATAACAGATAATTCCTATAGGAGCTGTCTGATTCTGACCTATACTGCCTGTTGATGTTGTGTACATGCAAGTTGTCATGAGACAGCTAAGGGTTTGGCAATTAGTTCCAGTCCGCAAAATTATGTACGAGGGCCAGTACAGGGATTTGGTTTTTTATACTTCACGCATTTTCGAGCCTGGAAAGCGAAGGCGTGTCGGCATATGCGATGACTCGTCAGAACCTTCTCTACTCCCTTATACAAAGTATGGATGTCTCGCAGAGAGGATCCATGTGGTATATTTAACATGCTCTTCAATGAGACAGCCATCCATTTTTTTATTTTCTTCTTTCATTATTAATTTTCTTTTGGCCTATTGAAATTTATTTATATTTTGTAAAAGGTTTACACCAAAAGGCCTTTGCTAAAAACATTTAGTCTCGAAAAATGTGCAAAATATAAAACCTGTGCAAAAATGTGCAAAATATGAAATGAAACCTGTGCAATATGTACAGGTTTCATATTTTGCACATTTTCCGAGACTATTTTTTGTAATTTCGAGATAAACGGATACCTTCTTTTTTTTTGGGGGGGGGGGGGGGGGTTGCGGTTGAGGTGATATTGGAAGGTTTTATTAGTGGAATAGAATCTTTTCATATAAGCTATTTTTATTTTCACTTAAGTATCACCCAAAAGCTTAATCTGTCCCAATAAACAGGATTAAGTGTACTTCACCGGGAGGCAATAAAACTCCCGTGGTGCTTGACGCGTGTCGGATTATGAGGTGTGACAACCTTTATTCGGGAGAGGAGACTTTAATGAGGCATCATTGGCCATATGGAAGGTTCTCGAGCAGAATGTGCACTTGCGCGGTCTATCCGAAAACTCAATGTTTTGTATTTTTGTGATTTTCGACGACGTATTGTTGATGCCTTGAACATTGTTTCCCTATTCACTCAGAAGATCGCAATGACCGTGACCAGATTGAGCATATGCTCGCACTGATCTTGGCCATCGATGTCTGATGATCCTGGCCATTGATTTCTCTCAATATCTCGCCCCCCCCCCCCTCCGAAAAAGTCCTTGGGAACATCTGATTATAAGTACTTTCGAGGTGCCTTCAACACATTTTGGCAAAAAGTTTGATCCAGAGGCACAAACTGTTTGCATAGGTTATCAAAGATGACACAAGCAGGTACTCTGGATGCTGACGTGCGCACTGCCTGGTATTAAATTTGAAAACCCTTGTTAATGCAACATCCATGGATGTTTCTAATGCTTTACATTATTCGAATGAGCTATAAGTTTTAAAGGTGGAAGATGGAAAATAATCTTAATGGATTACCAGATTATCAAACAGTTTGGATCCAGATCAGGCCCGCCATTTTGCAGAGTTTGATCTGGGTCCGAGCTGTTTGTAACTAGCATCAGCAGGACAAACTAGCTGGCAATGGGTTGAAGTGTTCCCATTCCCATAAATCGGGTTCTGAATAAAGTTGCCCCAAAATTCTCATTGAGGCCTTTCAGGTAGCGTGCGCCAGTTATGGACATGGGCTCCATGCATATTATACAAATATAAAAATTAATGCAATTGATCTTGGTCCGTAAAGGAAATGGTCATGGCAATGTAGTAAGCACATTAATCACGTGGCTTTGTACTGTTGAAGTCGCACAGGATATTCTTATCAGAACCACCTCGTTGAGGCTATTCTGATCAATATCAAGTGTAAACTCTGAATCGTAGTTTTGCAATGCACCCACAAGAGACATTGCCTGGAAGCAAGCTGGTGACAGTCGATAGACTTCGGCTGTTTACCGGAAAGACGCGGTGATATGCGATGGTTAGGTGTGAAAATAAACCCTGGGGCTTGTTGTCTTATCATAATCCTCATAAAACACTGGTCTTTATGGTTTTAATTGAAAAACAACTTACTATAAAGAGTAGAGTTTTAAAATAAGATTTCATGCAAATCACACCGCGTAGGCGGCTATCAAAAACGCTCTGAACAATCGACGAACGGGGATCAAAACTCGATAGAAACAGTGTTTTCGATTGCTATTTGTCGCCAGTCAGACGATAATGGCAATCGAAAACTGTTTCTAACAATTTTATCTACGTTCCTCGACAGTATTAGAGTTTTCGATTGCCTCTTATCCAGCGTGTGATTATGAGTCGAAAAATACATTCAGGCATACTATCGGAGTATTTAGCAGTGTAGATCGAGATAAGGACCACCATTTCATCATAGCACATCTAGGTCCAATAGTTTTGAAAACCTTATCACCAGAAGAGACTGCATGCAACAAAATCCGGTTTTCTCATGACTAAGCCTAATTATTGGACAATTGTTTACTACATTGTCTAAACTCATATCAAAGGTTTCTCCACAATTTACTTTTTTTTTCGAAAAAATGATACCAGAGTTTCAAAAAGCTTGGAACAGCTATCTACAATAAAAATGATCTGATCAAGAATAACTCTTACAAGTGTACCGCTGTCTCATTTAAGGTATTTAAAGACCGTACACAAATAACTTAAGCGTTTAATACAGATGTCCCTCGAACACCCCCACCCCCCACCCCCACCCCCCAACTATAATCAACCAGAGAGATTACATATTGCAAATTCTACATCGCGGAAGTATGATTTCGGGACACTGGTTTATAGTATCAATGTACTTTGCGTTGCAATGGTGTCATATTTGATGCATATACAGACTCAAACTCTGCCTACAGGATATGCTGGAGTTACTCAGAGGAACCGTCTCATCGAGACATTCCTTTATTCATCAACAACATAGTTTTATTAGTACAGTTGGTCGTTCTATCACTTTTGCTTACCGAATCGTCGCCTCTCAATAAAGCTTAATGGTTTCGGCGAGAAGACGACAGCAAAAGGCATATGCTGTGGATACTTAAATGAATCGTATCACTGAGATGTTTCTCTTAAGTAACCACGGCATATGAATAGAAACTTGTTAGAGAAACTCTGAGGGCTATTTCGGTGTTAAAATCCGGGCGTTGAATTAACTGAGCTACATGTATATAAATGAGCACAATGGTTAAAATGTACATACATGTACTGTTAGTTGATACACATGAATCGCCTTTATTTAGAAAATGTGAATCGGATTTCATTAATAAAACAATAAAATGTTCAAATGCGTTGCTTATTTCAGACATAATCAGACCTACTACATGTACGTGTAACTCCGAGGAACAAAAACAACTTGTGCTAAAAACAAGTCAAAGTAGCTATATATCTAGATCAGGAAATATCACAATCACAGAATAATTGCCATTTACCTGACTGCCAATCCATACTTGTACATTTTTTGAGATGTTTAGCTCTTATATGAATCATTTTCTACTTATGCGTACGAACAGCGATGCCAATGGAGCGTCTGTGTAGATGCACAAGCTTGCGTGTTTCTTGACTTTTTGCATGCGTCAAATACCCAAAACTCACATGCCAGGCTCAAATACGATTTACGGCATGCACTAAGTATGGAAGAAACACATTCATTTGACTTTAATATTCATCTGTACTTGAAATTGTCCACCAAATGTTCGAATATATAGTCAACATCAATGAAAATATCTGATTTATCTGTAAATAGCCAAAAAACGTTAAAATGGCTATATACAGTTGACTGTCAATAGCCATTTCAACGTTTTTTGGCTAATGACAGTTGACTGTAAATAGCCACTTTAACGTTTTTTGGCTATTGACAGTCAACTGTAAATAGCCACTTTAACGTTTTTTGGCTATTGACAGTCAACTGTAAATAGCCATTTTAACGTTTTTTGGCTATTGACAGTCAACTGTAAATAGCCTCTTCCTTTTTTTATTTTCTTCTTTCATTATTAATTTTCTTTTGGCCTATTGAAATTTATTTATATTTTGTAAAAGGTTTACACCAAAAGGCCTTTGCTAAAAACATTTAGTCTCGAAAACTGTGCAAAATATAAAACCTGTGCAAAAATGTGCAAAATATGAAATGAAACCTGTGCAATATGTACAGGTTTCATATTTTGCACATTTTCCGAGACTATTTTTTGTAATTTCGAGATAAACGGATACCTTCTTTTTTTTTGGGGGGGGGGGGGGGGGGGGGGTTGCGGTTGAGGTGATATTGGAAGGTTTTATTAGTGGAATAGAATCTTTTCATATAAGCTATTTTTATTTTCACTTAAGTATCACCCAAAAGCTTAATCTGTCCCAATAAACAGGATTAAGTGTACTTCACCGGGAGGCAATAAAACTCCCGTGGTGCTTGACGCGTGTCGGATTATGAGGTGTGACAACCTTTATTCGGGAGAGGAGACTTTAATGAGGCATCATTGGCCATATGGAAGGTTCTCGAGCAGAATGTGCACTTGCGCGGTCTATCCGAAAACTCAATGTTTTGTATTTTTGTGATTTTCGACGACGTATTGTTGATGCCTTGAACATTGTTTCCCTATTCACTCAGAAGATCGCAATGACCGTGACCAGATTGAGCATATGCTCGCACTGATCTTGGCCATCGATGTCTGATGATCCTGGCCATTGATTTCTCTCAATATCTCGCCCCCCCCCCCCCCCCCCTCCGAAAAAGTCCTTGGGAACATCTGATTATAAGTACTTTCGAGGTGCCTTCAACACATTTTGGCAAAAAGTTTGATCCAGAGGCACAAACTGTTTGCATAGGTTATCAAAGATGACACAAGCAGGTACTCTGGATGCTGACGTGCGCACTGCCTGGTATTAAATTTGAAAACCCTTGTTAATGCAACATCCATGGATGTTTCTAATGCTTTACATTATTCGAATGAGCTATAAGTTTTAAAGGTGGAAGATGGAAAATAATCTTAATGGATTACCAGATTATCAAACAGTTTGGATCCAGATCAGGCCCGCCATTTTGCAGAGTTTGATCTGGGTCCGAGCTGTTTGTAACTAGCATCAGCAGGACAAACTAGCTGGCAATGGGTTGAAGTGTTCCCATTCCCATAAATCGGGTTCTGAATAAAGTTGCCCCAAAATTCTCATTGAGGCCTTTCAGGTAGCGTGCGCCAGTTATGGACATGGGCTCCATGCATATTATACAAATATAAAAATTAATGCAATTGATCTTGGTCCGTAAAGGAAATGGTCATGGCAATGTAGTAAGCACATTAATCACGTGGCTTTGTACTGTTGAAGTCGCACAGGATATTCTTATCAGAACCACCTCGTTGAGGCTATTCTGATCAATATCAAGTGTAAACTCTGAATCGTAGTTTTGCAATGCACCCACAAGAGACATTGCCTGGAAGCAAGCTGGTGACAGTCGATAGACTTCGGCTGTTTACCGGAAAGACGCGGTGATATGCGATGGTTAGGTGTGAAAATAAACCCTGGGGCTTGTTGTCTTATCATAATCCTCATAAAACACTGGTCTTTATGGTTTTAATTGAAAAACAACTTACTATAAAGAGTAGAGTTTTAAAATAAGATTTCATGCAAATCACACCGCGTAGGCGGCTATCAAAAACGCTCTGAACAATCGACGAACGGGGATCAAAACTCGATAGAAACAGTGTTTTCGATTGCTATTTGTCGCCAGTCAGACGATAATGGCAATCGAAAACTGTTTCTAACAATTTTATCTACGTTCCTCGACAGTATTAGAGTTTTCGATTGCCTCTTATCCAGCGTGTGATTATGAGTCGAAAAATACATTCAGGCATACTATCGGAGTATTTAGCAGTGTAGATCGAGATAAGGACCACCATTTCATCATAGCACATCTAGGTCCAATAGTTTTGAAAACCTTATCACCAGAAGAGACTGCATGCAACAAAATCCGGTTTTCTCATGACTAAGCCTAATTATTGGACAATTGTTTACTACATTGTCTAAACTCATATCAAAGGTTTCTCCACAATTTACTTTTTTTTTCGAAAAAATGATACCAGAGTTTCAAAAAGCTTGGAACAGCTATCTACAATAAAAATGATCTGATCAAGAATAACTCTTACAAGTGTACCGCTGTCTCATTTAAGGTATTTAAAGACCGTACACAAATAACTTAAGCGTTTAATACAGATGTCCCTCGAACACCCCCACCCCCCACCCCCACCCCCCAACTATAATCAACCAGAGAGATTACATATTGCAAATTCTACATCGCGGAAGTATGATTTCGGGACACTGGTTTATAGTATCAATGTACTTTGCGTTGCAATGGTGTCATATTTGATGCATATACAGACTCAAACTCTGCCTACAGGATATGCTGGAGTTACTCAGAGGAACCGTCTCATCGAGACATTCCTTTATTCATCAACAACATAGTTTTATTAGTACAGTTGGTCGTTCTATCACTTTTGCTTACCGAATCGTCGCCTCTCAATAAAGCTTAATGGTTTCGGCGAGAAGACGACAGCAAAAGGCATATGCTGTGGATACTTAAATGAATCGTATCACTGAGATGTTTCTCTTAAGTAACCACGGCATATGAATAGAAACTTGTTAGAGAAACTCTGAGGGCTATTTCGGTGTTAAAATCCGGGCGTTGAATTAACTGAGCTACATGTATATAAATGAGCACAATGGTTAAAATGTACATACATGTACTGTTAGTTGATACACATGAATCGCCTTTATTTAGAAAATGTGAATCGGATTTCATTAATAAAACAATAAAATGTTCAAATGCGTTGCTTATTTCAGACATAATCAGACCTACTACATGTACGTGTAACTCCGAGGAACAAAAACAACTTGTGCTAAAAACAAGTCAAAGTAGCTATATATCTAGATCAGGAAATATCACAATCACAGAATAATTGCCATTTACCTGACTGCCAATCCATACTTGTACATTTTTTGAGATGTTTAGCTCTTATATGAATCATTTTCTACTTATGCGTACGAACAGCGATGCCAATGGAGCGTCTGTGTAGATGCACAAGCTTGCGTGTTTCTTGACTTTTTGCATGCGTCAAATACCCAAAACTCACATGCCAGGCTCAAATACGATTTACGGCATGCACTAAGTATGGAAGAAACACATTCATTTGACTTTAATATTCATCTGTACTTGAAATTGTCCACCAAATGTTCGAATATATAGTCAACATCAATGAAAATATCTGATTTATCTGTAAATAGCCAAAAAACGTTAAAATGGCTATATACAGTTGACTGTCAATAGCCATTTCAACGTTTTTTGGCTAATGACAGTTGACTGTAAATAGCCACTTTAACGTTTTTTGGCTATTGACAGTCAACTGTAAATAGCCACTTTAACGTTTTTTGGCTATTGACAGTCAACTGTAAATAGCCATTTTAACGTTTTTTGGCTATTGACAGTCAACTGTAAATAGCCTCTTCCTAATTTTAATTAGCGTACTGTCGTGCCAACCAAGAGTGATAGGGACGCCATGTTTTGTTTACAAAGTTATCAGGGCTTTAGAATCGATAGATTACTTGTGTTTTAAACCTATCCGCAGGATAGGATTAATACGCAAGTGATCTCTCGATTCGCATTAGCTCAAGTGGAGTGTACAAGTCAAACTATAACTAAACAATTGTAAACAAAATATTACGCCACTGTCACTCTTGGTTGGCACGACAGTACGTGTAATTCGCTAGTTTTGTCCTCTTTCATAGAATTTATAATTCGCGATTTTTAATACAAAACGTTCCACACAGGTAAAATAAGAGCGAGATTAATACATTAATCAATTAGAATATATTGCTCTTTGTATAAAACAGTGAAGAAACAAATGAACATTTCATCAGGGTCTATACTGTTTGCTACGACAAAAACGATCTTTGAAAATAAATACAATTTTATATGGAAGTTATAACGAGTAACTCCTCGATATATGCAATGGACCATTCTAAGTTTATTGTATCAAACCAGAATGAAGAATCCATTAGTATATCAATGGTTTATGTTAGATCCGGTTCTTGTTGTCCTCTTCGGTTTAGTAATCATTTGCAGAGAGAGAGAGAGAGAGAGAGAGAGAGATTGTTGCTTTAATTTAATTGTGTTATGGCTGTCTATGTTCCACACCGGATAGGCGGCAATCGATAACGTTTATACTATCAACGAACGTAGATCAAAACTCAATAGAAACAAAGTTTTCGATTGCGAAGTGTCGCCTGACTGGCGACAGATGAAAATCGAATGCACTGTTCTGCCGCTCTTATCCACGATGCGCTTGGCTGGTTAGCGGCCTGTGATTGTGGCATTTCCTGATCATGCTCACTAGCTTCTTACGCAGGCGACATTTTCAGAACAACGGCTCTTGGCAGGTTAAGGATTAACGTCATCAGCGGATCCGGAGGCGGGAGACAGGGGGGTCAGGACCCCCTTCAAAAATCACAAAGTTTTAGGTTTCTTAGCAATGTTGGTCCAGAATCCCTGAAAAATCACAAAGCTACCAAACCAGCATACAATGTTGGACCAACATCGGCCCGCCAGCAAAACGCCATTTAAATGGCGTTTCGCTCGCGGGCCGAGGATGGCCCGCTTTTAGTGGTATTTGGATCCTCCCCCGTCATCAATAAAAAAAGACAGAAAAGAAGAAAAAAAACAAAAACGTGTCAGACCTGGACCTTCATTTACGTAGTCTTAATTGCATTGTCACTGTTGGAACCTGCCTCTATTAATATTACCCCAGAAATTCTAAAAAAAACTTACAATATCTTCTGACGAATCCGATTAAATAACGACAATAAATTAAAATTTTCTTTCTAATCAAAATAATTAAGTTTTATTCGATACGTATGCTGTCTCTGGAGATTGTAAATCGTAGGGAACTTTGAAGCACTTTGTTTGAATACATTGATGATTAAAGCTTCGTCAAGTGTCTAAATCCATGATTTAGAAAGCAGATATTTGTCATTTCTTTGCATGCTAAGTAATTTTGCATACATATCATGCGCGGATTCAGAGGGGGGGGGCAGGGTGTTCGGACCCCCCCTCCCCCTTGAAATTAACATAAATATAGCGTTTTAAACAATACTGGTCCAGATCCTCCGTGACTACAGTTAGATTACTCAAGATTGTACAGGGCTTTCATAACAATTTTACAAATAATTTGAAAGCACCGATTATATTTTCAAATTTCACCATGAACATTAATAATTTACAAACAAAAGATTAATAATCATTACTTAATCTGCTAAGCGTTGCCGTGCAAAGCAAACATCGAAATCAGGCTCGGGGATATTAATCTTTTTCTGCTCAATTTGACTAAGAATAAAATTTCAACTGTTTGCGTATGACCAGGAAATACCACAAACACAGACACACGGTGTAGCATCGACTCCGGAACTTGCTACCAGGTGAATCGAATGTCAACACAGACATGGCATGTAGTGGGGTGAGTCAAACGTTTTTTTAGTGGTTTGTAATGAGCGCCTGCCTTCGAAGTGAATAGAATTCATCTTTAGAGAAGTCAAACACTTGTCGGTGCCTGCCAAAATGACCAATTCTTGCTGTATGTCACAAAACATCGTGAAACACTGCCAGCTGGTACCGCTAAAACAGCAGGTCCCATCGAAAAATGTTTGTTTCTGCATTGTTTAAAACCGTTTTCCACCTCATTTTTAATGCCAAAATAATGAGCATATTGGAAATCACGTTCGGTATAAGTTTTATTTGTAATGATCTTGATTTGACTGATATATTATCAAAAACAGAAAACGCTTTGAGTACGGCAATTTACCAGTCCGAAGTACGGCAACTTGAAAAAAACATCAACTTTACAGTACGGCAATTTACATCGACATGTTTGTCCGTGAAAACTCCCCAAACCGCCCAAATCACCCTAAACGAGCACCAAAACCAGCCTTTCCAGCTTCAAACAACCTCATGTCCCCAAACACACCACGCCAAACACCTCAGCACCAAATATGGGCCAGCACACGACACTTTGGTACTTATCGCCTATTCGCAAAAGTTTTATTTAATATGCTGACGCTGACGTAAATCTGAGAGCAGCAAAGGCCCTGGCGAGACTGCGCGGATGCACAGGCTAGTCTGAGCGTTAGGCTGCTCGTAGTATCCAATCTCATGTACATGCGTACGGGTGTTAATTGGGATTACTGATTAGCGAATGATGGCCATAAAATTTAGCGATTAGCGAACATTGGCCCTAAAAGTTAACGATTAGCGATTTTAGGGTTAATTTGACCGAATAGCGAAATGTTAAGTGTTAGTGATTAGCGAATTTCGGCCAAAATTTAATGATAAGCGATTTTTGGGCGAAAAAATATCAAATATCGAAATGACGCGTTTTCGATGGAAAAAGTTATTCCAATTCGTTTTTATAATAAACCGTTACTGATAACCGAATTTGGGGGCTATTTTTTTTACAGATACTGAATTTTGGGTCTTAATTCTTCTGATTACTAATTATTTGGTGTAAATTTTACTGATTAGCGATTTTTGGGTCTAAATTTTACTGATTAGCGATTTTTGAGCCCAAATTTTACTGATAAGCGACTATCATGCCAAACCAAGAGTGACAGTGACGTTATATGTTGTTTACAGTTGCTAAGTATATTTAGTACAATGCTAGTACAATGTTACACATTAACTTGTACAGTACATCTCACGGTAGAAGATGCCGTTTTAATCCTATCCTGAAGGTTGCTCTCACTGTCACTCTTAGCTGGCAGGACAGTAAATTCTATTTGGAAAGGCTGGTTTAATGTGGTGGTTTGGTTAATTTCTTCAACCGTGGGTGGATATTTGAACATAATATTTCCACTCCTCTTATTACAAATTGTAAAATTAACCTGTACTCTCGATTTCGACTTGAATGGTATTGTAAGTGCATCGAGATTAGACAACCAGTCAGGGTTTGAAATATGAATTGTTCGTAGACCAAGTTTTTTTTGTAAAAGTTTAAACTTGTGTTAGTAGTAAGGGAAATAATTAAGTGATAATACGAGCCGAAGCCCACAGCCACAAAGCCAATTGAACTCAAACTTAAATCGAGTTCAAACGACTCTGGTTACACCAAGACGAAAACCGGATAGGCGTAGCTAGGACGCTTTGAGGGAGGGGTTTTAAGCCTTAATACTTGTGGGGGCATGATGTTTTAGCAGAGGGGTCCAACTTTTACTTTTTTGATAGGGGAAACTGTTAGCGTGACGACATTGGGCCACCAGCGAAACGCCTTTGAGTTTGCTGGCAAACCGATGATTGCCCAACATTGAACGCTAAGTTGGCAACTTTGTGATTCTTCACTGGACCAGCATTGCAAGGTAATACTATATTTCTGCGATTTTCAGGGGTATCCAGAGACCCCTTCCCCCTCCCCCGGATACACGCATGAATACCTGGACATTTCAGTACAATACAAGAGGGTCTGTGG
Organism: Loripinus fragilis; assembly: GCA_964019695.1. Lineage (NCBI taxonomy): Eukaryota > Metazoa > Mollusca > Bivalvia > Lucinida > Lucinidae > Loripinus > Loripinus fragilis. Next base: position 5,771,145 of record OZ026517.1, on the reverse strand, counting down.
AAGCACCCCCAAACTAATGCCCCACACTTTTACTTAATGCAAAATAGACGTAGGATAAGGGTAGGATACAGCCCGAATTCCTTTTTTGAAGCCAAAGTGGGTGCATAAAACTGGGTGTGCTGTGTGTGCTATATATGCCTTGTGCGCCGGGACCGCGGCACACTGTCACAATAACTGAAAAATGATGAAGCACCCCCAAACCTCCACAAAACCATATCGGACCAGGCTCAACCGCAAACTAACCAGCACGTATTCCATACAATCTCACGGCCAGGATAACCACAACCTCTAAAGCAGACATTTGCGCATCATGCGTGGGCCTCTCACAGGGCGATTAATACAAGCACTAGACTATAGTTTTCCGTTAGAAAAAAAATGGTGAGGGACCTAAGCATATGGGCCCCTCTGTGAAATAAGCAGACGAAAAAAAATGAAAAACTGGATCCGCGCATGCGCAAATGCGATGAGCACCAAACCCTGGTGCACTTAGACGTACATGTATGCCCAGTGTTTGTGTGTGTGTGGGGGGGGGGTTTATATATATATATATATATATATATATATATATATATATATATATATATATATATATATATATATATATATATATATATATATATATATATATATATATATATATATATATATATATATATATATATATGTATATATATATATACACATGAAAATCCCAAAAAAATATTGAAATTAAAAGATTTTGAACCCCCAAAAATGGTCTGAGCCTACTATGAGTGAAAATATCAGAGTCCCCCTCCTCCACCCCCCCCCCCCCCCCCCGCCCGGCAAGTATGTTAGTACACGAGGCAACGGTTTGTCGAAGTGTTTCATTTATCTGGGCAAGTAAAGGGTTTGTGAGTTGGTGTGCTGGAGTGTATGATGGGACAGGGGAAATTGAAGTCGGGATTGGTGGTGGTTTGGTGTTTTAATGCTGACCCATAATTAACATTTCCGATTTCATCACAAATAATGTCTTATGACGTCACCTATCAGTATAGTAAAACCCGGGAACATCACAGGGACCCGGCACGTATTTGTGTTTTAAGCCTATGTTGACTTTTTAGCCATTTTAGACTAAAAAACACCTATACGTCCCGGGTCCCTGTGGGGAACATCTGATTGAATACTTTCACAAATTTGTACTATGTATCCATAGTAGACCATACTGGCCCTCTTGAATCATTACGGACATTGGTTGGTTCCCAACGACAGCTTCTTCGAGTAGAATTCTATCATTTTCAAAATAAGTCGCCGTACTGTTCACTAGCAAGACGCCGTCCTGTGATTCTGTGTTGTATCGCAAATTGCCGTACTCAAGTCGTCCGAAATTTCTCTTAATTATATCCAGCTCCGTTAGCTTTTGTAGAAAACTTTTGCTTCAATATATACACTAGTGATGTCAATACATGTGCATAATAGCGGATTGAATTGGCATCGTCCACTGACAAGATTACAAGGCGAGTTTTGAAGCTGACATGATTTTTCGCGGTACCAGGCAGCTACAATTACAGTAAAAAGTCAACTAAAAATCACTTTCATGTCATTGTTGGATGTATATTTCAAAGATAAATATGTTCAGATAAAAATATATTCATCTTAACGCATAACGCCGTGATAAAACAGTATAATAACAACTTTTTCTTACCGTCGTCATGCCTGACATTTGTTTATAATCGATAAAGTTGGTAGCAAGTTCCGGAGTCGATGCTACACGGTGAGACAGCCACAAATCAAATCAACTAAAGCAACCAGGCCTTGAGGTTACACAACTTTTTCACACTCTACTCAACTGAGCATGGACTTTATCCTGTTCATAAACATGATAAATGTTATAATTCCAACAATTTTAGTTGCATTGACGTTGGATTTTGGTTGGTTGGATGTTGGATTTGGTTGTTTGGACGTTGGATTTTGGTTGTATGGTTGTGTGGAAGATCGATTTTGATCGTGCCTACACTCTACTAACTTGAGCATGAAATTTATCCTGTTCATAAACATGATAAATGTTAGAATTCCAACAATTTTAGTTGCATTGACGTTGGATTTTGGTTGTATGGACGTCAGATTTTGGTTGTTTGGACGTTGGATTTTGGTTGCATGGACGTTGGATTTTGGATGTGTCAACGTTGGATTTTGGTTGTGTGGACGTTGGATGTTGGTTGTATGGATATTGAATTTTGGTTGGTTGGATGTAGGAATTTGGTTGCATGGACGTTCGACTTTGGATGTGTCGACGTTGGGTTTTGGTTATGTGGAGGTTGGATTTTGGTTGTATGGATGTTGAATTTTGGTTGGTTGGATGTTGGATAATGGTTGTATGGACGTTGGATTTTGTATGTGTCGACATTGGATTTTGGTTGTATGGACGATGAATTTTGGTTGTATGGATGTTGAATTTTAATTGGTTGGACGTTGGATTTTGGTTGTGTGGACGTTCGATTTTGGTTGCATGGTGTTGAATTTTGGTTTCTTTGACGTTGGATTTTTGTTGAATGGACGTTGGATTTTGGTTGTATGGACGTTGTATTTTGGTTGTATCGATGTTGAATTTTGGTTGGTTGGACTTTGGATTTTGGTAGGTATGGATGTTGAATTTTGGTTGTGAGAATGTCGGATTTTGGTTGTATGGACGTTGGATGTGTCGAAATTGGATTTTCGTTGCGCGGACGTTGGATTTTGGTTGTATGGATGTTGAATTTTGGTTGGTTGGATGTTGGATAATGGTTGTATGGACGTTGAATTTAGGATGTGTCGGCATTGGATTTTTGTTGTGTGGACGTTGGATGATTTTGGTTGTATGGATGTTGAATTTTGGTTGGTTGGACTTTGGATTTTGGTTGTGTGGACGTTCGACTTTGGTTGTACGGATGTTAAATTTTGGTTGGTTGGATGTTGGATTTTGAATTAGGTTGGTTGGACTTTGGATTTGGGTTGGTTTGATGTTGAATTTTGGTTGGTTGGTTGTTGGATTTTGGTTGTATGGACGTTCGATTTTGGTTGTATGGATGTTGAATTTTAGTTGGTTGGATGTTGAATTTTGGTTGTTAAGTTATTAAATTTTGTTTGTTTGGACGTTGTATTGTGGTTGTGTGGACGTTGAAATGTGATATCTAATCGACGTCAGAATGTGACGTCTAATTGATATCATAAACATATATCAGTACAACGTCAGATTTGGCCATTGTTACAACGTAAAATTTTGACGTCAAAACAAGTTGCAAATACAACCAAAATTCAAGATCAGACGCCTATTCAACGTCAGTCTAACGTTAAATGTTTGCTAGGCAATGCTCTCTTTGAATGGAGCATTTTGGTTGTATAAATGCCAAAGTGTCTACTTTAAATTTGTTTGGTATAATTAAGTTTTGTCCAGGCTACCGACTACTTTTGTCGTTTGTTGATAAATTTAGCAAACAGTTTGGACCCAGATCAGGACCGATAGTTCATATCGTTTGACACGCAGATTGTATTCCTGAACTAATTTTTGGAAAATTTATCTTTGAAAAAAAGTCAGCCGACGACGACAAAAGCATAAAAGCTACCCAGCATGCATAGAGTTAAGAATATGTGATGCTGGTATATTAAAGTACATTGTGTAATTTCAGGGAAAATATGCCTCGTTTGTTCTCGTGGGTCTTCTTTAACCCATTTAAGCCGAATGGAATTTCCCTCTCTTATCAATTGGTCTCGTCCATTTTCGTTTTAAGGTTTGTTAGGTGGTATTTTTCATTTTTATTCAAATTTTAATAGAAACTTCTGTAAGCAAACAGTGGAGAACCTTATCAGACGCCACAATACGCGGCGTCTGATTTGGTTTGCACTGACAAAGAGGACGCTAGGCTTATATGGGCTATATACTCGTCCTCACCGAGATCATAGAATTGTGCAATAAATAAATCTCTCATTGGAAGCACGCTGTGTTTTCTAAATTCCTGACTTTAACTGTTATTCGAGCATTATTCTGTCTTAAAGTGAATGATTTATAAAAACATCTCTAAATAAAACGAAACAGAAAAGATCAATAAGGAATGGGAATTTAGTTTCATTGTGATGAGCATCTAAAGATTGAATAAACTAGAATATGTTTTCTCTTTTTGTGTGTCTATAGTTTGTTTGGTAAGCGCATCGTATCATAAAAGTATAAAATGTCCTCTTTTATGGTTTCCTTCAATACTTAAAGGAGACTCTTTTATAAACAGTGTTAGATAAGTCACACTCTGTTACCATTTTACCATGCATCATACAAAAAAAAAACAAAAAAAAAAACAACAATGCGAGGCGTGCCCCCTCACCCATTTAAGTGCTTGAGTGCTTAAACTCTGTGCCTACCAGTGACGTCTACTGTCTATCTGCAGACAGATCTTGATCAAAACTGTTCGAAACTCTGGTGATATTCCTGTAATAAGTTGGATTTTGATTGTATGGATGTTGATGAAAACTTTCAGTGTGAAGTAACTTTTATGTAAAATTTTAAAAAAGAAGAACTGTGTTCCATTTGAGGTGCAATATACCAGTAGTATAAGTAGTAGTAGTACAGCATATTAATTAACTACACTGCAACGATTTCCTGTACTGAACGAAAGTCAATGAACAACAATAGTTGTCTCCGGTCAGCTGTTTTATGACACAGACACATTTGACTGTAAAATTAAGTACATATATCACAATGGTCAACTTCTTTATCTGAATTTACAATTTTCTGTGCATTACATGAGCTGCGACTGCGTATACACAAGGAAACAAAGCACCTCTACGTCAAAATGTAGATTTGATTTTTTTTTCATTTTTAAATCTAGGGACTTAAAATTACTGCCGATGTAAGGGCAACTGAGTGTGGCGTATTTTAACGCATATGTCGCATTCTACGATCGTTGAACAACTATAAAATTAATAGAAAGTATGTCTCGTGCCTGTTTGGCTGTCGTCAATCCGCCATTGTTCTAGAAGCCTGTGCGTTCCATTTGAGAACCCTAAGCGTTTCGCGAGAACCCTATGCGTTTCCGTTGACCAGTGTGTATATAGGATCTTACACGAGTGATCATTCATATGAAATTTATTAAACGCGCCTTTGGCGATTTTAATTACGAGTGTAAGATTCTGTTTATCATATGACCTTTTAAATAGCATCATATTTGCCGTGTTAAAGGTCAAAGGACAGCTGTTTTGGTCCGATGTCGAATGCCCCGCCCAGTGTAGCTGACTTTGGACCTGAAACTGGGCCAATATGCTCGGCCCGGACCAATACAGCTGGCTGAAGATCTGCAACAAATCACTCTGATTAATAACATAATTGTGCAGGGAAGTAGCAGTAGATAGTGGATCCAAAACCTTATTGAAGACTGAATAAACATGCCTTGTGTTCTATTCAGTCAATGGCACGACAACACACTATCTTTGCACGCACATTAGATTAAACAGAACACGTTTTATATTTATAATTAATCGCTTTCTCTTTCGATGTAAATAATTTGTCTTCTTAATAATTAGTAATTTTATCCCATCTTCGGTTTATTGAATTGATTTAATTGTTAAAGTGCCATTGACAAATACAATGGTTTTCTATTAAATATAGCACGTTGACTGATGATTTCTGTAACGCAGAATGGCAGCCCATTTGTAAATACCATCAATAGTTTAAACATATTTTATTGCCAAATTTTTATACAGCAATGGGGTTGGGTCACAATACCATCAATAAACACTACCTTAAATCATATTGGGTTTTCTACGGATAAAGGTTGATCTTTTTTCTAGTATTCTTATTTGTCAATATCGATTGTTGCTTAGATGCTCATTCGAAGCGCCTATATAGCTTCCAATGAGTAAACACATATTTTTTGAAATGAGCAAAAAACGTTACAGATACGCCTCTTTACTCGCATAGTCATTAAAGATATAACAATGTAAGAAAACGGCTTCGGGCATGCCCCAGTCATATACTTTAACATATCCATGGTGCTTAAATGATTGAGCCGCAACATGAAATTTCCAACAATGTGGTATGTGCGACCAGCAAAGGCTCAGACCAGCCTGCGCATACGCGAAGTCTGATCAGAGCCTTTGCTAGTCGCTTGAATATTCTACGACTGTAAAGCTACTGACTGAACAGCATTTGAAGTTTCTAAGCTTAAAAGGAGGCTGCACAGGGTCGTCTGAGTCTTTTCACGTCAAAATGCCACATTGTTGGAAATTTCATGATGACGGGTTTGGCATATGGACTGGGTCCCTACAATCTTTGCAGGAGTTTGCACGATATGCAAACAACATTCATAGCAGCATACAGATTGAGCTTCGTTACAGTCAAGAAAAAATAGAATTTCTGGATACTTGGGTGAAGCTGGAAAACAGTCGAGTCTACACTGATCTGTACAAGAAGCCATCTGATAAACAACTATACCTCAAAAAAAGTTCCTGCCACCCTTCTCATACCAAGACTGGGCTAGCTTATGGGTTGGCATTAAGAATCAGGCGGATTTGTGAGAAAGATGAAGATTACTCCAGACATAGGAAAGAACTAAAAGGTCAAATGAGAAAGAGAGGATATGCTGGGAAATTTGTCGAAAGACAGCTTCAAAGGGTGGATAATCAGAAAAGGGAGGCATTGCTGCAACCCACGCATAAGTCAGGGAAGAAAGGTAGGGTACCTTTGGTAATGACATTTTCCAAGCTCCTGCCAGACATCAGAGGTATCCTGCAAAAGCATTCTCAAACTCTTTACAGGTCAGACAGGCTGAAGGAAGTATTCCAAGAACTTCCCATGTTGGCATACAGGAGAGATAAGAATCTATGTGACATCCTGGTCCATAGTAAAACTGCTAGGCTTACCAATACTGGTGGAGGAGAAGATCAATGCAATTGTAGAGTGTGTCAGGCGGTTGAGAAGGGGGAGGTCTATGATGTAGCTGGGAACAAGGCGTACAGTACAATTCCAAATCCAAAATGCACATTACGGAATGTGGTGTATGCTCTCCCGTGTGACAGATGCAAGATGACAGTCTATGTTGGAGAGACAGAGAGATCTGTGAAAGAACGGGTTAGCGAGCATATGAGGGATATTAAGAATCAAGCAGAGAAGCCAATAATGAGACACTTCAGTGGCCATAAAGTAGATGATATGCATTTTGTGGTCTTGCAGAGCTTGGGTAGAGAGGGCAGGGCTTACAGGCAGTTGGTAGAAGAGAAATGGATAATTAGACTGGGAACAAAGACCCCATTTGGGTGCAATGTGCAATTGAACTTCTAACTCATATCAGTGGTCCTGCGCAATAATCAGCATTTAATGTGGATCCTTATCATTCCACTCTGGATGTTGATTAGATTAAATATATATAGATCGGCCCCCTTTTGCCTATTGCTTACCCCCCTTTTTTTTTTTTTTTCAAACAGTTTAGGTCCAGATCAGATCAACAGAATGCCACTTCTGATCTGTATCTAGGCAGTTTGTCACATATTGGAACTGAACTAGGTCTGATCTATTTATATTATTTAGGTCTCTAGGATGGTTGAAATAACACTTAGTGGTAGTAATGGTGTAAATATTTATCCCTTTGTTTACTAGTGTATTCTTCCTTCTGGTTTGATATTATGAACCTGGGATAGTACATTGTGCATGTCCAGTGGTGTCCGGTTGTAGATGTAATTTAATTTAGGTCCCAAGATTATAGTGTATACCTGAAAATTAATTTTTTCTTATTTCTGTACCATAACATATGTTGTGGGTACTCATAAGAACCGTCTTTATGAGATGGCTCTTTTGAGCACCCACAACGCATGTCTTAACTAATGGATAAGAAAATAACCGCATTTTTACGCTTAAATTGTTTGCTTAACTAGTCCTATGTATATCAATTAAATAAAAATTTTATTTTTTTTTTGTCTGGGGATCTTTTTCATCTTAACATTCAGTGTGGACCCTGATGAAGTGCCGCATTATGCAACATTTCATTTGGGTCTTAACTGTTTGTATATGTGGCCGTTTGGGGGTCTCCTGTAAGCAAAGGGCTAAAAGTGGTAGCGTCCCATTTTGGATGATTCCTTTGGATCAAAAAATTTAATTTCAAACGGTTTGGATCCAGATCAGGCTCAACTAAATGTAAGGCCTTATCATGATCCAAGCTTTTTGACTTTTTGTGCTTGACAAGTAATAGATGTATATTATTTAGATGAGAGCAGTGCAGCAATTTATTACTCTATAATGCTTGTAATAAAAATTTTATATTATTATTATTATTATTATTATTATTATTATTATTATTATTATTATTTATTTTTATTTTATTATTATTATTATTACTATCATTATTATTATTATTATTATTATTATTATTATTATTATTATTAAATACTCATTTTTAAATATTGTTTAATTAATTTATTATTTATTTATTTATTATTATTATTTTAGTTTATGCATTTGTCCAGGTGTTAGGGGTGTGAATTTGTCTGGTAAGTGATATGACGTCATTTGGTGCTTATGCATCAGGACGTTTCGTTTTGGCGTACTGGAAGTGACGTCATATTGCCCATGACAATATCATAACATTATTTATATTTACTGGTTGGCTAAGACAATGGAGATGTAGCTCACAGCATTATTTCAGTTATTTGTTTCTTGATAAAGGCCAAGTGGCCGAAAATTTGAAACAGAGTAAATATAGTGTTTTAGTGTTATTAAATTCCCTTTGGAATTTTTATTGAGATATTCAGTGTTATGTAAATATATGTTGTAACACACCCCACTCCCTCGCCTTGTTGGTGTTTTCAAGAAGAGAATGCACATTGTGATAAAAGTAAGGAAGAAGGAAAAGACCAGGAATCGACACAATAGTGATACAGTCCTTTTCAAACATTATTTGCCAAACAGCACAAACGTCCCACCTTTTATTAGGTTAGTAACATGATTTGACATGATACTAAGCTATTGCCAAGGGCTAGAATGAAAGATGTCGCCGTGGGGAAACATTAAACATGTCCCTCTGACGTCAACGAAACACAGATTTATTTGAAAATCCAAAAATAGCGATGAAATTAACCGATTTATTCTCTTGTCTAATGGCATATTACTAGGGCAAAGCTAGTGCTTACTCAATGCCACCGCAAATAAACGTGCTACATGTAAGTATTTTCCAGACAAACTCACATGACATTGCCCTTAATGTATAAATAGATTAAAGTGAGCTGGCGCGGTATAATGTAAGAATCACCAGCCAAAAGGCTCGATTAATTACGTGATTCGTGTTACAGTTGTAATAACTATAATTGTTAATCTGAACTTAAACTTTTATACTGAATTACACGATGTTTATTTTAACAACTACCCATATGAGAAAAACAACTACATGGCAACTTCTTCTTCTTCTTTTCTTCGTAAGTTCTGCCTTTAGGAGAGGCACACCCGGGGTTCCGGTGGATTTTTTTATGTTAAAACTTGAAGTAAAAAAAATCTTGAATCGGTGCCGCCCATCACATGTTGACGCAACGTTGTGAGGTCGCAGTGCATTAACGTGTGTAACTCCATTACAGAAGATTATGTAACAGTTAATTCCCTTCATTACATGGAAATTAACATTAATTCTAATTTTGTTATTTGTTTTGTTGTTGGAAAACACGATTTTTTTATTTTACGAAAAATAAATGCGTGCAAAGAACTCAGTAATTAGAAATAAGAAAAGCCCGACCATCAATTTAAGTATAAAGATAAATTAGAAATTGAAACGCCTGAATAGCATTTTCTTGCACACCGGATAAGGATATCTGAGACTTTACCCTGGAAAAGAAAATTTTATATTACCCATGCTATCTATCTACCCAAGACGTCAGGTAATGTCATCATGTGAATTGCATCTTAGCGTATTCATGTATTCACGGACTTTGGAAGCTTATTTTAAAATAAATAAATAAATAAAAAACAGTGGTGAGCAAGAAAAAGAATCCATTATTCGTGTGAGGGTAGGGTAGAAAAATCCATCCCTCGGGATCACCGTTTTCATCACTCAGATAGCCTCGTGATGCCAAACGTCAATCCTCGGCAAGGATTTTTCTATCCTACCCTCACACTCATGATAGATTCTTATACTCCGTAACTAGTTCTTGATTCCCTCTCAGTTTCCCATTTCTTATGTCCATTCTCCATGTTTTTGCTTGACCCCTGGTTAAACCTGCTGCCTCTTTCCACCGTCTTCTCTCTTGTGTTCTATGCCCCCCTTTTGTCTCCCTTCTCTCTGTCTCGCTCGTTGTCCTTTGCTTGCTGTCTCATATCTCTTTTTATTCCTGTTTAGGGTAAATTGCTGTCAATGCCTTTGTTACTAAAGCAACCATTTTTCTTTTCCATTCCTTGATAATTGTTTCTCAATATGCATTTTCAGTTCGTGTCACCTTCCTTTGATTCAAATTTCTTTTCTGTCTCTACCTCTGATGCGCACCTGTACTTTAGTTGACCTATATAAGGCTTCTTCGAAATGAACGTTTCTTTAACACAAAACTTTGAATTGTACACCTCTTAAACTCGAAATTTAGGCTACACTTTTATCATATTTCTTGACAAAGTCTTGGCTGAACGTTTGTTTCTCATATTTGATATCTACTTCAATAAATCTTTGCACAGAAGGTCATATATGTATTTACAAGTACACTCAGTGCTACTAAAACCAAAATCAAATTCAGCAGAGTTATTTCTATTCACCCTTAATTTAGATAAGCAGTCCAAAGAGGAACCCTTAGGTAAACTATCCTAATTACTCAGTGACATTTGCTCTCTCCATGTATTCTTAACTGTCTGGGCATGATGTTATATAAATGTCTGAAAGAACCACAAAATGACACCTCAGAGTTTTATCATTTGCATTCAATCGATTTTTCCACCTTTTATAAAATGCATATGGACTCATTTTCCAGCCTCCACTACTGACTCCAATACCTCCTTGATTATAACTCGCTCTCATCTTATGAAATTGATATTTTTTATTCTTGAAGGTACGTGGCAAAACTAAGACATCCTCATTTTTCACCATATTTCTCAGTTGTAATTCCCTTTGTTTCTCTAATGATAATTGCTCACCTTTAAATTTCTTAAGTGATAATTTAGCTTCGTCATACATACGTTTTCGATCTCCGTTCATACCAGTTAACACTAAAAGTTTGGCTTTGTTTTGTTTGTTTTTACATTCCAGTCAGCAGCTATGGTTATGTCGGGACAGTCAGTTCACATAACCACACTTTTCCCCGGACAAACTTGACTAAGCGGTTAATCAGTACTTTGTGCACATATGTTTGCTTGTAACTGACAACAACCCATCTTGAATCAGCGGAAAGGAGGAAAATGGCCATAGCAACCTTACTGACATTTATTCTTGCTTTCTGGGATAATTTAAAAGCCCGAATTTTTGAAAGCAAAATTATAATTTTCTTTTCAATTTTTTCTATATTTTGAATCAAAGTTTGCTATAAAATCATGGTTTGTCTGCCCCTCACTCCTATAGTAAGTTTTACAATTCGTAAATCTTTCAAAATTGTCACTGAGATCATCCTTTGCCAAATGTTTATTATAAAAATGTAACCAGCAAGTTAAGTTCATTTTCTTTCGGCAGCTCCTCTTGTGGTAATTCACTAATTGTTCAAACTCTTTGCCTCTAATTTGGAAGGGACATTGCTACCGTTATATCTTGTGTTCTTGAATTTAAAGTGGTTATCTTTCATCACTGTTCATAACTTTTGTCTTTTTTAAGCTGGGGGAAGTAATTGTTATCCTTGTCATCCTCATTTTCCATTACTCTTCTAATCACTGCTTATCTGTCTTAAGTTTCTAATTCCTGTAACGTCGCCATTCCTCATTATGCTGAGCAAAACTGTAGTTCAAAGGCATTTCCACAAGCTTGAAACTACAGCATTATCTAGCAACTGGTTTAATTATGTATATGAGCAAGTTCCATCAATATTACAGAAAGTTCCACTTATATTCCAGACATTTCAACCAATAGTCTAGCAAGTTCCACCAATATTCCAGCAAGATCCACCTTTATTGCAGCCAGTTCCACCAATAGTCCAGCTAATCCAACAACTACCAGTTGTAAATGATTTTCAACATAATTTACCAACCAACTAATTGCATTGGTACATGCTACGCCCTCTAACCCACACTAAAAGATCCTTATATTTGCTTTGCTACCATATGTTTATATCAACGGAACATTTTATTCGGAATTATATGATGTTTATTATTGCAAGTACACATACAAGAAAATCACTAAAACTAGAGTCAATATATGGCAACGTTGTTATCATGACGTCATGACGTCACATTACCTCCATTAAATAAAAATATTAAACAGTTATTCCCTTCATTAAAGGAAAATTAACAACTGTATATACCAAATAGACAAACATTAGGCGTATCCGCCTGCCTTAGAAGAAAGTCATTGTAATGGCGGGTTTCAGGATTCTTAAGGTAGACATTTCTAAGTAATAAATTTAAGCTTATTCAACATGATAAAATGCATGGGTTACATGGTTTTATCATGGAAACTGTACATGTATTTAGAAATGCAAAAATGTGTGAAATCGTACTAATAGAGGTCACTTACATGTACTCCAGAAGAGTGTCTGGACTAAACAATTTTATCTAAAGTGTAAATTCGGTCGATTTAGGACAAGTTGACAGTCTTGGCTTTTTTGGTATTCATTACTGTCTGCAGTGTTTAATTGTGATATTTCCTGATCATATGTTCTTACTTTTTGCTTGTTCAGTTACTCACTTCTAGGGGTCTGAAACGATCAGATAGGCAGATGATAATATTTTGATAGTCTGTGAAATGAACAAAAATGATCACAGAGGTGTTTTCATATTATTTTCATATAAAATGGATGCATATTAAGGTAAGCTGCGATGACATCGCGAAAACACAAAATTAGTTTGTTTTTGTTTGGTTTGATTTTTACGCCCCAGTCAACAATATTAGCCATGTCGGGATGGGTCTCCGTAGGCTGAACCAGTACTAAGCAGCGGATAAAGTGTCTTGCTTAAAGCTGCATAATCTGTAACTTTTGATATTTTCATTTTGAAAATAATGTTTCTATTTTTCAAGAACACATTAAAAATACTAAAATTAAGGTATACATTTTACCTTTTTCGTAATAATTAACAAATTATTAGTGCCAAAACAACAGCATTTGTGTTAGAAATTAACTGTCTAGAATTATTGGAGGGACGCAAATAATTACAAACAAGAGAAAATACACCTGTTTTTATAAAATAATTCACTTTTCTATGCAGTTTTCACCTGTAGAAATTAGATTTATTCTGACAACATAACTTTATTCTACTTTTACAAATGATTTAAAAAGAAAATAATTTTTTTCGAAAAATGTTCATAGTTACAGAGTAAGCAGCTTTAAGGACACAGCACAGTGACTCCGCCGGCGGTGAGGCTCGAACCAGCAACCCTTCGATCCCCAGTCTAACGCCCAACCAACTTAACCACCACGCTCCGGACACTAAGTTAGGGTTCTCCTTCCTAACGGTTTGCTGGTGGCAATCGTAGCAAGAAGAGTAATTGCGATGAACGAGATTATAAACCTTTTTTACTTTCTCAACTCAACTGAGTATGAAATTAAGCTGCTCATAAATGTTCAAATGCAGTTGTTGGCATTTCAACCTTTGTTTAGTCTTTATGTGCATTTGATCCCGGTCCGGTCCCATACTTTCGTGCAGACTAATCATGAAAGAATTTCTACGGTCATTCTCCTCCCTTCCGCTGAATCATTCAAGAAGGGTTGTTGTCAGTTACAAGCGAAAGTATGTGCACGAAGTACCGATTAATTGCTTGTTCAAGCTTACCCAGGTAAAATGTGGTTAGGTGAACTGACCGTCCCGCCATGACCATAGCTGTTGACTTGGGACGTAAAGCAACACAACAAACATACTAAACAAACATTTGAAATATTATGCTCAGTTGGGTCGATCATGAATTTGTCGAGGCCGGGATTGCTGAAGATCGGAGATTACGGCCCATCAGGTTGAGGCAATTCGGTGCATGGCAATAGATGATAGACACGTGGCCATAACATCTTAAAAATAAGCAACACTCTTCTTTACAGTGGACTATGGCGACCCTTAACATGGGCCATACACAAAATGTTACAGAAAATCAGGAAATAAAATTTTGAAATTAACGCTTATCAAATACCACGTCCATTGTTTTTGTCTCTTTCTATTAATCATTATTGAAATGGCTATCGCTATATGGCACATTGTGTATTATTAAATGGCAGCTATATCACCAAATGACCTGCAGTAAAACCAGTGTAAAACAGCCAATCTCAAAAATACCACAAATTGGTTTTCAATACCAATTATCGCTTCATGCAGGTCAAAGTACATGTATTGCAGATTGCTCCAAGGGGAGCACTCTGCAATACGTTCGACCTTCATTAAGCTAACAATTGTCATTAAGATCTTTGTTTTGTCTGTTTTTGAGTGGCCGTTTTACACAGGCTTTACTGTATTTGCTATGCTGGTAATACAGGTTTAGTTCTTTCATTTTTTTAATCTCCAAAGACAGGGATTTCGCTACTTGTCATATGGAGAGCTTGCAACACTACAAAACCCGATTGTCTTTGCTCAGTTTCGCGCTATATTTAGGCGATGTTTCTGAGAACTTTTCCCAGTATTTCGTTTCTAAGACGATAGATTTTCTCAATATTAAGCGGTCCCTATGGAGCCGTCTTGCAGAATAAATACACAGCAATATATGGGTTTCTTGTAAGTGTTTCGTATGAACGCATTTGCTTTATCTTCCCTTCGGGACAGTGGTTTTAAATTTGGTTAAGTCACGCAAAGAAAGAAAATAAGGAGAACCTAAAATAATTAATATGTTTGCCTAGTTTTTAAAGGCACTATATATCAGCTACAACAATAAATAAAAAGATAAATATAGAAATCCATTTACCATGATTATTTGGTGGAAAAGTTAACAAAGAGCGATACGGAAAGCTGGAAACCATTTTTGTGCAACTTCGCAGTTTTAAATTTAAATTTCAGATTAACTTCTTGAAATAACATATCTTGAATTTTCAAATATGTAACTTAAAAGAAGGTGATTATGATCAGCAAATGCCATAATTACACACAGTAGACCGACACATGGCACTGTGAGGAAAACGTGAATAATAACAACACCAATATGACTTGAGGAAGACAACATCAACCAGCCCCCACCTTTCCTCAGCGAAATAGAAAGGACACAACATACCGCATAACAAATCAAAGGCCCAACACACCTCGCGCCCCTAACAATGGCAGCAAAATAAACAATGAATCAACAACAACGGAACCTCCGCCTCACAACAGACAGCAGCCGAAACCACAAAGGGTGGGGTGCTTAAATTAATTTTACTGGCAACACCAATGCCATGGATTCTGCTGTTGTAAATGTCATAAAATTTGAATAGGTCGCGTGAAGGCTATGTGCGGATTCAGAAAGCTTTGTCCGAGAGGGTCCAACTTTGACAAGGTTCTATTTTTTATTTGATGAGGGGAGGGAAGATCCATATACCATATGAACGCCATTTAAATGATATATCTTATTGTTTTCTTTTTATTATTTTATATCAATACTATCTTGTAGTTGATAGTGAATGACTAGCAGTATCATGCTAACTCCTTTAGGCACATTTTACTGTTAAAAACGTTACTTTCTTTTACGACCGTGCTCTTTTTGGTATCTCTTTCAACCAGCTTTACATGCCATATGGTCGGGATATCACCATGTGTGATTAGGTGAATTATGTCTTTGAGAGCGGTTTCTGTGAGAGTCTTTCAGGTGTCAGCATGTCTGTTTGTGTTTTTCTGACACATACCTGGCGGAAATTTCGATGGTATGATTCCTCTGCTATGGACTGGTCTCCGTCTAGCAGAAACATAGTTTTCAACCCGTATTTTCTAATCGGTACTTGTTCAATGTGAAAAGTCTTTTTGCTGATAATTCAATGGGTTAACCAAGTACCCTTTCCACATAATAAATATCAATTTCTTTGAAATTTTAATCTGGCCATTTTTATGGGCAATTCTTCATTAAGACTGTTCGGGGTCCTTTCCAAATACAATTTTATTTCTTTCTCTGAAGAACGTTTTGAACTAAAAAAACAGCGTAGACCCTGATGAAATACCGCATCGTGCGGTATTCATCTGGATCTTCACTGTTTGCTAAATTGCTCATTAGGAGATACTAGTATATAAAGGGTTAAATCATCAAACAGCGGACATTTCTTCGAGACATAGATATGTGATTTTCTTTGAGCATGCGCAGATCCAGAATGTTTTGTAAGAGGGGTCCAAGTTTGACGGGTTTTTTTTAATTTGATAAGGGGAGGGAGAATTCAAGTACCACTTTAAGCGGACCATTATCGGCTCGCCAGCGAAACGCCATTTAATGGCGTTCACTGGCGTGCTGATGATGGCCCAGTATTGAATGCTGGCCTGGTAACTTTACGAATTTTCAGGGGATCCGAACCTGTATTGCTAGAAACCCTATTTTTTGTGATTTTTCAGGGGGGAGGGGGTCTTGACCCCCCTGCCTCCCTCTCTGGATCCGCGCATAATCTGACTTCTTTGAGACATCTAAATGTAATTCATTTCTCAATAAACTGACTATGGTCAGTAATTGCTGGCGTTAGAATACCTCTTGAGGTCTGGGGCGCAGCATTAATTAACAATATCAGACGCATTTCCCCTGTTCCAGTCTGGAAAATATAACCAGCGCGTGATATTTATCTTAGATGTCAAAAAGACAAGAAGTAAGAGTACAACATTGCCATCCTCTTCAAAGGTGGCATTTATAATTGACTCAGTTTGCAACCTGTATGGTAGCACCGTCTAAGTGGTGTAGCACAAGATAGCCCTTTCTGTGAACATTACCTATATGTATTGTCTTATGGTGTCACAACACTAGGGAGCGCAGTGCCTCAGTGGTAGAGCGCTTGACTCGAGACCGAAGGGCCGCGGGTTCGAGCCTCACCGGCGTCACTGCGTTGTGGTCCTTTAGCAAGACACATTTATCCTAGCTTAGTACTGGTTCAACCCAGGAAGACCCGTCCCGCATAACTGAAAGATTGTTGAGTGGACGTAAAGAATTAAATCAAACAAAAAACAAAAGTGTCACAACACTAAATTGGCCCGCCCAGCTAATATACCATAACTTCTGTTTGAAACAGCTTTTAAATGGCTTCTGTACTTTCAGTCAGTACACGACAACCCACTTTAGTTAAGTGCTGAAAGATGGAAAACGTTTTTTTAATGTTTTTGTTTTTGTGTTTTTTGTGTTGTTTTTTTTTTGTGTCTTTTTTTTTGGAAAAGCTTGTGTATACTTCCTATCTATGAAGCAACAAAAAATCCTAACTTAATCATTTACAGCATATGTTTAAAACATGTCAGCTAATTCTTGGATGTATTGGCAAAGACCATCCTGGAAAGTGCAATATTATACCAAGGTATTACATATGTAATAGTTGTCCGCCTGTACGTGGAGATAATCCACGAGCTTTCGCGAGTTGTCATGTTTTGGTTGAGAAACAAGAAAAACGCATTTTAATAATGCATTCTTATCTAGAGTTCTGACTAAATGACGTGTACCATTCTGATCAGAGTTTGTGTTAAGTACATTAAGAACAATGTCTTAAGCTTTTTATTCAGCCCATTGGCTACTAAGATCAGACTGAATAGATGTCCAAGCTGATCTACGTCTTCGCTTGGCGAGGATTCAATTATGTTTATTCTGTCATACACTAGCTCAAAGACATGATAAGACACAATCTAGCTGGTTCATGGTGCCAATTGACACTTCTGAAGCCTTAAGCTGAAATGTTATTGATTTGCTTTTCACCGAAATAGAAAGTTGTTTATAAAATTGGGTCATTTTACAAACTGACTTGCCTCATGAAGAAGTAAACTCATTCAATATAAATTTGAGCCGCGACATGAGATTTCCAACAAAGTGGTATGTACGACCAGCAAAGGCTCAGACCAGACTGCGCATACGCGCAATTTGATCAGAGCCTTTGCTAGTCGCTTGATTATTCTATGAATACATTTGTATGAAGCTACTGACTGAACATTATTTGGAGTTTCTAAGCTTAAAATGGGGCTGCACAGGCTCGTCTGAGTCTACACTGGTCAAGATGCCACATTGTTGGAAATCACATGTCGCGGCTCATTTCATCTTTAAACGGTCACCTCTTTTCTCTATCAGTATGTTCAGGACCGGGCTGATAGAGTCGTTACGTCGCTTCCGACCATCATGACGTCAGTAAATACACCTGCTCAAAACATACTTACTGATCTTGTCATATATGTTAAATGTTGCGTTTTCACTTGAAGGTACCAACGTTTTGTCAATTATATCAAACAAGACCATTTGTTCTAGTCACTTTATTTGATTCATGTTCTTAATCCAAGCATCAAAGTGGCTGAAGGTTAGTTTGACATGATCCAATATTATGGAAAGTAAAACATAAGCAAGCTTGTATCCTTGCACCCTTTCATTTATTCAAACAACTGGCTGAGAGAGAAAGAGAGAGCGAGATAGAGAGACAATTAGAGAGAGAGAGAGAGAGAGAGAGAGGCCGACAGACAGAGAGAAAGAGAGAGAGAGAGAGACAGACAGACAGACAGACAGACAGACAGACAGACCTCTGTTGAAGAAGAGCACAGTAGCGGGTTCGTTGGTAATTTTACGCTTAATAAGTTAGCTTAAATCACGGGTGGTAAACCTAGGAACTACCACGAAATTGTGTTAACGTAAATTTGTTCCCAAGCCACATCCGGGACACGTCGTGGTAGTTTCCAGGCCGAAAATTGGATAAAGAAAGGTTGGTGTCACGTTCATTTTTGTTTTATTTTACAACTAAGAACATACAATGGTGAAATCCGACAATGCAGTTCCGTGTAAATGTGTTTCAGCGTCCCCTCTAGCCCAAAATTTTGTATGAAAAGTTATTTTCTTTCTTTTTCATTCGTGTTTCCCCACTGAGCATCGGACCAATTTTCCCCAAAGTTCGAAAGATTTTAGCCCATATCTGTCAAATTAAATGGAATTTGATACCATTTGACGATGAAAATGATTAAAAGACCCTCAATAAACGTTCCTACACAGAAAAAACATCTGAGTATTTACTCGTAAACGATTCATGCCCAGTTCGTCCTGTGTGGTAGTTTCCAGCTCATCGTGGTAGTTAAAATGCTATTGTGGTAGTTTCCAAGACTTTGTAGGATACGTTTCTAAAGTGGTACAAAACATTTTAGTGGTTGCTTGTTTTGCATGACAACCCTCGAATTCGTCAATTAATTGCCACGGTAAACAATTAAATCACATTTTAACTCCATGAAGAAGCAAAGCTGAAGACTCAACATATTCGATGTAATGCGTGACAGGTGGAGATCATGTCCTGGACTACCAAACAACATCTCTTGAAATCTAAAGCAAAAGAAGGTCATCAGTTGAGTTCCGGTGGACCAAGCAACAGAAAAAAAAATCATATTAATTATTTCGTCACTCGCTACGTTGTTCCATGTTCAGTCAACTTTAAGATAAAATGGCAGGCTAAGACTACTGGCCCAGAGTATCGTTAGTACTTGCGCTTCAGAAAAAAGAGGAATTTCCTTGGGTTGGGTCACTTTTGATATACATGTGAGTGCGACTATGAACGGGCATGTTATTTGATAATTAAAAAGCATAGTTATTCAAAAACAAAATATGTGAATATCCCTTCTTTTCATTCTTCTCATCATTCAATAGCCCACTAAATTTAAAATTCAGGCAGTCGACATTTGTTATCTGACAAAAGGTTGTTTGAAAAGGTCTCTGTAGGAATAAGAGGGGTATTCAAGGTTCAGTCCACACACCCTGTCTTTAAAAAATGAAGTAGCCACTGAATAGAAAACATCTGCTGATGCGAACTACTACTAAATTCCTACAAAGTCTTGGAAACTACCACAATAGCATTTTAACTACCACGATGACCTGGAAACTACCACGCAGGACGAGCGGGGCATAAATTGTTTACGAGTAAATGCTCAGATGTTTTTTTCTGTGTAGGAACGTTTATTGAGAGTCTTTTTATCATTTTCATCGTCAAATGATATCAAATTCCATTTAATTTGACAGATATGGGCTAAAATCTTTCGAACTTTGGAGAAAGTTGGTCCGATGCTCAGTGGGGAAACACGAATCAAAAGAAAGAAAATAACTTTTCATACAAAATTTTGGGCTAGAGGGGACGCTGAAACATATTTACACGGAACTGCATTGTCGGATTTCACCATTGTTTGTTCTTAGTTGTAAAATAAAACAAAAATGAACGTGACACCAACCTTTCTTTATCCAATTTTCGGCCTGGAAACTACCACGACGTGTCCCGGATGTGGCTTGGGAACAAATTTGCGTTAACACAATTTCGTGGTAGTTCCTAGGTTTACCACCCGTGTAAATGGCCCTATGAATATAGGTACTATTCTCTGAATTCAATAAGTACCAAATGTATGTATTTCCAAAAATCGAGGTCTGAATTTTCGAGATTTTACTGTATTGGTATTCAACCACAGACGTATTTATCCGACTCATTGTAATCTTTATTTACCAAAAAGCAAAGAACCCGTCTTAGTCAGATATATAACGCACACCAAATATCCCTTATATCAACATGAACCACTGGGCCATCAAAAATAGCTCTGCATCAATCAAAAGTTGTATTGAAGTCGTGCAATCGACATTGTTTTGTGAGACGATAAGACGCCAGACATTTTGTCTTTATTTCTATTTCTTGCAACCGGATTCTTCTTCAGAATCTATACAGACGGTACTTATGGCGATACTTATGACATAGGCGTGTATAAGCCCACTTGAGCCAATCTGGTTTTCACATCGATATCTATTGGAAGAGTCCAATTCCAATTTTAGGGTTGTAAAAAAGAGTGCTTAGGCTTTTAATGAAAACAATTTGACGAAATCGCTGCTCACAGAGTAGCAAGTAAAAGGGCTAAGCACAAAAAGCTTTATGTAGAATTTCCATTTTCGGTAAAGCTAAAAAAATGTAATGTTGAACATATCCACGTCGCGAACCGCTTTTCCCGCGAAATTCACTTCTTTCTACGTTCTAAATTGATTAATGGGCGGTATCCGTCTATTGCATAGATTTGCATTTCTATTCAAGTGTGGTCGTTAAAGCCTGATGTATACACGTTACCATTACTTTCAATAATGTTCTGACAACACGTTAGAGCATTAATTGCTTGAAATGCATGTGGTAATTCTATTTGTTGTTACAATAAGATAAGAAACCTATGAACAATATGTTCAAAATTGCGCAGTTTTCATATATATTTTTTTTTTTTCATTTCGTCCCATAATGTAAAAACATGGTCATCACGTGGAGCCAGATACGAGGGTCATCCAATAAAGAATGAGACTTTTTCTATAGCGCACTGAATTTACATGCTAGGCTTATGAAATCTTGTTCAAAGCCAACACATCTTTTTGGCTGTTTACGTGTACCATATTTGACGTGTTACGTAGTTCCAACTGTTGTTGCTAGGCAACATTAGAAGACTAGGCAAACATCCGTGGCCGGCTCAGTATAGATGGTCACTATGGCAACAGATTAAGATGTATACTTTATTTTTCTACTAGTACTTATATATGCTCATGCACTCAGTCTATAACCAATAGGGTAATGTAATGTTCTGGAGTTTTCAGCTGTTACCATGGAAACAAAGCTTAAAAAATCAAGATTTTAAGAAATTTCGCTGACCTCGTGACTTTAAAAGTTAATATCAAATAGTCGAAGGCAATTAAAGTGAACAGGGTTCTGTTCATGTATACTTAATAACGATCAGCTGCACATAACCATACATTTGATATGATATCCTTCTCTTATATAGTTACCATGGCAACGCAAATTAATGTGTTTATTAAAAATCGAGTAAATTGGTTGCTAGGCAACCAAAATAAAGGATATGCATATTTAGTTCTTCTTTTATAACATTTTATGTAACACTAAGATTGTTCAGCAGTATAATTGATATCAA
Organism: Loripinus fragilis; assembly: GCA_964019695.1. NCBI lineage: Eukaryota > Metazoa > Mollusca > Bivalvia > Lucinida > Lucinidae > Loripinus > Loripinus fragilis. The sequence goes on along the minus strand of OZ026517.1, from coordinate 5,749,055 downwards.
GAGGTTTAATGATATCAAGAGGTTTAATGATATCAATGTTCGAAAACAAAAGACTTTGAAAGATGGTGGGTATGCAAAAAATAATATAAACGTGGTCATGAGCCTTCAAGCCCTTCCACAAAACATTCCGTTACTATGGCAACTGATCAATCACAAATATATTGTTTCTATTTCTGAATTGCCAAGATGTCATACTATTATTATGGTGAATTTTAACTAAATGCATACACAGGTTTTTATACTATGAAGAAAGTCTCATTCTTTATTGGATGACCCTCGTACTAGTTTAATCCACTTCTACACTCTTTGTACGAGCGGGGTATACTCAGGCTCCAAAACTGTTTTCCTGCTCAACTTTACTGAGCATGAAATGTATTATGCTATCAAATGTTAAAATGCCTATAAGTGTTGGCATTTTAACATTTATTAGCACGATAAATAAAGCATTTGAGAGCTTGAAAGCAAGAAAAGCCATTTATTTTTCAGCATGATTTGTTTTTTTGAGCAGTTGCAATTTCATATTCAGAGCATGAAAACAGTTTATAACCTCAGGGCATTATATTTCGTCTGAGCTATCACTGATCGTCTGTGCAGTAGGTACAAAAGTTTCATTGGCTGGCACATGTTTACCATCAAGCAAAACATTTGAGCCACGACATGTGATTGCCAACAATGTGGCAATTTGACAAGTGTAGGCCTCTGCAGCCTCCTTTTAAGCTTAAAAACTCCAAATGGTGTTCAGTCAGTAGCTTAACAATTATAAAATACTCAAGCGACAAGCTTAGGCTCTGATCAGACTGCGCGTATGCGCAGGCTGATCTGAGGCGTTGCTGGTCGCACATACCACATTGTTTGAAATCTCATGTCGTGGTTCATTTTTGCTTTCTCTTACATCAAGTTCAGCAGAAGACAGTTGCAAAATCTATCAAAGGATTACTTCGAACTATATTTATCACTTTGTATGGGTTTAAGATTCTTCCGAAATCTGAAGTAAGCCCATCCTTATAGACTAAACGATAATAGATACAGCTTAAATGCTATAATAATATGCTCTACAAGTCTGCTGTATGCCATTATGTAAGACAAGAATGATGTAGTGTCAAAGAAAACTCATTTTAAGTGGGTTGAAGAAAAACAAACCTCTTCGGAGTGCAAACAGTTGAGAGGGACAAGGCTGCAATTTGTCACCTCACGAGGAAAATCCATCTTTAGAATGTGTTGGACCATCTATTCTGATTGTAGCCTTCCAGTATATTTTAATGGCGCTTCTTTTGTGGATTATTTTTGTTATCTATAGTTCATAAGTGTCTTTGGTATGCCGCCGTGTCTGTTCATTGCAGCTCATGTGATCACCTGCTGGGAAAGGGATAACCTCTTGACTCTCTTGTGTGTTGTGTTTCTTTGTGTTTTTGTTTCTTTCCCATATGGTGTCCTGGGTCAGGTGTGGTACTTGATTGTATCGATTCCTGATCTTTGCCTTCCTTTATACTTTGCTTAGATACAATGATGAGCAAGGATCCTAAAATTTTGGATGTAACGCGTCAGTATAGTTATTATACGGATATGAAGTAGTGAAACGAAAGTTATTCGCGCTGCTGAGAGTATGACAGTTATCCTAGGAAGCATCTTAAAGCGAGTCACAATCGGCTCCCCATTGAAACGCCTTTCGTTGGCTAGCCGATGCTGCAGGCCTTTGGTTAAGAGTGTGTAACTGAAAAATAATTTTCTTATTTCAGAAACAAAACACACGTTGTGGATACTCAAACAAACCCAAAACATATGCTGAAATTATGGGCAAGAAAATATTTACAATTTTACGCTGAAAAGTTTTGTTCAAAGGTTATGAGCATTGTCACTTTACGCGCCACGACACGGACTGGCGAAATACAGTGAGCCACTTTAGTTACGCACCATTTTTTCAGGCCCCACATTTTTTGACAAAATTACTGGAATCGAACATTCTCTATGATAATTTATTTATTGACATTTTATCTGTTTGATAACATCGAAAAAAAATTTTTGGAATCACTCATGCGGATCATTCTGCTACTCAAAGGCAATTTTGACAAATTTTGAAAAATGCACGTGCAAGCCGAACGTCTATTTTTTCTATTTTTGTTTTTTGCTTGGCATTATCCATGGTGATCGTTGTGACAGAAAAACACCAACAACAATTTATTTATTCAAGTAAAACCCCTTGTTTTGGTCGTTTAATTTAGTAACACCGTTACTTTTTGAAGAAATGCTCATTTTAACGTCATATTAACGTCAGTTACAATAATCAAACTAGGTTTTCTTTGCAGATTATTTTGTAATGAGTCACTTGTTGACATAGAAGTATCAAAGCACGGAAACATCTTATCATTGACACGTCTTATAGCCTTGGTAGTAGTGACGTCGTCACTAACGTCAACACCATGACGCCAATAAATCCATTAATTTTTTCACGAAAATTAACGGCGGATACATGGCTGTTTAAAATGAAATTATAAAAGAAGTATTTCGATAACTAGTTTACTCAGAATCATACGAAATTTTAACTAACTTAAAAAAAGTACTAAAACCAACTTTTTTCAAACCTTGGTCAGCTGGGAACCAAAATACTAAAACATTAAAAAAAAAACTATAAAGTTAACAATCACATACTAGTCTTAGATATTGCCAAGAATAAATCTGCTCTTATATCTGGCATAGCAGAAATTTTACCCTGAAAAAAGTGCAATGTGATCTGAGTTTCAATCGAGATAATGCAATGTGAAATGGTGTTTTGAGGGTAGTGCGCTTAAAAATCCATTTTCTCCTTCGTTTCTAATCTGATTACAATGAAACTTCAATGGCTAATGCAAATATAGATGGTCTTTATGTTGATAGTCTCAGAATAAAAATATCACATTTCTTTTTCGAGTAATTTTACATTTTATAAGTGGTGCGTAACTAAAGTGGCTCACTGTAACTCATGTTTCTTTTTATAAGATGCGTTGGCTTTTCAAATGTCTAATAAGTTATTTAGCATGTTGATCTTAATGTATACATGTAAGATGGTTGAAGAAATTTTTTGTTTGAATTGCAAGGGTGCTTGCAGCATGGACTGATAAAGTCCTGCAAACTTAAGCTAATATGTACATTCTAAAAATGTTAATTTTTAAAGATCAGAAAGTTTTGCATACAAGTGTCTAGACAATGTTAACAAGTGTGCAAAATTTGAGTCTAAAACACAATGTGGTTCAAGACCGGCCGGCCGGGCTGATGCTCAGAAAAACCTCGTCAATCAATTAAGGCTTTTACGCATACCTACGGAAGCCCTGGAGGGACATTTTAACTTATTAATTATCACTTATTACTTACTACTTATTACTTATCACTTATTACTTATTACTTACTACTTATCACTTATTACTTACTACTTATTACTTATCATATCACCGGGCCGCGTAGCGCAGTCAGTAACGTGTCTGGCAACAGATGTGAGTCTGATTGCAGATCCAGGGGTCGCAAGTTCGATCCCGGCCCGGTTCCATACTTTCGTGGAGATTGATCATGGAATAATTTCTACGGTCATCCTCCTCCCTTACGCTGAATCATTCAAGAAGGGTTGTTGTCAGTTACAAGTGAAATTATGTGCACGAAGTACGGGTTAACTGCTTGTTCGAGCTTGCCCAGGAAAATATGTGGTTAGGTGAACTGACCATAACGCAATGACAATAGCTGTTGACTTGGGACGTAAAGCAACAAAACAAACAAACAAGCAAACAAAACTTATCATATCATTATATCACCCGTATAATGGCGGGAAACTCCATTGTACATTCCATGTAATAGCGGTAAGCTGTAGTAGTAGCAGTAGCAGCAGCAGCAGTAGTAGTAGTAGTAGTAGTAGTAGCAGCAGTAAAAGTAGTAGTAGTAGTTAAATATTAGTGGTGGTAATGATTGTAGTAGTAGTAGTAGTAGTAGTAGTAGTAGTAGTAGTAGAAGTAGTAGCAGTAGTAGTAGTAGTAATAGTAGCAGTAGTTGTTGCAGTAGTAGTAGAAGTAGTAGTAGTAGTGGTACTTAGCAGTAGTAGAAGTTGTTGTTGTTGCAGTAGTAGTAGTATTAATATTAGTGGTGGTAATGATTCTAGTAGTAGTAGAAGTAGTTTGTTTGTTTGTTTGATTTGATTCTTTATGTCCCATCAACAATCTTTCAGTTAAAATGGGACGGGTCTTCCTGGGTTGAACCAGTACTAAGCTAGGATAAATGTGTCTTGCTCATGGAAAGCAACGCAGTGACGCTGGTGAGGCTCGAACCCGTGGCCCCTCGGTAACGAGTCAAGCACTCTACAAATGAGCCACTGCGCTCCCTAGTAGTAGTAGTAGTAGTAGTAGTAGTAGTAGTAGAAGTGGTGGTACTACTACTACTACTACTACTACTACTACTACTACTACTACTACTACTACCACTACTACTACCAAAAAAGTAGTAAGTAGTAACAAATAAGAAGTAAGTAATAACTAATAAGTAGTAAGTAATAACTAATAAGATAAGTAATAACAAATAAGTAGTAAGTAATAACAAATAAGTAGTAAGTAATAACTAATAAGTAGTAAGTAATAACTAATAAGTAGTAAGTAATAACAAATAAGTAGTAAGTAATAACAAATAAGTAGTAAGTAATAACTAATAAGTAGTAAGTAATAACAAATAAGTAGTAAGTAATAACTAATAAGTAGTAAGTAATAACTAATAAGTAGTAAGTAATAACAAATAAGTAGTAAGTAATAACAAATAAGTAGTAATAGTAGCTGTAGTACTTCGTCTACTACTACTACTACTACTACTACTACTACTACTACTACTACTACTACTACAATCATTACCACCACTTATATTACTACCCTGGAGCGCAATGGCTCAGTGGTAGAGTGCTCGCCTCGAGACCGAGAAGCCACGGGTTTGAGCCTCACAGGCGTCACTACGTTGTGGTCCTTGAGCAAGACCCAGGTATCCTAGCTTAGTACAGGTTCAACCAAGGAATACCCATCCCAATATAAACGAAAGATTGTTGATGGAACATTAAGAATCAAATTAAACAAATATATTACTACTTCTACTACTACTACAACAACAACAATAATCACTACCACCACTTATACTACTGCTGCTACTACTATAACTACAAGTACTACTACACTACTACTGCTGCTGCTACTATTACTACTACTGCTACTACTACTCCTACTACTCCTACTACTACAACACTACTACTGCTGCTGCTGCTGCTACTACTACTACTACTACTACTATTACTACTACTACTACTACAACAGCAACTACTACTACTACTACTACTACTACTACTACTACTACTACTACTACTACTACTACTACTACTACTTCTACTACGACTAGTACTTCTACAGCAAAACCAGCAACACCAACTACACATATACTACTACTACAACTACTACTACTACTACTACTACAACTACTACTACTACTACTACTACTACTACTACTACTACTACTACTACTACTACTACTACTACTATGACAGCGAAAACAGCAACATCCACTACAAATATACTGCTACTACAACTACTACTACTACTACTACTAAAGCTATGGCTGTTACAGGGAATTACCAAAGCCCTGGAGGGACATTTTTACTTATTACTTATCACTTATTACTTACTACTTATTACTTATCACTTATTACTTATTACTTATTACTTACTACTTATCACTTACTACTTATTACTTATCATATCACCGGGCCGCGTAGCGCAGTCAGTAACGTGTCTGGCAACAGATGCGAGTCTGATTGCAGATCCAGGGGTCGCAAGTTCGATCTCGGCTAGGTTCCATACTTTTGTGGAGATTGATCATGGAATAATTTCTACGGTCATTCTCCTCGTTTCCGCTGAATCATTCAAGAAGGGTTGTTATCAGTTACAAGCGAAAGTATGTGCACGAAGTACTGGTTAACTGCTTGTTCAAGCTTGCTTGTTCGAGCTTGCCCAGGAAAATATGTGGCTAGCTGAACTGACTATCCCGCCATGACAATAGCTGTTGACTTTGGACGTAAAGCAACAAAACAAACAAACAAGCAAACAAAACTTATCATATCATTATATCACCCATATAATGGCGGGAAACTCCATTGTACATTCCATGTAACAGCCGTAGCTGTAGTAGTAGTTGTAGTAGCAGTATATTTTTAGTGGATGTTGCTGTTTTCGCTGTCATAGTAGTAGTAGTAGTAGTAGTAGTAGAAGTAGTAGTAGTAGAAGTAGTTGTTTGTTTGTTTGTTTGTTTGATTTGATTCTTTACGTCCACTCAACAATCTTTCAGTTATGCGGGACGGGTCTTCCTGGGTTGAACCAGTACTAAGCTAGGATAAATGTGTCTTGCTCAAGGACCACAACGCAGTGACGCCGGTGAGGCTCGAACCCGCGGCCCTTCGGTCTCGAGTCAAGCACTCTACCACTGAGCCACTGCGCTCCCTAGAAGTAGTTGTAGTAGTAGTATATGTGTAGTTGGTGTTGCTGGTTTTGCTGTAGAAGTAGTAGTCGTAGTAGTATTAGTAGTAGTAGTAGTAGAAGTAGTAGTAGTAGTATTAGAAGTAGTAGTAGTAGAAGTAGTAGTAGTAGATGTTGTTGTTGTAGTAGTAGTAGTAGTAGTAGTAGTAGTAGTAGTAGTAGTAGTAGTAGTAGTAGTAGTAGCAGCAGCAGCAGCAGCAGTAGTAGTGTTGTTGTAGTAGTAGTAAAAGTAGTAGTAGTAGTAGTAGTAGTAGTAGTAGTAGTAGTAGTAGTAGTAGAAGCAGTAGTAGTATTAGTGGTGGCAGTGATTGCTGTTGTTGTAGTAGGAGTAGTAGTAGCAGTAGTAGTAGTAGTAATAGTAGCAGCAGCAGTAGTAGTGTAGTAGCACTAGTAGTTATAGTAGTAGCAGCAGTAGTAGTAGTTGTGGTAGTGATTATTGTTGTTGTTGTTGTAGTAGTAGTAGTAGTAGTAGTAGTAGTAGTAGTAGTAGTAGTAATGTATTTGTTTGATTTGATTCTTAATGTCCCATCAACAAACTTTCAGTTATATTGGGGCGGGTATTCCTGGGTTGAACCTGTACTAAGCTAAGATAAATGTGTCTTGCTCAAGGACCACAACGTAGTGACGCCTGTGAGGCTCAAACCCGTGGCTTCTCGGTCTCGAGGCAAGTACTCTCACACTGAGCCATTGCGCTCCAGGGTAGTAATATAAGTGGTGGTAATGATTGTAGTAGTTGTAGTAGTAGTAGTAGTAGTAGAAGTAGTACTACAGCTACTATTACTACTTATTTGTTATTATTTACTACTTATTTGTTATTACTTACTACTTACTACTTATTTGTTATTACTTACTACTTATTTGTTATTACTTACTGCTTATTAGTTATTACTTACTACTTATTAGTTATTACTTACTACTTATTAGTTATTACTTACTACTTATTAGTTATTACTTACTACTTATTAGTTATTACTTACTACTTATTTGTTATTACTTAATACTTTTTTGGTAGTAGTAGTAGTAGTAGTAGTACCACCACTTCTACTACTACTACTACTACTACTAGGGAGCGCAGTGGCTCATTGGTAGATTGCTTGACTCGTTACCGAGGGGCCACGGGTTCGAACCTCACCGGCGTCACTGCGTTGCTGTCCATGAGCAAGACACATTTATCCTAGCTTAGTACTGGTTCAACCCAGGAAGACCCGTCCCATTTTAAATGAAAGATTGTTGATGGGACATAAAGAATCAAATTAAACAAACAAACTACTTCTACTACTACTACAATCATTACCACCACTAATATTAATACGACTACTACTACTGCAACAACAACAACTTCTACTACTGCTAAGTACTACTACTACTTCTACTACTACTGCAACAACTACTGCTACTATTACTACTACTACTACTGCTACTACTTTTACTACTACTACTACTACTACTACTACTACTTAAATAATTACCACCACTAAAATTTAACTACTACTACTACTTTTACTGCTGCTACTACTACTACTACTACTACTACTACTACTACTACTACTACTACTACTTCTACTGCTGCTGCTGCTACTACTACAGCTTACCGCTATCACATGGAATGTACAATGGAATTCTCCGCCATTATATGATTGATATAATGATATTATAAGTTTTGTTTGCTTGTTTGTTTGTTTTGTTGCTTTACGTCCCAAGTCAACAGCTATTGTCATTGCGGGATGGTCAGTTCACCTAACCACATATTTTCCTGGGCAAGCTCGAACAAGCAGTTAACCAGTACTTCGTGCACATACTTTCACTTGTAACTGACAACAACCCTTCTTGAATGATTCAGCGGAAGGGCGGAGGATGACCATAGAAATTATTCCATGATCAATCTCCACGAAAGTATGGAACCGGGCCGGGATCGAACTTGCGACCCCTGGATCTGCAATCAGACTCGCATCTGTTGCCAGACACGTTACTGACTGCGCTACGCGGCCCGGTGATATGATAAGTAATAAGTAGTAAGTAATAAGTGATAAGTAGTAAGTAATAAGTAATAAGTTATAAGTGATAAGTAATAAGTAGTAAGTAATAAGTGATAAGTAATAAGTAAAAATGTCCCTCCAGGGCTTCCGTACATACCAGTGATTAGGCCATGTTTACATGCATATGTATGCATCGTTTGATTAAAATATACCGCGTGGTTCAAGAGTTCTTACTTTTAACGGGCGGACGGACTGACGGATTCACACAATGATAACATGTATAGTGCACACCTGTGGTTCGTGCAATTAAACCTTACATGTAGAGAAGTTTACACTCACCCATATGAAACTTATTAAACGAGCCTTCGGCGTGTAAGATTCTGTTTATGATATGACCTGTTTATTTTGTGACTCTTTCGCCTTCAAGGTTCAAAGTTTCAATGGAAAGTTGCATTGTTGTCTCGGTCGTCGTCATGATGCTACAATGTACTTGTTCCCGTCGAAAGTGTTATGTAACGTGTGGTCAAAATTTTATTTATGGCATGGCGCTATCCACTGACTAACTGTAACGTCATATGATAAAAATTCATATAATTTAAGAGAATAGCAATTAAACGAGCTTTCAGTGAGCTTAATAAATTTCATACACAATTACCAAAAGTGTAGGCTCACCCTTCAAACGAGATTTTATTGTCTCAAATTGGTCATTATATCGAAGACAAATTACATTTTGACGGACGTCATCATGACGTTACAAGTACCCGTGAAAGTGTTTATAACGTGTTCTACTGAATAACAGCGACGTCATACGATTAAGATCGGTTTCAAATACTGTTTTTGAGACAACTAGAAGTCACTCAATTTATATCATTGGTACATACGGTTTCTGAGAAACTGGTGAGAAAAGCAGATTTGTTGTTATTTTTATGGCGATTCTAGGAGAACTGGAAGTCACGCAGATAGTTCATGTTCCTATGTTGTTTCTGAGAAAAATGTAAGAAATACAGCTTGATATAACATTATAATATGTCGTGAAAGCTGGAAGTCACGCAGATATATTGTTATCATATGATGTTTCGGAGAAAAAGAAGTCACATAGATAATCGAGCCGCAACATGTGATTTCCAACAATGTGGTATTTTGACAAGTGTAGACTTAGACGAACCTGTATAGCCTCCTTTTAAGCTTAGAAACTACAAATGATGTTCAGTCAGTAGCTTACTTTTCATAGAACATTCAAGCGACCAGCAAAGGCTCTGATCAGACTGCGCGTTTGCGCATGCTGGTCTGAGCCTTTGCTGGTCGCACATACCACATTGTTGGAGATCACATGTCATGGCTCATATGTAGATTTAACATTGAAACGAACGTTCAATCTCAACATTTTTATCTCTGACCTCCTTTTCTTGTGTTAGAGATATGCCTTTTATTTGTCGATCTTGTATACCAGAAAGTATTGTCTGGCACGAAAAAAATCCATAAAGCTGTTTCAATTATGCGGTTTCATATGCCGGTAGACATATGGACACAGTTTTTGAGTAGGGCCCTTAGGCCCATGCAATAAAACAAATTACTCAGATTCAGACCCTTGCTCAAGTATGCAGGCGCTTCATCAACATTGTATTCCAGGTTGCGAAATGTTGTGAGTAAAACATGTAACCATCAGACTCAAACTCCCCTCAACGGTGCACATCCGGTTCAGAGGCTTTCAGAAATCCACTCCTTTGCTGTAAGATTGTAACACTGACCTCGTACATAGACTAGTAGAAGATCGGTAATCTAGATAAATTAGGTATGTAATTTATAACAGCACGTTAAAATTTCATTCCTATTTATCCTGCTCTTAGATATTAAAATGCAAACAATTGGTTTCTCTTTTATATTTATAAGTACATACATATACCATGCTCAACCAAGCTCTTGACTTTTTCATTATTTGCTTAAGAAATGCTACACCCACGCTTGCGTGGGTCCTTTCCTAGTATTAAATATAGTGTACACCCAAACTTCTTGTCGACACTTTTGTCATCCAAATCTGGAAAAAAACGAGCACACTTTTGGAGGATACAAAATTAAGCTCCAATCTATAGAATACATGCGCGGATCCAAAGGGAGGGATAGGGAGTCCGGACCCCTACCCCTGAAAAATCCCAAAGCTATAGGGTTTCTTAGCAATACTGGTCTGGATCCACTGGAAAATCACAAAGCTACCAAGCCAGTATTTAATGTTAGGCCATCATCAGCCAGCCAGCAAAACGCCATAATTGAGCCGCGACATGAGATTTCAACCAATGTGGTATATGCGACCAACAAAGCCTCAGATCAACCTGCGCTTACGCACAGTCTCATCAGACCCTTTGCTAGTCGCTTGAATATTCTATGAGTGTTAAGCTACTGACTGAACGTCATTTGGGGTTTCTAAGCTTAAAAGGAGGCTGCACATGTTAGTCTGAGTCTGCACTTGTAAAAATGCCACATTGATAGATATCACATTCGCGGCTCAATTATAATGGCGTTTTGCTTGTGGACTGAGAGTAACCTGAGATGGTACGCTAGATGGGAGCTACCATTTTCTCATGTACGGACTAAAATGTTTCTTCGTGCCAGGAATTGACATTCAAGAAACCACACGGAATTCATGTTTGCCGATATAATTCCATAATTCTCCTATTATTAGGGAATTTGCTAGGTTGATTGCTTTGTCCTTCGGAAGCTAAGAAAATATCATGTTAGCAAATACAAGATTTAATGCGAATGATTATGCTGGATGAAAACGTCTAAGTTTTTGTCCTTTTCTGTTGTTGTCTTTCCAAGATTTTTCATCCATGTGACCACACATGAATCACACTGTTCCTGGGCAGGATAACCCTTAATGACATGATAGTGGAGTTATACAGTTTAGTCCCCAATAGAGAACCGCCTCCTGTGTAAACTTTCTCATGTATTTCTACCACTTGGTGAAGCTGTGTTGTTAGAAAGTGTAATGATTAGGGATTCAGAACATAATTTGTTTCTTCTGAATACCTTTAAACTGCCGCTAAAGTTGGCTAAAAATTGTAGTATATTGTTAATAAACCAAAATGTTGTTTTCGTGATAAATTTGGTGTATAAGCATGGTCGACACAAAGGGATCATCGTCGTCGTCCGCGTAGTCAAACTTTTGGTTTCCGATCGATAACTCATGAAAGGTTCCATTTCATTCAAACTTTACAGAAGGGTCAAGCATCATTAATTACAGGACAAGTTCGAAACGGGGAGGGGGTACTTTGCAAAATTTTGACTCAGTTATGGCCCTTTTTGGGCTTAGCTTTTGGCAAATTTGTGTTTTCCGATCAATAACTTTTGAAGGGATGCAACGACTGTATTCAAATTTTATAGAACTTGAGCAAGGGTAAAGCATAATAAAATACAGGTCAAGTTTGAAGAATGGAGGTCATTCGCAAACTTTTCACCGATTTATGGCCCTTTTTTGACGTATGTTTAGGCGAATGCAAAAGCTATATTGTTTTTTTTTTGTGGAATAAACTTCACATTTCTCCAAAACTATAATATCTGACAACTTCTCACTATAGGTCATAACTACCCAGTGCCTGTAGATAAGCATGACAGTGATTTCATTTTACCCCGCCCTTCTGATCCCTTTGGTGTGGTCGAAGATCAAATATTTAAATTACGCAATAACTTAGTCAGAAGTCAATATTTTACCGAAATTTCGCATGCAGACAGAGGTGCAATAAATATAAAACATATCAAACGTGATTTTCGATCAAAGACCTGTGTCCGACCCCCTGGGTGGGCTATGGGGGTGGGGTAAAAAGGTAAAAAATCAACTTTTTTAGAACATGGCCATGTTATATTCCAAATTAAAGTGAATTACAAATGCAGCAACGTCATAGCACATATTTTGCTCGCATACCCCCCCCCCGATCCTGGGGAAGGGGTCGAAAGGTCAAAATCCAACTTTTTCAGAACATGGCCATGTTGCATATCATGTTAACGGAATGGATCATAGAGCACCTTGCAAGCACATAATCTCTCCTTACACACACCCTCAACCTGTAAGTTGGATTAAAAGGTAAAACAAAAAATCTAAATGTGGTCATGTTGCATATCAAATTAAGGGGAAAGAAGTAAAGACTATCATAGAAGCAAACAATTTAACCGTACACACCCCTGACCTAGTTAGATATATATTGAAATTGTACAGAAGCGTTTTTTTGTTATTGAACTAACCACTGAAAACTAGTTGATAGGCTTCTAACTTCGATCTGTATGATACCCAAGGTGAACTTAGGGGTTGCAGAATGTGATTTATGTTTTGTGATTTATAAGTTTCTCTAAAATAACCCTTTCGATGGGATATATATTCGACAAATCGGCCTTGTTTGACTTCTGTTTTGCCAGGCGACACATCCGATTCTTGGGATTCTAGTATTGAGTTTATGTGCGAAATGTCGGAAAATATAAAGGCCAGAAACCACGAAAACTGACTTTCACGTGATCAGATTCATTTTATATGATACGGCCCCCATCATTTCTAATGAGCCTCCAACAACATGGCATTTTGACAAGTGTAGACTCGGACGAGTCTGTACAGCCTCCTTTTAGGCGTAAAAACTCCAAATGATGTTCAGTCAGTAGCTTAACAGTCATAGAATATTCAAGAGACAAGCAAAGGCTCTGATCAGACTGCGCGTATGCGCAGTGTGATCTGAGGCTTTGCTGGTCGCACATACCACATTGTTGGAAATCTCATGCACTGGCTCAAATGCTACAGCTTGTTTTTGTTTCCTTAATTTCAGAAGTCTGTGTGAACAACGGAATTAATGAGTATTCCACTGGGTAATGGCATTTAGTTCGCGTATTTTTTTTTATTAACTTCGCAGTTACAAATTTGAACAATATAGGCTAAATGTTTTATGAGGGCTTTCACCAGCGTTAACCCAATTATGCCGCATTCGGTCAAGGAACGATGTTATTCTGAGACACCATAGCAATTTTTTTTTTGAAAACCCTTTCCCTATTCTGAAAATCGTAAATACATTCGTGTGCACGAATAATAACGTACAACAGATCGAGCGTTATCGTATTACTTATATTCGTGGAAGTCATAGCTCAAACAATCCGGGAATATTTTTGGGATGTACAAATGTACTATAATGCACTACTATAGTTCAAATTGAAGCTCGCATTTCTTACGTATGTGCCTAATAAAAATTGTACACATTCAAGCAAAATCACCTAATGTGGAAATCAGTTTTTTTCCAAACGGGGCTTATCTGGGAGCGAATTACCGTTTATGAGAAGGGACACAATTGAATCTCAATGAACATCTCCGTTCGCCATGAACCTTCGTTGTGAAATGTGGGGGTAACATGCATATTGATACATCATAAAAGTAGCTTGGTAGCTTACTTTCATGCAGGTCTGGAGTGTGGATTGGTGTTTTTTGTTTGTTTTGTTTTGTTTTTTCGAATTCTCGCTGTTTGATTGAAAATAGCTGTTAGTGAAATTTAATGCTTATAACTCTTGAACCACACGGTATATTTCAATAAATTTTAGCATACGTATGCTTATCAATATTGTCGAACCACTGGCATGCATAACGGCCTTTTTCGATGGACGAGGCTTTGCTGAGCGTCAGTTTGGCCGGTTGTGGTCAGTTAGTGAAAATGCTCATAGCTCTTGAACCACACGGTATATTTTGATCATATCTTGCATTCGTTTACATTTTAACTTTGTCTAGACACTGTTTGATAAACGATTAATTGCGCGTCCCTTTGGTGTGCATTATAGTCACTGTTTGAGTCCGTCCGTTAGTTAGCAGCTAGTGAAATTTAATGGCCATAACTCTTGAACCACATCAATTTTTGCATACGTATGGATGTCTCTTTCTCAACAAGTCGAAGCAAGAAAGAAAAATGATTCAAATTTCGGCGAAATGTATAACCGCAGCTGCAGTTCATCAGCAATGATGCTCGCCCTTCCTTCAGTGTAGGCGCAGTCAGAGAAGTACACACTGATATTAACTTACAAGGTTGTTTCTAAGATCATCGTGCACATTATGGTCAGTTGATTTATTCATTCGAATCAGCTTTCTTACAGTTTATCAAGTATACAGACCATGTTTGCCAAATGTACTTGCTTTGACATGTTTTAGTCAGTGGACGACAGCATATTCATTGATCACATGGTGTTGGATTAACACCCACCTCACAGAGAAATATTGTAATGCAGGCAATCCACAGCTTTTTTACTCGTGCACAGGAGTGGGGCGAATATTATCTGATACGGGGGTGCTTTTTGTACTAGAATCCATTTATGTCTAGTGCTCATTCAATTACATTTAATCAGATCAAATACTTCGTTAAGTATGTTGTCTGTTAAGGGATATACTTTTAACAGTTAGTATAGAATAGATGAACTTTGCATGTATGTTGGTTACAGTAAGAAAAAAGGCGGATCGGTCACCTCTTCTGGCTCAACAGTATCAGTAGTTGGTATTTTGGTTTTGTGTATTAAGGAGATATAGTCATCTCCTAGGATGAATATCGTGGGTCGAAAGCAAGGCAAAGGAATGTTTATTTCCCAAGAAACACTCTTTTATATGTTCATTGCAAGCTCCCATTACTACCTATAAATGCATTATCTTGCTTCTCAATCAAAACCTATGGTGTGGGTTCTCAAAAGAACGGTTCTTTGAAGCGGGTCTTTTGAGCACCCAAAAGATATGTTCAAACTGATGGATATTAACATATTCACAATTGTACGCTAAAAATGTGTTAACCTTGACCTTTATACATGTATATAAGATGATATGACTTATCATGCTTATGGTCAATGTCGACTATATATGGATAAGTTACCGCAATGACATATATTGACAAGAACATTTCGTGCCGTGTTATATCATGTTTGGCTTGTTCGCCCTCGCTAATGGACTTGGAAAATGGATGGCCGACTGGTAATTGGTATGTTCGAACATCGATATGATCAACAGATAAATACATAAATATAACATACGTGATTGTAATATCTTGACTATTAGGACAGTCTAACTCAAGAATCACTCTCATTTTCTCCCAAATTATATGTCTAGTAGGACTGGCAGATTGTTCAATAAATCAGACAGTGATAGGAGTCCGGCGTGCCGAAAAAATAGGTTACTCAAACAACAAGTCTGGAAAAGTTTTTTTTTACAGCTACGCATGTACCAATATTGCATTCCATGCTACTGAGAACTGCACAGGATTTGTCAATTGCGTAAACTTGTCATCTAATGTTGACAAGCATGTGTATACCAAATTACATGAAAAAGTAAATGCGACGATCACATAATGCGGACCAATCCAAGGCACCTTGAGAAAGAGACACAGAACACACACAATCACAAGACATCAAAATGACGATCAGAGTAAAGCGATCGGCTCTCTTTCTTCATTGCATATAAACTTGAAAGGACGCTAAGTACTATATAACAAAACAAGGACCTAACATGAAACCCCCACAAACGATGGGAGAAACAACAACGAATAAACAACAACATAACCACCGCCTTATAACGCGCTGCAGTCACAAAATGCAGACCAACCTACAGCACCGTGATGAAGAGACACAAAGTACTTACAGTCACGTGACATTAGAAGGCAATTAAAGCAAAGTAGCCAGCTCTGTCTTCACCAGCGAGATGATTGCAAAAATAAAGGACACTAAGTACTGCTGTTGTAAGACACAAAATTAGTTTAGCACTCGTGTAAGGATTGCGTTTCGCTGGCGGGCAGATAATGGCCCGATTTTACGTGGTTACCGAGAGTCTGCTACAAATTGTTTGTGGAGCATTTAGGTTAACACCTGTATTAATTATTGTAAATAGTTTTTATTTCCTATCTGTGAACCTAAACCTGCTAGTGACGATTTTCTCTTAAAACCTTGCAAAGGGATTGGAGTCAGATCCCGCTTCCGGTTCGACTAAACATCGGTCCTGATCAGGATCTAAACAGTCAAAACTCTGATGGTGCGTCTGATATTCATTTTGTTGTGAACATATA
Source organism: Loripinus fragilis (assembly GCA_964019695.1). Lineage (NCBI taxonomy): Eukaryota > Metazoa > Mollusca > Bivalvia > Lucinida > Lucinidae > Loripinus > Loripinus fragilis. The sequence goes on along the minus strand of OZ026517.1, from coordinate 5,732,516 downwards.
AATCTGAGAACATTTCCAAGCATGTAAAGAGTCAACCATAGGCCAGTTAAGTAAAAAAATAATTTGCGTAAAATTGCGATTAATTTCTTAACCATCATTTTTAACATGTGTTTTGGGTGCTCAAAAGAACCGTCTCATCGAGACGGTTCTTTAGAGTACCCAGAACATATGTTTTGGTTGAGAAATGAGAGAAATAATTTTTAGTTACGTACTCTTATCTTGGGGCCTGGGCTCAACTTCAAAGTTCAGCTTCTTTTTTCCTGGTATTACTACAAATTGGATGGAAATCAAGATACCTGTAGGTTGTATGTTCTGAAGTCAGGATTGTTTCGGTTTTTATTTTGGAATATTTGAACTGAGAGAGTGAAAAAACAATATCGCGTTAAACCTTGATAACTTGAACTCCGAATACGTGAAATTCCCAAATTATCGTTAAATTTGGATAGGTTAAAATCAGGACCCGTGGTTATAAAAAGTTGTTCATGCTCAACTCAACTGAGCATGAAATGACAACTGTTCATCATGCTCATATAAACCGAAATTTGAAAAAAATAACGAAGTGGCTATTTACAGTCAACTGTAAATAGCCAAAAAACGTTAAAATGGCTATTGACAGTCAACTGTCAATAGCCATTTTAACGTTTTTTGGCTATTTACAGTTGACTGTCAATAGCCATTTTAACGTTTTTTGGCTAATGACAGTCAGTGTCGTTATTTATTTGGGATACAGGGGGAAATTATTTGTTATATCAAATTTATTTACTTATCCCCTTATTTAGCTGAAATCCTATTTTGGCTTTTGTTGAAGCATTTTTTTTCATGATGGTGCGGCTTCGAATCAACGACTTCCCGCTCCCTTAGCGGAAAAAGAGAATCAAGACATTAAACATACTAATTGCAAAGATGTGGTAAGCAGTTAATCTTGAGTTTCCTAGCATTATTTTGATATGACTAATTGCAAAGTAAGAAGAATTCCTGAGTGACACGAGCAGCCTTGTCTTTGTTGGTGATTTTAAGACTTGGAAACTTTTCTCACAACCTTTTTTGTTTAAAAAAATATCCATCCAGATCTGGATTGAAACTATTTGGCATCACGGATCCAAAATAGGCTCCGTGTTGGCATTTAATAGTACTTTACTTTAATAGATATCTCATCTGGGTCTACCGTGTACTCAATTATTCGTCAAACTCATGATTGTAACCGTTCTTTTGACTAATTATATAGTTTTTTGCTTTTGACTAATTATATATCAAACAAGAGTGAGTCGTGATCTGATTATAACAGATAATTCCTATAGGAGCTGTCTGATTCTGATCTATACTGCCTGTTGATTTTGTGTAGATGCAAGTTGTCATGAGACAGCTAAGGGTTTGGCAATTAGTTCCAGTCCGCAAAATTATGTACGAGGGCCAGTACAGGGATTTGGTTTTTTATACTTCACGCATTTTCGAGCCTGGAAAGCGAAGGCATATGCGATGACACTTCAGAACCTTCTCTACTCTCTACTTATACAAAGTATGGATGTCTCGCAGAGAGGATCCATGTGGTATATTTAACATGCTCTTCATTGAGACAGCCATCCATTTTTTTCTTTTCTTCTTTCATTATTAATTTTCTTTTCGGCCTGTTAAATTTTTTTTATATTTTGTAAAAGATTTACACTAAAAGGCCTTTGCTAAAAACATTTAGTCTCGAAAAATGTGCAAAATATAAAACCTGTGCAAAAATGTGCAAAATATGAAATGAAACCTGTGCAATATGCACAGGTTTCATATTTTGCACATTTTTCGAGACTATTTTTTGTAATTTCGAGATAAACGGATACTTTCATTTTTTTTTTGGCGGGGGGGGGGGGGGGGGTTGCGGTGGAGGTGATATTGGAAGGTTTTATTAGTGGAATAGAATCTTTTCATATAATCTATTTTATATTTTCACTTAAGTTTCACCCAAAATCTTAATCTGTCCCAATAAACAGGATTAGTGTACTTCACCGGGAGGCAATAAAACTCCCGTGGTGCTTGACGCGTGTCGGATTAAGAGGTGTGACAACCTTTATTCAGGAGAGGATACTTTAATGAGGCATCATTGGCCTTATGCAAGGTTCTCAATAGAAAGAGTGTTTTCGATTGCTATTTGTCGCCAGTCAGACGATAATGGCAATCGAAAACTGTTTCTAACAATTTCATCTACGTTCCTCGACAGTATTAGAGTTTTCGATTGCCTCCTATCCAGCGTGTGATTTTGAGTCGAAAAATACATTCAGGCATACTATCGGAGTATTTAGCAGTGTAGATCGAGATAAGGACCACCATTTCATCATAGCAGATCTAGGTCCAATAGTTTTGAAAACCTTATCACCAGAAGAGACTGCTTGGAACAGCTATCTAAAATAAAAATGATCTAATCAAGAATGACTCTTACAAGTGTACCGCTGTCTCATTTAAGGTATTTAAAGACCGTACACAAATAACTTAAGCGTTTAATACAGATGTCCCTCGAACACCCCCCCCCCCCCTCCAAACTATAATCAACCGCAAATACAGTATCAGAGAGATTACATATTGCAAATTCTACATCGCGGAAGTATGATTTCGGGACACTGGTTTACAGTATCAATGTACTCTGCGTTGCAATGGTGTCATATTAGATGCATATACAGACTCAAACTCTGCCGACAGGATATGCTGGAGTTACTCAGAGGAACCGTCTCATCGAGACGTTCCTTTATTCAGCAACAGCATAGTTTTATTAGTACAGTTGGTCGTTCTTTCTTTTTTGCTTACCGAATCGTCGCCTCTCACTAAAGCTAAATGGTTTCGGCGAGAAGACGACAGCAAAAAGCATATGCTGTGGTTACTTAAATGAATCGTATCACTGAGATGTTTCTCTTAAGTAACCACGGCATATGACTAGAAACTGATTAGAGAAACTCTGAGGGCTATTTCGGTGTTAAATTTCCAAGCGTTGAATTAACTGAGCTATGGGCACAATGGTTAAAATGTACATACATGTACTGTTAGTTGATATACATGAATCGCCTTTATCTAGAAAATGTGAAACGGATTTCATTAATAAAACAATAAAATGTTCAAATGCGTTGCTTATTTCAGACATAATCAGACCTAGTACATGTACGTGTAACTCCTCGGAGGAACAAAAACAACTTGTGCTATAAACAAGTCAAAGTAGCCATATATACATTCATGTGATATAGACAAACAGTCGAGATCCAGATCAGATTTAGCAGAATGTGGTGTCTGATCAGGAAACCTTGGAATATATGTTACACGGAAGAAGTCTGAGCTCTATAATCTTGATCAGGAAATGTCACAATCACAGAATAATTGCCTTTCACCTGACTGCCAATACATACTTGTACATTTTTTTAGATGTTTGGCTCTTATATGAATCATTTTCTACTTATGCGTACGAACAGCGATGACAATGGAGCGTCTGTGTAGATGCACAAGCTTGCGTGTTTCTTAACTTTTTGCATGCGTCAAATACCCAAAACTCACATGCCAGGCTCAAATACGATTTACGGCATGCACTAATTATGGAAGAAACACGTTCATTTGACTTTGATATTCATCTGTACTTGAAATTGTCCACCAAATGTTCGAATATAAAGTCAACATCAACGAAAATATCTGATTTGTCTGTAAATAGCCAAAAAACGCTAAAATGGCTATTTACAGTTGACTGTCAATAGCCATTTCAACGTTTTTTGGCTAATGACAGTTGACTGTAAATAGCCACTTTAACGTTTTTTGGCTATTGACAGTCAACTGTAAATAGCCATTTTAACGTTTTTAGCTATTGACAGTCAACTGTAAATAGCCATCTTAACGTTTTTTGGCTATTGACAGTCAACTGTAAATAGCCTCTTCCAAAAAATAATGAATTTTCTTGCTTTTAAACTTGTATTTATCAAACTGATAAATGTTACAATTACAAATGTTTTAACATTTATGATCAGGATAAAAATTAGTGCTAGTTGAATAGACCATAAACAACTTTTTATAACCTCGAGGCCCTATCTTGGGGATTTTTTTCTGAATTAAATCCTTATTTCGTATCAGTTACGAGATACGTTGTAGAGTTCTTTTGATTATTCACACCGTTATTATGAGCCCTTAGCCCTTGAAACAGGTGAGAGATGAGCTGCCTACCTTTTGGTGTAAACTTCCATTTACTTTTCTACTAAAACTTGAGGCCAACATTTCTCCGGTGATAAATATTTAAATAACTCTTCCTGTTATTATTGTAGTTATTCTCCAGATCAATACATAGAGGATCTTACATGAGTGAATTTTTTAACGAGTTGAGGAAAAGTGTAAAATGTCGAGGATTGCCGAGCATTACGTAACGTTACTTAATCTGTAGACCACTAGTGGTTTATCGATTTTCTTGCATGGCGTTATATCACTCCCAGATGTGGCGCCGTGTGATAAAATCTAACAGAAGATAGATTTTATAGCAGTTGAAAGGTTACATCTAAATCAGTGACACCTCAGCTGCCACCATACTTGATGACTTATTTTTCCAGTGTAACATCTAGGAACACTAATAGTCCATGGCTGCAATCATTTAGTCTCACATTGCCTCGCGTGAAACATGCAAACTAATAACACACAGTTTACATGTATCTATTATCTTAAACATGTTGAACTAGGTTTGGGCAATGAGTGAGTTGCGTGACTGACCATTCTGCTGACGTGACGTCACGCCTACAAAATACATGTCTATTTGCAAGATAAATTACATGCTTCTTCCTAGCCTAGTCTCTTATTCCGTTACATTTTCGAATCGGGTGAGAGTGAAGAGTTGGTCGGTAAAATATATACAGTCAGACATAAGTTAAGCATCACCCCAACATTATTTCTTAGACGTTTTTCGTGTACAAATTTCTTAAGAAGAACAACCAGATTGTAATATTTTGTTATCCTTGTCTTCCTTTGGTCTGCTGAACATATCAGAATGCCATTTGGATAGTTTGCTGAATTTCTATGATTTCCTGTTTACACCAACCCCTATTTTGGGGGTGTACCCTTAAAAAGTGCCACAGCTTACAAGGCCGTCGTCGCCGGTCCGGCAGGACGGCGAGCGCCGCACCACTTTTTTGGACGAGTATGCTTTCCGCCGTGTCTCTTTTTTCTCGTTTTGGCTCATTTTTCTTTGTGCTTACATCTGATTTTCAATTTATTGATGCAATCATCAATAACGCTCGTTGCGCGTGTCATCCATAGGGTGTGAAAACATTGAAAAACAATGCAATTATTATAATGACAGTTTTCATACTTATGGGCCGTGTCGAGAGAAAACCTGACGTAGTTGCATTCGAAGATTAAAGGCGCAGACCAACCTACACATCCGCGCAGTCTAATCAGTGCCTTTGTTGTTTGCCCTCTTGAAAGTATAATTGATACACTTGCTACACGCAAAATTTCAGCTTTCTAGCTACATGTACTCTCTGTAACTTAGCAGGTTGGTTTGAGTCTTGCATGGTCGTAAACCCCAAAGCACAGTCTTCTCGCATTGAGGCCCAGACAATTTTTATGCGCCGGTTTCATTTCCCTCAAATTGACATTTTTTTCTTCTTCTAAATAACATGTCGAGCGACTAAGGATGTTTAAACGTGACAAGCATCGTGGGCATGTGTTGTTACAATTCATTCGGTTACGGATATACAAGTTCTGCCTGTTCCAATTCAGCCCAAGACTTTTCGGTTTCCCTCAACGTTCATTCGACTTTTAAGAAGCATGAACAGAGAAGAGCCGTCGTAGTTCGACAGTAGGCGCTGGCTTCATTACGATGTTCAAAGCCAAAGATCTCACGTTATGCCTATCGACAAGGGAACTCATCAAGGAAAGTTGAGCAGAAAATCTAGATGAAGCCTTCTGCATCCTTAAAGTAACGGGTGTACTAATTGAAAAGACGCTTATGTATATCTTTTCGAAAATACAACTCTTTGAAGTACAACCATGCGCGGATCCAGAAAGTTATGTCAGGGGAGGTCCAACTTTGATTTTTTTAAGTTGATGAGTGGAGGGAGGATCAAAATACCACTGTAGGCGGGCCATCATCGGCCCGCCAGTGAAACGCGTTTCGCTGGCGGGCCGATAATGGCCCAACATTGAATGCTGGCTTGGTAGCTTGTGATTTTTCAGGAGATCTGGACCAGTATTGCTTAGAAACCCTATTTCTGTGATTTTTAAAGGGGATGGGGGGGGGGTCCGGACCCCCTGTCCCCCCTCTGGATCCGCCCATGACAACCAAGGATCAGTGCTAAAAGTACTTTGCCAAAACCTGCGGGAACATAGGTGACATAATGTCTAAGAAATATGCTGAAGAAAAAAGTAAAAATAAATCGTGACTATCTGAAAACGATTTTGTTTAGCATTCGGTTTTCTCACGCGCAAAAAATCTCTAGCGAACAATCGTAACTGAAATCTGGTCCCAAACGCATAAAACCCCGTTAAAAACGCACATAGAAGCGCTAAAAAATCAAAATTTTCTCGGGGGAGACCCCCTAACCCCCCTAGCGAGAGGGGGCCCCCTCTCGTGCTCTCCCCCTCTCGTGCCGTCGGCACTCGATGATTTCCTCCGCCGGACCACTTTTTAATACGCGGCGACGGCCCTGGCTTAACTCGAAGTGCCTACTTTGAATTCAAACAAACTCAGAAATAATCTAGACTTATTTTTCAAACTAGTGCAAAACTGATTCTGTCGAACTCGAGGTTTCATGTCAGTTATAGGGGATCATAGAGATAGTTAATTGCATGTTTATAATTTTTGCATAATCACTATATATAACATGCCATTCTTTACACATCCATAACTTTTATTCGTTTTAAGATATGAATCTGAAATTTTCAGACAGAACATGTCTTTAATATTGTAACAATATAACACTAACATTTTTCATGTCTAAGCGTTTTGAAAATATCATAATGGGCTAAAGAATAGGGACATTTTTAGGGGTAAGTGTGCATTTAACATGCATGGTTGTTTACCTTTGTGATAATCGAATCGAAATTTGCTGTAAATTGTCACCACTTTATCTATTTTCATAAATTAAACAAGAAAATATTCATGACTGGAAAGCTTCCTTTGTTTTCAGGGAAACTATTGAGGTAATGCTTAACTTATGTCTGCCTGTATATATCGCCTCGACTGCTGTCCGTTCTAAGGCAGTGACTCTGTTGGTATTGACACATTGTTTGTTTAGGGCTACAATTGTGTTGGATGTGTGCTTGTTATTGTTTTTTTTATTGTAGTTCTTAATGTCATTTTCTAGTTTTAAAATCTTCTTGCTGAGGAAGAGAGAGCTGGCCTCGAGGTTATAAAACTTTTTCATGCTCATCTCAACTGAGTATGAAATTTCAACTGCTCATAAAACCTAAAATACCGACAAATGAAGAAGTTTCTTGCTTTAAGTCTCTCAGATGTGATATTTATCATCCAAATCAATGTTAAAATGCCAACAATTGTTGGCATTTTAATATTTATGAGCAGGATAAAATTCGTGCTCAGCTGAGTTGAGTATGAAAACAGTTTTATAGCCTCTGGGCCTGGTTGCTTTGCTTTAAGTGTAATCCTGCTGCCGCGAAGTCATCTGTGTTCTATGTGGCATGGGTTGATCTTTGGTTTTTGGATGTGCCATTTTCCGGTCATACTTGCATGTACATATTTTAATAGACTCGGCAATGTCAGTCCAACCATCAATTTATCTTTGCTTGAAAGAGAAAAGGCTAAGCATTCAGCAAAGTGGACAGTAGGAAGGGGAGATTTACGTTTGAGTGGATCCATAATACGAAAGAGCAGATTATTTTTTACGAAAGAGCGGAGAAACATAAGTCAAAAGAGCGGACGAATTTATCATTCAAAAGAGCGCTTTTTCCAGGTAATGACTAGGTAATGACCAGTAAGGTAATAATGAAATGGAAAAATGGCTGAAACACTCAATTTGGCTCCATTTCTTGTGTCCTTCTGATGTAGACGACAGTTTCTTGGAAGATGTCTGCCCTGCCGGAAGATCACCACTGTTCAAAATATGCAGATTATTTATTTGAAAACTATGTAACATCTCACTCAAAATCCCTCAAGAAATGAAGACTTTAATAGTTGTTGACATTGGACTTAATGCAACAAAATAAAACAGTTTTAAATCAACATGCAGGTTTTAAACAAATAAAAACAACAACAATTATATCCCGCTCAAAATCCTATTTCCATCTCCCCGTTGGTGAGCTGGGGGCAACATATAGTAATATTTTATGTTGTTATATTACTATATGGCGAACGGAAGGGGTCATTACCTGGTCATAAACTGGTCAGACCTGGTTATTACCTGGAAAATTTGCTCATTTGTATGATTTTTCAATCCGCTCTTTTGACTGTATGGTTTGCCGCTCATTTCATACTCTGTCACGGTATGATTTCCGCTCAAACGTTGATTTAAAAATAGAAAAGCAAAACGAGCTTAGTTCACTTGCGCACGGATTTGTCATTGTTATTCATATCTTTTCAGACCGATGACATGGCGGTTAGAATGAGTCCAGGATGATACCATCTCTGTTTCTGTCTATGATAATATACTTGACTGTAAACATGATAAACTCACAAGGTCAGTCAATATTTATTTATGTATTTATTTATTTGTGTATTTATTCATTCTTATATATGTTTATCACATGACCTACATGTAGATGTTCATTTAATATGAGATTTATGGAACGATCAGTATTGAGTTCCATGTGATATTATACAATTATTGACTCATGTTAAGGTGGAGACATGGAGTGCTATTGAACAGTTAACTTCATATTGATCCACGCGGGTCGTATATCGTAAGTACATGTAGTGAATACCCAAATAAAATATACATTTGTGTCACTTCAGGAGAGAAATTTACGAAAATTTAAAATTAATCTTTTTTTTTATTATACAGTCCAATAGCATAGCAGATATTTGCACTTATTACGCATAAACATTCATGACGTCATTTTTGTCTAAGACTGTGAAGAGATCGCAAGCTGATCTGAGCCTACATAGATAAAAGTATTCTAGAAACCTAACAAACACTTCTTAAAGTCGGGAAATCAAACTATGACATACCTTTTTTTTGAAAATGAATAACAAATACTCTGAAAGTGATACCACGAAGGCTGACTTGTTGAATAGGTTCCAAACGAACCTAAATGATGAAAATCAGCCATTACCTCAATTTCCACCGGCTGTACATAATCTAGCTTCTATTTTAATCACGACTGACCATGTTCAAGGATTCCCTTTTTAATCTCAATATAAACAAAGATTACGGCCCATACCTAATCACCCCTCAGCTTCTTAAAGAGGTGCCACAACTCCTGCATTGACCTTCTCTATTATTAAATCACTCGTTGGAGCTACAAGTAGGATATGTTCCAAAATGCTGAAATAATGGAAATGTAACACCTAATTACAAGAAAGATGATAAGTAACTGCTTTAGACCAATTTTTACTAAGTTCAATAGGAAGGGCTATGGAACGAAGATTAACGCCAGTTCTGCTGGCCTCAATTACGGTTCAGTTATTACATACATAGCAGGCACTTTGTAATGCTGTAGATAGTGGCAGTTTTATATGGACTGTTGTTTATTCATTGTTTAGTTTTGCTCCTGTCGTTTGTAGCGGGAGTTAAGTGTTTGGTCCTTGTTGCCTGACTTTCATTGTCTTCTGGATGTTATGTTGCTTTGCCTCTAGATTCCATGGGTTGCTCTATGGTAGTTTCTGGTCATACCAGCTTGCCTTCTGTGATATCATAGAGATTTTTGTAAGAGTATGGCACAGGAGATGAATTCGCAAATTTGATTGAACTTGACAAAAGCAGCGCGTTTTGCTTACGGGCCAGTTTCTGAGTGGCTTTTCGTCCTACCTGGCGTCCCACAGAGTTCGATGGTCGGCCCACTACTCTTTCTTATCTATATAAATGACAAAGTAAAATAAAAAAAAATCTAGGCTGTTCAATTAGGCTTTTCCCAAATTATACCGTTTTGTATATCATTGTCGATTTTCCATATGGAGCAGCCTACTATCTTAACGCAAGCTGGAATTCTTTTAGGACTTGGGCATATGCAAGGTTGGTTGCTCTTAAAACAAGAAAACATTAACTATGATACGTTCTCGTAAACCAGACTCCCCACCACTTTTGATAAATAATATTATTCTAAACGAAGTATACACGTATAGACACCAAGGACTTACACTATCAAGCACCTGCGCCTGGTAAGATCATACACATATAACATTGGCAAAAACTTGGACACAGCTAAATATCTTAGGGACACTTATGTTTAAGGTTATCGTATAATAGTTGGAAAAAAAAATGTCCATTTCTTTCATACAACCTTCTCTGGAGTATTAAGACTCAGTTAAGAACACACTGCAGCATCTGAATCTTAAAGACTCGTCACAGGAGCTGTGTTATGATAAGATCTATGATGATCGTCCGAATTAACATAAACCTACCACCTTTTACCAAATCATCCGTGGTCATAACAAGATTAGACAGTTTGCGATAGTTTTTATTAGAAATTAAATAAGCCCCGTCATAATATATATTTGAAACGTGTGTTTTTTGTGTGTGTTGTTTGTGTTTTTGTTTTAATCATTCACTTCCTTTTTCAGATATCATAGAACCGGGAGACCCCTGTTCAGCCTGTGAAAAGCAGTACACATTCCGAGGATCGAAGAAGGGAATCTTTACGTCCCCTGATTTTCCTAACGAATACAGCGACAGAACCACGTGTTGTTATTTCTTTCATGCCGCTGATGAAGGCCGTGTCAAAATAGAGTTCGACTACTTTGATCTGGAAGAGCCATCGGATAACGGGTAGGAATCGTAGTCAAAATGCCCTCTACACGTTTAGCACATATAGGGTCTGAAAATCAGTCAGCATATAAAAAACTGGCCACTAAAGGCCCGCCAGCGAAACTCCACATGAATGACGTTTCTCTGTTGGGTCAATGGATGCCAGCGACCGTATGAAGACCACCTGGTTTTTCCATATCATAGCGGGGTACACAAAAGTTCAAAGAAAAGGGGGTTTCTAACCTTTAAATGTAGAGAGAGGAACATCGATCGAAGCGGATTCTTGCATGTTTGAGTACTCCCGTTAATATGCGTTTTATAGGCTATCATTCTGGTTGCACTCCAGAGAAAAATATGGGAATCGAGTCAGGTAGGAAAATGTACCAGGTATAGCTATAAGCTACCAAATACACACTCGTCTAGATCGAATAATATTGGTGTCTAGAATATGTTCTGGAAAACTATCAAATATTTCCAGTTTCTGAGTTGTAGAGGTATTTTCCTGACGGACGGCAATACTTTATATAGTACACACAAACATATTTCTTAAAGCAAGTGAGTTTGACCAGGAAATGCCACCATGAAGAAGAGGCAAAGCACAATAACAGCCACATGCCATCAAGAACACAACAACAATAAAACAACCAGGCCCAGATGTTATAAAACGTTTTGTTCATGCTGAGCATTTAACTTATCATGCTTATAAATGTTATATTTCCAACAATTGTCAGCATTTTAACATTTATTAGCATGATGAGTGCACCCTCTGAGAGACGTAAAGCAGGAAACTTTTTTATTTGTTGGTATTTTAGTTTTTTATGAGCAGTTGAAATTTCGTGCTCAGTTGAGTGAAGCATGAAACAAATTTGTATAATCTCGGGGCCTGCTCTCTCTTCCCAATTGAAATGGTTGCAAAACTAAAAAGTCCTGTATAACAAAAATTAACTTAACAAAAAAAGCAATAAGGGCAACAATAAACAAAAAACAAACAAAAACAACACCACCTCCGTATAATGGACAGCGGTCGAAACCAGATTTCACTGGCCAAAACATAGATTACGCTGTTGTCAGAACTCAACAATTTTTTTTCAGTTTTTGGTTGTGCAATTATTATGCAGTTTAGTTCCCTGGCCTGGTGGCATCTTTTGAAACGAGGTGCGAACTTAAAGATATTTGGAAATGGTAATGAAGTTTTCAACAACACAGTCTCGTGTATCTCAAATAACGCAGTCAAAATGCAAATTGGAAAGCAAATACTTTCTAATGCAGGAAGGATTTTTAGTTCATGCATAAAACTACTGAATCTCCATCGTTTTCAGCGTCTTGTCGCATTGAAAGTAGAACTCCCTTTATTGAATATTGCACGAAATAATGAATACGAGTAGGGGTGTTCAAGAAATACGCGGACAGATGATGCCATTCCCTCATTTTTTGACTGAAAGGCGTGAAACTTGCACATAATGATACCCAGAGAATTCTGTCTGTCCAGTGAAAATTTGATACAATTGACTTTAAGCATGATCAAACGTCAGTATGATAACGTTGAGTCGTCACACCCGGCCCAACGTCATCCAACGTCACTTTGACGTCGCGCGTTATCCCAGAGTGATTATTGATTGTTTTTCACATGGCTTTCCGTAATTTCTGTCTAAAGTCATTCGTCCTTTTCAAAGTACTCCCCTTTATATGAAATGCACTTTCTACATTTTAACCCATGAATAGAAACAGTTCTTGTATGCGGATGGGACAAGGGAAGCGATCGCGGACTGCACCGCCCTTTGCAAATCTGCAACACTGTCAAATTGTCGGCCTTGCAGAATCTTCTTCAGTGTAGAGAACAAGAAGAAATCACAGGGGGCCAAATCAAGGCTGTAAGGAGGATTACCAAGCACTTCAATGCACCTTCTGTCGATAGTTTCCTGGGTCGTAGAAGCCCGATGGCTAGGCGTATTGTCATAATGAAACAGCATGGTCAGCAATAGGGGCGCTCGTTTCTTACACATAGCTCGAAGGAGGTCACTGTTCAGTACCAGTCGGCAATGGAGAAATATTTAGTGGAAAGCCTCCTAAATGCAAAATATCAGATCTTTTGCTTCATTAGAGGGTGATGAGAGGCCAGATAAAATAAAGCAAAATCCAGAGAGTTTGAACATTTTATGCCCTAAGCAGGAGAATAATGTTAAGATTCTTAGAGTACCCCCTCTGATAAAAATCATCTATTTATTTGCTGCTGAAATAGGGGGTTTCCCAACTTATTTACACATGACTAATTTTTGAGATGGGAAACATCCATGTTTGTCAACATAAATCAAATAAGTAGTGGCGGGTCTTTCAAATAAAACACTTTTGTGTAAATTGTATGTGTGAATTGATTTTGAGAAATGGATTATTTTACTGCTATTTTGCACTGTCGGCAATGGAGAAATATTTAGCGGAAAGCCTCCAATATCGTCTCCATCACAGTCTATAAATGACAGATATGCATGCTCCTCCTAATTAAAAATGGCCTGTTTTGCTACAATTTTAAACAGTTACCCCCAAAAAGTATCCATTTGAGTTAAATCTACCTCCTAAATACAAGTACATACCTGAAAATCTATTTCTCAGAATGCTTTCTGTAGAACTGGAAAGCACTGATATTTGCCTTTAGGAGGCTTTCCACTAAAACTTTTATTAATGTTTTCCTTAACAATTGTAAATAAAATATAACGTCACTGTCACTCTTGGTTGGCACGACAGTAGTGGTTGATTTTAGACCTCCAACGATATTATATATTTTCCCACAGAATAACATATGCATTTATGTATAAGAATGAGGAAATAAACCGAGAGACTCTCTTTGGACAACATAATATTCAGTACATATCACAGTACAAGTACCGTACAAAGTCATTGGCAGGTAAATTTGAAAAGACAACCACAGTTGCATATTGCATTATATCACACTTTACAATTTATTTGCATTATTTAGTTTAAAATATGAATCGTTGCGACTATCTGACTATCTTATGTATGCTTATGGTATAATGGTAGCCTGATAATACTTAGAAATAGGGAATAAAGTAAAATTGACTAAATATCGCGCATTCATATATGTTACTTAAATACACCTTAAGACATGTTTGAAAATGTCAGCGTTTATATCAGATCAGACCTGCTGTGAACAGAATAGTAGCAACGGTTCACTGTTCAGTAAATATATCATATCATCATCATAATCGGATTTTTGATTAACGTGCAGGTGCAGGGGCATCATCCACATCAGTGGGCCCCTTTCCAGGTAACTGGCTAGCTGCACGCATAGCAGATCTCACACCTCATCTCCAGGTGCTCCTTTCTTGAGGGTCAATTGTCGTGAGCTTCCACTCACGGCAGTCTCTCTCCGTCAGTTTCTTCCAGATTAGCTTTGGCCTCCCTGCCCCCGCCTGCCTTCAATCTGTATATCACATGTTGTTCTGATTGCACCACTAGAACGCTCCACATGCCCAAACCAGCGAAGCCTTCTCTCTCTCAAAATGAGGTCCAGGTCCTCAAGCTGAAGCTTTGCCAGTAATTCGCTTGACCTTACTGTGACCACGTCCTCTGGCTTGATGCTGCAGATCTGTCTGATCTTTGCCCTATCATTGCGCTGCAAGCGTTGCAGGATCGCTTTGGTCAGTGGCCAAGTTTCACTGGCATGGAGCATGGCACTCCGCAGGCAAGAGCTGTACACATGGCCACGGGTCGTGTAAGAGAGGTGGCGGGATGTGAGAACTGGTAGTAGCTCCCTGAACTTCTTCCAGGATGTTTTCACACGAGTAGTGACCGCTATTTCACAGCCTCCACCTGCAGAAAGCATGTCACCCAGGTAGCAGAAAGAAGCTACCACCTCCAGCTTATCAGGTCCAACCTGGACTTCATTCTGTGGCCTGCCGTCAATAAGGCGGGCATTTCCCATGTACCGTGCACACCTATAATCAGGATTTGGCATCAGTCGTTGTAGCCCACTGCATTTCTTATGCACCCAAAGTTTGCAGCCATTGCAGTAGATGCTGTTGTTGCCTACTCCTGTACGACAGACAGAGCATGGGTATTCACCTGAACTCTGCAAGAGGTCCAGGCCTGTACCACAGATTATGACCTTTGTCTTTCCTGCATTTACCCTCAACCCCTTCTTCTCCATGGCTTCTTTCCATATCAAGAGCCTCCTGACACATTCCTCTAAGGAGTCAGCAATGATGACAAGATCATCTGCATATAGGTCCTCCTAGGGAACACCAGCCCGAAACTCACGTGACAAGGCCTCCAGCACAATGATGAAGAGCAAGGGACTGAGTACGGATCCCTGGTGGACTCTGACATTCACCTCAAACTCTTTGCTGAAACCCTCACCAACACGAACCCAGCTTCGCGCATTAGCGCTCATTCCCTGGACTAGCCGCACAATCCATTCCTCAACACCTAGCTTTCTCAGGGTCCACCAGAAAACCTTCCGAGGGACACGATCAAATGCTTTCTCTGGGTCCACGAAGGCCATATAAAGCCTCTTGTTCACTTCTAGGTATTTCTCCTGCAGCTGTCTGACCACAAAGATGCATCTGTAGTGCCTCTTCCTGGGACAAAGCCAAACTGGGAGTCGTCAATAGACACTACCTGTCTTATGCGACCATCGACAATCCTCTCTAGGATCTTCATGGCCTGCTCAGTCAGCTTGAGGCCTCGATAGTTGCCTCTGTCCAAAGCATCACCCTTGCCCTTGTAAAGGCAGACAATGAAACTTTGCTCCCAGTCAGTTGGTACCTTGCCATCACGGATAATCGCAGTAGCAAGATCGCGGATCATGGTGGCACCTGTATCACCTGCTGCCTTGATCATCTCCACCACTATGCCTGAAGGACCTGCAGCTTTGCCTGACTTCATCTTTGAGATGGCCTTCTTCACCATGTCAATAGTGATTGGGATAGGCGGGCCTTCTAACGGCGGTTCGTTGGACAGGTGATCAGGGTCCCAGTCAAATTCAACGTTGAGAAGCCTTTCGTAATGTTCAGCCCAGGCATTCTGCTTTGCCTCCTCGCTCATTGACATTTCCTCAGCGTCATTCTTCACTGGCTTGTCGCCTACAACATCAACATTCTCTTTCCTAAATATAATGTACATCAAAAATGATGAGATGTTGCCAATAAAGCGAGCTTCTCTCTAAAGCTTCAACATATTGCTGATAAGATAAAAAAAAGTAGCTGGCTGCAATTTACGAGGGTTAGTGAAAAATAACTGAGCCCTACCTCATTATATTTTAGCCTCACATTGTAGACAGGAAATGTGATCATATTTTGTAAGTATAACACGTCATAGACGTTTTGAGTCAAAATAAATACCCCGGTGAAGCTTCTGTTATGGTTGCTAGGCAACTAAAGATCGTAAGTCAGAGCGTTGCGTTCATGATCTCCGCCACCAGGAATATACAGTATGTCTTAAAAAAGCTTGAGGGCTTGATAGTTTTTGAGAAAGACATATTTGACATTTATTGAATAACATATGTCATATTGCCTTTTCATTATGCTTGGTTCGTAAATGTTTAGGTGAACACTGATTGCATGCGTTGCCTAGTAACAAAATAAGTCAAAATTTCAAAAATTTTCAAACACATGAAGATTGTGTTGCCATGGAAACAGAATAATTTATTCCAAACAAGGAATTTAATATTTCTGAGGGTTTGTTTGTGTATGCAGTACTGCAAAAGCATTATTAGGCTATGAGTTTATGTTTTCTATTAAAATTGTGATAACACGAATGTGGGTGGGGTAAATTATAGGACTTGAACCACGTAAAAATTTGCTCAATTATAAAATCAAACTACCACAGCATCTATAATTTGGGGTCAGTTGTTTTCTTTGCTGCGGCACTGAGAAGGTACATGTAATAGGTATCAGACGACAGTAAATGCAGCATTACATTGGCATCATCGTTTCCATGGCAACGCTTAGATACTGATGTATTACAGCGTGAACGCACCCGTTCCACAGGTCATGCTCCGTTGCCTAGCAACCAGTAAATAAAGCCTATCAACAGATATAAATTAGGTTGCTGAATAGATGACATATAACTGCGATGAAATATCATTTAAATATGTGTCTATTTTAATTGAATTAAATGTTATAAGGTAGGGCTCAGTTATTTTTGACTAACCCTCGTACTACAATAAAGATACAATGCTCAAAATTGCCTAATCATTAGTATCCTTTCTGTGAGTCGCTCTATGTTTCTATGAGCCCTAGATGCACTTAACAATATTTTCAAAAATAAGCTAAAAACATAGTTTAACAATAAACGTCTTTTCAAACGTGCATGTGGAAATTCTATTTTGCTATTACTTTCGCGGATAATTTACAAAAATGAAACCTGTGCAAAACATGGCCATTTTTAAATAATTGAGCCGTGACATGTGATTTCCAACTATGTAGTATTTTGACAAGTGTATACTCAAATCAGCCTGTGCAGCCTCCTTTTAAGCTTATAATCTCCAAATCCTGTTCGGTCAGTAAATTACCACTCATAGAGTATTCAAGCGACTAGCAAATGCTCTGATCAGACTGCGCGTATGCGCAGGCTGGTCTGAGCCTTTGCTGATCGCACATACCATATTGTTGGAAATCTCATGTCGTGGCTCAATTATTATGTTATCCCCATTCCAACCCTCATTGATCTGTAAGAAAATATAATTCAAATGCTGAGATAAATGCCTACAGCTTTTAAGCTTCTCAATGCGATCAGCTTTATCGTCTCCCGCGAGAAAAGATAAAAACGTGTGGTGTGAGCCAGTGCACGAAATCGCATCAGCGAGCAGTGAAGATTCAGGTGCGTCTGCGCATGTGCACAGACTCACTAGAGCCTTCGCTCGCTGATCGTATACATAAAATATGGATGTGGATAAATATTCAGACCAAACATTAGACCTTCAGACCAACTTGATGCATCAGCAAAAGCCTTTATTAGAGGCATTTGCGCATAAGAACCAATATCTTGTGTGCTTGCTTATGTTTTCCTAATCGCATGTGTCATGGTCAGATCCAGAGGGGGGGGGGGGGGGGGCAAGGGGTCTGGACCCCCCTGAAAATTACCAAAATATAGGACTTAATAGCAATACTGATCCGGATCCCCTGAAAAAGCACAAGGCTAACAAGCCAGGATTCAATGTTTGGCATCATCGGCACGCCAGCGAAACGCCATTTAAATGCTGGCTCGCATATTGTGGTATTTGGATCCTCTCTCCTTTCATCAACTATAAAAGAAACGTTGTCAAAGTTGGACCCCATCTGGCAAAACTTTCTGGATCCGCGTATGTTTGCGCTACAAAATAAGAAAGTATGTAGATAATTATAACAAATTCTCTGAACCGGCTGCTCTTGGATACAATACGATCATGCTATATTATGTGAATTAAAATCTTTCGCAGATTTTGGAACATCACTCGATTATTGCGTACAAAGTCTCAAAGGGCCAAACTATTAACAGAAATAGATTGATGAACAACTTGTAAACCAATTATTTAAAGTAGAAAACACATGCTCTAATTTGTAAACGAACCATTATAATTGAATTTGGTAGCGGGATTATAGAATGAGGAGAAGTCAATACAATTTAGGTACTCGTTTATGAACATGCGAGGGTAGGGGATGGGGGGTTATGAGGGCCGCCAAATATTGATAAACACTATAGATCTTGTCTTGCCCATATTATCAAACCAAACTCCATGTCAACCTTAAGTAGCATAGTTGAACAAAGTAAAACAGTAACATCATTTTTTGCGTTCTCTATTGGGGCAAAATTCAAAAAGGGAACGTGTCATATTTCAACAAAAAATGAAAAATCTATTTTTATTTCAGAAAGCATCAACCCAATTTCTTTAAGTAAATGTGTGCAAATTACATGTGTCTTTTGAAGTTTTGAAGATTCGACCCCCATAACATTTCTTCTTCGCAAGATTCCATTTTTTGGTACTCTTTCAGTGAAACATCATCTAAAAGGTAACATGTTTTCATGTCCTTTGGTATGTACCTGCCTAACAATAAGAGTCTGCACAGGTTTAGATAAAAACAAATGTCAGCGTAAACTTGTAAATATTTTCTTACCCATCAAGTTTAACATATGTTTTGGGTGCTAAAAGAACCGTACCAACAACATTGTAATTACCGCTATGAGACCATTCTAACGATTACCAACAAGATATGTAACTGAAACAATAATGACACTAACTTCTAAAGTGATGGTTCTGTTTCTGTTTTCAAGTTTTAATCCATTGTTATACCCGCTTTTTCGTAAGAAAAATAGGGTATATTAATTTCGTACCAAAGTCGGTCCGTCGTCCGTCCGTCCGTGCGTCTGTCCGTCTGTCTGTCTGTCCGTCCGTCCGTCCGTCACGTTTCTTGTAATTGTATCTTCTCCTAAACCGTTGGACGTAGAAACTTCAAACTTTGTAGGTGCATAGATCACATGATGTAGAGGGTACTGGGGGATATTTCGTGTGACCTTGACCCCAAGGTCAAGGTCAAAGGTCAAATAATGTATTTTCTTGTAAATGCATCTCCTCATAAACTTTTCAAAGTAGCAACTTCAAATTTTGTCTGTGCATAGGTCACATGATGTCAAGGGTACCAGGTGATGTTTCGTGTGACCTTGACCCCAAGGTCAAGGTCAAAGGTCAAATAATGTATTTTCTTGAAAATGCATCTCCTCATAATCTTTTGGAAGTAGCAACTTCAAATTTTGCCTGTGCATAGGTCACATGATGTTGAGGGTACTAGGCAACACTTCATGTGACCTTGGGGTCAAGGTCAAATACCGCAAGGTCAAATAATGTATTTTCTTATAAATGAATCTTCTCCTGAACCATTGGACATAGCAACTTCAAAGTTTACAGGTGCATAGGTCACATGATGTGGATGGTACTGGGCAACATTTTGTGTGACCTTGATTCCAAGGTCAAGGTCATATGATTAACTTTCTTGTAAATCCATCTTCTCCTAAACTGTTGGACGTAGCAACTTTAAATTTGGCAGGTGCATAGGTCATATGATTTGGAGGGCACTGGACAACATTTTGTGTGACCTTAACAACTAGGTCAAGGTCATATAATGTATTTTTTTGTAAATGCTTCTCCTCCTTAACCATTGGACATATCAACTTCAAACTTCACAGGTGCATAGGTCACATTATGTAGAAGGTACTGAGCTACATTTTGTGTGACCTTGACACCAAGGTAAAGGTTATAGGTAAAAAAGCGGGTATTTGCGATGGTGTACCATCGACTGCTGCTCTAGTTTTTTTTATCATTGTTTTATTATGCAGTACATTCCTTTCTGGTTTTGCAATCATCTTGATCAGAGTGAGCTGGTTGCGTTACTCTGTCTGATGTCTTGTGACCTTTAGTGTTATGGGGTTCTTCCTCACGGTGCCATGGATTGGTCTGCAGTGTATGAGTGTGGTATTTTCTGATCTGTTTAAACTGTAACTTCATTAAGTATAATACCGCTTAGTTGTGCTCCTTTACAACATATCAAGCTACCAAGCACTATTTTTTAAATGTATGTGACGATATGAGCCCCAACATTAGATTCCCAACAATGTGGTATGTGCGAACAGCAACGGTTCAGACCAGCCTGCGCATACGCGCAGTCTGATCAGAGCCTATGCTAGTCGCTTGCAAATTCTATAACTCTTAGGCCACTGACGGACCATCATTAAGAATTTCTAAGCTTAAAAGGAGGCTGCATAGTCTGAGTCTACGCTTGTCAAAATGCCACATTGTTGGAAATCACATGTCGCGGATCATATGACAAAACGTTTACATTTACATGAATGCTATCTCACCAACTTCAATTTAATGAACAACTTTTTATACCACACTTACCAACCTAGCGAAAAACAATTGCGCAATGCCTACTTTGATAAAGGTGGTATAAAACAGTTATACCATGGTTGCCCATCTGTGCGGGAGATACTTCACGAGCTCTAGCTCGTGAATTATCTCCCGCACAGATGGACAAACATGGTATAACAATTATATAACACCATCATTCCATGGCCGCTGCAAATCGGTGGCTGCACCGTTCCAACGTTAAATTTATTTCAGGTGTAACTTTGACTATATCGCCATATCATCTATCAACAATCAGGGCTATAAGGAGCCCAAGTTCATCTACTGCGGCAGCGCCACTCCACCTATGTATATATCCACATATTCCAAGTTAGAGATTATCTTTCATTCCGACTTCACAAAGACCGCCAAAGGATTTATAGGTCACTACGAGTTTCTTGGCAAAAGTAAGTTGTTTGTTTAAAATGTCATAAAACACATAGCCAGTATGTCACAAGTCAAAGTGTCCCCTCTTGGCTTCCATACAGACACACAGAAGACAACAACAGAAAGCAAAAATATAAAGTGCCTGTTAACACACACATCCATATGTTATTAGTAGAGCTATACATGAACATGTATTTATTCCTGTACATTAGACAAAGTAAAAATGATGCAGTTAAGATGTGAAAGCCTAACGCAAAAATAGTAAGTGAGTATGATCAGGAAATACCTCAATCACAAACTGCAGACAAACCCATGACACTGCGAGGAAGAGCCACACAGCAATCATGAGACACCAGGAAGACAAACTAAGCAAAGCAACCAGCTCTCTCTTCCCCGTCAAGATGATTGCAAAACTATTAGGGACATAAAGCAACGTACAACAAAACATAGAACAATTACAGACTCCCACAATGGGAGTCACAATAAACAAGAAGTCAACAACAACAGAACCACCGCCTTAGAACGGACAGCAGCCCAAGCCACCGGGGGGCTTAAATGCATATTACTGGCACCAAATCTTCACCCTAGATTCTGCTGTTGTTGAAGTACAAGAAACGTTCAGCTCGCATGGAAGCCTTCTAATTATTGCAATGTATCATCATGGAGAAACACTCTAATCAAATTAACACACTATGTTGAAACAAAGAAAAGGGCGCACGACTCACAGATAGTCAGAGCTAAAGAAAACCTCTAGTTGAGCCACGGTGGGTCCAGCTACAGATAAGCATCAGGCACCAACCTACCGATTAAAGCTTTACGTCAGAGCCGTCATAGTGTCTGAGGCCTTACCCACCGTCGTGCAATCAAAGAGGAAACCATAGCTATTTACCGTGATTGGGTTTAAAACCAGACATGCAGACTGTCGCATGACATCCAAGTTATATCCAACCTTTATATAACGTTTAATAATATTTTTGAATTGATCATTAAAATTAGGTTTTCCAACAATTCGTTTGAATTTATAAACTAAATCACCATAAAATATAGGTTCTGATATGCCTTGATGCGTTTGAATTTATAAACTAAATCACCATAAAATATAGACTCTGATATGCCTTGTTGCAGAAGAGTTTTTAACCCAATGCAATTTTATTTGGCATAGATATACATGTATATATGTTTTATTTTCCACAAAATGAGACGCATTCACGATTCAGTCGTCTGTGCCTTTACTTCTTGGCATGCAACAAAATCTGTGTTTTTTCTCGCATCGAGACTCATATATTCCAATCATCTAAGGAAAGAGTCACGTGACATCTAAAAGATTATGTTCTTGCGCTTTCAGGCTTCTTGATATGAAGGGGTAATGATAAATTCTATGCTATTCTTTATGGAACAAAACGTGCTGTGGGTACCCAAAATAATTGTTTCAATCAATAATGCGCACCCAAAAGATAATGTTCAAACTGGTAGATAAGGAAAAAGGCGCATTTTAGGCATAAAATGATTGCTTATCTTGGCGTATAAAAATACAAAATGTGATAAGAAAAGAATAAATATTTGTCATCTGCTGCGCATTGGGACTCAGTTAAAGGCTGCTGGCAGGTTTTTGAGCATCGTCAGGAGATATCTGATTTTCAATTTGACAGCTTATAGCTATTAGTAAAGATGTAAACTGAAACATGAGGCGACAGTCTGGTCTATATGTAACGTTTCCCGTGAAACCGAGATGAGGAAAAAAGAAAAGTCTAGTTTCATCTAATTTCTTGCAATCACATTTAACCTATATATAATTAATAAACATAGCGTCCGTTTCGTGGGACATAGACCAACATAGTCCGAGTTTTCTCTGAAGTTTTAGTGGCTTTTCTTTATTTTGATATTTGCCACTATTTAGATGCAAATATCAAAATATAGAAAAGCCACTTAAACATCGGAGAAGGCTCGGATTAAGACCAAAACAACAGTGCAGACCCAGAGATACTTGGGGCCAGTGGAACAAAACAAGTCCCTACCCCCTCATGAACCCTGTTTTTTGCATTCCTACATTCTTCATTTTAGATGTGTAATTGTGTATGCTTGAACATCTACATATGTCATAAAAGTTGCCTTAGAACATATGGAAAAAAAAATGACAAAAATGCTTATGGCTTACAATGATTAAAACTCTAAAACATGAAGTTTCGAGCCCCAAACTCCGCCAAAAACGCAGCGCATTCTAAATCCAAACCAACCATGCATATATCATGCATCGATCAATTCTACATACATTTATCTAATTGCTGATACTAGCCTGGGCCCCAGTCTGGTCGTTTTTTCTTCCTTTTTTTATTTTTCGTTTCTTGGTCAATATTAATCGAAATCAATAAGAGACTACCGATACCTTTGATGTGGTATCTTTTTATTCTCTTAATTTTAAGAATATAAGCATAAGACAGAAAATACTGTCACAATATTGACGACTGGACCCAGGCTGTGCGAATATAGGTAGCTTTCTAAGATTTTATCGCTTACCTGCAAAATAAGACGAACAAACTGTCAATAAAGTCGCAAATCACAAACGGCCTTCCAGGGTCAAGTACTGGTTTCCAATTTTAAATAAATTGCGTCGCTTGTGATTTTGATGGTGTTATCGTGGAAACACGAAATACATATCCATGGAATAAAATCATAAATATATTTTTTTGGTAAAAAAGCAATATATTTAACTCTATTATCATTTTTCTTTAAAAAAAATCGCGAAAAAAATCTGCACACTAATATGTTGATATTGGTGTATCAAATGGGTATCATCAGTTGTATTCAAGTTTCAAGTTTATTCAATAAACCGAGGAGCTAATTCATATATAATCAAAGACGAGTATGTGATGCTGTTATAAAGAGTGACTATTTTAGCCCATTTATGTTGTCCCATTTACTCTGAAATGGTTATTTTAGGGTAATAATAAAATTCCACTTAAAATGACCTTTTCAACATTGTGAAGTTTGTTATACACTTAAGCAAACTTATAAAAGAACACTTTTCAAAGTCATATTTTTCTGACTAAGGCACCAAAAATATATAATAAATTTCAACCTAATCAAGAGCATTTCATTGGACCAAAGTTTAGAGGTGTATTGGGATAGTTTTCATTTATTTCACATTTCTGGGGTTCAAAAATGTAAAATTCAACGTTGTTTTGGTGAAAAATAGTTTTGGGAGCATTTTTATCAAATAGAAGTACAGGGGTTTACGAACTGGTCCAGGTGACTTAAAAACACCTACATTTGAAATTTGATGTATGGCAGATTTTTTACGCATCTTCTCATAAAAATTGAAAAATCACATTTTTGAGATTTCTGAAAATTGTCAGTACTTAGCACACGTTAAAATCGTTGTGTGCAGTTTTTATCTGAACATGGTAGACAAAACCCAACAGAACTCAATCAGTCTATTTTTCGGCGGTAAATCCTTCACAACTTTTCCACACTTCCTGTTTTGTTGTGAAATTTTAACAATTAATTTAACGCCAATTGTCAACGATTTTTCACTTAAAAAACAGTGACTTCTAGTAAAAATGAATAATCGCTGAAAATGTCAATGGCATACAGCAGACAAAAAGCATACAGAGCAGTGCAACGTTTGTACATAAAGTGCATGCTGAAAGCCATATTTCTTAGATTAAGCTGCTGATAGCACCTGTCTTCATGTTATTACAACGACAAGTCTGTTTGAGTCAAAACTTTTGATGCATATACATATTGAATCATGGCAGTCAGTAACATCTTCAAATAATCAAAGATATAAATAGTACATGTTTATGTGGACTATTTAATTTTGTTGTGAAAAGTGTTACTTTTTTAATGAGGGTACCTTTACTCCGATATCATCCGTGCAAGACAAACAAACATTT
The DNA here is from genome assembly GCA_964019695.1 of Loripinus fragilis. Taxonomy (NCBI): domain Eukaryota; kingdom Metazoa; phylum Mollusca; class Bivalvia; order Lucinida; family Lucinidae; genus Loripinus; species Loripinus fragilis. The sequence goes on along the minus strand of OZ026517.1, from coordinate 5,707,488 downwards.
TGAAATTAAATGACTTATTGAGTCTCAGCAAAGCCTTGTTTTATTTATAGAATTAAAATTTTGTATGACAGATGTTTACTTTCTGAACTAGCATCGAATCTCTAATATGTTCGTTGATAAGTTTGCTTCAGTGTAGATGCTTAAATGAAGGCATAGAAACATTGGCTACAGTAATTTTCATGATAAATATATATTGACGGGCTTTGCTTAATTTGTCTTCCTGGTGACTCGTGATGGTTGAGCGGCTCTTCCTCGCGGTGTCATGGGGTTGTCTGCGGTTTGTGATTGTGGTGTTTCCTGATCATACTCACTTACTATTTTTAAAAACGCTACACAAGATAGCAGTGTTAACGTATATGTCAAAAAACGAATGAAAAGTAATCAATTTGATTGTATGTTAAAGAGCATGCATTTGTGAGTAACACATGAAAAACGTGTCCACTTCAAGTTAATCTAAAGCATTAAAAATGTCAAGTAAATGAGATAGGGGTCAACTATTTCATTTGAAACAATTTTAGTGAAAGATCTCCTACTTCTTTAAATCAGGAAACACGAAAAGCATAAAGCGTGTGTCATGAATTTTGTTAGTCATCAAGGAATTGCTTTGATTTTGATTGCCAGGTCTTTGATACAGCAGGTTTACTTTTTTGACGTTAATCTGTGTGCACCCGTTCATTCTATGACTTAAAAAACTTAAGAAATTGTTCAGTGTCTAAAACTCTACGAAGCAAATACGTCGTCAAGTTAAGGCGTACAATTAAACCTTAAGTGTTGACTGAAGAAGCCACTTCATGGTAACACCATCGAAGCAAAGAAATTTTACATTCAACTGTCTTTTGAAAGATATAACAAGAAGTTAGCGTTTTTAAAGCCCGTCAGTATAGTTGACTATGTTATTTAAGTTGTGATCCTTATCAATTTTGAGTAGTATATTTTAGTCCACTCGTCTTCACAATGCGTTGTTCAAATAATCATGAAAAGTGATACATGTAACACGTTTCAGTGTAACAAAGTTGTATTGCTTAGTTGAGAGATTCTTGAGTAGCCAACAGACGTTCTGGAATCAAGCTGATGTGTTTTTGACAGAAGTTCAATTTCTGTCTGGACTTTGACGTCAACTATTTACCCGCTAGTGTCGTCTGCTGAAAACCTTTTCAAACTGTTTGGACCCATATCAGGCCCTGCAAAACGTCGGGCCTGATCAGGACCCAAACTATTTGGCAATCTTATTGTATTCCCGAAAGAATTTTTCGAAAAGGTTGATTCTGAAAAAAATTAGCAGACGACACAATCGTACAAGATTATCCAGTAGGCAAGGAGTTAATGGGATTATCTATTGCGTGCAGTACATATCGCAGACTCTGGCTGACATCCGAGATGACAGCGCCTACATCTGAACTATTCGGCTGCTAATCACGGCTACATGTCGTCTGCTGGTCCTTTAAAAAGGTCTCTGTAGCAAACAGTGTGGACCTAGATCAGACTGCTCGAAGAGAAGCAGTCTGTTCTAGGTCGGCACTGTTAGTATGTATGCCGAAAATAGTCTTAACGTAATCCTAAAATGCAGCAGAAGATATCAGCAGACGACATTTTAAGATGCATTTTAGGGGGATCCAAATTGATACACTAAAGGGGTACGTGCATTAAGGGGCTTATTTGACCCCCTCTAGCGCCAAAAACTGGAAGTTGCTTTTCATCAATTTCATCCTATTGGTTTATTAGAAGAACGGTTCAAGTGTAAAATTCTGGCATTTATTTAAATTTAATGGTTGCTATGGTAAAAAAAGTGGCCGCCAAAATAGACCTCAATAGAGAAATTACCATTTTGGGCTAAATTCAAGGCTTTTTCTGACCGATTTTTTTAAGAATTAGATATCAGCACAAGCGAATACCAAAAAAAAACCTTTTAATATATTGTGTACCATGATAATTCTCACCCTCTGTTAAATATCTTTTTGGTATTTGCTTGTACTCTATGTTAATTTCTCTTGTCAAATGTCTTAAATTTGCTCCAAAATGGTCACTTTCCTATTTTCAGCCTAATTTGGCAGCCATTTCTGTTACCATAACAACGGTAAAAATAGAATCAATCCCAGACTTTAACACTTGGCCTATTGTTCTAATAAACTAATAAGAAGAAACTTGTGAAAAGCACTTTTCGTTTTTTGGCCTCATAGGGGGGCCAAAATAGCCTCTTAATGCACATACCCCTTATGCTGATCAATAATAATCTATTTAAAATGGGCCACGGATTATCATTATTTTTTTCTTAATTGCACAGAGGATCTTTCATGAGTGCACATGTATTATTGAATTTATTAACCGAGTTGATGGAATGAGAAAAAAGCTAGGCTTTGTGGAGCATTTATCGCTTTTTCGCTACGAGTTTTAATAAATTAAACAATGCAGACACACGAATATTGTTTTCTATGTATATTAATTTGAACTCGCAATTTTGGCATTAACATGTAAAATTTGCAAAATTTATACTGACTGACGCGAAGGGGATTTCCAGATAATGCCATTTTGTTGCTCCGATTTGGTAAGGTGTTTTTCACATACTGTCCAGCCAGCCAAAAGTGACAGTGACTTCATGTTTTGTTTACAAAGTTATCAGGGATTTAGAATCGATAGATCACTTGTGTATTAATCCTATCTGCAGGATAGGATTTATACACAAGTGATCTGTCGATTCGCGTTAGCTCAAGTGAATTGTAAAAGTAATATTTTACTTAACAAGTGTAAACAAAATATTATGTCACTGTCACTCTTGGTTGGCACAACAGTAGCAACAATAGTGACAGGTATGTTTTCAGTATGTCAAATATTGTTATAGTCTGCCAAAGTTGACCTTAGACTGATTAATTTTCGTCAAAATCTTCGTGATATTCGTGCGTTTTCGTGGAGTACTCCGACCTTGGTCACGCTTTTACAGAATATATGAAGATAATGTCAATTCGTTCACGCAAATGGTCTGATAGCCTAGTGGTTAGTTGACTACTTACAAATCAAGCATACCTTTTTTTATATAATTGTCAAATTGCTTTCTTTGTTAAGTAAATATAGTTCGTATATTTTACGTCATCTTGTGATGAGCTTTACATCTTTCATTTGTATTTAGCCACTTTCGTATTTATTATTTTCTATGTTCCCCACTCTTTCCTTGTCAGCTGAAATTATTTGCAAATAGCTTGGAGCCAGTTCAGTACTAACAGAACGTCGGTTCTGATCTGGATACAGACCATTTGACACTCTGATAGCGTTCCTGTAAGACTATTTGAAAAAGTTCATATGGATTAGAAATATTCAGCGTGTAAGCAGTTAATCACATGTAGGCTTATTGAAATTATTCACGGTGCTGTATTTGTTACATAAACGCATGCCAAATTCAAATAAATGTATCCAGTTGTGCACAAATTAAAAAATATAGACAAAGAAACCAGCAAAATGAGCAAATCATAAAAAAATGAAAAAAAAAATACTTAAATGTTACTGGACTCGAACCCACATCTTTTGAGTGCTTAAACACTAGACTATCCACTAGGCTATCGGGGAATTGTGATTAATTTCATTCAGATTAGTAATTGAACAAAAATCTAAAGGGCACTTTTTACGAAGATTCACGAATACTGAGTAAAAGGTCATTGAATATTCATATGTCTCGGGTCAATTTTGACAAACAATAGTATTGTAGAGTTATTGTTGTTTCAAAGATGCATAGTAATGAGGCAATTCTATTTTTCTTATAAATAGGTAAAGCATGACTATTCACTGCCATGCGCATATGCAGTAATCTGTGGTTGTTTCAATATAACTGTAAACTGAGACTACCTGCACGCTAAAATCAAGGTAAACTCGCCACTGTTTGTTTACAACGATTCTCATCTATCTTTGAAAGTAGACGCTTCAGTGGCCCGCATGCAGTCTTATGTTTGCTTGGACTGTCTTCGATACGGCTATCATAAGAGGATAAAGTATACTAGCCTAGCTACGTGTTTATATCTTATTTAGGTCTGACCCTTTCTCAACCACAACGCTCTTTGTGTGCGAACAGTGAAGGCAATGGTGAGACTGCGCGCATGCGCAGACTCATCAATGTCTTCGCTTTTCGCGCACTGATGCATATATTTAATAATAAGTACTAAAATTTCACGAGCTTGCTCAATTTGCTTTATTCAGACTGGCATCCATTTTCTCCTTCCACTGTTGGTTGTGGTCCCGGTTACCTGACGGGTGTTGGTGGGACGATCGAATCCCCTTATCACCCCTCACCATACCCGGCAGAAGCTGGATGTACTTGGATCATCAAGGTTGCTGAGAACGAGAGAATATTGCTCACTTTTATCACTATGGAAATATCAAACAATGGTGAGTTACTTTAATGAGTTGCATTTATCAAATTAAGTTATTTGAGCGAACCTTGTAACATAACTTTTATCACTATGGAAGCATTTAACTATGGTGAGTTAGAAGTTACTTATTTGCTGAGTTGCATCAGTTATTTTAGCGAACCTTGTTACAGTGCTTTCGTTCATCACTATGGAACATTAAAAATGATGAGTTACTTATTTAGTGAGTAACTTGAGTTATTTGAGCGAACCTTGTTAAAATAGTTATAACTATAGAAATATTAAACAATGGTGAGTTACTTATTTAGTGAGCTACATAAGTTATGTGAGCGAACCTTGTTAAAAATATCACAACAGAAATATTAAACAATGGTGAGTTACTAATAATCCAGGACGTAATTAAGCCTACTGTATACCCCAGGACACTTTTTCAGGGTGACATATCTTTCCTTAGGACCTCCTAGATGCTAAGCAAGGCCATCCTCAAAATTAACCTGTTTTGCACAATTTGCGTATTCATGAATATTAATAAAAACGTTAAAAAAAGGGAAAAATCATTAAAAACATAAATAAACTGATTTCATCCCAATATTATAATTGTTGCGTGTTTTGATATCATCAGTAATACATTTTGACAGGACTATTCCATTCATCCAGAAGTCCTTTATGAATATTATCTTATTAACATATTAATGAAAATGCACGAAAATTAAAAAAAAATAGGGAGAACCAAGTAAAAACTTTAAACCCTGGGAAGGGGGTGAGGTGGTTGGTTATTTATCTACCTTGCACTCCTAGGTCGTTTTCTAATGCATGCCATATTGCTTAGTGGTATCCTGCGTCTACAATGTTTGCATATGACTCGTTTACAGGGCACTATGCATTAATGGGTCAATTAAATCTTCCATCCAGGTTAAATGAGCTGTCACATACGTCATTTTAAAAAATGACCGAAGATTTAAAAAACGAACCACTAGCATAACTTGGACAAGATTCAAATGATTGTGGGGCTTGAACGTTGTTTGTTGACCATTGTTCTGCTGAACCCGGATTTATTACTTTCAAAAATAATGTAGATCCAAATTTACGCTCCTGAATGCTGCAGGTCAACAGGATTAAAAATTAGGGAGGGGGGGGGGGGGTGCAATACACTAAAATGTTCAGCACGACAAAGGTTCAACACAGGTATCACCTTCGATAAAATGTGTTGCTGTTCTAAAACACCATGTTTAGCATGCGTATGGGTCGCCCTTATCTTTAATGACAAAACGATTAGTAGAATGATGCACTCACAGGAATAGATTACAAACAACACGTAATTGATGAAAGATTTCGTAGCGAGATGACATCAGGGAAATAAAATTAAAAGTGAACAAAACAAGAACAGCCTCCAAAACACTGAACGCATCTGACTGTTAAATAGTTTGCACTGCATCTCTTTAACCATGAGCGGAGTCATACAACGTGATATCCGACCCTATCTCCAACGATATACATTAAAACCTGTGTAAAACGGCCACTCTCAAAACGGTCGAAAATTGGTTTTCAATACCAATTATCGCTTAATGCAGGTCAAAAGTATTGTAAAATGCTCTAAGGGGAGCATTCTGCAATACGTTTGACCTTCAGTAATCTACCATTTGTCATTAAGATCTTGTTTTGTCTATTTCTGAGTGACCGTTTTATACAGGTTTTACTGTACCATATTTAATTAACAGTTTGAATATGTTTTCCCCATTCTAATGCGCTAGTAATATTTCACCTTCAAATACTATGTTGCCAGTAATAGTACTATCATGGTTCGTCTGCTCACGTCACGCTCAGGTGGACAAACATGGTTTATCTCTTTTGTTCAACCTTTATCAGTGAATCCAGTTGAGTTACTTCAATATAAGCTTTGGAGTTAGTCAAATGAATAAAAGTAAGAGACTGGGCAAAGACCAAGCTCAAAACAATGTTTTAATCTAATTGTAGTTCTAGTAAAATACTACATTTTCCCCTCAAAATATAAATATAAATGACTTTCTACAAATTGAAGAACATATTGCATTTTCCAAAGATAAACTAGAGGTTCACATGAAAAATAGCAACTACTCAAAATTACATAAGTGTTTCAATATACAGTGAGCCACTTTAGTTACGCACCACCTTTTCAGGGCCCACAGTTTTTGACAAAAATGCTGGAATCAAACATTCGCTATGCTCATTTACTTATTGAGATTTTATCTGTTTGATGACATAGAAAACATATCAAAATAACTCATGCGAATCATTCTGCAACGTCAACTGTAATTTTGACTAACATTCTCGTGCAATCTGAACGTCTATATTTTCTATTTGCGTTTTGCGCTAGGAATTATCCATGGTGATCTTTGTGACAGAAAACACCCAAAACAGTTGTTTTATTCAAGTAAAATCGCCTTTTTCGGACGTTGAAGTTAGTAACGCTGTTATTTTTTTAAGAAATACTCGTTATGACGTCATATTAGCGCCAGTTACAATAATCGAACAGGTTTTCCTTCCCAAATTGTTCTGTTATGGGTCACTTTTTGACATAGAAGTATCAAAACACTAAAACATCTTATCATTGACACGTATTATAGCCTTGGTATTAGTATTGTCATCACTAACGTCAACACCTTGACGCCAATAAATTCTTTTTTTTTACGAAAATAAACGGCGGATACATGGATGTTTAAAATGAAATTATAAAAGAAGTGTTTTGATATCAAATGGCTAGGTTCACAAAGGGGTGAAATCGGCCCTGCCATAGAAATGCATACTGACTTAAAATATGTTTATATGGTTTATTTCATTGAGAAAAATCGAAATTTTATCTGCCTAGTGCTTAAATTGTGAAAACTATGGGTTTCTAAAGACAAGGACCCTCTGTTAATTTTGCGCAAAAAGTAAAGTCATTTACATTGCAATGTAACGCTAAAGACGTCGCTGAGTTTGGTTAACAAATTTATGTTAAACAAGTGTGTATTGCACCCAAATTTGTGCCAAAATTTATTATAAACCTCGATTAACAGTCTATTATGGCGATACGCCCGCCAACCCTCTGAAATGAGCATGTTTGTTTGAGGCTTTAGGTCCATGTAATTTTCATCAATTTAATCAAATCACGGTAGCGGTCAACGTATCCTATACCGCTGCTTTACAAACGGTGTATCAGTATCAAGCACTTACTAAATACTCTTTTCAGAATCAGTAGAAGAGAAAATAATTTCACCAAAATTGTACAAGGGTTCAAACTCATGACTCATGAACACCCCCCCCCCGTCACCCTCAAGACTAGTCCATAGAAGTCAGACTATAAATAGAACTCTGCCGACCACGCTTCGCCGGTCCGAGAAAAGTGTATTAAAACTGTATGCACACAATATTACTGATGCGATGGATAACACAATCGTAACGCATTTTATGCAATTGAATGCAGAGTGGTCATTTTTCGGTAGTCTCGTGATTTTCAGACAGGAGCTTGTCATTCTGACTGATCTTAAATACCCGTGCTTATATATATATAGGATATAGTTGGGTTTCCCGGACGCGGTAACTTATTGTAGAGTGATGCTGTAATATTTTACTCTTAAAGCGCCAAGAAAAAAATGCATCTGAAAATGTCGTCTGCTGAAGTCATCTGCTGCAAATAATTTCCTAGCATTACTGACGAATTTAGTATAGAAGCAGACAGTGTGGACCCAGAACAGAGTGCTCCTATAGAAGCAGTCTTATCTGGGTCCACACTGTTTTCCATAGAGGCTTCTTAAATATTTCAGCAGACGAGAAAGCAGACGACTTTTGTTGCGATAGGCGCATTAAGGGTTAAGTCAGCTCAGAAGATATTTATGTTTTTTATCATTGGCGACCAGCGCAGGTGCAAAGTAGATTGAGCATTCGAACAGACTAGCCAGAACCTTCCCTGATACTGCCCGCTCAAATTAAAGACAGCGTAGAAGTTTCATGGGCATTTCGTTTTTGATAAAGTCCCAGAAAGAACGTTAAACCTTACCACTATCAACCAACGGCGAAAGGTAATTGCATATTGCTGGGCCGATGGTAAGCTGATATTTTTGATTCTCCCCGCCTCGCTAAAGTGGGGCAGGCTTTTTTTAAAAATATGATAATGGGGACTTACACTAAGCATTTACACAAAACGAACATTTTTGATGGACGGAATTAAATAGTGATAACAGTAAAACCTTGTTTGCCATGAGTCATATCAACAATCTTTCAATTATGTAGGGACGGGTCTTACTGGGTAAACCATTACTAAGCTAGGATTAATGTGTCTTGCTCAAGGCACAACGCTGTAGCGCCGGTAAGGCTTGAACCCACGGACACTCGGTCTCGTGTCAAGCACTCTACCACGACAGTAAATCTCAATTACTCAATCCTGAAAATAAGTTATTATACGACATGAAAAAAAATCCAGCTGCTATTCTTTCGCAATAACGTTTTTATCTTCAATTTAGCAAAATGTGTTAACGATAAAGCTGTAGAGAAGACTTTCCGCCAACTTCTCCTAAAGAGCTGGTGTTTGTTACACGTACAGATTTGTGTACAGTAAAACCTCAAAAATTCGAGCTCCGATTTTTCGAAATACTGGCTAATTCGAAATAAATTTGGGACAGACTGAATTCAGAGTATAGGACCTATTCATGATCTCTTTTGATAACTTTCTATAATAATATATGTTCTGGGTGCGTAAAAGAAAAGTCTCCCTGAGACGTTTCTTTTATGCACACAAAACATATATTTGATAAGAAAAAAATAATCATTATACTTTCTGGGGGCATTATATCTTTTATTTCTACCTACCTATAATTCGAATTTTCGATAATTCGAAATAAATCCTCTAGCCCCTAGGACTTCGAATTAACGAGATTCAACTGTATTTAGATAAAAAAAATGCAATTAATTGAATTCGTTTAACATTTCAAAGTTTGTTTTATTGACGGGTAAAATTCGTATTGGCGTGACAGAAAGAGGTATTATAAAAAAAATAATCGTGAACGATGAAAATCCTGTTATTAAAAGGTTGTGTATAACATGAAAGAGATAAAACTGCCATTTGCATGCTCAGAATTTTCCGTGCACAACTCATTTGTACGAACAAAGTTTGGGTTTTTGCACAACGTACAATTTTCCTTTGCACGTGTTCTAAAATGTGTGGTTCCGAGATGATCCCACTAGCTTAACGCACGTGCGAATGTGATCACTTTGCATGTAACAGGGTACGACCCCGTCTAATTCGGGTAAGGCCCTTCCAATTTCCGGTACGAGTTCTTTGACGGCAATGTATTCTAGGGGTCTCAGGCATAACCCCTTTTTCATAGGTACCACCTCTTCCTGAGGCTTCCAATACTGCCTTATATCCATACATGCACTGCCCTCGGTGATGGTACAATATACATTCCGAATTAAGGCTGCACAATGTAACATTTTGATTGACATCTTTTGACTTGTTATATTTATGCTTTGCTTAAAATGCCCAGAGTGCATCTATGCACAGATGTAACTTCACCATCTTGGATGTTGGAACCGTTTTGAGAAGTTGGCAGGGATGTTTCTGAATAGATCTACTTTTCATCGGGATAAGGATTTCGAAAAAATGACGTAGTAAAAAGCATCGCAAAAAACAGGTCTAAACATTTCAGGTGGAGTTAAATTGTTAGTACAGTATAATTCAAACTTCTAAGCTTTATATGGGTCTTAACTTTCAAAACGATGTGCCTGGCTCCTGAAATCATGATAAATCCTAAATTATATTCTCCCCATGCAATTACAATGTGACAAAGTATAAAAAAATTCCGTTCACCCCACAGATTGCTCGTGCTGATGTTTCAAAGATGCAAAATAATCAGACTACATCACATTGTATTGTTTCCATTGAAACGGGTAAATAACGGTCAATGAAATACTGCAATATGAGGCAGTTAATGTAATATACCTGTATAAAATACCCATTACCTGGATTAGTTCATATTTTTGTTTACAACGATTCTCATCTATCTTTGAATCAACTGTACGTCTTGCCGAACGTATGTGAAACATGCGTCATTACCGATTATTGACCAAAAAATACCCAGTTCTTAACAAGTTACAGCTTACACATGGGGTACACGGAGACAGTGAGGGACATAAATATAGTAGACCTATCACCTTATCCGAACACCCGTACATCGCAAATGCCCAATGCGATTTTTCTTTCAAAATGGTCTCCAACTGTGTCACATTTCTAAAGATACGCATGCATATTGGCGATCGAATACGTTATTTTTGCAATAGGAAAATCAGTGCAATACAGACTAAACTTAACTCATGATTAAGACATGAAACACGATCATTTTGTGAGGGATCAGTCATGCACGGACCCAGAGAGGAGGTGTGTGGGGGGGGGGGGGTAACAGGTGGCCCGGACTCACCTTGTAAATCACAAGTTCTATAGGGAATAAGCAATTGAGTTCGACCCCCACCCCTGGAAAATGTTGGACCCCCTTTGGGACCAAAAATTACATTTTTAGTGAGCTTATGGAATACAATGAAGGCATGTCAAATTTGTTATGCGTAAGTATATACTGGACAGTGGAAGATTTCTGAAACAAAACGACCAGTACATGTGGTTAATTGTTTTCAGCTATCAGATAAACCTCAAAGCTTGCAATAATATATAAACTAGCACTTTGAGAGGTATTAAAGAGAAACGAGTAAAAAAAGGAAAGAAAAAGTTGACGTCGCTGAGGATTGAAGCCAGGACTCCCTTGCAAAATATAGGATATATTTTTTGACTTAACCGCACGGCCACGTAGATGTTTTATTTCAGTTGCAGCGCACGTAAAACTATATATTTTTGAATACGAACAAAACAACAATAGGCTTTTTGAAATATACAAAAATAAACAAGCTGACACTCATTAATTGTAAAAATATGACCCTGTGTATTTTTCTAATAGTTATTTATGAATAAATTCACATCCCGTTAACCAAAAACGGTAGTATATACCTGCGAAAAAAGACAAAAACTAACGGTAGCACGACGAGCGTCTCTTACTGAATGATAATTTCGGACGTAACATTATTTCGGCACCGGCATTGTTTGCACTGAAAGATGTGAGAAAGAAGGCGTATTTTTGGCTTCTAAAATAGTCCAGCCCTGCTTTCATGAGATAATGTAGTCATATCTGTATGTTTTAAGCCTTAGAACATGTATAAATGGCCTATAAAAGACCAAACACTGACAAAGTATCCAAACGTGATCGTTTAGGTTAAGTAATATTACATTATGAAGCCATAATTTCGACACCCTTTAATCTTTTGTCATGGGTTCTCAATGTTAATTTGCACAGCTAAGCCAAAAATTGTGGTGTCGAAATAATGGCCTCATGTTTTGCTATGGATATATTTACACTAAATCCCCACAATATCAGCCATTTTGGGGAACTGGGGGTCGTAATATGGATTTTTACGGTATAAGGAAAGCATCCAAGAAATTGTTTGGTATGTATTTGAAGAGAGGGAAGATCGTCTTCTTCAGAAATTATGTCATTTATATTATATTCATACATTTCTAAAATAGGATTTTATAGGGCCGCTTTTACCCCTTCGTGAACTTAGCCCTTTACTCAGAATCATACGAAATTTTAACTAACTTTAAAAAAAATCAAACCCTGGTCAGCTGGGAACCAAAATAGTAAATCGTTTAAAAACTGATAAGGTTAACAAACACATTCCAGTCTTAGATATTGCCAAGAATAAGTCGGCTCTTATCTCTGGCATTGCAAAAAATCGACCCTGTAAAAAAGTGCAATGTGATCTGAGTTTCATTGGTAATAATGCAATGTGAAATTGTGTTTTGAGGGTAGTGCCCTTCAAGATCCATTTTCTCACTTGTTACTCATTTGATCACAATAAATTTTCTATTATTAATGCAAATGTAGTTGCGCTTTATGCTGGTATCTCAAAATAAATGTTGCATATGTTCTTTCTGAGCAATTTTATATCTTATAAGTGGTGCGTAACTAAAGTGGCTCCCTGTATTGGCATGGATTTTATGTAGAATAAAAAACCTTTTTAGAGAAAATCAACGTCGATAATACAGCTATGAACTCTTAATCCATATGTAGAACTCTGAATTTATTAAGAGACCTGAAATTGAATTTATATGAACTATTATATATTTAACCAGAGTATGAACACCATAAACATATAAAGTCAGAACATAAACTATCTGACTATAAAATGCCTACAGAATGATGCATTACAGACACATGTTTTCTTTTTCTGTCTATTGTACTTCTTCCTCCCTTCCTTCTTTTTTTAAAATGCTCAGTGTTAAGCCTACCAGTCGGATATTCATATTAACGCACTTAGTAATAGAATACAATTTATTTATGGTATATACAGTAGTTAAGTGCTATGCATAGAATTGTACTATTTGGTTGGAAGACTTAATAAAGATATAAATAAATCAGTATACACTTTGCACAATAGGAAACATTTCAACAAGTGTGGTAGTTCAGGAAATGGCTTACATATAAGCTTAAAGCATACTGCCAGATCCTGAATATATTGTCATTGTATACATATGTCTTTATTATACCTCACGTGAATTCTCCATACAAAACTTCCATAGACGAACGACTGATATTTTATAATATCACCCGTTGCTACAGCGACGGCGAATACTGCCACTTGTTTGCCATAGCAGCGGGTGATATTATAAAATATCAGGGCGGTCACATGATGCGCAACGCCGATGCGCGTACGGTTCGTTCACGTCAGGAGACGTTCATCAGCAATGGCGGACATGACGCATGATTGGGCGACTTTAAACTCCAAATAACTTCGCTCTTTATGGTCAGAAACATAAAGTGTGGGTACTCGTTTTCTTAGTTAGGACGAGAGGAACAAGTTGAGACCAAATTTAAGCCGATTAGGCGAAATTTTCAATTTTGCATCAAAACAGCCTCATGTGCAGTATCTCCTTTAAAAATGACGCTGCTCGGTATTAAGTTTGACGTCATCAGCTTTAATGACGTAATTTGTTAAACGGAACGTCGGTGATCAGGTCGAGCATTCAGATGAACCACTTTTGTGAAAGATTTAATTTCATTTAAGCATATAGATAAGATGCTGTTCATTATTTTCCCTTTGGATCTCCCCTCACCATGATAGGTATATTGAGTAAGAGAAGTTCTTCAGAAAATAAAGGGTCTAATGTTCTGTTCGGTATAATAAAATAAATATTACATTTCCTGCTTTGGTGATAGTCGAAAATATCATCCCTCGAAATATGATTATCAACCTCGGCTGCGCCTCGGTTGATAATCACATTCCTCGGGATGATATTTTCGACTATCCCCCGCGCAGGGAATGTAATATTTATATAATATGCAAATATCTTAATAAAATATTGTTTAAACCAAAGGTGGTATAAATGTGTGTGGTATGGTGTTTTGTAAACTGTCTAGTAGCGTTGTGACCTTCCTTGGGAAGACAAGTGGATCTAACTGCTTTAATATCAGTGTACTTGCTCCTTATTGTTGTCAACTGTCTATTATTCTTTAAGGCATTCATAACTCTTGTAGCCCATTGTATACTGGAAACATTTAAACGGGTACTTTGGCAAATAGTGAAGACCCAGAAGAAATGCAGCATTATGCTGCATTTCCTCAGGGTATGCAGTGTTTGCTAAGAATAAAACAAACTTCAGGGACAGAATACGTCATAATTTAGGAAATTCTACCAGTGCCCCATTGAAGACCCATACTTATGGTATCAACATGTATGAGAAAATCCATCAGAATACAAAGCGTTTACCCAGAATGATTCTACTGTATCTGTATGTAGTTCACCCCTTCTTTGCAGCAATTTGCCAGGACAGTAATGTGTTGATGATATTTGACGGGTATATCACTCCAGAAAAATTACCTCTGAGGTACTGTAGTCAGCTTAAACATGAGGCAACAAGCAGGAGGCAGTTTCTTTCCAAGACAGACAGACTAGTTATTCGGTGGGTAACCATACAAATATTTACCTTTAGCATACCATATCACAACATAGTCACGCTGATACTGACTATTGTTGTCCAATGCTCAGATATTGAAGAGATTTAATCTAAAGTATTGTCCTTTACACGAGAAACTTTGTATTTAGTGTTTGCAATCAAGGCCCAGTCTACACCTTGCAATCCAATCTTCCTATGTATAATTTTTTAATATTTTCTTATTACCTTGTAGACGTTCGCCTTATCAGCTGCTAGAATCAGCTGCTAGAATAATGTAAAACCACTACATAAAATGTAGAAAAATACACGTCTACTTTTGTAAGCTGATTATGAACTATTGATATTTCTACTTTGCCAAGTTTGTTGCAGTATGTGTGGAGAAAAATGTCATTGTGATCTGCAAAATATTAAATCAGTTTGGTTTATACAAAAATCAAGTGAGTATGTCCCGGACATACCACCACCACACACTATAGACCAACCCACATCAACATGAGGAAGAGCCACATAACACTAACAGCCACAATACTTCAGGAAGACAAATTAAAATAAAGCAACCAGTTCTCCCTTCCTCCATTAAGATGATTGCAAACCTAAGCGGACACTTATACTGCATAACAAAACAAGGATCAAACATAGAACCCCAACAAACAATGGGGACAACAGTAAATAATGAATCAACAGTAACAGAACCACTGCATTAGAACGGACAGCATTTGAAACAAACCAGGGCTTAAATGTATTTTAATGGCACCAAATCTTTGCCCTACACTCTGTTGCTGTTAAAACAAAAACAAAGTTTAGCTCGCATTATGGCTTCCTAGCTAATGCAACGTATCATCACAGAGAAAATAAATATGATGAAACAAAGAACAAGAAGAAAAGGACTCATGACAAGCATAAAGTCAGTCAAGTTGAGCCAACGTGGACCCAGTCAAAGACAAGCGTCAGGCACCAAACCACCAAAGAAAGTTGTACGTTAATGAGTCTGAGGCTGACCCCGCTGTGCAATTTAAGAGGAAGCCATGATGATAGCTATAAACCGTGAGTTTAGGTTTACAACCAGGCAAATTTCAATTGACATGGGGTTCCTCCTTGAAAGGAAGATTAAACTGAGTACAACGCAATTATTATTAAAACACTGCACTGAACATAACGCATAACGCAACATGAAGAGCGTCCCGGTTATTACAGTCATACCAGATTTATGCCCACGTGATATAATTTAGATATAATAATTAGCTACAGTATCTGACCATATACACTACTCCAAGATAAATGTCTCCAAGATATTGATCATAAATAAGGTCTGTTGTGACCCCCTTATTTCGAAATTAGCTCACCTGGATAGGTAACTGATGTATGTTGATATGTAAATGTTATGTTAGAATTGATTCTCTTGTTCTTAACTATGTTAGCCTAGAGTAATAAAGAAAGCTATAGCAGTTTTCATTCCTTCATATTTTGACCTTGTACGTAATGATTGTACGCACAATGAACATGTGTACCCTATATTCTGTGCACATTTGATAATATTTTGAGGAGTGTTGAACTTAGACATTATTGCGTCTACACCACCTTTGGAGTGCTTACATTGTGTAATGTGTGTGTAATCTGTAATTCAAACAGATGGCATTCGTTTATATTCAAACTCTGTATAATGATTGTTCACACATTGAAGATGTGCACCGGCGACGCAGGTCTGTCTTGTTTCGACTCAGACTGGTCCATTACAAATGACAAAGTTTCAACCAAAATGTATGATAAAGGGACGACTTTAATTTTGAAATAGTTAATTTTCCATTTCTTAATGGAGATGTTCCTCGCTCCCCTTCTTATGGTGTATACATTTCTTAACATTCATTTTGCAAGAGTATGTTCTCATGGATATCATGCGACAGTCTGCATGCCTAGGCGTGAACCTAATCACGGTTGATAGCTATATGGTTTCCTCTGTAATTGCAGGACGGTGTGTCAGGCCTCAGATTAAATTACGGCCCTGACGTGAAGTTTTTAATCCGTTGGTTGGTGCTTGATGCTGGCCTCATTGAGACGGTTATTTTGCTTACCCACAACATATATTTTGATTGAGAAATAAGAAAAAATACGCACTCTTAACAAAAGGCCTGCAATTTACTAGCAAAAGCCAGTACATGAGGTTTTGGTACTAATTGAATATGTGCAAAAACAAATAAACACCCGTGCTAACGTATTATTATCATTTCTGTTCAGTTTTGTATTAAACTGTACATATCTTAAACGCGATGCTTCTAATTTAATGCATCTGTCAATAATTGGGTTTTGTTGGGGGCCTCTGTTGAAAGGACTAAAAGATTTCCCTATGGGCTTTGAAGATGGCATCATGCAATTTTAAACTCCTGATATCATGTGCTTAATTTCGATATATGTTGCGGGGTGTTACCCTGTCAAGACAGGTACATGCTACAATGCAGCACGATATCCAGCGGGGCTAGAGGGCTTCATTTTAATATGAGCCCCCAGCAACATCAATTATTTTTATATGCGAGCAGCGAATGCTCCGGCAAGACTGTTAACCTGAATCTCCGTTGCTCTCCTATGAGTTAACTAGCAAATTCACATAAGATGCACCATTTATATGAAACGTCTCTTTTTTAAGTAACTAGAATATTAAGATATTTTATAGGAAAAGCTAAAAGACAGTGAAAATACGTTATTTGCTTTTGTTTTCTTGCAAAGCTTTCAATATTTGTTACTTAAATGTGACTGTCAAGCGCCAAATAACCACCCAGCGCCATTTTTTACTGCTTTGTCCAAAAACTCCAGTCGTCTGAAGTTAATGCTGGCTCATTTTATTGTTTTGTTTAGTTTTCAGTCTGGTGTTGCTAACCCAGATAACAAGATAGGAGTTAAAGCAGCGTGGACTGCAGTAACTTTAACAAATCAAGGTAGGTATTAAAGCAACGTGGACTGCAGTTACCTTAACAGATCAGGTAGGACTTAAAGCGCATTAATAAGTAAAAATCACTCATGCATCTTATTATCAGAATACTGTGTCTGTTCATAGAACTTCACGCCATTAAAATGCATTTAAGCCGGCTGGTAGCTTAGGCTGCTGTCCATTCTAAGGTGGTGGTTCTGCTGTTGTTGATCTTTTGTTTAATGTATTTCCCATTGTTTGTGGGAGTTGTGTGTTTGTCGTTGTTTTGGTATGCATTACTTTGTGTCCTTTCTAGTTTTGCAATCCTCTTGACGAGAAAGAGAGAGCTAGTTGCTTTGCTTTTATTGTCTTTTGTATGTCTTGTAACTGTAAATGTTCTCTTGCTCTTCCGCACGGTGCCATGGGTTGGTTTAAACATATTTCATTCATTCTCGTGAATACAGCATACAAAGCTCAATGACATAACAAGGCATGTGAATGAAAAGGATTTGACAGTAAGCGTAAGCTTATAAGAGTCATCTCCTGAAACGGTGCGTGGGTTGGTCTGCAGTGTGTGATTGTGGTATATCCTGATCATACTCGCTTACTTTTAGAACTTGTATTGTTTTGAAAAGAGTTGGGATGGTCCCGAACTGCCACAACTACAGATCGGAGACCTACTGTGGCATGCTGAGGAAGAGAAATTAGAACACATTCAAACATAGACACGCACAAGAAAGCAAGAACACTCTTAAAGTAAAGTAACCAGTTCTGTCTTCCTCAGTGAATAAAAAAAACAACAACAACCGTATTACTAAGGCCAAATAAAAAAATAAGTCAGTGTTTTTCCAGTAACAGGTCTGAAAATTTTAGGTAGGGTGGTCACACATTTTCTTTCTGGTTAAAAATTTATTTTAATGCATTTTGAAAGGCATTGATGATCCAGATGATATGAAGAACCATGCTGCATACCATCAGGGTCAGCACTGTTTATTAAGATGACACCAATCTTCAGGGGCAGAAATACATCATAATTTAGACTATTCTACCTTTGATCCCTTAAAGTACACATGGCCACTTATCATAACAATATGTATGGGTCAATCCATCAGAGTACAAAAGGTTAAACTGGAGCGTTATGCATTGACTTAAGCGAACAAGTCAGACAAAAATTGTAAAAATGTGGTTGAATAATGTACGTGAATGTTCCATGTTCCTCACAAATATTGTCTTTGTACCCCTATTCTCCTCAAAATTTGGACGCTGTTTCCCTGTTCTCCGGAAATAAATGTCCTTTTCACGCTGTTCCCCAAAACCCCTGGGAGGTACACAGTTGTATTGGCATATTAGAAAGCATTGTGCAAACAATGCTGAAAAAATGGTTGCACCTGAGAAAGCTTTACTCTGAGTGGATTCCCGATTTGCTCACTGAGGAAACGCCATATACAAGAGGTGTTTCATGTTTATTTGAACAAATTTGAAAATGCCGTTACTCATTTATTTCTCGTTATATTGGGTAATAATTGATTTTCAGGGGTTAGTCTGATCTCCAGGAGTACACAGTCATCAAGAAATTAGTTATTAATTTTTATTTTCTGGTTTGAAACAGTCTCTGAAGATGAGTAGTCAAAATTTAAGCGTAAAAATGCTGTCTGAAACGAAATATACTAAATCTTTCTCGAACAATTTTTTAAAAGATATGACGTTAACTCTTTGAACCTTTTATATATTGTGCATAGATAATTAAAGTATATTCTGTGAGAAAATAAAGCATTCCAGTTGGATATTTACTTTTTGGAAACGACTTATACATCAAATTTTAGGGTTTACAGTTTTCATAGCAACACTAAATTGTATGCAAAATACTCAAATGCAATATTTGGTGATCAGTTTTATCGGTAATAGATACTTAAAATATCCAAAAAATTAAGTCGGCTGTGAGTTTTGAGAATTTGCTTTTCAAACCTTTTCCAAGATACATTTTATACATAAGATACTCATTTGGGCACTTTTATGGAAGAACTTATTAAGCCCAGTTTCGAAGCAAAAATAGGCACACATAGGCTGTTTCTCATCCTTAGAATAGACTGAGAGTGCCTCTAAATTTAAAAGAAAATTTCACACTTAAATACGTATTTTCTTAGAAGATACACCCGTTTTAGCTCTTAAAATCAGTAAAAAAGGGGGTGGGGATGTATTTAGGGCCGCCGTGTTATGGCTATGCTATAAATTGCCACCTGGTCTGTTTGGCAATACCAGGGACACGTCTGCTATGCATGAAAAAGCAAAATTTGTTTGTCTTAATTATATGCAACCGCAAAAAGTGAAATTCAAATCTGTTCAAATAAACATAACACATGTCTCGTACATGTTCGTGCCCAGTACAAGTGTTTATTGAAAAGATACACAGGCTATGATATTTGGGTTATTCCTACCTAATTAACAGGTGACGCAACCTTGGTGAACGTGGCTGAACATAAGCCGTGGAAGTAAAACCCTATATTGATAAAAGAACCTTAAGTTCAACAATATATATGCGCAATGTTCTTCAATACATGTAAACCAGACGTTTACACATGCTTTGCCATCTCGACATACAGTCACTGGGCTATGTTTCAATAATACTGAGCTGAAGACAGTAACATAGTTTTACAATAAGCAACGTACGGGCAAATCATGGTCAGGGGCAACATATTATTTCTTTGTATAGATTTATTATTCCGAACTTCAATAAAGGTCACCATTCTAACATGAATTTCGTCATCTTAGGTGACTGTGCTGGGTTCCAGTGTTTACACAATGTTCAAGACGATACCTGCGAGAGTTCTCGAGAGCAGCTATGCAACAACAAACATTTATGTATCCACACATCTCTTCAATGCAACGAACATCCTAACTGTGGATACTCAGACTTGAGCGACGAAAATAAGTGTAAGTATGTTATTATGTCCCCAGAATCTATTTTAATGTGAAATACGTCAAATGGGATCATGTATTACAAGTCTCGTTATATGTGTTAATGCATTATTGCATAGCAAAAATTGAGTTATCTGACTGAAGACCTCACAGGCGAATCATCTGATTCTTTGAGCTATGGAAAAAGGGTTGAGTATGGGCCCGTTTATGATAATTTGCTACTTATCACATGTGCAAGAAGCGAATGCTCAAATAAACCTTTGCTGTTTGCACAATGAAAACGGGCCTTTAGTTAAGAGTGCATTACAGGGGAATAATTTTCTTATTTTGCAACCAAAACACATGTTTTGGGTCCCCGAAACATACGACACATAAAGCTAAATGAAAAACTAGGACTAGAGAGATAATGCCCCTAACAATGGAACGTATCACAGTTGCACATTTCACGCAAGGTTTGCACCTCCAAAATGTACAAGGGTATAGATGGGGGATTTGTATTATTTGATCAGTAAATATCTACCTTTATATTTCGTTCTGTGCTCTCTCATATTATTTATTTCGTTTGAAAATGGCCATTTTTCTCCTAGCGTCATTTTATAATACTTAAAACTACTGTATAAAAGATCAGCTTTCATTAATTTTGTACTTTTAATAAAAAAAATCAGCCCTAGTTCTCTTATCCTTATTCTTTTGTTTTCTCAGTGTCTTATCAGTTTGTTGATAGTTCTTAGTTGCTGTAACTTTACTGAGGGTAAGAAGTTTAGCAATATACTTTTGGGATTCACAGTTTAGAAGAAATAGATTTTTTAAATTTATGATATCAAACATATAGTAAGAAGTGAGAAAAGCTCACATACACTGGGAGGTAGCCATCAGAGATTTAAACACTTTCAGAGAAAAGACAAAATTGTTAAAGATTTCGTAATCCTAAATCAAGTAGATTCTGAAAACTTTAATGAAAAATGTTCATATGTGTAATATAGGAGTGACAGAAGGAAACATTGAAACTTTGAAAAAAGAAGACAAAATTAGGATTAACATCTTAATTTTCATTTACACAATACACTGAGGCTACCTGAAGGTGTACACAAAATTTGAAAACACTGGCTCCAATAGGAGCTGAGAAATGTGTGACAGAAATTTTCATTGGAGAGAAAGAAAAATGATCAAATAAAGGGGCTGATATGCTATATGTGGCTGTTTCATTTACACAATACAACTCATTTCTATTAAGCTTTGTACCAAATTTCAGAATCCTACGGCAAGTAGTTGCTGAGAAATCTATGACAGAAAAATATCTATATTTTTTATATAAGAGCGACAAAAGGAAAAATGAAAAATGAAAAAAGAAGGCAAAATTAGGATTAGCAACCTAATTTGCATTTCCACAATACAGTTTGCCTACCTGAAGTGTACTGAAAATTTGAAAACACTGGCTCCAATAGGAATTGAGAAATCTGTGACAGAAATTACCATTGGAGAGAAAGAAAAATGAGCAAATAAAGGGACTGATGTGCAATATGTTGCTGTTGTTTCTGTTAAACAATACAACTCATCACTATCAAGCATTGTACAGAATTTCAGGATCATAAGTCAAGTAAGCTCTGAAATCTTTGACAGAAAAAAATGTCCATATGTATTATGTAAATGGGACAGAAGGAAAACAGAAAAATTGAAAAAACGCAGAATCAGGATTAACATCTTTTCTTTTCATTTACACAATATGCTTTGCCTACCTGAAGGTGTACACAAAATTTGAAAACACTGGCTCCATGTGGAGCTGAGAAATCTGTGATAGAAATTTCCATTTGAGAGAAAGAATAATGAAAAAATAAAGGGACTGATAAGCAATATGTGGCTGTTTTCGTTACACAATACAACTCATCACTATCAAGTGTTGTACCAAATTTCAGAATCATAAGTCAATAAGTTGCTGAGAAATGTTTGACAAAAAAGTTTACAGACAGACAGGCAGACAGACAAACAAACACAATTACAGAAAGGCAAAAAACTTATACCACCTATATACTTCCTACAGGGGGTATAAATATATGTTGTGAAACGTTTAGGAGCACGATGAAATTAACTGGCTGACATTTCACATTACATATAATCAGATTTTAAGTCCCCTTGCTAAAACAGCTTTTCTGGCAATAGAGCGAATATTTTTGCTAAAAGTTTCATTTTCCATCAAATGCTTTGAACCTAAAAGCCAAAATGTAAAAACCGGTTCTATTCACCAATTTCGTACTTTTTAGTTGAAAATAGTATTTGTTCAATTTACCTCCCTTTCAATTAAATAGCGTTTGAAATTAAAATACTCAGTAGATCAAATCCTTGCTTTGAAATAGAAATTTGTTTCATTTGACCTCTTGCGGATAGCTTCTAGACCATTTTCAAATAACTGACATGATTGCACACCTGTGAATAAAAACGATCTAATGTTAAAAAGATCGCCTATGTAAAAAACCCATTGTAACTAATTGCTAAACCTTTCCCCTCAGTATATGAAGCATTTGCAAAATTGCACAGGTCTCATATTCTGTATATTTCAAGCGATTGTATACCTTAACCCTCGAACTCATAGAAAGGCCTTTGGGACTAAGGCTGAGGTTGGTGCACCGTTAAACCTGTGTTAAGCCCTCCAGTAAAATATTTTACTGACCGTTCCAAGGCGGTGCTTCTTTTGTGGATCTTTTATGGGTTTTTTTGTCTTGTGTGTTGCTATGCCTTTGTGTGCGTCTGTTTATATGTGCCTTGTTGTCACCTGCTGGGCAAGGTCTGACCCCTTGGCTCTCGTTTGTGGTTTCTAACTGTGAGTTTGTCACTTTCCCATTGGTACCCTGGGTCAGGTGTGGTATTTGATAGAATCGATTTCTGATATTTGCACCCTTACTCACTTTTAACACTTTTGCAAAACAGAGCAGACTCAGATCAGGCAGCTCTTGTAAGAGGTGCCTGATCTGGGTCTACTCCATTTTCTATTGGGATGTCATTAGATATGATCCTACACTAGTGGACCTCTTAAGTAAATTCTTTGTTCTATGTTCAAACGTGAAAGTTTATTTATATAAGTTTTCATAGTGGGTGGAGCTTAGCATGAATATTCATGAAGGAAATGGTTAAATCGTAAAACATGCATGTATTTCTTTTTCAGGCCTAAAACAAGTCCTGACATTAGCAGCTTACATTGGTGGACCTATAGTTTTAGTGATCATTATTATCATAACAGTGATATGTTGCTACCGGAAGTACTGTCGACCTACGCTGCGGTATGCCGTACCCAAAGAACAATCTTTAACAATGACACAATCACTAACTTCTACACAAAGTTCTAACGTACATGTGCGTTCACTGGAGCGTAGCCCAAGAACGTCTAGTATAATGTATACAACATCATTCACGGACTGTTCTGTTCCGCCAACCCCAGACACCGACGAAAATAAGATTGACAAGTATAACAATGTGTCAAACTGTAATTCATTATCTCTCCCACATACAGCTGTACCTCAAACGACTTTTGGACCTATCAATACGCATGCGCCAGACACTACGTCAGGACATAGTGATACCTTGGATGAAGGTCAAGTGAATTACAAAGGTCACCAGAAACGACCATCGTACCAATTGATGAGAGAACTGTGCTATGAAGATGGCAATGTTATTATTGCTGATATATGATATTAAATTTTAGTACAGTGAATATTCAACACCAACCATTACCATTTCATCGAATCAGTTTGTGTAAGGATTAACGATGATAGATTGGCTAGAAGTTCAAATTATTATACAAATCAGTGAAATAATGTAAAATATATGTTTCAACCACGCAGCTACTGATTTAGCAATATATTACAATGATACATACTAAAGTATGCTGTCAAAAACATAAAATAGGCAGTCTATTATTGCCATCTAGGTGCATGGCAAACTACAGTAAAAGGTTTCTACATTCTCATTCTTTGAATCAATTTAAGTAGTTGAAGTGTGTTTTAAAAAGATTGTGTGAAATATATATATTATGCTATTTATTAGGATTGGCAGATTTATTGGGGGTCCATAATTTTGAATTCCTATATTTTGGGCGGTTTTCAGAAAAATGAATATTTTGCTGGTACGCCTGTGGATTTTTGTGGATATGTTTTGGAGGTACTTATAAACTACACTATTAGATTCAGAAATATGTTTTGGGGGTATAAAATATCTCAAGTGTTTTTTTTCTGGTGTGCCTGACGGTTTGGGGATAAACCGTAGATGGTATTGCTGAGCCTATGTAGCAAGAACATTGCGAGTACTTCACCCCTGGGTAAAAAACTCATTTCTTGAAAAGATATATGTCAAACGGTCACATTGGAATTGCCTCAGAGGGCCAATTCCAGTGTGTCCCAACAACATATGTCACTGAAAATAAGGAAAACTATTACTTCAAACTATTTAGTTATAATTCACTGGTTAAAGATATGTATTATATAACTGACATGATTTTTCGCTTGTTTTGCAATGAGATAGATTATGTATCTTTAGGAGTGAAATATTTCACAAGTGTGATATGATTTTTGCCGGAACTACTTTTGGGGGTTTATGCAGTGACCTATTTCAGTGATGATAATAGATTGGTTCCCCTCGTTGATAAAGATCCACTTCCGCTACGCATATAACGACTGGTAACGCCTATTTCATTACAAGTAGAGAATCCTACTCATCCGACTGCGCATGCTCCAGAAAAGAGTTTTTCAACACAAACTTCAGTATTTTTTCAGTTGCTATAATTTGATAATTAAGTAAAAGAAAAAAATATAAACTCCCAGAACAAAATAAACTTAATAAAACGGCTTGTTTAAAAATGCACTTTATGCCAAGGGTATTTTCCAATATCACGTCACTCATGACGTCAGTGTGTATGCTATACGTAGGCGTAATGGCGGCTAGTAGTTACCTGTCTTAATATGCTGACAAGCTATTAAAGGGAGAGAACCAGTCTATGATGATATATCCTCTCCGTCTGTGTATAACTACGCAAATATTTTCTATGTTACCATTTTTTGTCTTTTTACTGCCTTTGTTTTCTTGGAAACCCTAATAAGTATATAATACACAGAATAATGTATTGTGTTTCATGATATAAAAAGCTTTGATTAGTCTGAAAAGATCATCAAGTCTTTTAAAAAAAGTAGGGTCCAGCATGGGTATTAAGGGTCAGTATGTATGCACGGTTATATAGCTATGGTTTCCTATTTAATAGTACGTTAGTGGGTCAGGCCTCAGACTCATAGAAACGTTCATAGGTGGGTCAGTGCCTGATGCATATCAATGGCAGGGCCCTCATTTACTCAACTGGGGTTTTTCTTAAGATTAGACAGTCTTGAGTTGGGGGCCCTTTTCTATATTTTATCACAGTATGTTAATTTGTTAATTGATTTGATTGTTTCCCTGTGACGATACATTCACAAGTTAGATTTTACTTGTAAAATTAATTTACCCCCCCCCCTCCCCCACCACACACACACACACACACACAAACACATCAGATGACTTTAGCTGCTGTCCGTTCTAAGGCTATGGGTTTGCTGTTGTTTATTCATTGTTTATTGTTGCTTCTTTTGTTTGAAGGGGGTTTTGTTAAGTACATCTTTTGTCATGCAGTACTTAATACTTTCCCAATTTGGCAATCATCTCGCTGGGGAATAGAGAGCTGGTTGTTATACCTGTCTTGTCTGGCTTTTAATATTGATTGCCTCTTCGTCACGATCGATGCTATGGGTTGGTCTGTAGTGTGTAATTGTGACCTTTCCTGGCCATACTAACTAACGTTTTGGTTAAATACGCGTAAATTACTCGTCCCGGTGGATGCTTATGCATTTCAGCAAAGCCTTTGTGAAAGATTTTTCATACCATGGAATCGCAATGTAGTATTCTCTATATATTCACTGGTAAAAAACGTTTTGATTATTGTTAAATAAAAGTAATAAAGATGGCAAAGATCAGGAAATGATACAATCAAGTACCACACCTGACATAAAGCAGATTCCATATTAAGAAAGCTATTATGGAGCTACAATTTGTATCTTAAAATACATTTATTGTTAAACTTTCATTTGTGCATAACAGTGTGTGTAAATATGTGGGCAATGAAAACGATACAGGTCATTTTAGAATGCATGAAAGGGTAACTTGTACCCGTTCACAAGAACTTCAATTTACATGTCTACTCATCAAAACATGCTCTGATTTCATTTGTAACTTAGCCGCCGACTACAGTACTGCAGTTGCCTTCGACTGCAGTACTGTAGTCAGAAGGGTAAATTAAAAGCTACTTTATAGCATGTTTTGATAGGTGGACATTGTCCACTGTTGTAGGCTGGTAACACATTTACGCTAATAGTGTACATTTTGCTCTTTATTCAATAAAGTTTGTCATTGTCGACTTGGTGCAGTGGTAAGATGGTAGTCCACTGCGCTGAAGATTTGACCTTACTTTCAAATTACTTCCAACTGCAGTATCTTGTATTATGTCAATACGTGAACTCAAATTAAAGTATAATTTTACATGTGTTTCTATTAATTGTCATCCATACAAATACAATCGTTAAATTTTTGCTAAACAAAGTTACACTTATATCTTGTCACACTAGTTTTAATTTCGCCAAGCACATATAAAACATGGTCCTTATCAGTCAATCTTCAAAATATTTATCCAATGAACTACCCTTTTCAACCAAAACAGCCAAACAAATAAGAGTCGAGTGAATCTTTTTTCGTCTGCTTCTAAAGTTTATACAGTGTCAATCCAGATTAGAAGCCAGCTTATTAGGATTCACAGGACGAATTCGTCAGATGGAAATCGGAAGTCGATACAGAACGCATGCGCTGGTTCGATTGTATTTCATGTGTATAAGGTTAGCAGTTCCCCTCTTTTGAACAACTATCCTTAACACTATCACTAAAATAAGATCGTCCACGTGCTTCATGACTGGACGCTTCCATTATTTTTGGTATCAAAACATTCCAGAAATTGTAGCTCTTAGTGCTGAAGTGGACATGTACAGAATCTTTGCTCATGTTCCTCGTCATTGTAATATATTTGCCAGTGGTGGAATCGTACTCTGGCCATATTACACCATTGGCCTGCTTAGCGGGGATAGGCTTGTTAGGATCACTGAAAGAAACAAACATGTAAATCATACTATCGTGGAGAGAAACATATTTTGTTTTTAAATCTTTTCAATCCATCGTCTGGACGAGTCCATTTCCAATTCTAGGATTGTTTGGTGGAATTTTTCATTTTATTCAAATTTTGAAAGATACTTCTCTGTAAGCAAACAGTGGAGAACCTGATCAAATCGTATCTATATGAAAATCGTATAAGCTGCCTGATGTCGTCACTTATACAGTGCCAATATATTGTTACTAAAATGTCATTTTGTAAATCATGTGTAAGTTTGTTTCTATGGAAAAAAGGGGCACATTTTGCGGTCTTGGCATTAAATTCGGCACTGAGATAGTTACGTTTTTATAGAGAATCGAATATGTGTGCTTATTATGATTGATTCAATTTATGGAGTTGGGAGGATTGAAGCTTTGCTGAGCATCATACATGTATCTTTTTTCCAGTGTCACGGTTTTATTGAATGATTTAAATTATCAATCGCCGCTAAAATCTGTTTAAAATCGCGCGCTTTGCGTGATAACATCGACATTTTGCTGTAATTTAATCGCGGTATGGCTGTAATGTTGCTTACTATGACACTCTTAAACGTTTATGATATAGCTAATAAATACAATAACATACCCTGATTTGACAAAGTTTGTAAGGAGCCGCATGAATAATTTAGACATATTCAGTTCCCATTTCTCTGGGCTATAATCTTGAGAATACGGAGTAGACCAACGGGCAATGCCTTCAGTATCGTACCCAAAAAGGAAAATTAATTCCTCTGCATGCATAGCTCCTTTAAGCCACGAAGGTTTTCCTGGAAAACTTTTCGAGGGACTCTCATCCACCACATAGGCATAAGTTGTCTTCCTTGAGATGTTAGCATGTAAATCGGCAACCAATTTGGCATGAACGTCAAACACATAATCAGAACTCATTTTAATAAATGCATTTCGAACGTTCCCTAATGCATCTGGGCTGCGATGTTCTGTATATTCATGGATAATCATATCATTTATTTCTTCAGTGGCGTCCTTTCCAAACATTAATCTAGTTATTTCTGGAACAATTTCAGCTTCAAGCTCTTCTCTTGATTTGGGATAATTTTCTGAATCGTAAACACCAACAAACGGATGAACCATCATGCCTCCCTCATTGGCAGTTATACCAGTCATAAAATCAAGTGTTGAGAAGAAATGGTGTGAATCAGCAGACTTCACAGAATGTTGATTCAGTACAGATGCCGGATGTTCTTTGAGAAATTCCCCATCAATAACGGTTACAAGTTCCATCGGAAATTTAACGAAGTGGTTGTCTTTATTGTTCAATGCGGAATTCAATTCGTCCGTAGATTTACCCTCTATGCAAGCTACAATTTGCTCTAGATCAGATGAAGAATCACAGCCCAATATTCTACTTAGACGAAGCGTTGTTTGTTTGGGATTTAACTGATACGACCAGGGACATGAAATACTCCCTGCCATAGCTATGGCTTTATGAACAAAGCCTTTATTCTCTGGGAACATAGCTTGATAAACAACACTAGAGCCACCAGCTGACTGTCCAAATATCGTAACCATATCCGGATCACCACCAAAAGCCTTTATATTTCCATTGATCCATTTCAATGCGGTATGTTGATCCCATAGTCCAAGATTACCAGGTGCGATGTGATCACCAGTGCTCAGAAATCCCCAGACTGACAATCTGTAATTCACTGTAACAACTATGACGTCGCCAAATACGCTCAACCAATCAGCATGGTAAAATTCTGTTGTGCCACAAATAAAACCTCCTCCATGAAACCATACCATAACTGGCAGTGGAGATAAGTGTACCAAATCGTTAACCTCCATGAAGGGTTTATGTATGTTTAGAAATAGACAGTCTTCTGAGAAACTATTAATATTTACATTTGGGTCTCGGGGCCCAATCATGCCAATCTCTTGCTGCATACAGGATGGCCCATAACCAGTTGCTTTAAAAGTAGATTTAAGAGGAGCTTTTAACTCAGGCTTGCGAAATCGTCTTGTACCAACTGGTGCCTCGGCGTAGGGTATACCCAGATACTTTTCAACTCTTGCCGCTTTGTCGAAGACATCTAAATCCCGTACAAATCCTTTAAATGATCCAGCTTTTGCATACACTATGGCTTCGTTCCAAGCTGTCTGGACGATTGCAAACTGAAGAATAATTATGACCACTGATGCCAGCATTTTAAAACGTCAGATGTAACTGGATGTGTATCCGTTTTCCTTCGTTTTTTACAAAAAAACTTATACACTTTGAAGCATTAAAGGTCAAGTAGTTTTATCTGTTATCTGTATTGAAAAGTTACAGATTATACATGAAGTCATATATGTATTTCATCGGTCAGTAATAGTATGAGAGTCTGGATTGGGGGGGGGGGGGGTTCTGATATTCACTACTCATTAAAAATTTAGCCTATTATTCATCTCATTAATATTTTGGGTTACTCATTAAAATATGACCCATAGTTCATTAAAATCTGATAATTCACTATTCATTATTTTTTTCTTCTATTCATTAAAAAATTGGATTATTCATTATTTAAAGCTGCATACTCTGTAACTATGAACATTTTTCGAATAATTTTATTTTCTTTTTAAATCATTTGTAAAAGTAGAATTAAGCTATGTTTTCACAATAAAAATGTTCAGTACAGCTGAAAACTGCATGGAAAAGTGAATTATCTCATCAAACAGGTGTTTTTTCTCTTGTTGGTAATTATTTGCGTCCCTCCAATAATTCTAGACCGTTGAATTTTAACATAAATGCAGTTGTTTTGATAGTGATACTTTGTTAAAATTTACGAAAAAGGTAAAATGTTTACCTTAATTTGAGTATTTTTACTGTGTTCTTGAAAAATAAAAACATTATTTTTAAAATTAGAAGATCAAAAGTTACAGACTATGCAGCTTTAAGGCACTCATTATTCACTATTCATTATTTTTGGACTCATTATTCACTATTCATTATAAAAAGGGCCATTTTTTCACTAATCATTTACCCCATCCAGACCCTCTAGTATTGTACGTGTACGGCCTGAATTCAAAATGTGATGCATAAGAACCCCATCCACAGGTGCATTAGAATTGCATCCTATACATAGAAGTAACACACAAGAAAAGACCTTTCAAATGAAAGTGTAATTTGAGCCCGGTTCTCACTTGTCCTACCATCGGAACTGCCTCAATCAGACCTCGGATGTACATCGAGTATCTACTTTGATAACGTGACGCTAACATAACAGAAACCCTGCCAACACAATGGCAAGTACAAACGGTTATAAATCAAGTTTATGTTGCGTTTTTTTTCAATTAGATATCGCTATAGCGATATTTTATTGAAAAATCATGAACTTCATTTATTCTGTTGATAAATTTTCGAGTAATCAAAATAATAGATTTTAATAGGACTGGACCCAGATGCTACAATACTATTTCCTTACGCCAGTTCCGGCTAATTAAATGGAGCTTTTTTTCATGCATAGTACTACGCCTTACATACATCCGAGGTTTGATTTTTAAATTGCGTCGAAGTTTTCCGACTGACTTGTCCTAGTATTAGTCCCGGTACAGCCCGGTGAAGGAAATGTCGTGTACCTTGATGACCTGGAACATTTTTCCTAAAAATTAGTTGCATTCTCAGTGGCATATGCAGGATCTATCGGGTTAGCAAGGTTAATCAGTCCCGGTTTCTCTTTCTGACAACAATCCGGCTATTGTTATTGAAGACTTCAACTCTCCTAAAAGTAAAGATAAGCAAGACGCTTTGAGGCGTGACCGAAATTACAATATTGAAATATACTTAACTACAAAAGAAACCTGACACATACTGTTTGTTATTTTTGATAGTAAATGAATACGATGCACACTTGTCTTTCCATTGCGTAAAGTTGTACTAAGGTAGACGAAGATAGACTGAGATTATTTGAAAAAAAATAACTGATTTCAGACGTCAGCTATTAAAACGTCACGTAACCCCTAAAATCCATTTTTTACAAGACAAAGAAATCACGCAAAATTCACCTGAAACTTCTTAAGTGTGATTCTTTGTTATTTGATTGACATCTTCTGGGCATTCAAATAAAACACGCATGTATTGTTCAACCCTAAATCCTATTTTCATTATTAACGTCAATTTTCAGTTATCAGCGTTTTATGAGCTTTTAAATCGCCCTGCCACTATCTCAACTTTTTTCAATTTGTATGATGTTTGGAATGCATTTTGACAATGTTTCAGTCCTTTTGAACTACGTAGCTGCCACATACGTCCATTTAGCGACGTCAAGCGTTACAATTACACGCTGATATGTTTATACTGCAAAGCTTGAAATTCATACGCGATTAAAAGAAAATTGTAGCCAATTGGTACTATAGCAAAGTAGACAGCGACGTACGTTGACAAAGAAAAAACGGTTATTATCCATAGTTTACGTTGTTTCTTAATTGAAGTTAAATTTGGTTCATTCCGCCTTTACCCTTTAACCTGACGCAAAACATAAGTTCTGATTCTTGAAAGTGCATTCTCTTATAATGATTGGTTGACTCCAAGTCATTTCAGTTTCTAGTAATTGCTTAAACAAAGGGAAAAACACTGTCGTTTAGAAAACGTCGAAAGCACAACTTAAAAACCCAATATCATACGTCACAGCAAGAAATTGCAAATGTTTAAATGCACTTTTATTTGTACTGGTATTGGCCTTGTATACAAGAAAAAAGTTTTCAAAAAATATCAACACATACACTCCCAGGCAAAACTGATAAAAACGGTATTTTTGACGTCGTGACGTCATGTTCTATATTTGTAAAATATATTTTTTCGATGAATACTTTCTAATTTCTTGATATTCAAATAAGCATATCGGCTTAGCACTATGATTTGTTATTTACGAATTTGAAGCAAGGAAAAGGGTCAGGTTTCTTAAGTAGTTAAGTATTGTTCGAGAAAAGTGTTGTTATATGACTTCTATAAAAGACCTCCTCTGATTGGTTTAAACTAGCTTGCACTGGTTGTGACAAATCATGATGTCAAACAGTGATGAGCTCAGGACTTTATGTCGGTGCTGACAGACAGCTAAAATAGATTGTCCTAAATCTAGCCCAGGTGGCATGATTTTTTTCACTGCTACCTGACAGCTAAAAAATAGACATTGAAACACTTACTGGTTTCTTATGTATATTTCACAGGTAAAATTTTTGCTCATTTATGAGAACAACATTTAACCATTTATGCCAAATGGAATTTCCCACCGTTATCAATTGGAACAGTCCATTTCTGTTTTAAGGGATGTTTGGTGGAATTTTTCATTTATGTTCAAATTTTAATCACAAATTATGCAAGCAAACAGTGGAGACCCTGATCAGAGGCCGCATTCTGTGGCGTCTGATCTGGGTCGGCACTGCTTGCCTATGTCCCACAAAAAGGACACTAGGCACATATGGGATACAATGCAATTATTTTGCTATCTCATAAGAGTTCCATAAATTTGGGAAGTAGAATGTTGAAATAATTTTCCTAGTGAAAGTGCACTAGAAACATCTGACAAGAGTAAATTTATAAATATGAATCAAAATACTTAAAATAAAACCAGGAAAAAAGAGACAATGTCATATAACAAAACGATTGGTGCATTCTTTTTCGCTTAACATCAGGATTAGTCAACCCTCGAAAGTGATGTTCACCTCGGCTTCTCCTCGGTGAACATCAGTGTTTCGGGGGTAGGTTTAGCTCAAAAGAATGCATCAATTGTATAATGTCACCTTATACTTACATTTTACTACAATGCTCTTGACACACACAGATGTTCCATCTCAACTGGCTCATGTTATGCGTTCCGCATCAACCTTTAGAAATAAAATGAATTAAAGGTCATTACTCAGAAGGCGTGGTATATCTTTACTGAATATTTTGAACAAATGGTAAGGCTGATATATATCCAAATGAACTTCAGCTAAATAAAATAAATTCGTTTGATACTGAAGCCTCGTTTATTGGGCTTGGACTTGACCATTAATAATGGTACAGTCTCATCTAAAATGTACGATAACGAGATTATTTTGATTTTGAAATTGTTGATTTGCCATTTCTGGATGGAGATGTTTCTCGCTCTTCTTCTTATGGTGTATATTTCGCAGCTAATTCGGTTTGCATGAGTATGCTCAAATGTAAGTGATGTCAACAACAGACACGTGACTGCTAAGGTGCTGAAATACAGCTATAGATAACAAACTTCGTAAAGCAGTTTTTTAACCTCAGAGTTTATCTTTAAATAATTGTACAAGGTTGGCTTGAAAACTCTTAGAACTGCAACAAAGCAGTTCAGAGCAAATATGTTATGTGCATTTAGTTTATAAATTCAACGAATCGTTGGAAAGATCATCAAACATTATAAAAGAGTCGGATATAGAATAGGATTTATGCGACAGTCTACATGCCTGGTTATAAACCCAATCACGTCGTTTTATATTTAACATCGCACGACCCAGACTCAATGGCGGCATTGACTTTAAAAAATCATCGATGGGTCAGTGACTTATGCTTGTCTGTGGCTGGACCCTCCGTCGCTAAACTGGATTTTTCTTTAGCTCTGACAGTCTGTGAGCTGAGGGCACTTTTCTTCGTTTCATCACAGTATGTTCATTGATATGGTTGTTTCCCTGTGATGATACATTGCAAAGTTAGTAAGCCTCCACGAGCTAAACCATTGATTTTGTGTTATTACAACAGAAGCTTGGCGAAGATTTGGCCTGTAAAATTAATTTACCTTCCCCCTAGTGGCTTCGGCTGATGTCCGTTCTGAGGCGGTGGTTCTGTTGTTGTTTATTCTTTGTTTATTGTTCCTCCCATTGTTTGTGTGGTTGTGAGGTGTTTGTGTTAGGTCCTTGTTTTGTTATGCTATCCAGTTTTGCAATCATCCCGCTGAGGGGGGAGGGGAGAGATTTGGTTGCTTTAGTGTTATTGTTTTCTTGATGCCATGGTTCTTTACCTCATCCTCATGGTGCCGTGGGTAGCTCTGTGGCATTTCAAGGTCAATTCTCACTTACCTTTTTTACCACGGAGTACTAACGATGGCATTGTCTATGTTTATCATACAATAATCATTTCTTCCGAAGATCGACCTATCGGCTATGACATTGCGTCACGAATTTCTATCCTATAAAGGACACGCAGTGTGCATTACTCTAAAATCCAGCAAGCGGAAAAGGGTTATACCAAAGGCGGACATAGGAATCAACACATAAATTGTATAGCTAAGCCATAACAATATTTAAGTGTATTACAGTATTTAGCGATAGAATGATATATTCTACATTAAAAACATTTTGAAAGTTTTGCACAGGGTCAGACCATAGAAGCATTTCCAATGACACGTATTGCCGCAGACTGATACATTATTGAATTAAACAAAGGAGCCCGAATAAATTCGCTTACGGTTAAGGTTTTAGATTACTGCTAAGAGCGCAGGAAAACTTTAATCTCAAGGGTGTCTGTAGACTTATATCAGTCGTAGATGTTGTAGGACCTATGAATCCATACCAACCAATACCATTCCACATCTTATCTTTTGCCTTATTCCTGTCCAGAATTTTAATTTATGCTGGCTCAAACATCTAGACTTATAGAGTCTGATGAGATGGGTTTTTTTTTCACATATACATTTTCGCTCATATTGATCTATTTCACTAAATATTCATATTCCTTACCTCTCAAATACTTTTTTCTCTTCTGCTATCTCATCAGACTTATAGACTCTGCCATTGGTTATGTAAGATTTTTTAATGCCCATTTGTATAACAGTACACTAATACTACAGCCATCAGCTACTAATAGGAACTGTCCAAGTCTTGACCTTAAGACAAGATTAACGACCCCAGTAGAAATTCCTGCAGATGTCAGACAGGTGAATAGTAAAATGGGTTCAAGAAATTCTTTTCATTTTATGTTGTTGCTTATGTCATTTGTAGACAATTAAAGAGGTATTTTCGATAAACAGTGCAGTCCCAGATCATATTGCCAATCGTTTTATTTGATTCTTTACGTCCCAATAACAATCTTTCAGTAATATAGGGACGGGTCTTCCTGGGTTGAACCAGTATTAAGCTAGGATTAATGTTCTTGCTCAAGGACACAACGCAGTGACGCAGGTGAGGCTCGAACCCGCGGCCCCTCGGTCTCGAGTCAAGCACTCTAATTATTTTTCATTTTGATGATTTAAGTTTCACGATATGTGATCTAGTCCTTACCAAGTTATGACTCTGTAAGGACCAACACATTGAATTTTAGGGTAATAGCTCCTGTATATATGAAACAAGTGACAAACTTTGATGTACATTACCATAACATTGCCAGATATAGTAGAACTATACCTTTCATGAATCTCCATCCATTGGTTACGTAATGGTTATACCATGGGTTGCCCGCCTGTATGCGGAGATAATCCACGAGCTTTAGCGAGTGGATTATCTTACGTACAGGTGGACAAACATGGTATAACTATTTTATACCACCTACATCAGTGTAGACCTTGCACATCAAGTGATATTTCATGTTCAAGTTGGTAAAGGTGGTATAATACATCATGGCTCTGAATGACCAAATACATCGAAATTAAGGTGATCAAAGGGCAACAACTCCTCTTCATCTGATGACGGCAATGTCCAAATCATGACGATCTTAGTCTCGTAACAAGAGGGTTCCCGACCAGGTCATACACAAACCAACCTACACAGATTTTTTTGGATTAAGAATTAAGAAAACCTGACTATGTTGCATGCGCACAACAAATGCAAATACCAGCCTGCGCATCTGTGCAGTCTGGTCAGCACCTTCTTTATTCCCTCTATGGATAGAAGAATATCTGCACTGTTTACATGCAAAGTATCAGCTATCTGGCTATTTTCATTAGCTGAGCAAACTGGTTTGAGTCTTACTTGGTTGGAAACCTCAGACAGGTTTTCTCAAATTGAAGCCCATATAATACTCGCCATGAGGGCTCTCATGAGGTCTTGAGGGTAAGATCTGCCCTGTGTCTTCATTGAAGATACTTAGAAGGAAATATAACAAGCAGATGTATAGTCTCAAAATCTATTCAATTCTAAAGCATGGATTACTCATGATGGTATTTGAAAACATTTTAACATTTATCCTGTCCACTGATTAAGTAGTATTTACTGTCGTGCCAACCATGAGTGACGGTGACGTAATATTTTGTTTACAATTGTTAATTAAAACATAACATTGTACATCTCTCTTGAGATAACGCGAATCGATAGCTAACTTGTGCATTAATCCTCTCCTGCAGATAGGATTAATGCGCAAGTGATATATCGATTATAAGTCCCTGATAACTTTGTAAACAAATCATGAAGTCACTGTCACTCTTGGCTGGCAGGACAGTAGTATGATTGTGTCAGTTATATAAGTGCATTGATTTATACTGTTTGCCTGAACCAGCTTTTGGTGAAATTGGATCTGACCTCCGGCTAAAGGCCATAATAAATTGAGGTAGGTCAGAAGGTAAAAATTGATATTTTCAGACTTTGATTCCTGCTTTCCTGTCTGATGGCAATCCCAAACTGACTAGTGTTGTTAGGTTGTTCTTCGCGGAGGCTCCTTTAAAGTCAGTTTTGTTTGTTTGCTTTGATTCTTAACATCCAAGTCAACAATTTTACAGTTATGTCGGGACAGATCTAGCAAGGATTAATGTATCTTGCTCAAGTACAAAATGCAGTGACGCCGGTAAGGCTTGGATCCTCAACCCCAAGATCTTGAGTCAAGCACTCTAACACTGAGCCACTGTGCTCCCTCTTTAAAGTAAGTTATGAAGTTTTGAAATGGGCCAATATGATTAGCAACAGATAAACTGTTTGACATATCTTAATAGAGCTAAACTGTACCCATTTTTTATCACAATGACAATTTCTCTTCAAACAACCTACAACCACAAGATTTGGAACATTGTATCACCATGTGACAAGCATCCTTTATAAGGTTTTGGCCAGAGGTTATCTTAGCTATTTTACTAAAATTGGCAACATAAAATATACCACCAGCTCAAATATTCACTATGATTTGGATATATGGAACCTGTCAAGTGTCTTTATTTCTTAGTTTTAACCTTTGTCATGCAGAATATTTTATGTATCTTCACCAGTTTGTTTCTTGTTAACCTGTAGCATTTCAGTTGTAAAAATTCAAAGTATTTTCAATCAGAGTGGAAAACAGTGTGAATCCTGATCAGATGGCTTCTTTAGAAGCCAGTCTGATCTGGATCTACAGTGTAATCATAACAGGATATATCCCAGTTCAGCAAGACAATGGTTAAATTAAAGGGAGCTAACGAGACTGTAAAACAAACAGAACTTTAAAAGAAGGAACACAGAAAAAAATAATCCTGAAAAAAGTTTTTTTTCTTCATTTAGCCATATAAGTTTGACATTTTTCTGGAACTATTCAGACCTGAATTGTAGCTTGTGGTATAAAGTATATACATGTATCACAGTATGCATGCAATCAAAATCAAATGAGTGCCAATTGGAAGATATAGTAAAATGTCTTTAAGTTGTGAAATATAAATTATTAAAACTTAAAACTAAGAACATGCCTATATGAAATGTATTACATGTATTTCAAATCCATAGTGTTAATTGTTATTAGATAATACCGAAATATGACTACTTATCAAAAAGTTCATGAACAGATTCAGTATTAAGAGACCTCATTAAGTTTGGCCTATGAAACTTTGCTCATGTATAAATGAAACCATAATGAGATGATTGGCAAATACATCGTGTCATGGTGTCAGGTATGTCATCACATCAATAAAATCACATATTTGGCGGCGTGTTCGAAATGGTGGATGGGCTCTTTCTTGAGCAACGATTTTCATCAAATTTTACATCAAGTCATGTAAATCATTCGCTCAAGATACCAGTATTTGCAGAAAGTTTATGCGGACAGTTGTCTACATCTAAATGAGTAATTTCTAAGAGAAGGAACCATTTTGCATCATGATGAAGGTCAAGCATGGATGTCCATAGAAATGGGCACAAAAGTGTGTGTTTCCAAGTCCGCCGGCAAAGTATTATGAATAACATTTTGTGATACAACAAAAATTAACTTGAATCACATGTCACACCGAAGATTACAGTCACTGGTCATTACAATGCGACAGT
The DNA here is from genome assembly GCA_964019695.1 of Loripinus fragilis. Classification (NCBI taxonomy): domain Eukaryota; kingdom Metazoa; phylum Mollusca; class Bivalvia; order Lucinida; family Lucinidae; genus Loripinus; species Loripinus fragilis. Next base: position 5,668,958 of record OZ026517.1, on the reverse strand, counting down.
GCTTAAGTCCAATTTGTACAAAGTTGTTAAAAGAAAAAGCCCACAGTTGATAGTCAAGTTTCATTTTATACCACAACTTCTTAAGGAAACTATTGAAAAACTGGTCATCGAACTACGTGGGTCATCCAATAAAGAATGAGACTTTTTCTATAGTACAGTGAATTTACATGCTAGACTTATAAAATCTCGTTCAACGCTAGCATGTCTTTTTGGCTATTCACATGAAACATATTCGTCGAGTTACACAGTTCCAACTTTTGTTGCTAGGCAATATTAGAAGACAAGGCAAACATCCGTGGCCGGCTCAGTATAGGTGGTCACCATGGCAACAGGTTAAAATGTATAGTTTATTTTTCTATGAATACTTATATATGTTTATTCAATCTATCTTTAACCAATAGCAGAATGTAATGTTTCAGAGTCTTGAGCTGTAACCATAGAAACAAAGCTTAAAACATCAGGTTTTTAAGAAAAAACTGGTATTTTCCACTGACCTCATGATTTATAACGTTAATATCAAATAGTCGATAGCAATTTAAGTGAACAGGGTTCTGTTCATTTATACCCAATTATAATCAGCTGCACGTAGCAATACATTTTGTGGGATATCCTTCACTAAAATAGTTACCATAGCAACACAAAGTAGAGTGTTTATAAAAAAATCGAGTAAATCGGTTGCTAGGCAACCAAAATAAAGGTTATGCATAATCAGTTCTTCTTTCATTGCATTTTATGTAACACTAAGATTGTTCTGTATAAAAAATGATATCAATAGGTTAAATGCTACCTATGAACGAAAACAAATGATGTTGGTTTACCGAGGGTATGCAAAACAATAGTGCAAACGTGGCCATGCATCTTCAAGTCCTTCCACAAAACATTCCGATACTATGGCAACTGATCTATCACAAGCATATTGTTTATATTCCTGAATTGCTAAGATGTTATACTATAAGTATGGTGAAACTTAACTTAATACACACACTGATTTTCTAACTATGAAGAAAGTCTCATTCTTTATTGGATGACCCTCGTATTGCTGCACCCACCATATAGCCGAGACCTGGCAATTGGCAACGTCTGGCTGTTTTCCAATTTTAAAAGATCACATTGGGGGGGGGGGGGGGGGGGGGGGCAGAAAATATGAGTCTCCAGAGGAGCTACAGGGCGCCATGTGTATAGTATTGCTGGAGATGTCTCTCTAGTGCCTACACCACATATTCCAGGCACGGGTGGAGAGGTGGCACAAGTGCTAAGTGGCACAAGTGCTAAGTGGCAAAGTGATGATATGTTGAGAAAGAGTATATGTTTTAGGTATGTAGCGTTTGTCATTTATGAAATACATAATTTGTTCAGGAACTTTTTGATACCCCCTCCTATATCAGTGAAGGTATTCTAACCTGTCTAATTCAGTATTTTGAGGCTGACCCTCACAAGCCTAAAATCAGGATTTCACCCATGCATCTATGAATACAGCACTGTAGAGTTAAATATAGATCAGCTACCAGACTTGCACCAAGAAGCAAAAATTAAAGAAATATAACAAAAACATTAACATATCTAACTTAAGACCAATTAACAATAATTACTGTCAAATATATTATAGCCTCCAGATAAGAGTGCATGATGATGGGCAAAATTCAGAATAATAAAATTTTCATTTTTGTTTTATTTCTCAATCAAAACATATGTTGTGTGTTCTCAATGAGATGGTTCTTTTGAGCACCCAAAACAAATGTTTAAATTGATGGATAAGAAAATATTAAAAATTTAACGCCCCTATTTTTTGTTTATCGGGAGACCCGCTATATACAATTCTGATAACTCAACTATTTAAAGAACTAATATACCTGCTAAAGTAAGCTGATATTTATTCAGTTTCTGCTTAAATCCACAATAGTTACTAACTTTCTAAAAATCCTAATAATTCAAAGTAGGTTAAATGTTTTCATTTTTTTTTAACTTTTCTCTTTGTGTTCTTGTACATGTATATGTCAGTTACATTCATCTGAGGGAACAATTTAAAAAAAAAAATGCTTGTCAGAATAGCAAATAGGGAATACCCTGATAAGTCTGATTGGGGTCTGCACTGTTTAGAACATCTACCAAGTAAGTTTTTGCTTAATTTTTCATATGTAAACTCCAGATACAGGAGATTCAGGTCAGAAAGGGTTAAAACAATGGACAAGACAGTTCTGCAAAGCATATTGAAAGAAAAAAGTCAAAAAGACTTTTTTCTATCAATATGCTATGCAGAACTGTCTTGTCCATTGTTTTAACCCTTTGTAAACTAATGGTGGATTTTCCCATACAGTCGATACAATAAGGATGGGATTGTCAACTATATTTTAATGGATTACATATAGAAATCTCCAAATTATGATGTCCATGAAGATTGTAAACTAACAAAGCAGCTAGCCTCTGTCATAATCAGAGTTCCCACAGAAATTCAAAAACAAAATTCCACCATTTTTTCATGATCAGTTAATGGGTGGCCTTCAACATTCTCTCCAAATGATAATGTACTTGTACATTTACTCCAGTGGAAAATTATATGGGCCAGCACACTTACTTATTGCACATGCACACAAGTCTCCTTTAAATGCCTATGCTGACATATCCAGAGGGGCTGGAAGTCTAATGTTTGGCATGCCCGGATGCAGAGGTGGACAGGGGGTCTAAAACCCCCACTGGAAAATCACAAAAGGTTTTTAGCAATACTGGTCCTGATCCCCTTAAAATCGCAAAGCTACCAAGCCAGCATTCAATGTTGGGCCATAATCGGCACGCCAGCAAAACGCCATTTAAATTCATCCCTCCCCTCATCAAACTAAAAAAATTATGAAAAACAACAACAAAAACCAACACTAAGTCGGACCCACTCTGACAAAACTTTCTGGATCTGAGCATGTTTGGTCTGAGACTTCATCTACTGTACTTTCTGTATGTGAGATATGTATGTGCAGCCTTGTATGATCCTTCATTGCTTGCCTTTCAGACGAGTACCAATATCTGGTGTGCTGGCCCATATCATCCGGGAAATCCATGGTCTGGACACCAGGCCCCGAGATAATAAAACTTTTTTCATGCTCAACTCAACTGAGCACAAAATTTATCCAGATCATAAATGTTAAAATGCCAACAATTGTTGGCATTTTAACATTTTAGCATGATAAATACAACACCTGAGAAAACTAAAGCAAGAAACTTTTTTATTTGTTGTTAATTTAGTTTTTATGAGCAGTTGAATTTCGTGCTCAGTTGAGTTGAGCATGAAAAAAAGTTTTATAACCCCGAGCCTGGGTCATCATAATCTCTAGTTTTCAAATTTATAAAGCATGATTTTTATGGAGCACCCATCAGGCCTTCAGGTAAGACTAAGTATTTTAAAGTTAATCTTTTTTTATTATTTCTCAACCAAAACATATGGTGTGGGAACTCGAAATGAGATGGTTCTTTGGAGCACCTAAAACATGTTAAAGCTGATGGGTAGTTTTGCCTATCTGGACCTATGACTCACTGGAAGCTTCTCATAGAGTCATATACAGTAAGTAGCAAGCACAATACCTGGTAATTATCACGAGAAAACTTGACTTGTTTCATGAGAACAACGAATGTGCAAACTAGTCGCAGTTTCTCGACGTTTTAGTGGCTTTTCTTTATTTTGATATTTGCTACTACCGTCAGAGCAACATAGCTTTCGAAAATCCAGAATTCTCCCAGCCAGTAGTGGCTGGGCACTTTCAATGAAAAATATGGTAATTGAATGAAAGATCAGTGACATAAAAATTTACAGTGATTTTATTTGGGATTTTGGGAAGCTACCTTTTCCATCACACTTGGGAAAATATATCATAAAAATTGGGAAAATAAGAACTATAATTCATGAAATTGGGAAAAATAAAGGCCATTTTTGGATTGGGAATGACTCCCATATAAGGCGGTAAAAATAGTCAAATAAAATCACTAAAAAAGTTTAAATAGGGTCGAGTTATGATTTATCTCTAAAATAAAACTAGACTTCAGTCAATGGTACACCATCGCATATACCCGCTTTTGAACTAATCAAAGCATCTGCAAAGTTTGAAGTTGCTACGTCCAACTGTTTGGGAGATGCATTTACAAGAAAGTACATTATTTCACTTTTGACCTTGACCTTTGATTAAGGACAAACATGAAACATTGCCCAGTATCCTCTATATCATATGACCTATGCACCTGCAAAGTTTGAAGCTGCTATGTCCATAGTTTAGGAGGAAATGCATATACAAGAAATGTTTGATTTGACTTTTATCCAAGGTCAAGGTCACATGAAGCATTGCTCTCTAAATCATGTGATCTATATAACTGCAAAGTTTGAAGTTGCTACATCCAATGGTTAAGGAGATGCATTACCAAGAAAACACAGTATTTGACCTTGACCCCAAGGTCAAGGGGGTCAAGGTCACACAAAAGGTTGCCAAGTACCCTAGACATCATGTGACATATGCACCAGCAAAGTTTGATGTTGCTACATCCCATGGATAAGGAGAAGATGCATTTACAAGAAAATACATTATTTGACCTTGACCTTGGGGTCAAGGTCGCACAAAATGTTGCCTAGTACCTTCAACATCATGTGACCTATGCACCAGCAAAGTTTGATATTGCTACATCCAACAGTTAAGAAGATGTAGTTACAAGAAAATACATTATTTGACCTTGACCTTTGGGTAAAGGTCATACGAAATGTTGCCCAGTGCCCTCTACATAATGTGACCTACCTGTATGCACCTATAGAGTTTGAGGTTACTATGTCAAAAGGTTTAGTAGGAGATGCATTCACAAGAAAATTCAATATTTGACTTTTGACCTTGACCTTGGGGTCAAGGTCACATGAAAAGATGCCCAGTACCCTCTACATCATGTGACCTATTCAGCTACAAAGTTTGAAGCTGCTATGTCTGACCGTTTAGGAGGAGAAACATTTACAAGAAAATACATTATTTGACCTTGACCTTGGGTTCAAGGTCACAGAAAATGTTGCCCAGTACCCTCTACATCATGAGACCTATTCTGCTACAAAGTTTGTAGTTGTTACATCCAACCGTTTTGGAGGAGATACATTTACAAGAAATACATTATTTGACCTTTGACCCCAAGGTCAAGGTCACACAAAATGTTGCCCAGTACCCTCTACATCATGTGACCTATGCACCTACAGAATTTGAAGTTACAATAACAAAAGGTTTAGGAGGAGATGCATTTACAAGAAAATACATTATTTGACCTTTAACCTTGACCTTGGGGTCAAGGTCACACAAAATATTGCCCAGTACCCTCTACATCATGTGACCTATGCACCTACAGAATTTGAAGTTACTATAACAAAAGGTTTAGGAGGAGATGCATTTACAAGAAAATACATTATTTGACCTTTGACCTTGACCTTGGGGTCAAGGTCACACAAAATGTTGCCCAGTACCCTCTACATCATGTGACCTATGCACCTACAGAATTTGAAGTTACTATAACAAAAGGTTTAGGAGGAGATGCATTTACAAGAAAATACATTATTTGACCTTTAACCTTGACCGTCACACAAAATGTTGCCCAGTACCCTCTACATCATGTGACCTATTCAGCTACAAAGTTTGAAGTTACCAGATCTAACTGTTTAGAAGGAGATACATTTACAAGAAACGTGACGGACGCACGGAGGCACAGACGCATGGACGGACAGACTGACGACGGACCGACTTTGGTACAAAATTAATATACCCTTTTTTCTAAAGAAAAAAGCGGGTATAATGATATTTTTCATTTAAATCTTACAATATATTCATTACCCATTATTTCCCATTAATCACTTAAAAAGCGAAACTACTTTTATTTTTCCGTTGTATGTTCATTAGTTTTATCATTATCTAATGAATATATCATTCATCTGTCAATATTTTTGGTAAAAATACCCAGTTTTTAATAGGTGAAGAAATTTCTGGATTTTCGTAAAAGGAGTTACTCTGATGTTTAGTGGCAAATATCAAAATATGGAAAAGCCACTTACATCAGCCTGTGCATCAGTCTGATCTTTACTCTGGAAAGTATAATAGCTAAATTTGCAAATACAAATAGATGATTTTTTTTATATTCTAGCTAGTCTCTGTAGCTCAGCAGGTTGGTTTGTGCCTTACATGGTTGCAAACCTAGAAGACAGTTTGTCTCGCGAATAGAACCACATTATCCAATTGTACAGTGCAGTCCCTTTATAATACTTTGTTTGTCGTCCATAGGAATGGACCATGTTATAAGTAAATTGGGTTATTAAGGGACAATTTTACAAAAGAATTATAGAGAAAATACCATTTCATGGTCATTTTTCTATTATTCTTTTGTAAAATTCCATGGTAAAAAAAATGGGAGCAACAACATGACTGTTTCACATTATATCATATGAGCAAAGACATGTGATTTCCATTAATGTGGTACACATGTATGTGCGACCAGCAAAGGCTCAGACCAGCCTGCACATACCTGCAGTCTGCTCAGAGCCTTTGCTAGTCGCTTGAATATTCTATGACTGTTAAGCTACTGACTGAACATCATTTGAAGTTTCTAAGCTTCTAAGGAGGCTGCTCAGGCTCGTCTGAGTCTACTCTTGTCAAAATGTGAAAAGGGACTGTACTGTACTACTATCTCAGGAGGTGGCACACATTGTTTCTAAACTTTCTTGCCAGTACATATATGAGCAGTGACATGTGATTTCCAACAATGTGGCATTTGGACACAACTAGACTCAGACTAGCCTGTGCGCCCTCGTTTTAAGCTTAGAAAATCCAAAGGATGTTTGGTCAGTAGCTTATCAGTCATAGAATATTCAAGCAACTAATAAAGGCTCTGATCAGACTGGGTGTTTGCCCAGGCTGATCTGAGGCTTTGCTAGTCACACATACCAAATTGTTGGAAATCTCATGTAGCAGCTCATATACAGTGCAAGAAAAAAAGTAAATGGCAACACAGTTACCCCTCTACTGTTTTCAACCTATTAGCACACTGTGAGCATTTTTTTCTATATTTTAGACCCATTATTGAAAACAATGTTGATCTGATAAAGCCAGCTGATCAGGTTCTATAGTTTTTATTCTTACAATAAATATTGATAGTGAAATTTCACCCCAGACTGACTGAAAACTAGATGTTCATATTGCATAATATCTACATTTTCATTGTAGTTGTCTTAGATGAAACCTAAAAATCCAGATGTTTGCATTTCTCGATTCAAAACATTGAACAATCATGGGATCTGACACGCGCCTTGGGTGGACTAAGGTTTAGTCAGCCAATGACTGGCTCTGCTTGTCGTGTTTGTGTGACGTAATTATCGTATCACCATGACGTAATTAATGTATCGTCATGACGTTGTGTAAGAGAGTTTCGCTAGATGGCTGTTCCAACCCCCCCCCCCCCCCCCCCCCCCCCCGGCCCCGTTACAAATAAAATGCTAAAAATCTGCAATTCAATCCTTAAAACAACCCAAAAAGAATACAGTGTATGTATGCTTATAGGAGCAAGTGCAGTGTTTAGTGATTACAGTATTTGGGCCTCGTCGCGACAAAACCTGTCTTCAGGGTTTCCGTCAAAGCGAGATTAAAACCAGTCTCCTCAGCTACAGAGACTAGCTAGAATATCAAAATTTCACTCGTAGCATGTTTAGAGATGATACTTTCCAAACCGCGAAAAACAGAGGCGCTGATCAGTCTGCGCAGGCTGGTCTGCGCCCTTGTTTTTCGCAAACCTCCGAAGACAGGTTTTCTCGCGGCGAGGCCTATTTATGACTATGGGTATTTGACTACTCCATCTCTAATATATAAGTTTTCAGTGATTTTGGAAGTGGGAGCCGATCTACACCTGTTGCCAATTTCCTGTTTAAAGACTTGTATATACTGACTCTGGCTATCTGTTTCAATGACCTTGGCGTGTCTGTCATGCTATTCAAGATTGCTAGAAATGACTGTCCTGTTGCGCCTAATGGATGAAACCTGGCCATAAAACAAGCCGTTGTAAGGCACTCAAACAGGACCTTGTGATCCATTGTCTTATAGAAGAGGAGAAGCAGCTCCTCAGCACTACCATTCTCAAATATTGCCTGTAACTCCTTCACTTCATGGATGTAATGACTCAATGCTTGTGTACCCTGTTTCTTTAAAAAGATGGAACTCTGAGAGTGACATATAATTGGATCTGATGGATAGGGTTCTAGATCTGGATCCGCTCCCCATTTCAGCAAGGTGCGAAGCCAGGTATGGAGCATCTGGAAGTCTAATGCATCACTTGCATGAACAGTTAGTCTAACAAACTCTATAAGAGCATTTCCAGTGCCACCTGCCAGATGGCCACTCTTTTTAGCACTTGTAAAATTGGGATTTAGTCCATGTTGTAAGAATCTGACTAGAAGCTCATTGATAAATACACCATATTGTGTTTTGATGTTTCTGCTCTCTTCTGTCACTACAGCACTAGGTATGTTGACTAAGATACGCTTTGCCAGACGAGCAAGCATTGTGGAGAAAGTGGATTGGTCTTCTGATACAAAGTTACAGTTAGCACCTTTGTGTAATAAAATATCAATAGCATCAAAGATAGCACTTGATTGCTGCACAAGATCGGGGATTTCTGTATTAAGCAGTGCCTGCACCAAAAGAATGAGTGGTGTGTGCCCAATATCACATCGTGTGTTAACATCCGAACCATTTTGAACTAGAACATCTATTGCACGTCCCAAACTTTTAAAATCATTTCTATAAATATATATGGAGTTAATACTGGCTTGAACACATTCGCATTTATTGTCAGGTTCGCTGGCCTTCATAGTAACATGGAGCAGTTTGTTAAGTGGCTGAAGACCATTCATGTCAAAGATGTGAGGATCAGCATTGAAGTCCATGAGCAATCTTAGGGTCTGGACAACCTGTTCTTGGTAATCTGGTTGTAACTGCCACCTAGGAACCTGTCTCTGTGCTGTGTGATAGAAGTTTCCTCCAATATAAGAAACATGTGTTGTCAGAAGATGTAGAGCTGTCTCGCCTTTAACATTAACAGTATTGATTAACTGCTCAATACCAGTTGTCAGTAAGTATCTTGTTGTGTCATGGATTGCAAAAATCCCGTCTATGTCATTTCTATAAAGACGGTGAAGGGCAGTGTCACCATTTTCAGCCACCATATTGACATCGGCACCATTGTCAATCAATAGTTTGGAACATTTCCTACCCCATACCACTGCTAATAACAAAGGCACATCCCCGTTACTATCTGGCTCATTAATTTGTTCAGGATATCTTTGGATAAAATGTTGCATGCATTTTTCTGCGCCGTGTCTCGAGGAAAAATGCAGGTATCCTGGCAATGTATGACCTTTATTCTGAGAAACCAAACTGCTGCCAATCACATGCACACATTCTACATGATCTCCAAGTATAGCATACTCCATTGGAACATATTTTTCAACTTCACAGCGGAATGACGGTTGAAACATAAAACCTAACCGTATGTGATAATCCACTGGCTCATGCTCATGGGGATAACACAGTCCAGAGCTTCTATTAACATCCCATGGTCGCTTTTCTAACAAGTTTTGAATGATATAGGCCCTCCCCAATGAAGCTGCCAAATGTAAAGGCTGATTACATGTCACACTTCTTGATATATAGGCATTACTGATTAAGAGAGCAGCAATTTCTTTCATGTTGAGACAAATTGCATGCTGCAGCATATTTAAACCAAGAGTTCGATCTTTGATAGCAAGTACATCTTCTGTAAATGGTAAGGCTTGTATCTGTTTCAGAATATCAGCCACGATGGACTCTCTTTCCTCCTCCTGCCGCAGCTGTTGAATGATGGATAGAACACGTGATCTTGTGTCTGGGGATGGTTTCAGTGGTTTATGACCATACACCAAACTCACCGGCCATGTTGAACGGAAGCAGTCGTAAATATAGCAGAGACAGTGGTAGGACATCTGCATGAAACCAGGCATGATTGTGTTGGTACCAGCTCAACTGTATTAGTCTAGAAGGACAAGTTGGTGTTCAGTGGCCCATATCTGAAACAGACAAAACAAGCTATGGTGAACAGGACTCAAGATTATATAAGACTCAAAAGTGCATATAATAAAACCTCGAAAATTTGAGCTCCAATTGTTTGAAACTTCACTAATTCAAATTAAATTTGGGACAATATGGCATATTTATGAACTATTAAGTTATTAACTTTTTTATTAGATTCTTTTATGTGGTTTGTGAGAGAAAATTGTTGGTAATATTTTAGCTGAAAATTGGCATCTTTCTACGATAAAGACCGAAGCCAGTACCTCCAACTAACGGCGCATTTGATAACCGTTTGTTGTTTCTTTTTCCAGAAGAGTTATTTGCAGTTATTATGAATAGCATATTGTAACAAGGGAACTTAAAATCGGTGGAAAATATGCTTTCCCTATCTAGACAATACACGGTTGACGGCCAAATTAATCCCAAATCTATTTATAGCACCGGAAGTATAAAAGATAAAACCTATAACTTTATCAACTCATTTATAAGGGGCGTAGGGCTGGCATGATTAATGGAAATATCAGTTAATAAGTTGATATACAATATAAAAACGAATATCGATATGAAAATTAAAAAATCGGTAATACTTTTAATGGATGTTCTGTTTCTTTATTCAATTATCGCCTTGTGTGATGTTTTGTTTAGACTGGAAGTTCATTGTCGTAAACAGTAGATCATGTGTATAAATTGCTGTAACGAAGTAGCAAAATGTTGTACTCTGCAGGCTAACTCAAAGAACTGATTGTTTGAAAAAGTTATACTTGCGCTTCCCTGCTTTAAAGAGTAAAAAATTATGAAATGTTTGTCAGATGAACAATTTAGCTTGCAAGTTTTTTCTCTGCAGATAAATTAGCGTTTAAAAGCTTTCAATTTTACCGACATTTACAGCGGGTCTTCTTTTACATAAAAGTGTTCGTGTCATGCATACTGGACTTCCTTTTGCATGATCTCACGCAACATGATGTTGACAACAACAAATGGCCTACTGCGAGTTTCATTACCCAATTTGCCAATTGAATTGGCAAGTCAATTTTATCCCAGCAGAGTGGATGACGACTTGTTATGAGCAAAGGTGCCAACTTTTATTTAAAACCTATTATCTTTCGAATATATAGCATGTGCTACTTAGTGTTGCGTTGCGAAATGATGGGGAAATCAACGTCATTGACCATGCAAAAAATGTCAAAATGTTTCGAGACATACTCTAGTTTGAGCGATTACTAATCGGTTATATATCAAAATGCAAGAACCGATTATCGAGTAGTATTTTGACTTAGATTAGCCAGCCCTATTCACCATATCTACATTAATTGCTGGTTCCCAGTCTACAGGTGGTCAGAAATGTAAATACAGGTACACGTAACCACAACCGCCCATTTACAGGTATTGGGGGGGGGGGGGGGGGTACTGGCTACCTGTTTATCTATTAATGTCCTCCTGTAAACCGGTAACCAGTAATTAATGATATGGTGAATAAGGGGGGGGGGCGAAACGACCAGGGACGAACTGGGAATGAGGCGAAAAGATTTGTTGCCAGAGTGCATCTTTCATGGAGTTCTTCGCTTTTTACGCTTACTTTATTCGACGGCCTCTATACTCGCATTGCGACTGCTTAAGAGTCAAGTTAGTCTTGAAAAGTCTGTTTTTGTTGTAACGTAAACATCGCCCCATTTGCCAGGTTCAGAGGTCAAGGTCATTTGTGTGTGGTGACTAGTTGTATGACAGTCGTGTATGTACCCAACAGGTATAACTAAACATAAAAATGACACTTCCGTGAATGGAAGACTGCGGACAGTCAGTTCCTTCCGCAGACGGACAATTTCTGTAAGAAAGGAATCTATTAGGACATTACCACAGAAATTAGTCAGATTTTCACTACACTACAGCAGAAGGGAGCTGAAGTGGATATTTCCTGAACCCCAGGTCATGCCAGTATCGCAGGAAACGAATTAGCGGATGCACTAGCCAAAGGCAATGAACCAACCAGAGTGCAGAAGGTCAACCACAATGTTGGAGATTAAGGAGACAACTAAGAAGACCCAAATATATCGAAATGGCAATCTAGATGGGATGATATAAGATAAGATGGGATAACACAGAGCATGAGCATACCATATGTTTGTCCTAAAAGTTGACTCCAAGAAGTTTCTGGATATCCCCAGCAGGAAGAGATTTTGTCTAATTCTACAAATACAGACAGGATATTCGGAGCTCAAATACTACAGACACAAACTGGGCCAATGTGACAGTAACAGGTGCACATGCAGGGAACCCGAGACACCGGAACCCTTCCTCATTGACTGTCCAAACTATCAATATTACAAACGGAAAATATGCAGCTGAAGTTATTATCCCAACTGGATTGAACTTCCCAGATGCTCATACCCTACTCATCAATGAAGAGCACCCAGAGCTACTGGACTCGAGAGAAAACATTGGACAGGAGGTTGCAGCCTACATCGAGGCCACATGACGTTTCAGCGAGGAAATTCCAGATCAACCGCCTCCAAATCTTTGATCTTTTTTTTTTTTGCTTTTTCTTCAAAATTTCATTGGTTAATGATCAAAATTTGATTGAGCCAGTATTACAAGAAAGAGAAATCCGCCAATCCACACCTTGTGTATCTAAAGTACAGTTGAGTTCAGTTACATTTGCGGAAATACAACTACATACGAGGCCAGCAGTACAGTGAGCCACTTTAGTTACGCACCACTTTTTCAGGGCCCACATTTTTTTGACAAAGAGCTGGAATCGAACATTCTCTATGATAATTTACTTATTGAAATTTTATCTGTTTGATGACATCGAAAAAATATCGGAATCATGATGCACTACCTGGCACACAGCATGACTGAATGTGCCACAGTAGGTAGGATAGGGATGTGAAATGGGATGTCGTTCCAGTGGACAATGGTGCGCGGAAAGACTGTGTACCATACTGTAGTAGTCTTTGAGTGTGGAGATTTGCTTAAAGCTACTAATTGTAATTGTTCCATGTTTTGTTGTACGTTACTTTATGTCCATTCTAGTATTGCAATCATCTTGATGGGGAAGATAGAGCTGATTGCTTTGCTTAATTTGTCTTCCTGGTGTCTCGTGATGGTTGAGCGGCTCTTCCTCGCGGTGCCACGGGGTTGTCTGCAGTTTGTGATTGTGGTATTTCCTGATCATACTCACTTACTATTTTAGATGATTGTGTCTTGACTGCCTAGTATTAGGGATTAGGTAGTTTGCTGCAGTTTTGCCTACTACATGTACATCATATGTGATCTTGTACATAAGCGTAACTCGGCTATCTATTCGCTGCTGTTCAGGAGTACGCCAGTTGAGGCCCTGTAACATGTGTGTCACACTGCAGGTGCCCTGGTAGTCACGTGTAGCCCAGCGGGCTGACCTGCGCTGCACAGATTCAATTTTGGCAATATCTGTTGTTGTATGAGGGAACCACACTGTTGATGCATATTCCAGTTGTTGTCGCTCTAAAGTTTTATATGCTGGATTTGAAGTCCTTTTTGTGGACCTTGATGGTTCTTTTAGAAACCCTAGAGTTTTGTTTGCCTTCTTGGAGACTGAATCAATGTGGGGGTCCAAGAAAAGTTGTCTGAGCTTTTGTAATCTCCAAATATTTGGCGAAGGGGACTGATTCTAGGACAGTGCCATGAAGTGTATATTTGGTCTGGATGGGCCATTTGGTTCTTGTAATATGTAGGACCTAGCATTTGGATGGGTTGAAGCTCATGTCCCATCTTTTTCCCCATAAGTCTAGGTTATGGAGGTCATTTTGCAGAGTAATTGACTCACTTTCAGAACTAATAGCTAGGTATATATGGCTGTATCATCTTCAAAAAGCCTTAATCTGGATTTGACCTGGTCTGGTAGGTCATTTATATATATTAGGTCATTTATATATATTAGGAAGAGTATGGTTCCAAGAACTGAGCCCTGCGAGACCACAGATGATACTTCCATCGAATCTTGAAACAAATGTCATTTAAAGTTTTTTTTCTTTTCTGTTTCATTTTGCAAACAGAATGTTGTTTCGATGTTGTTCACTCTAATACTTGCATTGGCTTTCATAAAACCGATAGTGGCCCATCAGCGGCCTGCTATCTTGATGGTAGCTCCATATTTATTGTATGGGAGACAACCATGTAGAATAAATATTTAAAACAATAATTATCAAGCAAAGCCCATATGAATTCTGTTTTACAAATATCAAAACTATTAATATTTCTGTGTAGGCATTTTGCTTATCATATATATTCATAAAGTCAATAGATGAATTGCAATATTTACATATTTACTAGTTTGTTTCAAAGTAACCACTTTTTTAAATAATGTCTGAATATAAGATCATAATATATTTTAAGAAGGTCAAATCAAGTGATACTGTTTGTATCTTTGAGCAGGTAAACATGTGGGCGTACCTACTACATATCGTAGTAAGCCTTCAGTCCCTCCTATTAGGGACAGTAACAATGAATGGTGTAAATCATCGCTATTAAATGTAAAAATTAGAACAGATTTAATGCAGTAACAAGAAGGAATTAAAGATAAAAAAGACAGTGGCTTGGCAGCGGCCCATCATTTCTTAGAGTATGTTGAGCCAACCAGTTGCAAAGTTTCACATCCACCAGGGGCCGCTGTTGGTAGCCCATATTGGGCTGCTGTGTAAAACATGCCCACTGTTGGGTTGCTGGCTGGGATGCCGGGTTCCCCGCTCATGTGATAAAAGTAAGATAAGATAAGATAAGGTTTAGTTTGAGTTGGCAAAACATAATAACAATATAACATTAGCTCTCTATGAGCTCTTGAACCGACTATGGAAATAACATTTGCAAGTGAAAAACATGTGCAATAAGAGCTGAAAGACTAAAAAGGCTACAGTTCAATATTTACGACTGAAAGAATAAAGATATGACTTATTGTATGGGAGACAACCATGTATAATATTATTATTTTATAATTTCCTATTAGAAAAATATTGGCTATAACATAAATGTATTGCAACAGACTGCATGCTTGGTGGTTAACCCAATCACGGTTGGCAACTTTGCTTTCCTCTTTAATTGCACACCGGTGGGTCGGACTTCAAACTCTATGACGGTTCCAACTTAAAGACTTATTTTGAAGGGGTAACAGCAACAAGGTACTTTAGTCCAGTTTTCATTATTCCGAGAAAACGAGAAAAACAATATTTGGCAATTCTCAAAATTTATAGATTTTTCTTGCAAAAATGAACACACTATGTTTGAAAATAGTGAATTCAGGTGATTTTGCATTGATTTTACTGCTTAAAGTGAGAAAAACTTGATTATAGCGATTTCGTTTCTGTAACAAAGGACCTAACTTAAAATTTCATAAACTTAAAAATTGCATACAGAAAATTTATGACAGTGCATCAATACTAAAAATTGCATGATAGTGTGCGGAAAGCTTATTTCTTACGAGTGCAACAGCAAAAACCTGGATACAAAAGTTGATTTACGTAAATTCCATAAATATGAACAGATTTCAATGACTCAAAGGTCCTAACCTAAGTCCATAGTCTAGGTTGATGGTGTATAAAATTAGTTTAGCGATTCAAGTTGAGGGGAAATAATGTCTAGCAAGCGAAATGTTGCTATCTGAGGCTCAATGTGTGATATTAATGGTTATAAGGCAACAAAACTTTGAAATAGATCTGGAAAAATATGGAGTTAGGCACTTTTGTTCATAAACTTCCAATTTTGGACTTAGATTCTGTTGTTGTTGACTTTTTGTTTGTTGTTACTCCTATTGTGGGAGTCGGTAGCTGTTTTATGTTTTGATGTACGTTACTTTATGTCCATTCTAGTATTGCAATCATCTTGACGGGGAAGAGAGAGCTGGTTGCTTTGCTTAATTTGTCTTCCTGGTGTCTCGTGGGGTGGTTAAGTGACTCTTCCTCGCGATGTCATGGGGTTGTATGCAGTTTATGATTGTTTTATTTCCTAATCATACTCACTTACTATTTAGGAACTTTGTGAAAATGATAAAATCCTATTTATTTCAACTTGTTATAGTAATTTGATGGTCAAAGGGAGTTAATACCGTGCGGAGATGGTTTTTAAACATGAAAAAGAGGCTAACTCAATTTGCCCTAAAGTGGATTAAAGTACCTTGTTGACGTGATCCCTTCTATTGATGAGATGTTAGAGGCCTGATTCTTTGGCTGTTGTCAGGCCAAACAGGGTTTACCTGTTGGATTTCTTTTGCTCTGGTATTCAGTTTTATTTACTGTTGAGTCCTCCTCACCTTTGCTTTATCTCCTTTTTATATCTTGATTGATATGTTCTAGGAGATGATGCATTATGAGTTATGGGTCTTTCATGCAAAACAAACATCTATGTGTCTTGATCTACATCTGAACTAAGGGTGAGGTTGTCGTGCCGTGAAACTGATTTAAGCCCTCCAGTAAAATATTTTACTGACCGTTCCAAAGTGGTGCTTCTTTTGTGGATCATATATGTGGATTCCGTGGATTGGTGAGTGACCTCTGATTGTGGCATTTTCTGGTGGTATTCACTTTTCTTACCTGTGGGTTTTGAGTTCGAACCTGGTGCAGGCCTGTGATGTAGTCCTTTCTAGGTTGGTTAGCTGGTAGCTTTACTTTAATTAGCGGAGTTAGTTATGAGGAAAAAACACGCAATAGAAAACAATGGGAGTAAAGAAACTAACAAGCATTAAAATACAAGAGGGTAATGGAAAACATATTATACCAAACCACATAATACATGGGGAGTACAAATAGGAGAAAGGACTTTTTCTAGCTGGAATAGCCTTTGTTTTGTATGAGAGTCCCAGATGGGGACATGATACGGTATTCCAACTGATGACGTACCAGTGTGTCACACAGAAAGTCTGTTAGATAAACGACCATGTCGTCCTCAAATAGACAACTTTTATTTACAAGTTCGTCAGGCAGATGAGGAAAAAGATCCGACCTAGTACAGAGACCCAAGGCACTCCTGGTGTTACTGGTACCACAGTCTGTGACCAATAACCAAGGAAGGCGCGGATCCAGTTGAAGTGCATTTCCTCTATTGCCATACTGGTTGAGTTTCCATAGCAGAAAGGAGTGATATACTTTGTCTAACGCCTTTGAATAGTCCAGCAGTATGCGCTCAGTCTGCTTCCCAACACCCAGGTTCCTCGCTAGATCCTCGACTTATATGAGAAGCTGTGTTTTGCAAGACCATTTTTCTTTAAAGCCGTGTGTTGGAAGTCATATAGAAGTGCTTTTCCACTTCTGAAGCAATGTTATGTTTGAGAACCTTGCAAAGAATGAAAGTGAGGTAGATCTGTCTGTAGTTAGCAGCCAATGATTTGTCTCCTTCCTTTAAAAATGGGGTAACATAGGCCCTACACCATTCTGTCGTGAGGTTGCCGATTTGTATGGAACGGTCAAAAACAAAACATCTATGTGTCTTGATCCACATCTGAACTAAGGATGAGGCTGGTGCACCTTTAACCGGTTTAAGCCCTACAGTAAAATATTTTTACTGACTGTTCCAAGGAGGTGCTTCTTTTGTGGATCATTTATGTTATTTCTGTCTTGTTTTTTATGATTTCATGCACGTCTGTGGCCACCAGTTGGGAAAGGGCTGACCTCTTGGCTCTCATTTGTGATGTCTAATTTTGTCGTTGTCACTTTCCCATTGGTATCCTGTGTCAAGTGTGGTGCTTGATTGTATCGATTCCTGATCTTTGCCCTCTATTGAACTCTGTAGGAATGGAGCTATTGCCTCTCAGTTCTTTGAGAAGGATCCAGAGTGGTTTTAAGTCTATCAGAGCCGGCTGAGTTATCTGGCTTAATGTTATTGAGGAGCTTTATGATACTAGCAGTTGAGATCCCAAACTCCTCCATGACAGGATTGGGATTGAGGGTCCCAGGGTGGCAGTGTCCGGGAGGATTACGTCACAATCATTCATATCCTGAAATTTCATAGTGCACAGTCTGGATAGTCAGAGGATTCCCTTTGGGATAAAAACAGATTGAAAATGTAAATTTAGCAAGCTGGCTCTTTGTTTTGTGTCACTGGTCGGGTCGTTATTGTGTTTGAGTTGGGGGCTGCCAAGCTGGTCCTGCTTCGAGTTCTTCAAAAATGCATATAAGGAATTGTAAAATAACAACAAACGAATCTATCGTTACATTGTTAGTTAATCAATGTCCATGGGACCAGAGTACTCATCTTACTTATGTGTGTTGGTCTTCAGAAAGCACATTGCAACACAATTAGATTATGTCATCATTTCTCAGTGCTTGAGAGGACATCCGCATCCTTTCACTACATGACTTCGCATCTGGGAGCGATTATATAATGTCATGTGTTAAAATCAATAAAACATTATTCTAATGCGCTTGCTTTTGTAACGCGATGTCTGATTGAGTAACGTCAAATCAAAGATTTGCGACAGTATATCCTGCAATATACTGTAGGAAACAATTTGACGTCATTAACTATGCCATATTTCGTTGGGGGACGTGGGGCATTATACAGCTTGCAACACTCCAATTTCAGTCAAAACTGCAAAAGTGCATCAGAATGGGGAAAACAATTTACAAAAGTTTCATAGATCGTGCCGAGCCGTAAAACATGATTTCCAGAAGTATATACGACGATATACCTCCCAAAATAAAAATAAACTTGAATACAGTAATCCCCTAAGTAGTATACATAACATTTATTATAGTAACATTAACGTTACGCAATGACGTTCCTAACACCATTGTGTTGAATATTCATGTCGATGTATTTTATAAATCAAATTTTTGATCTCTCGAAAGTGTACATAGTTTTGCTCTGATTTTGTCATTCTTTTGAAATAAATTTATACATGCTAAAGGACCTACATTTGTTTACAAATTTTGTGTCTTTAGCACTACAATGAGCAGTCCCAGATGCGTCTTAAGAACACATTTTAGTAACCGTTGATACGATTTGGCGGTAATTCCCTAACATATATATTTTGGTGTTTTTCTTCTTTTTTGTTTCTCACAGTGCATTTGTACTGCTACCGTAGTGTCTGCTATCTCCTGAATTGTCATGTAATCATTATATGGATGCCTTTATCAGAAGGAATAGCCTATGTTGTTTGATCTTGGACTGCAGTGTGGCCAGCTGAGCATGGCACTTTCATCAATATAGCTATAGCCTGAGCATCATGTTTAGCCTGGATATAGCATGTTTTGAAAAACGTGCAAATTCAGATAAAATTATTAAAGAAAGATCTAGGTATGCTGAAAATTTGTATGTGGAACTCCCTTCACATGGCAGATAGATAGATAGATAGATAGATAGATAGATAGATAGATAGATAGATAGATAGATAGATAGATAGATAGATAGATAGCTTTCCCACCTGCTAGGCGACATATTTTAATAATTATGGTACCGACTGAAGCATTGATAACTACAGGTGATACTGGCTGTCAATTAAACTCTCAGAATCAGTCAAGTAGGTTGTCATTGCGATGACAAGGTCAGGGCATAAATTATCTATCGGTTAAATAGATTTTTTCCACAGTTGGGACGCCTCTCTTTTGATTTTTGGCCGTACTTAGGAACTTTTGGAAGGCCGCTGTACGTCTTTGAGTTGCTGATTTCAGGGCGTTATAAAGGGGCATGCGCCAGGGTAACAGAAGCCCTGATAGGAAAACCCCAAAACACTGACGGTGTTATATTTTGTTATAAACTAAAGAAAGATAACACCACTAGTATTTCACTTAGAAAGCGCAATTAAATCCAAAATTGATTGTGCTGTTGTTGTTGACTATTGGCAATATATTGCTGGCTCCCTGTGCTGTGTAGATCTTCGGTGCCTTTCCACAAGTATTTTATGCTAATGTAACACATCCATACGTACAAATTTGTTTATGATGTCGCTAATTATTTTCCTCAAAGACAAAACTTGTTAAACTTGAAGGACTATCAGAATTTTCAAGGAAATACCTCAGCTAGACCTCGGTACCCTTGAGAAAAGAACTCAAGAGTGTCAAGTCATAGCATCACATGTGAGGAAACATGGGAGAAGAGCTTACAGACTGTTAAAGACTCTTCTCTGCTAAAACGTGGCAATTCTTTGCATGAAACGAGAGAGAACTCACGCAATACAAAATGCAATTTGCCAGGATGGCAATTCAAAATGAATGTACTCAAATAGATTGTTTTTCATTTGAATTTGACCATGTGTATTAGAAAGTGTCACGGCATCAAGAACCGCAAAGGTACTGAATTCTTGTTTGCCAACGATGTTATGAAAGTTGTTTGTTTGTTTTTTAGAAGAAAGGCACGTTCTCGCGGGCACGTAGTTTATTTCAGATGGGCTTGTCACATATTCCTTGCTATATCTCTTTTCCGCTAGGTAATCTTAGTAAAAGAAATAACAAGTATTTACGAAACTAGAGCTAGTATTTATATGGTACCATGCTTTACCAATGAACGCACAGCTGCCTACAGCAACTGGTGCTTTAGCTGGTGAATAAATTATGTTATTCAGTGATTTTCTCCGATTGGTCGTGGTGTATTTCAGTTTACTATACCCCATTCACTAATGCTATTGCTGGCGATGTCTTAAAATAAAATCTAACTGCAAGTGTTTAGATGTAGATGTGTTTATTTGGACAAATGGAAAATTATTATTCACTGAAACAGATTGTGTCTTCACTGGACGCATCTGTAAATTGGAGAATATGCTCCAGCTCCAATCATATTGCAATTAGTTAGATATAGTTTGGTTGGAAAGCAGAATTGTCAAACAATGGTTTAAAATTCTGGCGAATTATATCAGTGTACCATGTATGAGATATTATTTGTATTGTTTCTTCAACCAAAATTCCATGCAAAATTGCTTAAACTATGTTTCTGAAGGCGCTAAATGAATGTGAAGTTTAAGGACACAGACAGCCTTAATTTTTATGCCGCTGTGTCCAGAAGACGCACCCAATGATTATGTACTGAACGCTTACAGAAGATCGCATTGAGGATTATATTTTCAAGACTTTCCACTCAAACAATATTTGCCATAATGGCAAATTTCCATTAGTCGAAGCGACTTTAGTCCTGCCGCATTAATAAGAAACGCGAAAATCTGGAATATTATTTTACAACGTGGATGTTTCCAAAAATAAAGCTCAAATCTGGGTTTAGAATATCCTGCAGTGTCAGAAAAAAATTGTTTGAAGAATCCACTACCACTGCCCTGACCCCTAATCTCTTGGGAATTTCGACATTTTTAGGCTTTCTGAAAAGCGGGGGGAGTTTAAACGGTGTAACAGCCATGTGACGGCCTATATATTTGTACTTAAATTTCTACAGGTAAGTGTCAAAAGCATCACACACTTTTAAAAGCGTGATTGCTTTGTACAAGTCAGCTTTATTTTTCAAGCATTACCATTTAGTTGATAGTATCAATTCAATCAGCGTAGACCCAGATCCAACGGATCCAATACGATCAGTTTGAAACTGATCCGGGTAAATGCTGTTTGCTATATTTGTAAGGACATTTCTACTACAACAGCGTAATGTGGCTATTATGGACAGTTTTAAAAACAACATTTTTAGTGGTGCCCAAATTCTACCATCACAATTATTACAGCAAAAACTAGCTGTAATACTAGACAATATCTTTTTTTCAAAATTCTGCCCAAAATTATTCACGATTATTGAATGCTGAAGGTGATATCAATTTAAAACGTACATCTAAAGACATTTATACGCGATTCTTATTTAAGCAGCAGTAGTTTACCTGTACGAGACTCTACTTATGCTATCTGAACAAAGGTGATAACACTACACTACACTATTCTATATTTTGTGAGAAAATATTAGACGATAAGTATTTACTAAAGCTTAATAATGTTTTTCAGACATCCAGCAAACGATTCGTGGAAACTCCACCAATTTGTCTCTTTTGATTTCATGAGTTACATTCCTTTTTGTGTTTAAAGCTTTATTCACTGAATTAGGCAATTGCGCATGTGCATAAACGGTTGATATGCTTATCAGAATTCGTCACATTTGTGTTGCATTAAAACACAAGAAAACTGACTTATCATTTGAAAGAAGCGCAGAAATCAATTTCGATTTTTATCAAATTTGTAAAAAAATGTAAATTGTCTCCCTTTGACGAAAACAAATAGGGAATATTAAATGTTTGGTAATCTTCAATTTATCACGATTTTCGATAAATTTGTTTTGCCAAATCAGGTAGACCTATCAGCTGTCCCTACCATTTCTCTACCAGTAATGTTCTCAGACTAAGATGCAACAACACATTGATTTTCCTAGTATGGAGATTTCAGTGATAAAATTTCAAGCTTGGGCAATTGGATGTTAATCCCGCTTTCTAAGGCAGCTTTTAACAATCAAAACACATTTTTGATAAGTCATTCACATTTCTGGATGTCACATGTTTAGACTGCCATTTCGTTAAGTCGGATCTGGTTGGCAGTGGATTTCTGATGGCCTTAACTATGTATGCTTTCCGTTCATTTGTTACCTGAAAAGTTGGACCCCTATCACATTTAAATGGCTTGTATATGTTTCCTCGTGACAAAATCTGTAAAGCTTTTACTTTTATGCATAACCCAGTCGTTAAACATTCAGATACACTTTTATTTGCTTTACTGGCGTGCATCATTTTGCATATATATGGCAAATAATTCAGGTGTAGTGTTTTCACTTTTGTTCAGTATATAACATATACGGCGATTACTGACCTGAAACGACATCGAAGGATTTAGTCAACCGTTTCATATTATTAATAAACTGTGTCAGTTTATGTCCATTCTACCAACAGTAATACTCCCCTGTTGAAAAGAACTAAAAATATGCCAAAATTCCATCTAATTACAGAAAAACACAGCAAAAACATCAGGTTGAAAATTTTGTCAAAAAATACTGCAGCTTTTTCTACCCGCATATCGAAAAGATCAAGAGAATATAACGTGAACAGATGCTCTTAAAGTCGATTTTTCGCGTTTCTTATTTGTGCGGCAGCACTTTACCGCATTTTCAAGTTGACCATCAATATACTTGTAGATGGATCTACGTATCGAAAGGTAAGCGTGTATTTTTGTAAAATTACATCTTAAAAGCGAATATTGTATATATTTGTCTGATTGCAAGTTGGTAACAATTGAAGGGTCACTGGAAACTGAAAAAAGAGCTAATTTGCCTGTATTTGCTGACGTTTTCCCCACTGGGCAAGCGGTACACAAGCAACAGCAGTGACATTACTTTTTTTCAATATAATTTTGGGTAGACAAACAGCGGCTCAAACTGATAGCATGACATTCTTAGAATTTTGAAATATGTCTTGGGTCAAAAAAATCTAACCTGCTATCCCTGTCTTTCCCTCGAAATCTAACGACATGAGATGATCAAATTGACCATAGTATTTATTTAATGCTTTATTTATTTAACGAGGATTCCTAACAGCCCAAGGGCCACTAGTAGGTCTCCTCACATAAAACATAAACATACACAAGTACAAAGACAATACCGATAGACACACAGTTACATAAAATATTTACATATTTACATCCGGTGAAAGAGTACCGTGTGTGTGTGTGTGTGTGTGTGTGTGTGTGTGTGTGTGTGTGTGTGTGTGTGTGTGTGTGAAAGAGGAAGAATGTCATATTAGCGCAGTTTTATAAGCTTTCGTCGTGTACGGCAGTCGCATTGCGATCGAAACGCCCAGAGTCATTGATAAGTCTAAATAAGCAGTCAAAGACTTTTTTATTTTCATTCAAGCTCAAGTCCTCTGATCCTTGCAAAAGAATATTACACAGATAGTCAGGCATTATTGCGATAACGGTGTTATAGTTTGTACCCGGAAAGATGATTGTAGAAATTTCAGAGAGCATTGTGTGTCGTTGTGGGCCGTATCGAGGGCAGAAGAGAAGAAAGTGCGATGACGCTTCTGATATAAGATCACAGTTTGAGTTTTCGCAAAATTTTGACTGAATAATATTATAGTTAAATAGATGGTTTTTGAGATGGTTGAGCCCAAGGCGCATCCGACAGTGAATAACGGCGGGCAGACCGTGACCATGCGCGTATAGCTTTTTACTTATGTTATGACCGTAAAACCGCTTCAATTTTTCTTTGAACCATAGTAAGTAAGTCAAATATCTTTTAAATGATCACTGCAGGTGGTCATTTTGACAGTTCACAGGACGTGAAGTTAGAATATTGAAATTGTATAAGTAGCCAGCCTGAGTATGGCCACTTTACGTTCCAGACGGCGAATACCTAAGGCCCTGATCAGACTGTTCAAATTACAAACAATCAGGTTTTTCTCGCGACGAGGCCCAAATTATAGCGTGTAACCATATAAAAAATCACTTTACAACTACTGTGACTTTGGTTTTTCTTTAATGGCCAAATGATTCGACCATCACCGTATAAAACATTATAATCCAGACACATAAACCTAAACAAGGCAAACTCTTTCATATTACCTATATAGTTTAAAGCTGCATACTCTGTAACTATGAACATTTTTCGAAAAAAAAATATTTTCTTTTTAAATCATTTGCAAAAGTAGAATAAAGTTATGTTGTCACAATAAATCTAATTTCTACAGCTGAAAACTGCATGAAAAAGTGAATTATCTTATAAAAACAGGTGTATTTTCTCTTGTTCGTAATTATTTGCGTCCCTCCAATAATTCTAGACAGTTGATTTTTAACATAAATGCTGTTGTTTTGACACTAATAATTTGGTTTAAACAATATTTTATTTGTAAGTAGACATGTATATTACAGTACAGAAATATCATGGTACAGGATCTGACAGTAAGCAAGCGCTTATATTATAAGTCATCTCCTGCTACACGTGAGATTATACAATAGTACGTAAGAATGGCGGTGTCAACAAATATACGTGATAAATACAAGCTTGAGAACAACAATAAAGAATGACAAAGAAAGCTCAAAGCTTAAGCTTCATCTGCTAGTTGGTATGTTTGTGTTACTAAGGATTAGTTTTATGGAGAGAGAGAGAGAGAGAGAGAGAGAGAGAGAGAGAGAATTTATGTCCAGCGCATGCTGCGTTTCCGTAACATGTCAGCTTGTAATATGGTATTGCATCGCTTCATCTGTCAAACCTTCCAGTTTTTATGATAAATTTTTGAACGTTTTCTAGCAGTGTTTCATTTTCTTGGACTGTATTGGTTTGTACCCCTTGCAAAAGATCCCTAGTTGTGTAGTTGTTAAGATTTTCTGGCAAATATCTTTCTCTTACGTTTGCATATCTTGGGCAGACAAACAGGTAATGATATGAACTCTCAAAAGCTCCGCATTGGCATGTAGGTTCAGGAACAAGGTTCTTTCTATACAAGTGTGAGTTAAGAGAGCTGCAATCTAATCTCAGGCGTGTATGTAGTATTTGACCTTTACGCGTGCCTGCATTGAAGTATATTGGTGGTTTGCTAAGGTCTCTGTTCAAACGATGTTTAAAAGATGCGATGGATGGAGCTCGCTTTGTTTCTTCGGGCAGGCTATTCCAAGCCCGAATCGTCGAAGGAAAAAAGGAGTTAAAATATAAATTTGTGTTGGCGTGGAGTGTACGAAAGTCGTTTGCGTTTCTAAGGTTGTAGTTAGTGGTTTCCTGAATCAATGGAGGGAGAATATCAGTGAGATATGTGGGTGTAAGACCATGGATGATTTTGTAAAAGATGATGAGTTTATGCTTATTGCGACGATCTTGAAGTGATTCCCATCCTAGGTCTGATAATAATAGTGAGATGCTACACAGTTTGGTAGCCCCTGTAATAATTCTTGCTGCTTCAATGTGAATAGCATCGAGTTGCTTTTTTGAGTCAGTTGTGGCATTGTCCCAAACCGAGTCACAATACTCTAGCAGGGGACGTACGAAAGATATGTACATTTTTTCCAAAGATTTTCTGCTGACTCTAAACTTAAGTGTGCGTAGTAGATTAAGTCGTGCCCAAGCTTTTGTAGTTATTGTTTGTATATGTTCTGACCAAGTGCATGTGTTTGAAAGTGTAAGTCCTAGGTGTCTATGTGTGTCGGTCTCTGTCAGCATGGTGTTATTCATGAGTAATGGTGGGTGGTGTGGACGGTGCAATTTTCGAGAAAATATCATGGATAGTGTTTTTCCTGTATTAAAAGCAACCAACCATGCGTCTGCCCAAGTACTAATCGAATTCAAGTCTGCGTTAAGATGGTAGGCCGCCCCATCTGGTGAATCAACAATGATGTATAAGCTGGTATCGTCTGCAAATAGCCTTATTGAACAGCCTAAATTTTTAACTATATCATTTATGTAGATAAGAAAGAGCAGTGGACCAAGAATCGAACCCTGGGGGACACCAGCCAACACGGAAAGCCACTCAGAGACCTGTCCGTCAATGACAACGCGTTGTTTTCGCCCAGTCAAGTAGCTGGAGAACCACCGAGTTATCATTTCTGAACATCCAATTCCTGCTAGTTTGTGAATGAGGCCCCTGTGCCACACTATGTCGAATGCCTTACTGATGTCACAAAAGACTGCCCTCACTTCTTTACCACAATCTACCGCATTACAAAATGTATGGTATGTATGCAACAACTGATTTGTAGTTGAGTCGCCAGATATAAAGCCAGACTGAAATGGAGTAAGAATTTGGTGGTCTATTATATAATTATATAAATATTTGTGAACACATCGTTCCATAACTTTTCCTATTGAACTTAGCAGAGTAATGGGCCTGTAATTCGAGGGTTGCGACTTGTCATTTTTCTTGTAAATAGGGGTAACATTTCCATACTTCCAACATGTGGGAAAATATCCTTGCTCCAAGGAGCGATTGAATACGATAGAGAGTGGCAATGCAATAATTGTAGAACCTTCTTTTAGGAGACGAGGGCTGATTAGGTCTGGGCCGCAAGCTTTGTTTATATTGAGATTCCGAAGGACATTTTTGACGTCTTCAACTGTTATCACAATAGACGTTAGAGTATATTCAGTTGGTGGAATATGAGGTAATGGCCTATTGTTATCATCAAGGTCCATTTGAGAAGCAAAGTACTTATTTAACATGTCAGCTTTTTGCATATCTGTTTCAGCATATTCGTTGTTCATTTCTAAAGTGGGTATATCGTGATTAGATTTCCCTATTTTTAAAAGCTGCTTTGATGTTTTCCAAAATATTTTCATGTCTGTAGTTTCTGTTGATAAGAGGCGGTCAAGCTTGTCGAAATAGTCCTGTTTGGATTTCCTAATTTCAGATACGATGCGATTGCGTAAGAGTTTATATTTTTCCCAAAAGTTTTTATTGGTTGTTTTCTTAAAGTTCTTAAAGTTTCTTTTTCGTTTCCTAATTAAGTTTTTGATGTGGCAGGTGATCCATGGATGCTCTTTTGGTCTTATTGTAATATGTTTGCTCTGTATTGCCTGTTCTGCGGTGTTTGTTAGTGTATCTGTAATATCTTTTGCATTTTGATCGAGATTAGTTGTGGAATTTATTTTTTCTTCTAGGTTGGAGTCAGTTAAGAGTGATCGATATTTTGTGTAGTCTGCTAGTTTGTAGTTCCATATCTTTCTTTTAAATGTTTTGCAGTGGGGTCGCAAGAATTTAAGAAGAACGACAGTAGGGCAATGATGTCTGATTTGGTCTGGAATGAAAGTGTCAGCGACCCCACTAGTTAGAATGTTATTATTGTTTCGTATAATGATAAGGTCTATAAGGGATGATGAGTTTTCTGTGAAGTAAGTTGGTTCAGCAATTAATTGTTTCATGTTGTATGTTTTGATTAGTTCCTTCATTTTGTTGTAATTGTCACTGAGCATGTTGTAATTGAAGTCTCCTAATATAATGATATCTGATATATTTGTATTATGTGCCCTATCGATACTCTCAATTATGTGATTGAAGTAGTGTGCATCGGTGTTTGGAGGTCGATAGAACCCTCCTACCAAAACTTTCTTTGATTCTATCAAAATCTCGACCCAGACTGCTTCAAGCCCTCGTATTTCCAAATCAGTTCGTCGTATGCACGAGAAGGTGTCCCTTACATATATTACGACTCCTCCACCTGGACGGTTGTACCTGTCTGTTCGGAAAGGCGGTAAAAAATTTCCAATACATATTTTATCATTGCTTACTTCTGGTTTTAGCCAACTTTCTGAAAAGACAAGAACATCGTAGGCCATGGATTCGCCTTCAATTAAATCTAGTTTTGGAATAAGACTTTGGATATTTAGGTGCATTATACTCAAGTGATTTGTGAGATTATTGATTGAATATGACGAGGAGTCCGAATTGGAATCAGAATGGCTGTCGACAGAGAATGGACCAGGGTTCGACTCTACATCTCCACATAACATTATTAATAGACAAATAAACCACGCGATACATGTCATCATTATTAACGAAAATATACACTGTTTGGTGAAATCAATATTTATGGGTAAACATTTGATGCGGCGGCCAGGACATTTTATGTTTTTGTGCATTTCGTTACTGCGTTGTAGGTCTAATATTAAACTTATGCAATTGACGTTAAAGCTGGACTGCGTAATAGTAACACACATGTACAGTAATAACAGAAGAAGCTTGCAAAGTAATATTTTTTTCGGACTTCCATGGCATATTGTATTAGATATCCCCGCGTAGCCACTAAGACCATCTGACTTAACTTTACAAATCATATGTTACCAAGTAGTAGTTGCAGATAAATCAGCAATAGTCTGGTCGGCCACGCAGGGAAATCTGAAGTAACTATACTGAGAGAGTACGGAATAACAGCACGGCAGCTAGGATCACTGTAAGATGAATAGATGTAGATAGAAAAGAGGGTAGAAAGAAGATGTAGGAAATGTAAGAAGAACATACAAAAACTGATAAAATTTTTGAGACGCCTACTCGTGGTGTTATACACATATCTACAATTTATTTGTTTGATTCTCTGCAGTTCTGTGGAGCGTTGCTATGCTAGAGGTTAAGCATGGAACCTCGACCGAACGAGCTGCGACATACAAAGCCTGTGTATGGTTTATTATCAAACAACAAGGTTTCGATCTGCCTGTGCATCCGCACATTCAGAAAGAGATCCTGGTGTTTTGAGCCTGGTGTTTTGTAGATCTACATATACTGACCCACACTTCCAACGCAAAATGTTTCAGGAATGTAACTTTAAATGATATACGAGGTCTTGCCATAATCATTGTACCGATCAGGGGTCATGGAAGGCTTTCACTCAATCAGGTTATGATTAAAAGGGAGTGATTGACTGATGAAGCTCTACTTTCATTTTCATAAATAAGTGATTTAATTTTTCATAAAATTGCATTACAATGGATGAACCAATACATATGTAATATTCAAGGCTCAGATAATAATAATTTGTTAATTATTTCGAAAAAGGTAAAATGTATACCTGAATTTTAGTACTTTTACTGTGTTCTTGAAAAATAGAAACATTATTTTTAAAATGAAAATATCAAAAGTTACAGATTATGCAGCTTTAAACATATTTTATCGCCAAATTTGATAAGCTATGGGATTGGGTCACAAGTTCTCACAACCTTAGTTGCGACCCTTCCCCTAAATATTAACCATATCTACATTAAGTACTGGTTCCTGATTTGCAGGTGGTCAGTAATGTAAATACAGGTAACTAGAATTTTCAAGATATTGGGTGGGTACTGGTTACCTGATTTTCCATAACTGATCACCTGTAAAACGGGAACGAGCAATTCATGTCGATAAGTTCAGCTCTTCAGTGTTTGCATTGCAAGTCACTCAACCACTAAAATTTAGGTTCAGAAAAACACACTTTTTTGGCTTAACATTCAATCAATTTGTTATCCAACAAAGCGCTAGGATTGAGAAATATGTTAATCATGATTGATCTAGGGTTTAACTACAGTGGCTTGCAGTTCACATGCCTTCTTCCTTACTTCGTCAGAAATAAGCTGAAATGGATCTACAGACAAAATCTATAAAATTTTGAGCCGTGACATATGATTTCCTACAATGTGGCAATTTGACAAGTGCAGACTGAGACGAGCCTATGCAGCCTCCTTTTAAGCTAAGAGTATCCAAATGATGTTCGGTCAGTAGCCTATGAGCCATAGAATATTCAAGTGACAAGCAAAGTCTCTGATCAGACTGCACATATACGCAGACTGGTCTGAGGCTTTACTTGTTGGAAATCTCATGTCGGGGCACAAATTAAGTTAAACAGAACAATGGTGAACTTACTGCAAATCTCAAATTATCACAATGTGTTTATGACATATGACTAAACTGAAACGTCCGAGCTATACATTTCTGTTTTTGTTGACTCTATCGAGTCTGAATCGTCTTCGGACAGAATTTCTGAATTCATTGCATCAGAGTTAGAAAAGGCTGCTGTGTGAAGTACATGGGATGTCAAAAACTGATTTTGTTTAATCTGTTGTGGATCATCCTGTAAGGTTTCATCATGAAATGGTTCAAGTTGTGCATTCTCAGCTGTTGACTGTGTGTGTTCTGCAGAAAGAGCATTCGATGGTGAGTGTTCCCCACATGGTGTATTACATTGAGTGTATTTACTCTTAGGTGAAGCAGAAACAGTTTCTTCATTGTGCTGTATACTTGAATGGTTGTAATTATCTTGAGGTACAGGAGTTTGCTTGTGATCACACATTGTAACAGAATGTTTGTGATCGTCCACTGTATCAGAACGACTATGAATATCAAGTATAGCAGATTGGTTTTGACTAACAAGTGTTACATTTTGTTGGTGATCTTCAACTATATTATTGGGTTTGTGAACATCAAGCGCCACAGACTGGCTATATTCATCAATGCTATGAGGATACATGTCACTATCAAGGGGTGTGGCTAGCACAGCCTCAGCATTGCTTGTATCAGCTAGATTTCTTTTTGGAAAATGTGCAGCATCTAAATTAGCATAAACTCTTCTCAACAGATGTGTATCCAAAGGCTGTCGAAATACACTTTCCATACTAGTTATTGGAGGTTTTCCACCATAGATTTTTAGCCATCTTGGATCTGCATACGTTGGTAGAGGATGGTAGGATAGTGGTTGAAAAACATGGGGTGGAATCCAGTGGGGTGAATATAGTGTAGGTCGGATCTCAGTTGGTGGAGGCTTTAATCCTGGTATTAAATGTATAGCTTCATCATTTTTAACACTATCAGTTTGACCACTTACAGAAATAGTTTCCTTGATGTTGTTGTCTTTGGTCTCCTCGGTTTTCGTGGCATTAGTTTTCAACAAACAATCATCAGGATACATTTTATACTGAACACACTCTTGGTTAGAACAGCTTCTGTTTAATTTCAGCCTTTTTGTATTTCCACTCTCAGACGTCCAGTGTCCTTCCAACATTTGTCGCTTCGTCGACAAGGGCCAATCTCTCAGACTTTCTCCCACAGTGTGACATTCTCTGTTAATTCTAATGCTGTCTAAGCCATTACCCTCTGTATGGTATGTACCATCTAAAGTCCGTGACTCTGAGATTGACCCGTTTGTTTCATAATTGTCGTCTAAATGTTTCTCATCAGGAATACATTGACTATCTTCGGAAGCATCAATTTCTTCACTTTTGTTTTCCAGAGGAATAATCTGCAATAAAATCACTAGGCTTGTTATTTAATCGAATCCCTCTATTAATTAGCCACGTATTAAAATCGATAAACCACTATTCGTATAGATGTTTGAACCCATTGTCAAATAAAAGAAAACCCATGTTCAAATCAGGAGATTCACGTGCTGTTTAAACATGGGCTTTAACTTGAAAATACTTAAAATGAGCCCTCCAGTAAAATATTTTACTGACCGGTTCAAGGCGGTACTTCTTTTGTGGATCTTTTATGTTTTTCTGTCTTGTGTTTGCTATGCCTTTGTACACGTCTGTTTATATGTGCCTGGTGGTCACCTGCTGGGAAAAGGCTGACCTCTTGGCTCTCGTTTGTAGCGTCTTACTGTGAGTTTGTTACTTTCCCATTGGTATCCTGGGTCAGGTGTGGTACTTGATTGTATCGATTCCTGATCTGTGCACCCGTACTTACTCTGAATTATCTACATGACGTTATATACAGAACGCGTTGCGGACCATACTGCTCATTTCGCCGATGCTTTAGTTCGCGAACACGTTGCGCACGGTTATGACGTTGTAACGACCTTATGATGTTCGAAAGTTTACAACCAACGCCATTTTGTTTAGAAAAAATCATTGTAAGAAAATGGATATTTTAATGTTTTAACTGCGTTTTCAGTGCTAATTTGGTTGGAATAAGGATAACGATCACACATGTTTGGTTCATTGCATGGTCCCTCGGGAGATGTTTGAGCACTCGGCCTATCAGCCTCGTATTCAAACAGCTTCCCCGGGACCCAGCAAATCTTAATGCATGAAAAAAACATGTGTGATCCCTATAGTAGTTAATATATTTTTACGTTATACTTCTTATGTATAATGACGTCGATAACTACGTTGCGTACCTTAAATTCTTCACAGCAAAACCGCGATTTCAAATCAATTTTTATTAAATCAAAGGCTCGCATTTTATCTCTTTCCCTCAACTCGTTCAATAAATATCAGATTTCAATAATACAGGAAACACCCATCACACTGGTAAATGTATATGTCGATTTGATGGTATTTACGCGTATTGCCGGTACTTCATAGACCGGAAGTGGTAGATATTGGTGTTAAAACTATAAAGAAAAACATGCCATATGCCTAAAAGACTATAGAATTAGATCTTTTTTTAAGTATTCAGTATGTGCATGGCGATTTATGTAAGCATTTAGGAATAGATTCGAGTACCGATCATCCAGATCGGTACTCTAATCTATTCCTAAATGCTTACATAAATCGCCATGTGCATGCCGAATATTTAAAAATGATCTAATTCTATAGTCCTTTAGGCATATGGCATGTTTTTCTATTTGGTATTAACACCAATATCTACCACTTCCGGTCTATGAAGTACCGGAAATACGCGTAAATACCAGCAAATCGACGTATACATTTACCAGTGTGCCCATGTACATGTAGGTCCTCTAATGCCATAAGTACATAACGTATATTTTTGATTGTACTATATTGATCAATCCGATAATCGAGACATATTTTGGAGTATGATACTGAGCATAAATCTTAAAACGGCAAACTTTCCACATCATATCAGGCATCCTCATTTTTTTCATGATACAAAACATAATTTTCTGATTTATTAGCAAATTCAGTAGATTTTGGTACCTACCCAATGTGTGGAATTTAAGCCTTTGACAATTTGCCTGTATTAGGTTTATATAGCAGGGTTCATACAGGCAGGTTTGAGTGAAATTCAAGAACTTCTCAAGACTACCCTACAGTTATCAAGGCCTAAAATGTAGGGAAAATCCTGATTTTTAAGTGTTAAAATTCTACTTCAAAATGGCTAGACTGAGATAATGGAGAAATTACTACTAGAAAAGTAGTATAAAATTGTTGTGCCTTTATTTGGCGCAGCATTTGCTGCACCAAATAAAGGCACAGCATTTTTATGCTAATTAAGACGTTTATCAGCAGTTTTAGTCCTACAGAAAATAGAAGAATTCAAGTACTTTTCTTCAAGACATTTGAGTGATTTTCTTGTACTTTTCAAGGCATATTTAATTTTCTAGGACTTTTCAAGGAATCCTTCTAAATTCAAGTACTTTTAAGCCTGTGCGAACCCTGTATAGTCATTCTGTATTCAATTGAACAAATAACAAAAGCGCGGATCAGACTGCACGGATGCGAAGTCTATTCTGCGTCTTTGTCAATCGTATGTGTCAAAATCGGATTTTCTCACGTCGATGCCAATAATTATCCAAAGGCATAGTCTGAGACAATTAGTATAGATGAACCCCAGATTAAACTTCTCGGTGGACCAGTGTTCATTCAGTCATCTGATTAATACCATGTGTTTATATACACGTGGATCACGTACCTGCCTTCAGCAAGCATATAATTTTGCGTTTCCTTTGGAAAAGCAAGATAGGCTTGTATAAGGCATTTGCTTGTTTAACAGATATGCTCATGTAGGAACCATTACTATTTGAGACTGGGTTTATTTTGGAAAAAGAGAGAATTGGGCCAAATCAAATTGAATTAGTAAAGAAACTCATAAACGTCTTAATGGGTGATGTAGCCCGGGACATGGCCTTCATCTGTATGCTTTAGCTTTATATAGAATGAAATTTCCTTTTTTGTTTGCTCTTACCTTCATTGAGCCTGTAAGATCCAGAACCTGGTGCTGTGTTAAATCCCTCGTGTTGATGTCTACTATAATCTGGCATCGACTTAGGCATTTGAGATTTTCTTTTAGACGGTCCCCATCTGAAACATTTAGAAAGTGAGTATGATCATGAAATACCACAATTACAAACTGCAGACCCACTTACGACACCGTGGGGAAGAGCCACAGGACATTTACAGTAACAAGACATCCGAAAGACAATAAAAACAAAGCAACCAGCTCTCGCTTCTTCGTCAAGATGATTGCAAAACTAGAAAGGTCATAAAGTAATGCATACCTATAAAGGAGGGTCTGGATGGGGTATAATGATTAGTGAATAATGGCCCTTTTTTATAATGAATAGTGAATAACGAGTCAAAAAATAATGAATAGTGAATAATGGAGGACAACAAAATAATGAATAATCCTATTTTTTTTAATGAATTGAAGAAAAAAAATAATGAATAGTGAATAATCAGATTTCTTTGCCACACTTTCTTACTGTTATAAATAGTTGGTCTTATTTTAATGAATAACCAAAAATTTTAATGAGATGAATAATGGGCTAAATTTTTAATGAATAGTGAATACCAGACCCACCCCCCATCCAGACCCTCATAAAGACGAACACAGAACCCTCACAATCAATGGGAGGTATATAAAACAAATATTCTTTGAACCGTGCAATGTTCAATTTCTTACCAGAATCAAGTTCTATTCTGTTCATCCAGTTGACTAGGTTCACTCGACTACTCTTGTCCAGTGTTTCTAACAAACCTCGGATCGTGGCCTTGGTGGCTTCAATGGACGCACCTACCCGTGAAGCTGAAAAGCAGAAGATAAAAAATTCGGCAATAGCCGAAGAAACATACTAAATAAACTAAGATACATGTACTGTAAAATCTGTGTAAAACGGCCTCTCTCAAAAAGACCGAAAATTGGTTTTCAAGACCAATTGTCGCTTAATACAGGTCAACGGTATTGCAGAATGCTCCAAGTGGAGCGTGCTGCAATTCTTTCGACCTTCGTTAAGCTACCAATTGTTATTAAGATCTTTGTTTTGTCTATTTTTGAGTGGCCGTTTTACAGGGGGTTCTGTATGCGAGCTTCGTCGTGAGAGAATCTGTTTGTTTTTGCTTGCGAATACCAAAGGGCAGATTAGCATGTGCCTCCGAGACAGCTTGGTCTGCTCCTATGTCAACATGCGCTGATCTAGAAAGTTTTGTCAGAGGGGGCCCAGCTTTGACATCGTCTTTTTTTAGTTGATGAGGGGAGGAAAGATCCAAATACCACTATAAGAGGACCATCATCGGCCCGCCAGCGAAACGCCATTTAAATGGCACCATCATATATTTATAAAATGGCGTTTCGCTGCCGTGCCGATGTTGGCGCAACATTGAATGCTGGCTTCAAAGCTTTGTGGTTTTTCAGGGGATCCGGACCAGTGTTGCTAAGAAGCCCTATATATTTGTGATTTTTCAGGGGGGGGGGGGTCCGGACCCTCTGCCCCCCCCCCCCCTCTGGATTCGTGCATTTGAAAACACAATGTCACAATGTCATGCTACACTGGCTAGTCTGGGTAGATGAGTAGGTTGGTTTGAACATTACCTGGTCGCTAACTCCGACAAGATGTATCACGACGAAGCACATGCAGTATCAATATCCCAGCCACAATGTAACGTGTCTGGCAATAGATGCGAGTCTGACTGCAGATCAAGGGGTCGCGAGTTCGATCCAGGCCCGGCCCTATTCTTTCGAAGAGATTGATTATGAAATAATTTCTACGGTCATTGCTGAATCATTCAAGAAGGATTGTGTTCAGTTACGAGCGAAAGAAGTTGCACGATGTACTGGTTAACTGCTTAGGAAAAAAGTGTGGTTAGGTGAACTGGCCGTCCCGCCATGACCATAGCTGTTGACTTGTGGCGTAAAGCAACAAAACAAACAAACAAAAAAGACAATTAATCAATCTGCGATTCGATTTCTAAATGTAAAAATTAATTTCTTTAACATATATATACAAAATTGACAGAAAACAAGGACAAGAAAAAAACAAGAAAAAAATAAGAAAAGAGAGAGTTGTTTATAAATATATGATGGTGTTATTTTTTTTGTACAGAATTTAATTTTCAGATTGCACTTGGATACGCTGAGATATGTAACGAACTTATTGATAACGGTGAGAAGTAGGGGATACCGAACATATTGTCAGATATATGACTGATAAATCACACTTCTGCCTTGTTATCAGGCCAATCGGTGGCGTTTTCAAGGCTGAAAGGACCTTATGTAAGTATCTATAGCAGAAATGGCACATGTGTAATTCGAAGTACTTTATATGAGCCGTGACATGTGATTTCCAACAATGTGGCATTTTGACATGTGTAGACTCAGACGAGCCTGTACAGCCTCCTTTTAGGCGTAGAATCTCCAAATGATGTTCAGTCAGTAGCTTAACAGTCATAGAATACTCAAGCGACTAGCATAGGCTCTGATCAGACTGCGCGTATGCGCAGGCTGATCTGAGGCTTTGCTGGTCACACATACCACATTGTTGGAAATCTCATGCACTGGCTCATATGGTATTTCGTGATCTAAAGTCGAGCACTCTACCACTGTGCCACTGCGCCCCAATATGGTGTTTAACAAATACACCGATGTTCCCTTATTACCAATTTTTCACTAACTTTGCTGTGGTAACGAATAGTTTGATCCGTCTCTCTGGGACGTCCCAGTGCTAGGTGGGAAATGATGAGCTACGAGTAACTTCAGATAAACATGACATTGGCCGCTGGTTCGATCCTCACAGGAGGCACTGTGTTGGCATTGAGCAAAATACTTTATCCTTTGCATCGTACATGTACAGATTAAACAAAGGAAACGTCCCGACAAGCCTAAAATTGTTGAGCGGGACGTAAAACATCAGCTCAAACACAAAATGGACCAGTGCATGAACTTTTGGTATTAATTGCATCGCACCAAAAAAAATTGTTTAAAATTGTATAACTGTCTTAAAAAGTTAGTTTCCTTTTATTTCATATCCACCAACTAACTTCATTTAAAAGAGCACAACTGCCAAGAAAACTTTAGTAAGTGAACTAACTACCCAATTTCGTTATGTCCCAAAACTTTCAAACAAATTAATAAAAGGTCATCGGACTTGGGAAAATATAGTTGCTAATCTTACAATGTAACCAGTCCCATCATTGCCTAAGGCTTAAATGCATTTTACTAGCGCTAAATCTTTGCCCTAGATTCTGGTTTTGTTAAAACACGAACTTGTTTTAACCCTTTACCTCAAAGATACGCCTTTTCACGCTTTTGCAAAAGAGAAGACCCAGATCAGGCAGCTCTTGTAAGAGCTGCCTGATCAGGGTCTACTCTGTTTGCTAATAGAAATATGACACTAGTGGACCTGACAAGTAATTTCTTTGTTCTATGTACCAACATGCAAGTTTATATAATTATTCATAGTGGGTGGAGCCTTGCATGAATATTCATGAAGGAAAGGGTTAAATACAATTGTAGGAGACAAAAGTTGAAAACGTTAAAGCGTATGTTTACCTGTATTGCTTAGATCGACAGCCATTTCCGTAGCGCCATCAATGCTGCCGCAAACGCTGCTCCGACAACCATCACTAGCACACTGGTTAAATCTACTCTCAAACTTGGCTTTGTTCTCATCAGAGTCGATCTTATCAGGGCCCTGTCCTGTGGTATCGAGTTCAACATTCCGTATTTCCTCACTGTTAGCTCTTCTTGGAAGTGGAGAAAGTGGGCGATTGGTCCCATCAGGGCTGTTGGGGTTTGACAACGACTGGGGTTTCTGTATCCCAGTAATGTCTCGGATCATTCTAACAAGGTCGTTTAACTTATTCACACCCATTGGCAAGCTCTTGTACCAGGGCTGATTCTGAACGGGGTTACTTGTGGAAACGCCCAGATAAAATGGGCTGTCCGGGCTCATCATCTGCGCCGGTCGCTTTTGTGAGTAGAGTTTGTAAATCAATATAGCATCCTTGTTAGGTCCACTCATAGAATTAGACCAAACCTTATAGTCTTCTAGGCCCTTCAGTCTGCTGCGGATGTACTCCTTACCTTCAACGGGCTCGTAGCATAGGAACTCTGAAGAAGCACTCGACCTAAGAACAATGTCGCCCCATAGCAGCTGCTTATGATCAATAGCTTTCCGCATTTTGAAATACACAACAAAGGCAAAGCAAAGTGAGTTTATGACTGACATAGGATTGTATGGACCCAGCTCTTTAGCTGCATATAAATGGTTAACCTTCTCAGTCGTACTAGGACACATAGGATCCGGACCTGCGCCGGTAACCAGTTTCTTCATTCCTTTACCGTTCTCTCTTAGTACGCGCTGTTTATTCTTCAGTGTGTTCCGTGTATTCGTAAATGCAGCATCTCTTGTGATTGAACTCCGATAACCTTTCATTCTTAAATATCTCTCAACGCTACAAAGCATCCCTCGAAGACTTGCTGGCTCGTACTCATGGCCATCATGTTTCTTAACGACAGAGAAAAACATTGACAAGTAAGGATCTAGTTCTTGTGGCGGAATCTCCTCCGCTTTGCGCGATTCTTTTAGAGAGATCAAATAGGCTGAGAAAATTCTCATATCAGTCTCAGTCTTACGTTTTGTGTTTTTATTTTCGGTTGCAAGCTCATCAATTTCATACTCATTATCCGGTTCAGAATGTTGGGAGTCGAAGTGATAAAACCCGGTACCAGGGGCGTAGATGTTAGTCATCTTGTAGAATGTTTCTATGAAGCGCACCAGTTTTATACGATGAGTGTTTCTTTCGGTTCAAATCGCACACAGACAAACATTCTTTACATGTTGACGTTTACCTAAATAATAAAAAATGAAATGTTTTAATACACTAATGGTATTTGAAAGTTCAACCCAGAAAAGTCTGATAGATAGATGCATGTAGAGAGATAGATATGTAGGTACATTTAGGTAGGTACATTTTTGTAGGTTCTTTGACCCTAGGTCCAGACAAACAACACCTAGTGGACCACTCACTTTAAGCTTCTTATAACAGACATAAATTAGAAATCAGCCTTGCCCCTAGTGTCTCCCAGATGGAGATATTTTGTCCCCACGGCTGTGGTTCAAACAAATAAAAAGAAAACCACCAGAAGATGCTACATACCAACTATCAAGGCACTAGATCCGATGGTTTCAGAGATTTATTTATGTTTTCTTGATACTACAATTACATTATAAGTCAATGTAAAAGTGACAAATAGTGTGGGGTCATTTTGCCCAAAGAACCCTTAGTTGAATAAACTTTGTATAGTCGCCCCTTCAGTGCTACGTGTATACTGTTGTATCTACCATTGCGCAAGTTTTGAGAAAAATGTGTGAGTTTGAAAATTTTGGTATCCTAATTTTTGATGTCTCATTTGTCTGAGACCTAAGAATCATTTCAGAGGATACAATTATGCTGCATTTCATCTTGGTCTTTGAAGGGCCGCGGGTTCGAGCCTCACCGGCGTCACTGCGTTGAAGTCCTTGAGCAAGACACATTTATCCTAGCTTAGTACTGGTTCAACCCAGGAAGACTCGTCCCTATGTAACTGAAAGATTGTTGATGGGACGTAAAGAATCAATCAAACAAACAAACAAATCATCTGGGTCTTCACTGTTTGACAAATTCCTCGTTTAGGGATTTCCCGACTACAAACGGTTAATATTATGTGATCAGTAGCTTGGGTTTGGAATTGTATTGTAAAACAACTATACAACTAGCATACTGACTCCACGTAATAAAAACTTTTTCATTCTCAGCTATACTGAGCATTTCAACTGCTCATGCTAAATAATAAATAGCAATGCGCAATTTGCACAAGTTTCATATTTTTTTCATTTCAAGCGTTATACTTATATCAAATCAGAAGAATTAAGCCTAGTTAAAAATGTTTATTTTTAAGCATGCTGGCAGTATATTCTGGGTTTCGACTGCACAATAGTGAAGACGGGCAAATCAACCATATATCGGATCCGTACCCCCGGGATACGTACAAGCTGCTCTATGCCTCTGCTGTTCGCCTACAACAATTTTTAAACGAATATGCATGTACATGAGATGTTGGTACTTTCGCATCGGCGAGGAGTCAAGGCCCCGACGAGCCTGCGCAACCGCTCAGTCTCACCAGATCCTTCGCATACGCTTAGTATGATCATAGATGCTGGATCAACCCATAATATAATTATATATTTCTACCCCCTAGATAACGGTGCTTACGTATTATTAATGGGTGATATTACGCAGCGGCATCATCATATTGGCTGGTCCAAATTTTCTCGTGACTTTGCTCCATAAAGATATGAGATACGATCACCGGGCACTATGGCCCGTCAGGGAGGATGGCCTGCTTTAATCCCAGCTAACAGAAAACGTTTTCACAACGTTTTTGTTTGGTTGTATAGAGGTTTCGTTGCAACGCAACGTTGTGTAAACGTATTCATAACGTTTTCAATACGTTGTGGAAAATTTGTGTTGGAACCAACCAAAGGCAAACGTTGTAGGAACGTTTGATTTCCAACATTACCAAAACATGCATGTATGACGTGCTTTCAAACCAAAGTGTTTGGATTCATTGCAACATTTTATAAGTTAAAATTGTTATCTCTTTACGATAGGTCGTCTGACAACGTTTATAAAACGTTTTGTTACAACATTTATAACGTCACTTTATCTACGCAGTTTCGTATTCCGATTAGTGTGGTTTTTTTTGGCAAAATTACGCCATGTTCAATGTAATAATCTTTCTTTAGATTATTGCGCATTAATGTGTTGTCATTTACAACAAATTTGTTGGAAATATAAAAAACCATTTATACGAAAATTTTTATTGCTTAGCCCTACCTCGTGCTCCCGAGAACCGCATGGAAAGAGCAACCCAAAATAGTTGTTTGTTGAAAGAACTCGCACTGCAAACTCATACAAGACAAGGTATATGCATGCAAGGCGATCTATGTTATCATTTCAAATGTATTTCCCTATTAATAATGATGGAATGGTCGGACAGTCACGTGAATTCGGCTACTGACATGTGTTTTCGTGACTACTGTGTTTTCTGGAAAGGAAACGTGCATGTAATGCGTAGACAGAATCATGCTGCAATGTTCAAAATCATTGCATAACAAAAAAAAGTTAGTGAGTTACAATAACTTCTAACAGCTATATCTGTTTCAGACACGAACACAATACCCCCCCCCCCCCCCCCCCCCCACACACACACACAAACACACAAAACCAGGTTCCGGTGGCTAATTTTTTTAATGATGGGTAAAAATGCACAGTTCTATTCACCGGATATAGGGCGGTATTTATGTTTGTGTTTGCGAGAAATTAATTTCCTAAAATCAACACCAAGTGAATATTTTTAATGACTCGTTCCATGAAATTGTCTTAGCATGTAGTTTTGGCAAACACTTGGGGTAAACTTTGATAGATGAGTCAACACAGAGGTTGCCTTGGGGTAACTTGTGCGCCTTGCGGTATTTAGTATGACCCGTGTATACACAAAGCATAGGCTGATTAATTTACACAGCATATATGTACAACATGGAGTTCAACTGATGTAAACATAATGTGCCTACATTTACACACTTCTCACAGATTTCAAGATACAGGAACTTGAGGTAAGTTAACATAACACAACGATGCAAATCATAAATGATCATCAGAAATTTAATGAATTAAAGTGCTGCTACAGTATTGAAATTAAACAAACACCGAAACAGCTGATTCACCCCTCCCGTGTTTCGTCCAACGGGTACAAGGAGCTTGAAATTTACAAAAACTATAAAAATACAATTACGTACTGTGTAGAGGGAAAGGGGTTGAGGATATCAGGTCTGGTTTTGCTTCGGGGTTTTGCTCTGTTGGCCCAAATTAAGTATTTGTGGTTTCATATATATACTTTTTACAACAGTTAATGGTGATGCCTTTTCCCCTTCTAAGGCCTCTAGATAAGAGTGTGTAAATAAAAATCAATTTACTCATTCTCAACCAAATCATAAACTGTGGGTTCTCAATGAGACGGTTCTTTTTAACACCCATATATATGAGCCGCGACATGAGAGTTCCAACAATGTGGCATTTTGACATGCGTAGACTTAGGTAAGCCCGTGCAGCCCCCTTTAAGCTTAGAAACTCCAAATGATGTTCGGTCAGTAGCTTAAAGTCAAAGAATTTTTAAGTGACTAAAAGGCTCTGATCAGACTGCGCATATGTGCAGGCTGGTCTGAGACTTTGATGGTCGCACATACCACATTGTTGGAAATCTCATGTCGCGGCTCAATTATGTTATATTAAATCTGTTTTTACTTGTGTATGTTTGATTGCAAAAATAACTTGTGTTCCTAATTATAGACGTTTCAAAAAATAGGGCAGTGTTCGATTTTTTAGGATGTTTTAAAAATTATTTTCTGCGATAATTTTAGGTGATCATAATTTTAGAGTGTTCCAAATTTTAGAACATTTACCATTCTGTCAGATGCAATCAAAATAAGGTCCATCAGGCAATAGTATCACACACACACACTTTTTTAGAAGACTTGGGTGTTATTAACCCATAAAGCACCACCTCTAATTTGCAGCAGACTACAATTTCAAATTTTGCTGCCTTTTCAAATATAATAAATAAGGCATATTTCATGAGAATGGTCTGTTGGCAGGAGATTCTCATGAAAAATACCTTATTTTTTCAAAAATCAGGAAATATGTAGCAAAATTTGTCGTCTGCTGCTGCTGTTTTTACATCCCATCAACAATCTTTCAGTTAAACAGGACGGATCTTCCTGGGTTGAACCAGTACTAAGTTAGGATAAATGTGTCTTGCTCAAGGACCACAGCGCAGTGACCCCGGTGAGGCTCAAACTCCCGGCCCCTCGGTCTCAAGTCAAACACTCTACCACTGAGCCACTGCGCTCTCTGTCTGCTGCTGCAGTGGTGATTGGTGCTTAAGGTTTAAATGATGCACACCTTTATAGGC
Source organism: Loripinus fragilis (assembly GCA_964019695.1). Lineage (NCBI taxonomy): Eukaryota > Metazoa > Mollusca > Bivalvia > Lucinida > Lucinidae > Loripinus > Loripinus fragilis. The sequence continues at coordinate 5,625,590 of OZ026517.1, read as the reverse complement.
CTTTAGTTATTTGTTTCGATTCTTTACGTCTGAGTCAACAGCTATGGTCATGTTGAGACGGTCAGTTCACCTTAACCACACTTTTCCTTGGCAAGCTTGGCCAAGCGGTTACCCAGTAACTGACAACAACCCTTCTCGAATCGGCAGAAGGAGGAAAATGACCACAGAAATTATTTTATGATCAAACTCCACAAAAGAATGGGACCGGGCCGGGATCGAACTCACGTCCCCTGGATGTGCTGTTGTCGTCGCTACCTACTGCCCTCCCTAGCCTGGTTTTTAGACCTTTAGTTAACAGTGTGTAGCAAAAGGCATTTTCTTATTTTAGATCCATAACATATGTTGTGGGTACTCAAAAGAACCATCTCACTGAGATGGTTCTTCGTCTCAATGAGACGGTTCTTTTGAGCACCCAAAACAGTCATATGGGCAAGAAAGAAAATAATAACAATTTACATTTAAGTTTTTGTTTATTTAAACCTGTGCTTTATCAAATCCACCATTTGAATATAGTTTAAACATACATTATCTACTATGCTGTGTCCTTGAGCAAGACACTTTATGCTGGTTAAACACAGGAAGACAGAAAATCATCCTGACATGACTGACAAATTGTTGAGGGAGGAAGACAATTAAAACAAACAAACAAAAGATAGTGTCATAATAGCGCCAAATAATTCGGTTTTCATATGCACAAAGTCAAGTTTCAAGATTATGAGGTTGAATGACACAATGATAAAGCACAGGGCCGCATAGCGCAGTCAGTAACCTGTTTGGCTGCAGAAATGTGTCTGGTTGCAGATCCAGGGGTCGCGAGTTCGATCCTGGTCCGGTCCCTGGGGTCTGGTCCCATACTTTGGCGGAGATCGATCATTAAATGATTTCTACAGTCATTCTCCTCCCTTCCACTGATTCAAGAAGGGAGGAGGTCATTTACAAGCGAAAGTACAAGCAGGAAGTACTGGTTAACTGCTAAGTCAAGCTTGCCAAAGAAAAAAGTGTGGTTAGGTGAACTGTCCATCCCAACATGACCATTAACTATTGACTGGGATATAAAGAATAACCCAAAACCAAAACGATGGGGCCAGATATTTGATTCTATAGGCTAAATAGCTTCAGTTTGAATAACAATTACATACATTAGGAAACTTTTGGGGGGATTTTAGTATAGAACAAATAATACATGCACCATGACTGCCAGTTGTACATAATTGTAATTTTAACTCTTAAAGCACCAAGACCAAATAAAAAATAAGTGTGTTTTGGATAACAGGTTTGAAAGTTTTAGGTAGACTCTGTAGAGTAGGCACATATTATTTACTTTTAATATTTTTTTTCCTGACACAAATGCCTTTCAAAATGCATAAAAATATTTTTTTCAGCATTAAGTTTGGAAGGTTTGCGTGTTTTGCCCGTGTGTTGATTAAGAATAGTGTTTCTGAGCCTAAAATAATCAATTATCTAACATTTAATTTGCTTCAGGGAAATATGTTTGCTGGCCAAAATGAGAGCAAGATGTTACGAAATTCCAGACAAAGAGAAGTGGAAACTGCTTTGTGGTGTTTAACCATTCTCATATGGGTAAGAGTCTTTATTTATGTCCTCCAAGGGAATATATTTTTTTGGTGTAGATCCCGCCGGTGTCCGCTTTTTTTTCCACCTGCATTATCTTCTGAACCAGTTTATTGATTTTGACCAAACTTGCAAAGATACAGTGTTGGGAGAAGGGGAAAAGTTGATCAAATTTTGTTGACCTTGACCTAATTTTCAAGGTCACAGCGCCACTTTGAAATGTCCAAAATATGGTTATCGTGCGTTATCTTCTGAACAAGTGCATGGATTTTGACCAAACTTGCATGGATTCTTTAATTTAATTGTAAATACATGTAGTTACAAATCTGCTTATTAAACATTAATTCATATGCTTATTGTGGCATCCACACTATCTACAAACTAGAACTGTTTTGATATTCGCTGAAAGTGCATCATATCACTATTTCCTTCGATAAGTCTGTCGTATTGTGGGGTCATTTCACAATACAAATACAATATGGATACTGCTCTTAGTGTTATTCAATAGACATGAATTTTTAAAGAAATATATATGTTTTCACATGTAATATAAAGAAATTTAACCATTGTTCCTTAAATTGATATTTCTGCATTTCATGCTTATTTCTGATAAACAGTGTTGATCCAGATCAGCTAGCTCATGGGACTCCAGCTGATCAGAATCTACAAAGTTTTCCACCCCGTAAACACACAGTTATAATTGGAACCTTGCTTATCTGGCGAAGAATATAGTATATAAAAACATGCCACTACTTGACAAGTGTTAATAACTTAATATATGTGAGTATATTTTTATTAGTTTAATTAATTTTCTTACCGGAGCTCTTAAACATGTTTGGTGATAGCAACCTCACCCTTATTTCTGATGTGGATAAAGACACATAGATGTTTGGTTTCCATTAAAGATCCCAAATGTGTCAATGTTTCATCTCCTAGTACATACAAATCAAGATAAGCTGCTAAAAATGTATTGGGTTACATATTTAAGTATTTAATGCTCCTAATTTCATAGATTCTATTTCTAAGGTTCTTATGTTGCCTAAAATGTATTGTGATACATAATTATATCATGAGACAAATATATGGTGATAGTATTGTAATGCAGCCCTAATATTATATGGGTACAATGTATATGTATTTTCAGAAGGGTATATGAGATATCATCTTGAAGCAGATGAAAGACAAATTGAAATTCAGATTGGGACAGCATTAAAGGAAGCTCCTTTTCAGAAAGGCAGTGTCATGCAACCTATTAAGGTAAGTTATTTATATGTGTTAATGTCAAAGGTCAAACATGAATCAGGACTATCTGCTTTGACCAAATAAGAATTTTAATTTGTCTCAACCGAATAAAAGTTGAATTTTTCGTGTAAAATTTTATTTTATCATTTTGCAGTAACATTTGCTAAGATTTTATGATAAAAACAATGTCATTGCGTACAATTTGGTCAATTTCTTTCCATTGGGTAATACATAAATGCAAGTCGGGTATTGATTTTTTTACTAGCGTGCGCACTTTAAAACTCCAGTTTTATGGATAAGATATCGATGACCAGTCAAGTATTTAGCAGAAAAAACATGGAAGTTAAACTAGCAATGTGTATCCCAGTGATAAATATCAAAAGGGGAGGATATTTAGTTTCAGAGGTATGACAAAATCCACTATTTGGATGCTCTAGAAAGGCAAACGATGTGAGTGAATAAATATATATAGGCAAATTACAGATGGCTACATTCAATAAGAAAAACAAGGTGGATATTATTTGTAACCACAAAAAACGTAGGGTACAAAAAAAAAGCAATTGATTTTGCAAGTAAGCAATTAAAGATAATCTGGTTTCGTAAATATCCAATTGGCACAAAAGCTTATCTGGAGCTCTGGATGTAAAGAATCAAAGCAAACTAACCACACACCAAGCAAACAAAATTATCATTTAGGTGCTTGCATTGTATGGGTCGAGTTTTATGCCCAATTTAAGATGTCTGTGATAATGAGAAACAACAACATGGCAGGGTGGTTTGAGCTTTAAGGTCCCATCAACAGCTTAGGTCATAGTAAAGTCTCATTCTGCAGACTGGGATAAAAGCTGCTACAAACTTTGGAGATTGTGATCCTGGGTTAGAATCTCATAGGAGGCCTACTCTATGTAGAACTAAGCTGGGCTTCCTGGCTCTGCTGAATGATGTAATAGAAATTGAATTATCCATCATAATCTTGATTCTTTTTAATTATCCATCAAAATCTTTATTTTTTTCAGGCTCAAGCGGAAGAGGCGGAGGCTACAGATGCACAAAATGAAGCCACACTACACAGTGACTGAGATGATTATCATTTTGATGTAGTGAAATAAATAGATCTCTGTGTTATGTGTTTTGTTTATTTGTAGGTAGCTGTCATTGCTTATAGTTTTGGATGAAGTCACTGTCTCCATTGGTAATAAAGAGCAACTTTGCCCCCCCCCCCTCTGAAGCCCATATATGAAGTCAAGAAAGTATGATCTTGAAATACCACAGTCACACACCGCAGACCAAATCATGGCACTGTGAGGAAGAGCCACAGAACACTGACTGTCACTTATTTAACTTCTACTATTTGCTATAGTAACATTTTGGACAAATTTGGAAGCTATCCATGAGTAGGACAGGTGAATAGTCCCTTATTATGCAGGCAGTTTTTAGGGTTTTCTTGTATAGACTAATATTTACCGCTAGGAATCAGACCCATTCCTTTCCAGGAGTTTGGGCATATCTGTCGCTCTGCTCCGTTTTATCAACAATTGTTTCAGTCATGTAAAGATGTTTGCATTCTTAGACACATTCAATCTTCATGCAGGTAACTTTTAGAGTGGTGGCTTTATTTCATGAACAATTCTCATGACAAATTTACATAGTTGAAGGTTGGTAAGAACCTCAGTTTTTCTGTCTTAGCATCCTATAATAATTATGGTTGCTGTTGTCCTGTAGCTATTTCAAATGTTTGGTCACAAACAGTTTTATCGACAATTGTTTCAGTCATGTCAAGATGTGATACTGTTTCAATTTTAAACATGGTAACCCATGTCGTATATAGCTATTTTTAGTGTTTGGTCACAACTGTCACACTCAACAGTTTTATCAAATATTGTTTCAGTTATGTAAAGATGGATGCATACCCGGACACAGTTGATCCTCATGCAGGTTTGTTTGGGAGAGGTGGATTTAAGTTATAAACGATCCTCATGACAAACTTACTTGAAGAGGTGGTACTTACTGTCCCCAGATTTCTGGCTAAAAATATTCAGTCTGCATGGTGAACCTTTTTTAGCTTTCATAGATTAGAGAAATTGCTGTTAAGTGTGGCAGAAACGACCCAAGCAGGATTGAGACAACTATGCATCATTCAACACAATTGCAGTTTGGGCATTCCCAATGTAAAATGACCCTAAAAGAAACAATTATGACCAGGAAATGCCACATGCAGACCAATCCTTGGCATCATGCAGCTGTACTCTACGCAGTGGTGACTAGTGAGACTACCACATACACTTCCATGAGTAAAATGACTCGAGAAGCAGCATTATAGATTCCTGATCCTTGCCTTCCTTACTTTGCTAGTTCAAGCCTCACTACCAGAGGAGTCACTGTCTTGTGTCCTTGAGCAGGACCCATGCTAACATAACATGACTGAAAAGTTTATGCATGGGACGTGATCAAAGCATCAAAACGAAATGTGCAAGTTGGACGAAAATCGATGCATAACTCGGATTTGCTCACTGTAATGAAAGTATAGCATCTGAATCAGAATTGAGATCCAATGTGAATCTGCCTTAAGGGTTAAAAAGGTCACTGAAAGGTTGTAGAAAGGCCGTGGGAAGGTTGGAGAATGGTTTTAGAAAGGTTGCAGGAAGGTCGCAAAATGGGTTTTCTGCAACGTTTTTCCAAAACGTTTTGCAAACATTAAGAAAACTTTCCAAAAAAGCTAGCATAAACGTTTTACCGAAACTTTTTCAAAACCAAATTAAAACGTTGTCACAACGTTTTCAAAACGTTTTTGCAACGTTTTACCAAACCGTTGTCACAACGTTTTCACAACGTTTTTTGTAACGTTGTACCAAAACGTTTTGCAAACATTGAGAAAACTTTCCAAAAAAGCTCGTATAAACGTTTTACCAAAACGTTTTCACAACCAAATTAAAACGTTGTCACAACGTTTTCACAACGTTTTTTTGTTAGCTGGGATATGCCTACAACATGCGTGGATCCAGAAACTTTTGCCAGAGGGGGTCCAACTCTGACATTTTTTTAGTTTGATGGGGGAAGGAAGGATCCAAATATCACTATAAGTGAGCCACCATGGGCTCGCCAGCGAAACGCCATTTAAATGACGTTTCGCTGGCGTGCCCATGATAACCCAACATTGAATGCTGGCTTTGTAGCTTTGTGTATTTTCAGGGGATCCGGACCAGTAGTGCTATGTTATCCTATATTTTTGTGATTTCCAGGACCCCCCCCCCCCCCACCCCCCCATCCCTCTGGATCCGCACATGTACAATTTACAAGTGGCCGTCCGGATAAAATAAATACAACCTGTGTTTTGTTGATTATCTCCTAAATATCACTGCTGACATATTCTAGCTTGCTTCGTTAATATCTTTGAGACAATAATATTATCAGTACTTAAGGAATTGATATCATATTTTATACTGCATGTTAAGGGCTAGAGGTCGGCGAGATAACAAATCAAGGAGGCATGATAAATCTTTGATGTCAGTGCTAGTTTCATTACTGACGTTTATCTGATCTTTGAGGACACAGCGAAATCATGCTTCACACAGAATATAGCTTTTGCAATAGCCTATACCTAAGTCAAAAAAGGGCCATAACTCAGTCAAATGTTAGCATAAGACATCCAAAATCAAACTTGACCTGTATTTTATGATACTTTACCATTCTGTAAAATTTGAAAGAAAATGTCGCATCCCTTCAAATTATTGATCGGAAACCACAAAATGACAATTTAGCCAAAATCTAAGTCAAAAAGGGCCATAACTCAGTCAAAATTTTGCAGATTATCCCCCTTTTCGAATTTGACCTGTATTTAATGATGCTTGACCCTTTTGTAAAGTTTAAATGAAATTGATGCTTCCCTTCAAGTCATCGATTGGAAACCAAACGTTTGACGGAGCGGACGACGACGACGCCGCCGGAGTCATGATCCCTTTGAGTCATCTTTGCTTTGCAGGCGACAGTATAAATGTTATCTGGCTCTTCCTCGCGGTGCCATGGGTTGGTCTGCAGTATGTGATTGTGGTATTTCCTGATCATACTCACTTTTTGGTGTCGAAATTTTAAATGACCCGCACTGTGTGTGAGTCTGTCTGTCTGTCTGTCCGTGTCAAGGGGTACGTGCATTAAGGGGCTAATTTGGCCCCCTCTGGAGCCAAAATCTCTAAGTTACTTTTCAATTAATTTCTTCTGATCGGTTAATTAGAAGAATAACTCAAGTGTTAAATTCTGGCATTCATTTAAATTTACTGATTGCTATGGTAACAAAAACGGCTGACAATATAGACTGAAAATACAGAAATCGCCATTTTGACCAAATTTAAGGCGTTTTGAGACCATTGGAGATCAGTACAGCTGACTTCCAAAAAGACCCTTTTAATATGTTGTGTGCCTTGATAATTCTCATCATCTGTTCAAATACATTTTTGGTATTTGCTTGTGCTCTGTATTAATTTCTGTCAAATGTCTCACAAATGCTCCAAAATAGCCAATTCCATGTTTTCAGCCTATTTTGGTGGTCATTTTTGTTCCCATAGCAACAGTAAGTCAAAGTAATACCAGATGTTTACACTTGGGCTATTGTTCTAATAAACTGATGAGAAGAAAATGGTGAAAAGCGATTTTTTCATTTTTTTAGCCTCATAGGGGGCCAAAATAGCCTCTTCACGCACGTATCTGTTTGCTTTCCAAACATTTTTTCCGACACCAGACACTGATTAATCTACGTTCACCATGAGTCGTGCACATTGCAGTCAGATGATTTTACCACATTTTGGATCCTTGATGACAATTTTCACAGGCTGAGTAAATTTCCTCCCAAGTTTGCTTAAGAGAGCAAGTCCACCTTCCGAGGAGTTTGCTTATCATAAACAGGTTTAAGCCCCCAGTGACTTAAGCTGCTGTTCATTCTAAGGTCGTGGTTCTGTTTTTGTTGGTTTAATGTTGCCCCCATTGTTTGTGGGGGTTCTGTGTTTGGTCCTTGTTTTGTTATTCAGTACTTTGTGTTCGTCTAGTTTTGCAATCATCTTGATTGGGGGAAGAGAGAGCTGGCTGCTTTACGTTTTCCTGATCCTGTGACAGTCAAGTGTTTTGTGTCTCTTCCTCACGGTGGCGTGGGTTGGTCTGCGGTGTGTGATTGTGGTATTTCATGATCATACTCGGTTGCTTTTTTAATGTCACAATCGGTAACTTCCATGGCATGGTCATTTATTCCGGGAACACTATGTCTCGTAGACGATTTTTGTTTGTTTGATTTGATTCTTTGCGTCCTATCAAAAATCTCTGAGTTATATAGGGACGGGTCTTCCTGGGTCGAACTGGTACTAAGCTAGGATAATCGTGTCTTGCTCAAGGACCACAACGCAGTGACGCCTGTGAGGCTCGAACCCGCGGCCCTTCTGTCTCGTGGCCAGCTCTCTACCACAGAGCTCCATGTAGACGATTTAACAAGATGTGGATTTTTATATTAAATTGACACGTTGGTTGATTGTGCATCCGAGTAAGTCTGTGTTCAGTGCTGCAATCTTCAATATCGGAACAGAAATATTATAGCAATTATAAATTTCCATGTTGGCCCTATGCCCCAAGTTCCGACTCAATCCAGCAAATATTTCAGGAACATATGTTGTTTGAAAAAATCAAGATAGCCATCTCGGATATCACTGCAGAATGATTTTAGTAAATCAAAATCTTCATGTTGCTCTGGTGTTTCCAATAGTTTCCGTTTAATACGACATGGTTCAGGAGATTTCCAACATTTACAAGCCTTTAGCTAAGAGTGCCTAACAAAAAAATAGTTTTCTTTTTCTCAACCAAAACATATGCTGTGGGTACTCAAAAGAGCCGTCTCAATGAGACGGTTCTTTTGAGCACTCAAAACATATGTTAAAACTAATGGGTTAGAAAATATTTACAATTTTATGCTCACAATTTTGTTATCTAAATCTATGCCAACAATGTGGCATTTTGACAGGTGTAGACTCAGACTGATTCATGAAATTGACATGATTTTCTGTTTCACCTCCCAAAAGGTAATTTATAGGCGTTAATGTATTTTACAAATTTTAACAACCTATTTGTTTTGTTTGTTACTTTTCTTTGTTTGAATAAAAAAAAATGTATAAAAGTATTTTATGATTAAATTTTACATTCCACATTCAGAGAATTTACATATATTTCAAAATGCAAAATACTACATTAAAATATTTTAAAAACAGTTGTAAAAACTTGTGAGAAAGTCTTTAGTTTGAACATGACTTCAAGTAGAAAATTTCCATTCATAGTTGAAAAGTCATTAACAAAACAGTTATTGACTTCAATTTCGGTAAACATAAGGCTTTATCTACCCTTAAAAGTGACATTCACCTCGGCTTTCGGCCTCAGTGAATATCACTTTTTCGCGTAGATAAATTCTCTTGTCTACCTCATTGAAGTCAATAATTGTATATCTCCTAACTCAAAGGTAGGAGACATAATTCAGGACCAGTTCTCAGTCAATAAATGTCAGATTCCTATTTTGATTCACTAGAAACATCAGATTGCCTAAACCTCCATGATTCTAAACCAGAAAGGAAAAAAAATACTGATCAACACAAGACTACTGTATGCACGTTTAATCAAGTTATAGCACCAATTACATGAGATAATGTGAAGCAGAAATATCAGTTACCATAGTTACTCCAATATGTGTCAGGGTCTGACATTTTGAGCCTTATCTTTTTGCATGCTGGGTACTTTTTCATGCTTTTGTTGTAGTCTGCTGAGTTTAATTTTCAAAATTAACCTTTTCAAAAAAATCTTTCAGGAACACTATCAGTGTCAAACAGTTTGGATCCAGATCAGGACCAAAGTTGTGTCAGTCGGGATTAGGGTCCAAAATGTTTGCAAAGGTTATCAGCAGAGGGATTCTGCATGTTTAAAGTAAGACTTTACACATGTGTAGTAACTTAGTAAGTACCATTATGTCATGGACTGGGGCCATGTGAGATCGACTGAATCAGCAGTGGCATAACTTTTCAGTAATCACTTGAATTTTCTAACTAAACTTATTAATCAATAATGGCTTATTTTTGGATAGTACAGGCATGCATTTTGTAAAATTGAAGATTTTTGCAAGGACTTTAAAATAGACTATTCTAAGTGTTCGAGGACTAAAAGTAAGTTAGCTAACAGATTTTGATTTATGAAAACTAATTTTCTGACTGCTGACCAAAAAATGAGCAAAAAATGTTACATATGCTCTTTGTGCATCATCAAGATAGAATATGTAATGAAAACGTTTTCATAAGTCTATCCACAAACGTGTTAGGATTCTATACTATTTGCCAAACAAAAGGTCAAATCATTGCCTTTCGAATGGTGCGTCAACCCTCATTTTACTTTTAATTAGTTACAGACTTTTAAAACCAGGGATGTATATTGGTAATTTAGAATCCGTGTAAAAACACACAGTAGTATACACTGTACATATTTTGCTCCAGGTTGCAAATAAACATTTTTACAAAGTTAGGAAGGTATACTGTATTTTCCAAAAAAAACATTTAACAAGCACGAATCGCATATCCGTCATTTTTGGACTCAAATTCCCTTTTACCTGCTAGCTAAAGCACTGTAAACTTTTGACCAGTACCGATTTCTCATGTGGTGGTTTTATTATGTTACCCTCTCTTACGTGTACTTCGTTTAAAGCAAGAGATGTGACGCTAAAATAAACATCGTTGTTGAAAATCTGCATTTTGGCTTTGGATCGGGAAAGAGCAAATTTTATTGTATCAGAGTTTGAATACGACGAGTGCATAGGCAGTAGACCAGTAAAACTCAAAACAATATCAATAGGGATCTCATTTGAGTGGCATGCCATTTTCGTTTCCTATCATTTTATAGAGTGAAATTGGCCAGCTAGATTATTTACATGTCAATATGTGTAAAAATGTCAAAAAAATGTATACCAATACAAACATCGATGAAAAACGGTGTTTTGTCTGGTTCATTTCAGTGTAAGCCAGAGATGGCATTCTTTTAGTGATTGTCTTAATTCAAATGATGTATTTAGAGATACTTTTTGAGCGAGAAAAATTATTAAAATTTCAAAAACAGCTGTATTACTTGCAAACGAACACCATATTGACCAGAAGAAATGTTACAAGTGATTTTCGCAAACATTTTTGCTATGGTATCGTTCACGCAAAAATGACAATGTGAATTGAATGCCAGAAAAAGTGGCATCAAGGAGGATTGTGAACAAAATGGCGGAGAATTTAAAGCAATTCCTGCAGTTATATATATATATTCACCACATGAAGAAACAGGCTGAAAACATCCTTAGTTCATGTAATTTTTTGTTCTTTGAAAACATTGTTTCATTTCATAATGCAGTGTATTTCAGTACCCTATCTGGAAAGCGGTTTGTGTGTATTCGAATAAGTGCTGGACAGCTGAAATTTTACAAATGCATAGCCAAGGAGCAGACCTGTTTTAAAAAGTAATTATAATGCATGCAAATATAAAACTTTTGGATTTCTTGGCCTGTTTTCATTACATATTGAATCCCCCCCTTATAGTTTGCTGATGAAGCTCCAAAACTGACAATCATTCATCAGGACCTGTAATCAAGTTGGGAAATTAGTCCCTAGCTTTCATTCGATGTATACTTAGCAACACTGATTTTGTTCTCAATTTTAAGGGCTGTGTTTTTTTTAGAAATTTGTAAAATTCATAAAGGATCTTACATGAGTGCTCATGTTTTATTGAATTTATTAAACGAGTTGGGGAAAAGAGAAAAAATGCGAGGCTTGCAGCAAAATCTCATTTCTGCCATAAAAACATTACAATTTGGTCATTTTGTATGCAATGTTGTTATGGACACCATTATGTTTCTCGTAAATCTATAAACCACTAGTGGTTTATCGATTTTAATGCATGGTATTATTTCTCTCTCAGAAGGGACGTCATATGTTAAAAGTAATTTCAAGATTTTAGGGTGATTCTACATCACTTTTCAAGGCAGATTTAATTTTCAAGGACTTTTCATGAAGCCCTTCATATTAAAGCTGCATAGTCTGTAACTTTTAATCTTCTAATTTTAAAAATAATGTTTTTATTTTTCAAGAACATAGTAAAAATATCCAAATTCAGGTAAACATTTTACCATTTTCGTAAATCTTAACTAGAACACATTCGATGGCGCGCCATCGCAAATCCCCACGCTCTCAAAGAAATCTAACGGTAATTGACCCTTTGACCCTTCCCAAGGCCCCAGGGGGGACGACCCAAAAAATTGTGCCGGTGCATGTGCCATTCATGTGAGTTACTCACACACAAAATTTGGTTGAATTTCGGAAAAAAATTTTTTTTACCCCCAACCCCCCACGGTACCCCAAGTCCCACCCCTGGGCTTGACCCAGGCGGCCGAATGAAAATCCCGTCTGATATGTTATATATATTTCATTTGTGAGAAGATACACAAAGTTTGGTTTTAAAACCTTTGAAATTGACTTTGTAATTCAGATTTAATGATATTTGACCTTTTGGCCCCTCCCCAAGGCCCCAGGGGGTGGGGACCCAAAAAATGACGCCGGTGCATGTGCCATTCATGTAAGTAACTCACACACCAAATTTGGTTGAATTTCGAAATAAAAAAAATTTTGACCCCCAAACCCCCCACGGTACCCCTAAGTCCGACCCCTGGGGCATGACCCAGGCGACCAAATGAAAATCCCGTCTGATATGTTTTATATCTTTCATGTGTGAGAAGACACACAAAGTTTGGTTAAAAAATCTTTGAAATTGACTTTGTAATTGAAATTTAATGATATTTAATGATATTTGACCTTTTTGCCCCTCCCCAGGGCCCCAGGGGGCGGGGCCAAAAAAAAATATGCCGTTGCACACCCTATTCATATGAGCAACTCACACACCAAATTTGGTTGGATTTCGTCCAATGGTTTAGGAGGAGATAGCGTGACGGACGGACGGACAGACGGACGGACGGACGGAGGCGATTGCAATATCCCCTACGCTTTTTTAAAAAAGCGTGGGGATAACAAGTTATCACTATCAAAACAACTGCATTTATGTTAAAATTCAACGGTCTATAATTATTGGAGGGACGCAAATAATTACCAACAAGAGAAAAATACACCTTTTAGATAAGATAATTCACTTTTCCATGCAGTTTTCAGCTGTACCGAACATTTTTATTGTGAAAACATAGCTTAATTCTACATTTACAAATGATTTAAAAAGAAAATAAAAATTTTCGAAAAATGTTCATAGTTACAGAGTATGAAGCTTTAAGTAAAGTAAAACCTCAAAAATTTGAACTTTGATTTTTCCTAAATCCTTGCTCATTCAAAACCAATTTTGGACACACTGGATTCAGCTAATCGAACCTATTCATGATCTATTTTAATAGCTGTTGATAATAACATACGTTTTAAGTGATTAAAAGAAACGTCTACGTGAGACGTTTCTTTAACACACCCAAAAGTTATGTTTGATATTAAAAACAAGAGGGCCAAGTGGCCCTAAAGCGCTCACCTGAGTTTAGTTTAAAGCTTACATATAGGTATCTGTAGAAAGCTGACCATGTCCCTGACGCCCCTGGCGCGGGGCCATTTTGGCCCCAGAGACATAATTTGAACAAACTTGGTAGAGGTCCACTAGGTGATGCGATAAACCAAATATCAAGGCTCTAAGCCTTATGGTATAAGCCTTATATATCAAGCATATAATACATGAAGTGGTGATTTAGTGGGCGATACTTAAAATATCTTTATTTTGACATAGCTCACATTTTTTTCATACAACATAAAACAGAAAACTTAAAGAGTGTCTTAGTTAAGCCTTTGTATACCAGCGACTCCTTAATGCATACTTTGGCAAACAGGGAAGACCCAGATGAAATGCAGCATCATGCGACTTTCATCGGCGTCTACACTGTTTGATAAGATAAAACATTCCTGAAAGAAATAAAAAAAATTATTTTGAAGTTATAACCTGTGGTCCCTTCAAGCTTGACATATACAATGGACAATCCAAAGTTTATTGTATCAAACCAGAAGGAAGAATCCATTAGTGCATAAAGGGTTATCTTGCTATAAAATATTCTACAGATAAAACAAACAATACTGATCAGATGATACAATATGTAAAACAAAAACATTACAAACATTTTTTAAACTTCTCACTACATCTTGTTTAAATACATTTTTTCAGTAAAACAATGGTTAGTTTTCTGAAGCATTTTTTAACTGAATAAATAAATTACATCATCCCTATTTAATAAATGTATATGGTCTATCTACACCGGCAATTTGCCTTTTGTCATTTGGCAGTTAATACAGTAAACAAAGGGCAATCTTCAAACATTTGTTAAATATCACTTTCTTTTTTGTTTTACTTTTGATTTGTTACGTCCCAGACAACATTTTTTCAGACACATTGAGACAGATCTGCCTGAGTTAAACAAGTACTCAGCAGGAAATAAAGTGCCTTGCTGAAGGACACAACACGATGACTCCGCCAGCGGTGAGACTCAAACTAGCAACCCTTCAAACCCAGTCTAGCACTCAACCAACTGAGTCACTGGGTGCCGCTAAACATCACTTTCAAAATATTTTTAACCATATGGGTCAGCAGATGAGATTTTAAACCTTATGGCAATGGTAAGCAGCCCATAATTGATTACTGATTTATATCAAAACATCAATTATATAATTAACTCTTTCCTTGTAGTAAATTTTGCCATCTGCTGAATGTCTTTGCAAACATTTTGAACCCAGATCAGGACAGAAAGAATGTTGGTCATGATCTGAATCCAAACCATTTGACACTCTGACTTCGTCAGCTGACTACAACAAAAGCATGAAAAATTACCCAGCATGCAAAGAGTTATCTGTTCCTGGGCAGGATCTTCAGCAATTAACAGGTACTCAATGTCTGCATCTGCAGTTTACAGGTACTCAATGTCTGCATCAGCAGTTAACAAGTACTCAATGTCTGCATCAGCAGTTAACAAGTACTCAATGTCTGCATCAGCAGTCAACAAGTACTCAATGTCTGCATCAGCAGTTAACATGTAATCAATGTCTGCATCAGCAGTTAACAAGTACTCAATGTCTGCATCAGCAGTCAACAAGTACTCAATGTCTGCATCAGCAGTTAACAAGTACTCAATGTCTGCTTCAGCAGTTAACAAGTACTCAATGTCTGCATCAGCAGTCAACAAGTACTCAATGTCTGCATCAGCAGTCAACAAGTACTCAATGTCTGCATCAGCAGTTAACAAGTACTCAATGTCTGCATCAGCAGTTAACAAGTACGCAATGTCTGCATCAGCAGTTAACAAGTGCTCAATGTCTGCATCAGCAGTTAACAAGTACTCATGTCTCCATCAGCAGTTAACAAGTACTCAATGTCTGCTTCAGCAGTTAACAGGTACTCAATGTCTGCATCAGCAGTTAACAAGTACTCATGGTCTGCATCAGCAGTTAACAAGTACTCAATGTCTGCATCAGCAGTTAACAAGTACTCAATGTATGCATACATTGTATGCAGACATTGAGTACCTGTTAACTGCTGAGGAGCCTAAATTACATTCAACAGAAGCTGAAAACTGCCCAAAGTGAATCAGTCAGAGGAGAATTATCTTGATGTAAGTATGTGGCCAGACCATGGCTATACCTCAACTCAACTCACAATTTGTAGAAGGCAGATCCAACTAGCTGACGATTGCACAAAGTAGGCTGTCGAAAAAACTGTTAATCAAAATATAGTTATCAGAATTATAATTAAGCTACATCTAATGCCCCAATTAATAGATACCTGGAGCTATGGAAAAGCTATAAACAACCATGGAAAGCAGTAAATACCCATGGAAAGCTATAAGCATAGAGTTGTAAATAAATATTTAAGAAAAATAAAATTTTATGATACATAACAAAACCTGAATCCTGCTGAATTTTGTTACAATGCTGATCAGAAAAATAGATCAACTGCCTTTGCTTGTTTGTGTTGACTCTTTAGGTTCCAGTCGACAATCTTTCAGTCATGTCAGTATGATTTCCTGTGTCCTGGGTAGAACCAGTACTAAGCAGAGGATACAGTGTCTTGCTCAAGGACACAACACAGTTCCTCCAATGAGTCTCAAACTTGTGACTCTTAGACACAGAGTCTAACACACTACCAAATGAGCCACTGCGCTCCTCCGATCAACTATCAAATCTTTGGTAAATTTACATAAAAAACTAGCACCATATCATTAATTTGATTGATTCAGTAAAAACAGATGATTTTTTTAATTATAATAATAGAATCCATAAAGAAAATATTTAAAGAAAGAGACGGGGCCTTATTTTTTTTCTTTCAATTAGAATAATTGTTGTACATTTAGGTTTCATGGAATCTTATTTACACATTTTATTATTATATAGGCCTCAACACAAGAAAACCTGTCTCCAGGGGTTTGTAAACAAAAACTTAGCATGCTACGAGTGAAAGTTCAATTATTTAGCTAGTCTCTGTAGTTGAGCAAGCTAATTTGAATCTCACTTTTGTTGCAAACCCCGAAGACATGTTTTCTCATATTGTGGCCCATATGGACATTGTCTTGAGGAAACCTTTTTTTCGTGGTTACCCAGCCATGTATGATTCAAACCAGTCTGCTCAGCTTCAAAGACTAATTAGAATAGTTGAATCTTGTAAATTTGAAGTCTTAAGGACTAGAGGTTTTATTTGAATTATCAGTTGTTCGAATTATAGGGATGTAGACATGAAATTATGTATCCCCCAAAAATGATTATCAATATTTTCCTAGATCAACCATATGTTTTGTGTGCCTAAAAGAAAAGTCTCAGGGAGACATTTCTTTAATGCACACAAACATGTTTTTATAGATAGTCTTTGAAATCATTCATAAGTAATTCAAAAAATCGGAGTTAGAATATGCCTCCAGATAAGAGTGTGTAACTCAGTTATTTCTCTACCAAAACATATGTTGTGGGTACTCAAAAGCACTGTCTCAATGAGACGGTTCTTTTGAGTACCCAAAACACATGTTTGAAATTATGGATAAGAAAATGATTGCAGTTTTATGCATTTTTTTTTTGCTTAACTGGCCCTATGTAAGAATTTTCGAGGTTTTACTGTATTGAAATTATGCATGCAGGAAGTTTGGCTGTTATACTTTCCAGAGAGTCAAGAACTATGTACCTGATCAGACAGTGCAGGCAGCTCTAGGCCTTTTTTGGTTGCATGCAAAAAAAGTGTTCCCATATGGGCCTCGTTGCGAATAAACTTGTATTTGGGGGTTTCGACAAAGCTAGACACAATCCAGTCTGCCAAGCTATAGAGACTAGCTAGAAAATTGAAAGTTCACTTGTGGCAAGTTTAAATTTGGTACTTTCCAATCACAAAGGTGCTGAACAGACTGCGCGGATGTGCAGGCTGGTCTGTGTCCATGGTGTTAGCAAACACTGAAGACAAATGTTTGTTGTGCTGGAGGAATCCATTAGTTTACAAAGGGTGAATATAATTGCTGTTTTTCAATCACTAATTGTCACAGAACTGGTAAGGCCAAAAAAAGAAAATGTCTTGTTTCCGGTTACCCTACCGACCCTAATATTTTGGGGCCTACTCAAACTTTTTTGAATACTTTCTGGGATATTCAAGTCTATTTTAGACTGTTTTTAAGGATTTTCATACTTTTTCAATACAAAAAAGTTTTTATAAAAAAAAGTTTGCCTACCTACTGACCCTAAAATTTTTGGGCATGTAACCGGAAACAAGGCATATTTTTCTTTTGGCCTAGGGACCCCTGTATAATATCCCCTATAAAGTGGCCTAATGTGAATTGTGTTAAGATGGTTCCCTAGCATCAGCAACTCCAGATGGTACCCTCACAACCAGACCATCCATGTCCTTAGTAACGATGATCTGACAACCCAGACGGGACCTGAAACAGAAACAATACGACCAAAATCAGGGATCAAATTTTAGATTTTTAACCACTTGCTAAAATAGCAAGTGGCTATTTTTCTCAATTGGTATAGATGCTGATCAACTTGCTTTTTTACTGAAAATGTTAGAACTATTTTTTTAGTAACATTGCAAATTAGAAAATTTAATTAACAGGTATACGTACACAGCATTAATTGATAGACAAAACCAATTTAGCATTTTCAGCTTTCTGAACCTATATTCAGGCTTCCTTGCAAACAGTGTGGATCCAGATCAGCCAGCTTCTTCAGAAGCTGGCTGATCAGGATCTACACTGTTTGCCATACAATATATGCTGTGTTGCATAGTTTGGTTGATATGAGAGCACCTTGTTTCCACATGCTAAAAATAGCAAGTGATGGCAATTTCTACTTGCTTTTTGGAGAAAACTACTAGCATTTAGCAAGTAAGCAAGTGCTAAATTTGATCCCTGCAAATAGTTAGTAACATATGGGCCTTGGTGCGACAAAACCTTTCTTAAGGGTATCCAACAAAGCGAGATTCAAACCAGTCTGCTCAGCTACACAGACTAGCTAGAAACTTTAAAATTTGTTTTTAGCAAGTTTAGATGTCATACTTTCCATTAAGCGAATAATAAAGGCGCTGATCAGGCTGTGCAGATGCGCAGGCTGGTCTGCGCCTTTGTTATTTGCAAACCCCGAAGACAGGTTTTCTCGCGCCGAGGCCCACATTATGTGGCATTTCATCAGCTTCTGCACCGTTTGCTAGGACAAAATTGATTTTTCAGAGAAAGAAATACAATATTATTTTAGAAATTATGACCTGTAACTAGGGCTGCCACGTTTACGAAATTTGGTAAATGTTTACACGAGTTCCAGTAACCGAAACGGTTCCGTTTAAACGTAACTTCCAGATTGATTTTTTCATTACGCAGAACGGTAAAATCGCTGATATTTTCCATAAAAAACCCTTTGAAAAATGTACCTTGTGCGAATATTCGAAATTGTTTCTAGTTGGGTGTTGCGATAGAACTTATTTCAAGTAATTGGAAAGTGATTGCAACATGCGCAGGCTCGTACATTACGGACATTTTCTTCAGTTGCAAGCGTGTAATTAATGAGTGGACACACAAAAGACATAAATGTGAATTGTCACGTACGCATCAATACACAGGCCGACAGGAAGTAAACAAAAAATCACATCTTCTTCCAATATAGTGCATGGCCTTCTCTGAAGCATTGTCGCATGCATCTCTTCTTTGCCTTTACATAAATAACTGTTGAAATGCAGTAAAATAATTGTTCCAAGCAGTGACTGAGTGAGACAATATTCGGGACATTTTTATGGCCCATTGAGCATGTCCGCCATAATTTCTAATTGCAGCATACAGCGGAATCTGAGAAAACAAACAATCTGATTGATGATCCAGACCGAGATGTGACGTATCACTGTTTAAGAGAATATTTTTTTCATTAAGAAATGCTATTAATAAACCACGACGCTTGTCACGTGACAAAGTTCGTGTAAACGGTAGGTCAATTTTGTAAACGTTTATTGCAGAAACACGAAACGGTGCCGTTTACACGTGTAAACGTGGCAGCCCTACCTGTAACCCCTCAATATATAGAATGGATAACCCTTACTTTAAATGTAGCTTGTTAAAGGTTATGTGTCAGTGAGACCATAGGCTAAATCCCTTTAGTAAAAACTTACATATCAGTGAGACCATAGGCAAAATCATATGAGCGCCGATCTGAGAAAAGGGTCCTTCGGGCATTTAAGCAGGTTTTGTGTAATCAAAATTTCAAAAACGTCTAAATTTTCAAAATTTTGCATGTTCTTACAATAGACTCAAATTGCTTCTAACATGTAATACAATCAAAGGCGCAAACAGTTCTGATAACATTAAGTGATACGAATAACGTATGTTGCCATGGCAACAGCGGTGCATATGGACTACACACTTCCTTGAAAATAGGATACCTCATTTCAAATGCTTTTGTAAACACGGGATGTGCGTATGTGGGCTATTTGTGCAGTCTTTGCAATTACATACACATCAAATTTACAGAAACATGAAGCATTTTTGATATATTGCTCCTAGCGTCTTTGTATTAGCGTCATATGTTAACACAATGGCGTTGACGTCAGAACGTCATTTACAACGTTAAGTGACGTCATGTTTAAAACGCATCATATATACGAGTTTAAACGCTCATAACATTGTCATTTGTAAAGATAATCTCTTCAAATTTTCTGTAATTGTTCACAACAGCTAGGTCTTTCTTTCTCTGTAGATATCTCACTTTTTATTTTTATTGTCAGAAGGTCCCTTTTGTCAGATCTGGGCTCATATATATCCTCTTCATTAAAAACATACGTGTCAGTGACACCATCTATATATAGGCTAAATCTAACATATCAAGCTTTTTATTTAAAACGTATGTATAAATGAGACCATAGGCTAAATCTAACAGGGCTGCCACTCAATATCCTTTTCAAATTCCCTGACTTTTCCTTGACTTTCAACAGCTGTCCAGACCCTTTTGGAAGGCCGATTTCAGCCATTTTCTTTCATTGACAATTAAAAATTTTTATACAAATATTTATAAGCTTGCTGATTTAATCTTTAAAGAAAAATCTTAAACCATACTTTTTAGAAAAGGAATGTTTCTGAACATAATTGCTTGCAATTTATGTTCAGAAACATTCCTTTTCTAATATTGCTTGAATATTTCCAGAAGCCTGTTAACTAGCAATTTTTGGGGAAATTTCTTAAATTCCCTGACTTTTTTCTTTTTTTTTCTAAATTTCCCTGACTGAAAATGAAATTCCCTTACTTTTCCCTGACCTGGAATTTTTTTTATTTTCCAGAATTTTTCCCTGACATGGCAACCCTGTCTAAGACACACATATCAATGAAACCATAGGCTAAATCTAAGATGTACGCGTCAACATATCAAGCTCTTCATTAAAAACTTTCTTGTCAGTGATGCCATAGGCTAAATCTAAAACCTACCCGTCATTGAGACCATAGGCTAAATCTAAAACTTACGAGTCATTGAGACCATAGGCTAAATCTAAAACTTACGTGTCATTGAGACCATAGGCTAAATCTAAAACTTACGAGTCAGTGAGACCATAGGCTAAATCTAAAACTTACGTGTCACTGAGACCATAGGCTAAATCTAAAACTTACATGTCAGTTAGACCATAGGCTAAATCTAAAACTTACGTGTCAGTGAGACCATAGGCTAAATCTAAAACTTATGTGTCAGTGAGACCATAGGCTAAATCTAAAACTTAAGTAGGGTGCACAGTGGCTCAGTGATAGAGTGCTTGACTCGAGACCGAGGGGCTGTGGGTTCGAGCCTCACCTGCGTCGCTGCATTGTGGACCTTGAGCAAGACACATTTATCTAGAGCTTAGTACTGGTTCAACCCAGGAAGACCCGTCCCTGTTTAACTTAAAAAATTGTTGATGGGACGTAAAGAATCCAGACAAACAAACAAATAAAACTTACCTGTCAGTGAGACCATAGGCTAAATCTAAAACTTACACGTCAGTGAGACCATAGGCTAAATCTAAAACTTACACGTCAGTGAGACCATAGGCTAAATCTAAAACTTACACGTCAGTGAGACCATAGGCTAAATCTAACATATCAAGCTCTTCATCGCTTGGTTCTTCTGGCAGTTTATCATAATCTTCTTTCGAAAATATAAGATGACATGTTGAACATGCTAAGGTTCCTTCGCAGGCACCTGCAGAGAGACAAACAAAGGCACTAAGTAAAGTAAATCCCAAATGTTGTGTTTTTTCAACATAAATTAATATATGGGCCTCGTCACGAGAAAACCTGTCTTCGGGGTTTCAGACAAAGTGAGATTCAAACCAGCCTGCTCAGGTACAGAGACAAGCTAGAAAAATGAAATTTAGCTCGCAGCTTAGATATTATACTTTACAAAACGTGAATAACAAAGGCGCTGATCAGACTGTGCGGATGGGCCGGGTTGTCTGCTCTTGTGTTGTTCACAAACCGACGAAGACAGGTTTTCTTGCGCCGAGGCCAATATATTGACAATAATTTAAAAATCAGAAATCTACTTAGCAGCGAAAACAAAATACATAAATTTGTGAGAGTTATATTTTCCAAATAGTTATCACTAACAGACTAAACGAAACGGTGAGTCTACTATTTTCAAATTATATAAGTTCTATCTGGGAATAGACTAGCAATGACACCATGAGTCTGCTGTTTTCAAATTATATAAGTTCTATCTGGGAATAGACTAGCAAGACACCATGGGTCTGCTGTTTTCAAATTATATAAGTTCTATCTGGGAATAGACTAGCAATGACACCATGAGTCTGCTGTTTTCAAATGAGTGGATTATTTTCGAGCCCTGTGCATATATTAGCCATTTATATTGAGCCCTGTCTTTAAGCCATTTATATGTCTGGTAAAGCCTAATTGAACCAAGCATTGATATTTTACCTACAACTTACCGAATCCATCTAAATCCAAATCATTCTCTATGACAACATCAAGTAAGTTATCTCCAACATTTGCTTTACTTGTAATTGTTGTTCCATCACCACATTGGAAACTCACTGTCACACTGAAAATACATGAAACATTTTAGTGCCAATTCATTCCAACAGGCCTCCAGATAAGAGTCGTTATTGGAACACTATTTTCTTTATTTCTCATCTAAAACATATGTTGTGGGTACTCAAAAAGAACCATCTCATTTTCAATGAGATGGTTCTTTTGAACACTCAAAACACATGTTAAGATTGATGGGTAAGGAAATAATTACAATTTTACGCTCATAAAATTTCCTTATCTGGACCTATGATCCAATACATGTATAATCTGAGCCTTGATACAAGAAAACCACACCTGCCTTCTCACACCATCCAACCAGATTTGTTTAGCACAGATGGCTCAGGTGGAGGGCACTTTTTTGTAGAATGACAGTATTGACCTGATTTAAACAGTTCCCGCAGGATTTGATCCAAAACAATGGTGTATCTCATTTAGGTATTGTTTTTGTCTATCACAGTATTCACTATATGAAATTGGGCTCCAGTTGGCCTTTAGATGTATGAGCAATCAATTGAAAAAGGTGACCTTTTTCAAGGAATTTTTTTTTAAAAAACTCGCTTAAAATAACACTTTAACATCATAAAATGTAAAGACAGTACCTACTGCATGAGAAAGCTGACCCCTTTCCTTCAAATGCCCAACGGCAGCCCTCATTTCCCTTGATTTACCGAGTTATTGAAGAAAGAAGATGGCATTAAAGCAAAAAAAAATATGATAATGTTAAGCACAAATTTTGGGCCGCATCTGGATCCAAACTGACACTCATATAATTTGTGAATGATATTTTGAAAAAGTTCTTGTTGAGCTATGCCATTTCATGAATAATATTTCACCTACTGTGATTTGTTTGATTTGATTCTTTACGTCCACTCAACAATCTTTAAGTTATTCGGGACGGGTCTTCCGTGGTTGAACCAGTACTAAGCTAGGATAAATGTGTCTTGCTCAAGGACCACAACGCAGTGACGCCGGTGAGGCTCGAACCCGCGGCCCTTCGGTCTCGAGTCAAGCACTCTACCACTGAGCCACTGCGCTCCCGTCACCTACTGTGATGATGAAGGTTTAAAATAATGATCATGTCAGGGCACTTAAAGTGTGATTGCCATAATCACTTTCTTTTTCAGATAAGAATCTCTCCTGGTCATGTTTGTTTGTTTGTTTGATTTGAGTCTTTACGCCCCATCAACAATCTTTCAGTTAAACAGGGACGGGTCTTCCTGGGTTGGACCAGTACTAAGCTAGGATAAATGTGTCTTGCTCAAGGACCACAAGGCAGTGACACCGGTGAGGCTCGAACCCACGGCCCCTCCGTCTCAAGTCAAGCACTCAACCACTGAGCTCTCTTTTCTGGTCATGTTGACTAATTTTACTTTGTTTTGTTAAAGTACAGCAGCTGAAATTCTTGATCTCTGCTTAGAAATTTTATTGACAATTAATGCCAGATTTTGACCTCAGAAGCCCTAAAATACCATAAAAAGGCCATAAAATTTATCAACTTTATGGTCAATTATTACGTCCTTTCCTATTTTTTTTCTGCTATTGTGCATATTTTTTCCTTAAAGTTCAAGAGTTTAACTCCATTATTAATATATAAAAGTATGTTGCATGCATTTAAATAAGTACCTTAAATGTTTAACCCTTTCTTTACAAGATCACTAAACAGAGTGATTTTCATTATGATACAATCATTTACTACAGTGATATCAGTGATCAGCAAACTTTCTATGGAAATCATTTGGACAAGTGGTTCGTTTTCTGTTTTCATCATTTTCAAGAAAGACAATTCTTTGAAATGGTACCTTCTTGTGAAAAAATTATTCATATAAGTGATCAAGGAAATCACTTGTTTAAGTTAGTGCCCTGACTGATAAAAGGGCCCAGACCTGTAACTGTTTTTCCATAGACCTCCATTATAGCTTTTAAGTAAGCTTTGGTCTTCACAACTCTTAAATCAAAATGAGGCTGCCATAGAATTACAGATTGGACCAAGCTCAATCAATTGATAAGGTCGGGATGACGTCACAGCCACCATATTGTTTCAAATGCAAGGCACAAAACTGGTATCTCCTTGCTTTTTATCACCATGATTTAATCATTTTGACCATTTTCCGAAAATTTTGATTGACAAAAATCAAAAACCAGAGGTGAAAGATCACAAACTAGGGAATTATGATGAAGAAAACAACTTTATCTGTAAGTCCTAAATAGGTTTACATAAGAAATTCCGTTATTATGGAAATAATAAAGCTGAAAGTTGGCATCTTTCGAAGATAGAGACAGAAGCTAGTACCTCCAACTTACGGCGCTAGGTGGAGCTTTACGCGGCTTTAGCAGTGTTCGCGGCTATGTCCTTTAGATAACTGTTGTTTTCTTTTGCCAGAAGAGTTCCTTTGCCGACCAACTCAATAATGAGATAACCCGGTGACCGCCATGTTTTTACCACTCTTTGGTCCTTGAAGGTGGGCACCCTACATGGGAGGAATATTTCATTGAAAAAGTATCAAAATGCAAGGTCCTTTTTTCTAAGCCACATCTGTTAACTTAACTCTCGGGACCGCTGCGATGTCACAGCCTTAGCAACACAGGTAAACA
The DNA here is from genome assembly GCA_964019695.1 of Loripinus fragilis. Taxonomy (NCBI): domain Eukaryota; kingdom Metazoa; phylum Mollusca; class Bivalvia; order Lucinida; family Lucinidae; genus Loripinus; species Loripinus fragilis. The sequence goes on along the minus strand of OZ026517.1, from coordinate 5,600,593 downwards.
AATGTACCGAGGTGAATTGGCCGGTGAATTTTAACATTACAGGTAATGGGAAAATGATGAAAAACGGCCGTATTTAATCAAACTCTACGATTTTTTCACCAGCTAATGCTTACTTCGAATAAAAAAACATTGTCTTTTGTCCCACCACGATTATTTTGATTATAAAATCACTGATTTTTCACAAATTATTGAAAAAACTTGGGTGTGGGTGTGGTGAACGGCCATCGGTTCATATAACTTGAGTTTTTCCAGGGGGGTCAGGGCCCCTTGTTCCCCCCTCTGGATCGGCCCATGCAATATCTGGATCAACTGGATGCTGTGACAAATGTTAGATATTAGGAAAAGTTATCAATTTTGAACCTCCCTGAGTATCCCTATATGTATACATGGTGTCAGACCAGGATACAAATTGTTTGTTGCTTCAGAACCTGGGTTCTTAACAACTTTAGGTCAAATCCATTGTATTTTACCTATTGCATAAAAACTTTACCTGACATGTCATCTGCTGATAACCTAAATGCAAACAGCTTTGACCCAGATCAGGCCCGACAGTCTGTCTGGGCCTGATCGGGGTTGAGACTGTTTGACACTTCAGAGGTTATGACAAGTTGAAGTTGAACCGATGTATTTCAACTTTGCGTTAAATCTTTACATGACATTGTCATCTGCTGATAACTCTTTCAAACAATTTGGACCTAGATCAGGCCAGACATTCTATCCACAGTATCCGGGCCTGATCGGGGTCCAAACTGTTTGACACTTTAGAGGTTATGACAAGTTGCACCAATGTATTTAAACTTTGTGTTAAACCTTTACATGACATTGTCATCTGCTGATAACCCTATCAAAGAATTTGGACCCAGATCAGGTCCGAATGTACAGGCCAGATTGGGGTCCAAACTGTTTGACACTTTTGAGGGTGTGATAAGTTAAAATTGAACCGATGTATATTAACTTTGTGTTTAACCTTTACATGACATTCTCAATTCTCATCTGTTGATAACCCTTTCAAACAATTTGCATGTGAGGCGCCCATGGTGCTGATTACCCGACCGTCGTGCCAAGAGCATCAGCTAAATTTAGACACCCTCGATACCACTTACGTTTCTCTCTTCAATTTAGCCGCTGATGAACAAAACCTTTTCTTATCTTCAAAATATGTTCTTCTTTGAGCAAGTGGTACTGAGACAGCCGTTGTCCGACTAACTATTTGGGCGAATCGGGGAATAAGACAGCGAACATGACGGACACCGACACAAGACATTTTTCCACAGTAAAAACCAAGGGTAGCCAAATATTTTCTTCATAACTGTTAGTATAACAATCGTGCCTTCAATGGGTTCAACAATTTCCCGAAAACAACACAACTATCGAGGTGGTGTATGTGCTGGGGATCTGTGGAAACACCCCAAACTAAAAACAAACCACCACCGAGACCAGCCTCTGGGGGTCACAATCTCTCGCAGTCACATCACACACACCCAAACAGTATAGATGCGTCATCACACCGTGAATGTTTTGGTACTTATCGGTATACTTTTGGTACTTAAGGCAAAAGCCTCCTTTAAACTCGCGTTGACGTATCCATCAGAGCTAAGGGTGACTAAAATTTGGTCTAAGTCTTAAACTTACTATAGACATAGTTTGTGTATATGAGCAGCAAAGGCTTTGGTGTATACGTCTCTGAATACGCGCAAGCTCGTCCAAGCCTTCAAACGGGTATATGCGATATAAGTACCAAAATTTCATACTGGCACATGATTGAATTCTATAAATGATACAAACACATACTTTAATAAGTTGTTGCCGGATTTTTTATATGTATGTGTATGTACGCACATGCGTCCCTGGGTCCGTGCGTGCATGCATGCAAACATCTATGCATGCATGTCTGTTACTTTGTATGAACGTAAAACATTTGGGATGGTGCCTAACCATATCGGACTCTATCTGTGATAACGATAAAGATAAAGAAGCTTTATTTAACGTCACTTATAATGTAACAGACAACATTAGCTCACGAGCTATTCTGCGACATAACAATCAACACTATCGTTAACAGATACTTATCTGCCTTACTTTATCTTCCTAGCGCAACCCCTTGAAATATGCGAGCGCCAGCAAGGGAGCTGCTAGTACCATTTTTACATCTTTGGTATGGTATCGGACACAGTAAACATACTGGGTCCAAAGTATGGTGCGACCGTGGGATTAGAACCCACAACCTCCCGCTCCGAAAGCGGACGCTCTACCATAATCTATCGAGGCGGATACATGTGGAACCCGGACTCTGTTTTTTTCGAATGCTATTTGCGCTAATTACCATGAAAGATTTGACACTCTGCAGAGAAACATGTATACTTTACCAAATAGATTTATATTAAAGTCAATGCCAAGGTGATTGGGTCACAGTGCGCACTCAAACAGTATGCCGAGAGCAATTGCTATGTAAAGTTCAAGACACTCGCAGCTGTCACTGCCGAGAGCAATTGCTACGTAAGGTTTGACACTAGCAGTTGTCACTGCTTTAGAGAACTATACTTTCCAGTGTTGACTTAAGTCATAGCTACTGGAGCATCACGGAAATCTAGGTCAAAGTCATCGGGCCACAGTGCGTGCTGGAAGCGTATGCTGAGGACAAACATTACTATGCAAGGCCTGGTACTCGCAGCTAGCACTGCTGCAGTGAAATATACTTTAATGGAAATTGTTGACATGCGAATAACAGATGAATGGACAGATGTACTGGTGGAAATATGAACTCCAATGTCACACCCTGCTAGAATCAGTTGTGACAATGACCCATCTACTGAGAAATGTAATAGTCAACACCACATCCTTCAAGAGCCGACATATTTTCTGAGAACAACGAAGGCTGTTGCTAAATTGTACAGATGTGCAGACTCACTAGAGCCTTTGCTGGTCAAATACATGTACGTGCCATTTGCCACAATAGCATGCACTGGTTCGTATGAAGAGTGCCATAAGAATGCTAGATATCATATCGTTTATAATGAATAACAGTGCGTAAAAGAGAATCAAGTGTTCAAAGTAAAGAACTATTTTAGAATCCTCAGCGTTGTTTCTAATCGAGAACCTATGTGCGCTTGGGCACGCTTTTATTTTATAGGGATCTAACAGCAGTTCGGTGAATGTCATTTGACTTCATTATATTCTCAGTATTAAATGGGCTGCGATTGCGTATAAGAGGAAAATACGGAATCAGTAGGCAATTTAGCACAAAGCACCTCTACGCCATAATGTAGATTTTGGTCTATTTTTTCATTTTGAAATCTTGGGACTTAAACTTACTACCCATGTAAGGGCAAATGAGTGTGGCGTCCATTAGGGCATATGTCGCATTCTACGACCGTTGAACAACTGTAAGATAAATAAAATGTATATCTCATACCTGTTTGGCTGTCGGCAATCCGCCGTTGTTCTAGGAGCCTGTGCGTTTTATTTGAGAACCCCAAGCGTTTCGTGAGAAGCCTAAGCGTTTCCGTAGACCAGTGTGTAGGACGGGAGATTGCTCTAAACAGTGTCAGTGAACGTAACCATTCTTGTTGGCAACCCATAATTTCCTTTTTTGTATCAACCTATGAAGTTTCATGTCATAATTCCAAACTCTACTCTACAAGAGATTTGATCAAGACAATGATTTCGAATGCACACACAAAACATGCAGAGGATAAACATTATGTCCTTCCTCTACTTCATAGTGGGAATATTTAGGGAGCTAAATAAACATGAATTTTTAATGAAGTTTTTATTGCTATTCAAGTAAAACAAGACCAAATTCTGCACTGGACCTGCGTCGCCGGTGCACATCTTGAAAGAGTGAAAAATCATTATGTAAAGTTTGAATATAAAGGAATGAAATCTGTTTTGAATTACCTATTACACAAAAATAAACAATGTAAGCACTCCAAAGGTGTTGTAGACTTAATAACGTCTAAGTTCAACATTCCAAAAAATATTATAAAAGTGCACAAAATATAGGGTGCACACATGTTCAACGTATGAGCAATCATAGCATATTAAGTTTGAATATGAAGAAAGAAATAGCTGGAGTCACAGATTACACAAACCAGACACCCCGTTAGAATTTCGGATGGATAAAATATCTAAGTTCAACAGACCTAAAAAATAAGAAAATATTTATCAAATGTGCACAAAATAGCAGGTACACATGTTCAAGGTAATCATTATGCAAAGTTTGAATATTAAGGAATGAAAACTTTTGGAGTTACAGATAACACAAACCACACACCCTTTCAGCATTTTTACAGAAAAAATGTCTGAGTTCAAGACCGAAAAATGAAAAAAAAAATCATGAAATGTATACAAAATAAAAGGTGCACATCTTCAATGTATGAGCAATCATAATGCAAAGTTTGAATATAAAGGTATGAAAACTGTTGGAGTTACAGATTACACAAACCAGACACTCCCAACCCATTTCAGATGGAAAAAATGCCTAAGTTCAACACCCGTAAAAATAGCTATCAAATGTGCACAAAATAAAAGGTGCACATCTGCAAGGTATGAACAATCATTAGCCAAAGTTTAAATATAAAGGAATGAAAACTATATGAGTTACAGATTACACAAACCTGACACACGCTACGCATTTCGGATGGAAAATGTCTAAGTTCAACACCCGTAAAAATGAGAAAATATTTATCAAATGTGCACAAAACAGGAGGTGCACATCTTCAATGTATGAACAATCATTAGTCAAAGTTTGAATATAAAGGAATCAAAACTGTTGGAGTTACAGATTACACAAACTAGGCACCCCAAAATTGTTGCGGACAGACGAACGCAAAGTGACGCAGGTAAAAAAGTTTGATGCTGTATCACAGTATCTTTTTGCATCACATTTATCAAGATTGACCAGAATATCATGGACTTCTCTGCAACTCAATCCAGCTTAGCTACAAAAATAGTGAGTATGATCTGGAAATACCACAATCACAAACTGCAGACAAACCCATGGCACCGCGAGGAAGAGCAACACAACAATCACGAGACACCAGGAAGACAAACAAAGCAAAGCAACCAGCTCTCTTCCCCATCAATATGACTGCAAAACCAGTATTGGATACAAAGTAACGCACAACAAAACATAGAACAATTACAGTAACCCAAAATGGGAGCAACAATCAACAACAAATCAACAACAAAACCTTGTTAAAACAATGTAAATTTAAGGGGTCACACTCTTGGTTGGAATTATAAAAGAGCACAGATGGCCCTCTGTCACTCACCTAAGAATTGCTTTCCTCTTATGTCATAGGAAAACATAGCAGTTTAATTAAGACTTTAAATGAAAAAGATTCCATTATGTTGACAAAATTAACAGGATGTAGAAGCTCAACTTTTCATTACATAAGTCTTTGCAAAACATGTGACTACCATGGGTGGGGCAATTTTTGGCCCCAGGGGCATAATTTGAAAAAAAAGATGGTAGAGGTTCACTAGATGATGCTACATAATGACGATTTTATGTATTCCTTTATAAGCCTAAGTAAAACATGTGACCACCAGAGAGGGGCCAGTTTTAGTCCCTGAGACATAATTTGAACAAACTTTGTAATGGCCTACTAGATGATGCTACATACCAAATACGAGGGTTAGTCAAAAATAACTGAGCCCTACCTCATTATATCTTAGCTTCACATTGTAGACAAGAAATGTGATTATCTTTTATAAGTATAACATGTCATAGACGTTTTGACCCAAAATAATTACCCCGGTGAAGCTTCTGTTATGGTTGCTAGGCAACTAAAGATCGTCAGTCAGAGCGATGCGTTCATGATCTCCGCCACCAGGAATATACGGTATATCTTTAAAAAGCTTGTGGGCTTGATAGTATTTGTGAAAGACATATTTGACATTTAATTGAATAACATATGTCATATCGTCTTTTCATTATACTTGGTTCGAAAATGTTTAGGTTAACACTGATTGCATGCGTTGCCCAGCAACAAAATAAGTCAAAATTTCACTAATTTTCAAATATATGAGGATTGTGTTGCCATGGAAACAGAATTATTTACTCCAAACAAGGAATTTACTATCTCTGAGGGTTTGTTTGTGTATACAGTACTGCAAAAGCATTATTAGGCTAATGTTTTATGAATTCTATTAAAAACATTTTTAAAATGAATGTGGGTGGGGTAAATTTTAGGACTTGGGGCACGTAAAAATTTGCTAAATTCTGAAATCAAACTACCACAGCATCTCTAATTTGGGGTCAGATGTTTTCTTTTCTGTGGCACTGAGTAGGTACATGTAATAGGTATCAAACGACAGTGAATGCAGCATTACATTGGCATTATCGTTTCCATGGCAACGCTTAGATATTGATGTATTAATGCGTGAACGCACCCGTTCGACAGGTCATGTTCGGTTGCCTAGCAACCTGTATATAAAGTCTACTTACAGATATAAATTAGGTTATTGAATAGATGACATATAACTGCGATGAAATATCATTTAAATAAATGTCCATTTTGCTTGAATTAAATGTTATAAGGTAGGGCTCAGTTATTTTTGACTAACCCTCGTACCAACGCTCTAGGCCTAGTGGTTTCAGACAAGAAGATTTATTTTATGATTTTCCTATATAAGCATGTTTAAGCATGGACTGTGTGGCGGCGGTAGAACGTCTCCCTGCCCTTCACTATAGTGTAGATTTTATTTTCTTGTCCTTTGGGATCATGGGTTTCATTGTGGAACTTTGAAACTATAAGAGGGTCACTGATGAAGCCTAAATGGCAGAAAATAGCTAGTCTGGCACAGGAAATATGAACACACTAGTTTCAGTTCTTTGGCGCAGTCTTTGCTTCTAAAGGACACCCTTTTAAGAGCATATTTGACTTCACTACAGCTGGTGACTGGGACTGTGTGGCGGCGGTAGAACGTCTCCATGCCCTTCACTATAGTGTAGATTTTATTTTCTTGTCCTTTGGGATCATGGGTTTCATTGTGGAACTTCGAAACTATTAGAGGGTCATTGATGAAGCCTAAATGGCAGAAACTAGCTAGTCTGGCCCAGGAAATATGAACACACTAGTTACAGTTCTTTGGTGCAGTCTTTGCTTCCAAAGGATATCCTTTTAAGAACATATTTAAAATATGTGACCCCCGGGGCTGGGCAATCTTTAAATAGAAAGGCATAATTTAAACAAACTTGGGTCAGGCCTCAGACTCTATGACGGCTCTGAGGTAAAGCTTTAATCGTTGGGTTGATGCCTGATGCTTATCTGTAGCTGGACCCACCGTTGCTCAACTTGAGGTTTTCTTTAGCTCTGACTATCTGTGATTCGTGAGCCCTTTTCTTTGTTTCATCATAGTGTGTTAATTTGATTAGAGTGTTTCTCCATGATGATACATTGCAATATTTAGAAGGCTTCTATGCGAGCTGAACATTCCTTGTACATCAACAACAGCAGAATCTAGTGTGAAGATTTGGAACTAGTAAAATGCATTTAAGCCCCCCGGTGGCTTAGGCTGCTGTCCGTTCAAAGGCGGTGGCTCTGTTGTTGTTGACTTGTTGTTTATTGTAACTCCAATTGTGTGAGTCTGTAATTGTTCTGTGTTTTGTTGTACTTTTCTTAATGTCCCTTCTAGTTTTGCAATCATCTTGATGGGGAAGAGAGAGCTGGTTGCTTTGCTTAGTTTGTCTTCCTGGTGTTTCGTGATTGCTGTGTGGCTCTTCCTCCAGGTGCCATGGGTTTGTCTGCAGCTTGTGATTGTGGTATTTCCTGATCATACTCACTTACTATTATTAGTACAGGTTCACTAGGTGATGTTACATACTAAATATCAAGGCTAAATGTCTTGTGGTTTCCGACAAGAAGTTTTCATGTTTTCCCTATAAGCCTATGTAAAATATGTGACCTCAGGGCGGGACCAACTTTGGCCCCAGGGGCATAATTTGAACAAACTTGGTAGAGGTCCACTAGATGATGTGCCATACCAAATACCAAAGCTCTAGGCCTTGAGGTTCAGACAAGATTTTTAAAGTTTTTCATTTTTAGCCCTTGTGACCTAGATATGCAACAGACTGAAACCATTTGAAACAAGAGGTGGGCCAGCAGTGTAATATACGCCCTGGGCGCATCACTTTTAAACTTAGAAAGGAGGAACACTCATTCTTGTGCTTGACACATCCTCCTGATTACATTCTAAGTGAGTAATGTCGTGTACAAGAATTTAAATTATACAAAATAAGTATAAAAAACACAATCAAAGGGACATAACTCAGAAACAGAAAGAAAAGGTAATCGTATGTGACACATGATCTTGATCTCATACACTTTCCTATAATGTAGGATCTCCGAAAACGGTTACTTAGTTATGGGGTGTACTTAAAATTAAAATTACACAAAATATGCAACAAATAAAACAACCAAAGGGCCATAACTCTAAAACGAAAAAAAAGGAAGCAAACATAATTGCGATACTTAGTCTTGACCTGATACACATTTACAATAATCAAAGGGCATAACTCAGAAACTAAGGGCGAACAACATTTCTAGTTTGTGACACATTGGCTTGGCTCAATACACATTCCTATAAAATTTCATGAAGATACCCCAAACTGTTACCATGGCAGGTTATTGGGTGTACAAAAATGCAAATTACACAAATAAGCAACAAAAATCAAAGGGACATAACTGATTGTGCATGCATTGCTCTCCAGTAGGGCTATAGTATAGGTCTATTTTTAGTCTAACTCTTCGTCAACTGCCATTCTATATATATGCAAGCAGTAAAGGCAAAGGGAAGACTGTGTGTTAATGCAGGATTGCCTATGCTTTGGTTTAAACATATTTTATTCATTCTCTTTTATACAATAAGCATAGCACTAATAATATAACAAAGCAGTTGAATGAAAGGGATTTGACAGTAAGCATAAGCTTATATACGTCATCTCCCGAAAGGTGGTATGATGTTTAATACAACAAGTGTTATTGGAATGAACAAAATATATATGCATACAAATGAGAGAGAGAGAGAGAGAGAGAGAGAGAGAGAGAGAGAGAGAGAGAGAGAGAGTGAGAGAGAGGGAATGTTTGACTGACATCCTGTTTTTGGCAAGTAACCCTTGAATTAATGAGCTCTGGCTTGATTAGGCTCCCTACCTTGATTAAACCTGCCACAACTGGTTAAAAAATTCTGTACCTCTATGAATAAGGTTGTATTCTCCTGAAGAGTTGAGTCTTCTATTCCATATAGGAGTTGATTGATTGAGTAGTTGTCCAGTCGTATTGACAGGTTTCTTCTACTTTCTGAATACAATGGGCATGTGAAAAAGAGGTGTTGGACGTTTTCAAAGCCACCACATTGACATGAAGGGCTGTTGACAATATTTTTTCGATATAAGTCGGCATTTAAAGCACTGCATTCCAAGCACTGCCTATGCTTTGGCTATTTCCCTAAGCAACACGTCTAAAGAGCTAGAGCTATCCCTGAAGAATCTTGTATATCCTTGCAATCAGTGCATAAATTATAATGGTTGTCCTCACTGGGTTCTGCCCAATTATATGTTTACAGTATAATGAGATACATCCAATAAACACAGTTTCGTAGATGTTTTATTTTTTAACTTCAAATCACCAGATAAATTGCTTTCAACAATGGTAAAGGCTTACTTTTATGAAAATTTACTCACTTGAAAATTCAAAGGTTCTCTGCCATGTCGTTTGAAAACTGCTGACCATGTCATTCGAAAACAATCAGGATTACAGTAAAAAATGTGGCCACTCATTAAGAAGACCATTAATGGTTTTAAAAACCAATTCTTGCTTAATGCCGGTCAAATCTAATGCAGAATGCTCCAAGAGAGCATTCTGCAATACTTTTGACCATCATTAAGCAACCATTTGTCTTTAAGATCTTTGTATTGTTTATTTTTGAGTGGCCGTTTTGGACAGGTTTTACTGTATGTATATGCCTCTTCATGAGAAAACCTGTCTTTATGACAACTGTAAATGTTCTATAATTGTAAATGCTGGTTGCCTGAATTAATGGTCTAAAAAACAAAGTAGCATAACTTTTACAACAAACAATGAAGATCCTGATCAGCTGGGTCCTCTGTATTCACACTATGTGCAAGATTGCCTAAATTAACATGGCCTTTGCTGCTTGCATACAAAAAGATCATAGACAAAAAGATAGACCACTAGGCTCTAGCACTCAATTGATACTGCACATGCATGTTTAAAGATGACCACACACATTCTATGGAGAGGACGCCTAGAAATCCGGAATTCAGGAAAAATTCTGAAAACTTTCACCTACTTGCTAAAATGTTTTGCTTTAAATCTGGCCCTAGGTTTAATAGTTCACTAGCAAGGGTTATCTTTACACAGTTATAATATACAATCCTTTGTAAACATATGAACTTTCCCCTAAAGTTTGATACATTTAAACCAGGATGGCTCCTTATGTATGTTAAGGGGTCAGTGAATATAATTTTTTTAAAATCATTTCTTTCTCTGTAGATTGATTTTGTCTTGCCAAACTATAAAGACCTGATGAAATGCCACATTTTTATGGCATTTCATCTGGATCTTCATTGTTTGCAAAAGCACTTGCTTAGGGGTTTCAATTCTACAAAGGTTGTTTTATTTTCATATAACATTGTACTTTATATCGATAGTCAATAAGTCTTTGCTCAGCCTTAATCTGCGCATCAACTGCCTCCACACGCTCAAATAGAAATTTACGCTAGTTCATGAGATTTCAGCACTTATCTCATATTAAAAGCGGCAACCGCACAAACATGCAGTATTTTTTTTACAGCCTTAGCTTAGAACTCACACATACTTAGCATGGATGTAGATAAAGCCTCAGGCTGAACTTCAGACGTCTAGTCTCACTAAACAGCTGCATATGAGCAGTGACATGAGATTTTCAACAATGTGATATGTACGACCAGCAAAGGCTCAGACCAGACTGCACATAAGGACAGTCTGATCAGAGCCTTTGCAAGTGGCTTGAAATTTCTATGAATGTTAAGCTACTGAATAGACAGCATTTTGAGTTTCTAAGCTTAAAAGGAGGCTGCACAGCCTTGTCTGAGTCTACACTTGTCAAAATACCACATTGTTGGAAATCACATGTAACGGCTCATATGCTATAATCATCAAAATCTCACAGACTGTCTCATGTTTTCTTGATGTGGCTAATATAAGGGAATAAGATGTAAAACAAATGAGAATTCTTGAACTTTATTAAAGTGACCTTCCCATTTCTGATGCAATCACTTGAACTTTTCTCAACGTGTCCTTCCCATTTCTGATACAATCAGAATATTATAGCAACTTTTCATCTGTTCCAAGTGCTAACTTGTATTATTATTAAATAAATATTTTTCTATATACTTGTTACTTTTTAAGTCTTTACAACAAATATGATTTCGAAAAATGATTCTAAATATCACTGAACATAAAATCAATGTTCTAACAAAATAATGAGAGATCCCCCGAGATCACAACTATTCCTCCCCTGCCTCTTCATCATCTGGTTGCTGGTCCTCATCTTCTTTGCCCTGGTTCCCATCTTCTTGTTTTTCTTCTTCAGCCTAGAAAAATAATAATAAGAGGCACACCATGAGAAATGGCTCTCATAGCTAGGGTAAAGTCTGGTAAATTTGAACATTCGGCTAAATTCGGACAGTGATCCTGTTTCTTTCATTTTTGAATTATTGGAATAAAAATTAAATTAACTAAGCCAACAGTGAAACTCCTGATGAGACGGCTCTTAATGAGCCGTCTCATCTGGATTTTCACTGTTTGCTAACGTATGTCCGAATTTACAGGCTGTCCGATGTTACCTGACTTTACCCTACTGTAAACCACTTAATATTCGTGGCATCAAAATTTGGCGATTTTAAAATTCTGACATATTGGCATAGTTTAATTTTGGCAGCTTCTCAATTTAATGCATGCCCTTTAAAATCATTTTCTATTCTCATTGATTTTGCCTACTTTTAAAGGAAAGAATTTACTCCCCTATATGGGCAGCATATTCTTTTCTAGAATGGCAGGGCCTTTTAAGACATGGCTTTCTCTACATTGAAAAGTACTCTACCATTCAAAAGTTGAGATAATGCGATTTATTCTTGCATGAATAACTATACACATACCTGTTTGAAGCTGATGTTAAATTACGCAAAAATACATTTTCAAATTATAAAGTTCACATGCTGTTTGCACATGGGTTGTAACTTGGTAATACTAAAAATGGGCCCAAGTTGTTTGCATGATGATACAAAGAAATACATGGTGACCCTGACTGATCAGTTTGACGAAGTTTCAGTTTGCAGAAACGCTGCATGATTTTGACATTGTGACGACCTCATTATGTTTGAAAGTTTACAAGCTGATGCCATTTTGATATATAGAAAAAAAGCAAGCTAGTATGACTAGGAAATGCCACAATCACAGACCGGCCCACGGCACCAAGATCACTAACAGTCACATGACAGTAAAAACACAATTAAAGTACAGCAATCAGCTCTCTCTTCTCATCAGGGAGATGTTTGCAAAACTATAAAGGGCACAAAGTACTGTATTACAAAACAAGGACCAAACAAAAAAGTTTGAGTACCCACAACATATGGTGTGGTTGAGAAATAAGAAAATTTTTGTGACACACTCTTAACTAAAGGCCCGATGAATTTTGACTTACTGTCGTGATAAACACTGGTCTTACAGTCAAATCAATGTAAGTAAATACAACTGTCTAGGAATCAGTCAAAAAGACCAGATAAGCAGATTTTTGGCATAAAACTGTGATTCTTACACACTTGCACATGTTTTGACGCAAATTCAACTATGAAGAAATTTACGTGCACAGGCATACTAAAACAGTGTTAAATCTCAACCGGTCAAGCATCAATGCTGTGATCATGCCCTAGCTTTTATCATCAGGGCTCTAGTTAAATAAAAGCACTGCAGGCATGCAACATACCACGCCACGGGATATTTTCAATGAAAAACAAACCATTTTGAAACTAGACCTTTTCATGCAAAGTTTGAAGAAAATAGGTAAAGAAATGCCAAAGATAGAGAGTGAAAAACCAATTTGTAACGTCAATCAAGGGCCATACCTCTGTACTTATTTGTCAAAATTTATCCATCTGCAATACCAAGACACAACTATTCAATATCAACTCTTATACCCAGTTTGAAGAAAATCCGTAAAAAAATGCCAAAGATAGAGAGTGAAAACAAATTTCTAACATCAAACAAGGGCTATAACTCTGTACTTATTTTTCAAAATCTACCCATCTGCAATCCAAAAACACTCCTTCACAATATCGACTCTCTTACCAAGTTTGAAGAAAATCGGTAAATGAATGCCAAAGATAGAGAGTGAAAACCAATTTCTAACTGTCAATCAAGGGCTGTAACTCTGTACTTATTTGCCAAAATTAACCCATCTGTAATCCCAGGACACTTCTTCCCAATATCAACTCTCATAGCAAGTTTGAATAAAATTGGTTGAAAAATGCTCCCAGCAGAGAGTGAAAACGATGCGCTGATGGATGAGCGTACAGATGGACAGACAGACCGACGGACGGACACTCAAGCGCAATTTTTTGAATGGAGGGTATAACATAATACCCCACACTTTTTAAAGTGGCGGAGTTTAAAAATAATGTTCTTATTCTCAACCAAAATATTATGTTGTGGGTACTCAAAAGAACCGCCTCAATGAGACAGGCCTTTCGAGCACCAAAAACTTATGTTAAAACTGATGGGTAAGAAAATATTTACAAAGTTACACTAAAAAACTGTTTATTTAAATCTGTGATCCTCCAAAATCTCAGGTGCTGATCAGACTGTGCAGATGTGCAGGCTGGTCTGCACCTATGTTGTTCGCAAATCCACAAAGGCAGGTTTTCCCTTGTTGAGGCCCAATTACAGTGGTATATTAAGCAACAATTCACTGTCAGCACAAATTTAAGTTGAATATACTAATAAAAATTCAACCTACTTCTATAGTTGTGGCTGGAGCTTGCTGTGGTGTGACATCTAAAGGTACTTGTGGAGCAGGTTCTGGTGGGGGTATCTTAGCCTCCTCCTTCTCTGGTTCATTTTCCTTTGCATTCATCTCTAACCGCTCATACAATGCTCGACGTTTCTCCACTACGTCTCGTATTAAACCATCAAGCACCGTTCTTCCTAGTTCAGACTTCTTCAGTTGCTCTGTGACACAGTCCATTAACCATGGTAGGAAGCCTTGTTCAATATCTGAAAAACAAAGAATATTGTTTGTTAAGAGTAAGTTAGTATTGATGACCAGGAAATGCTACAATCACACACTGAAGACCAACCCAAGGCAGCATGAGGAAGTGACATAGAATACTAACAGTCACAGGACTTCAAAAAGCAATTAACGTAAAGCAACCAGCTCTCTTCTCAAGCCAAATGGATGCAATACTAGAAATGACACTAAGTACTGTACAACACAAGGCCCCAGAAAACTATGGGAGCAACAATGAATCAAATACAGAACCACCACCTTAGAACAGACAGCGAAAGCCACTGTTAGGTTGGATGGGGTGGGTGGGTGGGTATGGGCGTATATAAATACATAGATCTATTCTTTGTGTATGTAGGGAACAATTACAACACCTGTTTTGGTTTAGTGATATGGGGTAGTTGAGTATCAAATTGCTCACTTTTACGGAGTATTAAACTATCAGAGCAGTAAGAGCACATGCATGTTTTTTTCAAAATTGTATATCTCTTTGTAAAGGAGTGTAGATCTAAATCGGCTGGCTTCATAAGATGCCAGCTGATCTGGATGCAGACTTTTGTTCATCCAGACAAAGAATTAGGGTCTCAATGGGGTACCTCTGAAATCGATAATCAGTAAAAATTAGGGCCAAAATTAAATTAGGTAAATTAATCAGTATTATTTATGCCCAAGATTAGATAATCAGTAAAATATAGCCCCAAAAATCGTTAATCAGTATACAATTGGCCCAAAAATCATCAGTAAATTTTAGGCCCAAAAAACGTTAATCAGTAAAATTCAGACCCAACATTCTGTAAACAGTAAAATTTATGTCCAAGTAAAATTTAGGCCAAAAAATCAATTTAAAATAAAAATTTGACCATTTCAGTGTAATTTATTTAAAATCTTTTCTTTTGGGGTAGAAATATTCATTTTCTTACCGTTAAAGACAGGCTACTGTAAAATGGAGTTTTTTTTATCGAATTCGCTAATCCTTAAAATAGTCATTCAGCTATTCAGTATTTTTTTTCACGCAAATTTCCCTAATCATTATATATCCCCCCTAAATTCACTGATCACTAGTAATGCTCATTCAGCTATTCGGTAAAATTGTCCTTAAAAATCTCTAATCATTAAATTTTAGGGCCATAATTCACTAATATTAAATTTAAGGGCCATAACTCGCTTATCAAGAAACCCTATTGACACCCTCATGACTCTATATGGATAATGAAATTGGACTACTGGAGTGACTGGAAATTTAAATTTCATGTATCTGTATAAACAAACCCAAAATATATTAGGAGTGAGCTAATTAAAGCATCTGTGCTGGTTGAGTCAAAGTATATACCTCTTTCAACAGGATCAAAGAAGTAGCCATTGTCTGAGAGAGTTCCAAACACAGTAGGCACCAGATCGGCCAGGTAACTTTGGGCAAAGGCTCGGGCAGCAATTTTCTCGGCAGTTTCTTTCTCTTTTCGTAAAACTTCTCTTTGTTGTCGCATACGCCGTTCCTGAAATAAGATTCATATTTGGGCCGTGACGCGAGAAAACCTATCTTCGGGGTTTCCGACAAAGTGAGATTCAGACCAACCTGATCAGCTACAGAAACTAGCTAGAAAGATGAAATTTTGCTCGTAGCAAGTCTAGATATGACACTTTCCAATAAGTGAAAAACAAAGGTGCTGATCAGACTGCGCGGATGTGCAGGCTGGTCTGCACCTTTGTTGTTCGCAAACACCTAAAGACAGGTTTTCTCGCGTCGAGGGCCATTTAAAGAAAACTGTTTTGAATTGAGATAGCCTGACAAAATGATCTGAATTTTTAATGATTTTCGAAATTCATATATTTTCAATAAATCCCCTTTGTTCAGTTTGTTCCTACATACACGATACTTTCAAACAATAAGAAAACATTAACAATCTTATTATCTACATTTTAATAATTTGCAAATTGGTAGAGTTTTCAAAAATTGTTAAAGCTTTTTAGACTGATCATCATCTTTCAGGCAGTTTGAAACATTACATTTGCTATGGTCATGGGCAACTTTTCATTTAAAAAAAAAAACATGTGAAAGCAAACAAAGTGCATGTGCATCAAGCAAAGAATCATATTAGCCTGGACCCAAGGTTATAAAACCTTTTCCATGCTCAACTCAGATGAACAGTAAATTTATCCTGCTCATAAATATTAAAATGCCAACAATTGTTGGCAATTTAACATTTATCAGCATGATAAATACAACATATGAGAGACTTAAAGCAGGAAACTTCTTCATTTGTCGGTATTTCAGTTTTTATGAGCAGTTGAAATTTCATGCTCAGTTGAGTTATGCATGAAAAAAGGTTTATAACCTCAGTGCCTAGGATTCTTAGCTGTCTGTCTGAAGATACTGTGGGTCCTTAACTCTTTGCATATTGGGTCAGTTTGTTCAACTATGTTGTTGCTGACTCTGCTGATTTTTTTTTTCAAAATTAACTCTTTCAAAAAATTATTAAGGGAACACTATCAGAGTGTCAAATTGTTACGATCCAGATCAGGACAGACAGAATGTCCTGGTTCCAAACTGTTTGCAAAGGTTATGAGCAGACGACAAAAGTCTGCACTAGCAAGGTAAGAGATAAACTGCCAAATTGCTAATCTGCTACTTGCAAGATAGACTCAAGCAAAACAGACCAGACCCAGTACTTATGCTTGTTCTTCTATAGGCATGCAATAGTGGGAGCAAGGCTGTGGAAATACCATGCCCGACTTATCTGACATGGTCCCATTTCATCCAAGAGAAGTTGAAAATTTCTATTTACTTGTCCTTGGACAAGTACAAATGCAATAAGTTAATACACTTCATATTTCATATTTTGATTAATTATTACGAGCTCACATCTTGCATTGAAAACAGTATGGTTCCTGATGAGCTGGCTTCTTCAGAAGCCAGCTGATCTGGATCTGCACTGTTTATAAATAAGAGAAGTCAGCTGATCAGGATCCATACTGTTTACAAGAGTTGATATATATACCTGGTTTCATACTGTTTTTGAAAGAATAAATTGTTTAAGCACTGTAAGGTATAAGCTGACAAGTAAACTTTTCTATGGACAAGTACATTTTGGCTTTTTACTTGTCCCTGGACAAGTAGTAAATGTTACTTTTTCCACACCCCTGAGTGGGAGAATATTTTTCTTCTATGGGCAAAATTGGCAGATTCACATTGACTCAAATTTACTTGGGACATTTTGTCTGAGCAGTCACAATCTTCTCCAGATATTTGGAAATTTGCTAAGAGCCTAGGAAATAATCAAATAGCCAGCCTAAATGGAATAGGAAGAATATAGCCTCAAAATGACACTTAATTCTTAACCATTACCACGTTGAATCCGGATATATCCCAAAGGGTTCATACAGGCAAGATTGAGTAAAATTCAACAACTTTTCAAGGACTTCTAAAAAGCATCTCCTACAGTTTTCAAGGACTAAAACATATAATGAAAAATACTGATCTAAGTGTTAAAATTCGACTTCAGAAATGCTAGACTGAGATAATGGAGACATTAGTGTTAGAAAATTAGCATAAAATTGTTGTGCCTATATTTGGTGCAGCATATGCTGCACCAAAAAAAAAGGTACAACAATTTTATACTGATTTTGGTCTCTATCAACAGTGCTTAGTCCTACAGAAAATAGTAGAATTCAAGGACTTTTCAAAGCTTTTGTGTGACTTTCCAGTATTTTTCATGGCAAATTTAGTTTCCAAGGACTTTTCAAGAAAGTCCTCTTAATTCAAGTATATTTCACGCCTGTGCGAACCCTGTCCCATTTTATAAACAGGGTAGATCCAGATGATTTTGATTTTTTTTTTTTATTTGATTCTTTACGTCCCATCAACAATCTTTCAGTTATATAGGGACGGGTCTTCCAGGGTTGAACCAGTACTAAGCTAGGATAAATGTGTCTTGCTCAAGGACCACAACGAAGTGAAGCCGGTGAGGCTCGAACCCGCGGCCCTTCGGTCTCAAGTCAAGCACTCTACCACTGAGCCACTGCGCTGAAGCAAATGTTTGGAAAACATGTTTAATCTTTTCTCCAAATTTATGAGAAAAATGGCACCATACCTTTTCTTCTCTGTGTCTTCTTTCCTGCTCTTCAAGTCTTTGCTGTTCAACATGCTCGGCATTTCTGAGTTCCTCAAAGGCACGTTGTTGTGAGCGTAAGTTGGCTAATTCTTCCTCTTCCATCACTTCCAGCAAGGACTGCTCCACCGTTTTACCGATTAATACTTCTAATATTGGTTTCACTTCAATATCAAAGTCAAAGAGCTAAAATAAAATAATTACCATATTAGACCTTTTTGTATACATGCTCCTATTAGTGCATCCTGAGAATTTGTTCGCCTGTTACACTGATAATATCATCATTTGTTATATGTCTGGAGAGAATCCTGTCTCCTGATTGGCCCAATTTGTCTTCATAAATCTCTATGTCTACCTGAAAACTGGTCTAAACTGGCTCAGAAGGTGATATAGGATGAAATCCAGCTCAAACTAGTTTCCAGAAGTTAATATTTTTGACACTTGAGCAATATCACCCTCTAGAGAGCTAAAAATAGCATGATGAGTATAAAACTAGCATGTGCTGCATGAAATTGACATGATTTGCTGTTTCACATCCCAACAGGTAAACTAAAGACTTTCATGAATTTTAACAACTGTTCTGTTATGTTTTGTTTGTTCATTTACCTTTGTTTGAATAAACAAAATGTAAAAAAAAAGTTTTATGATTAAATTTTACATTCCACATTTAGAGAATTAATATACATTTTAAATTGCAAAATACTACATTAAAATATATTAATACCAGTTGATAAAACTTGTTAGAAAGCCCTCAGGTTGAAGGTTGATTTCAGCAATAAAAGTGAAAGTAGAACATTTTCATTCTTAGTTGAAAAGTCATATAACAAAACAGTTATTGACTTCAATTTCGGTAGACATGAGGATTTATTTACCCTTAAAAGTGATATTCACCTCGGCCTAGCGGCCTCAGTGAATTATCACTTTTTCGGGTAGATAAATCCTTATGTCTACCTCATTGAAGTCAATAATTGTATAATATCATCATAATAATTAGATTTTTGATTTAACATGCAGGTGCAGGGGCATCATCCACATCAGTAGGCCCCTTTCCAGATATGTGATTCTGATTTACAGTCAATCAAGTGGTGCAATTTGATAATTGATATGGCCCCATCATGTGCAGGGATTTTCCCAGGCCTGATTTGGGGATCAACATCAGCCCCTTCCCAATTAAAAAATGAGCAAACACCTCCCAAAATGGAGTACACCATTCCCGATTTCTTCGTTTTACATTCTGGCAAAATTTTCATGATATATATGAACAAAAATACCAAAGTTACAGATGCAAATTTCTCCCTTTTCAAGACTAGAAAAATGTAGGTACATTTACAAACAGTGCAGACTTAATTATTTTAGCATATATCCTGAATTAAGCATGGTGCCCTTAACCTTTTTTCATTCTGGATACCATATACAGGTACTTTGACAAACAGTTAAGACCCAGATGAAATGTTGCTTAAGACATTGATTCTGGGCCTCCAGACACATGTGCGTAACTAAAAATTTATTTTCTTATTCATCAACCAAAACAAATGTTGTGGGTATTCAAAAGAAGCCAGCTTTTACAGCGACATGGTAGAGTGTTTGCCTTTATTTCCTCATAATGGCCCATGCTCTCTTCCCACCTCGGGTGGTTGGGATTTTTCTGCATCCTGTGGCATTTTGTGGCTCAGTGTGGGTCTGCGGCTTGTGTTCCGGGCATCAATATGGGAATGTCCCGGAATTACAGCGTAGTTCTGAGCAGATTCGTGGAGGAATCTATTTAAAGCTGGGGAATATGTAGTAGGTACAGGTAAATAAGGCATTTCTACTGCTTTGCGGTAGAAGCCGGCTTTTACAGCAACATGGTAGAGTATTTGCCTTTCCTCATCTGTGCTGATATCCCAAGACCATAACTGTGGACAACCTGTTTTTAACCTGCTTTTAGACATGTACATAGAGAGCCTTCCTTCATGGATGTTTTAAAGTTTTTCACAGTGCAACTATGCCCTTGAGATATGCACTTAACTGGAAGAAAAAGAAGAAGAAGAAGATTGTACGGCCTAGGTTTGATTCCCACCTCGGGCAGCTGGAATTTTCTACCCCCTGTGACATGAGCACTCAAAACAAATTAATGTTTAAGCTTATGAATAAGAAAATAATCACAAATCACGGATTATTAATAGGCATACATGTAGGTCCAGATACTGAGATTGACATCATGTTTCAGCTCAAAAGTGTGAATATTTTCTTCTCCATCAGTTTAAACATTTGTTTTTGGTTCCTAAGAGCCATCTCAATGAGATGGCTCTTTTGAGTACCCACAACATATGTTTTATTGATAAATAAGAAAAACAATTTTCAGTTACCCACTCTTATCTGCAGGCCTATTTAAGGTTGTGAATCACAATAAGATTAAGAATGCTTACGTCTCCTGCAAGAATCTGTGTTTCAATATCTTTGCCAGTTTTGGCTGGAACAAACATAGGAGAGGGAGGTCTGTCAAGGAAGGCATCTGTTTGTACATCTACATCAGCTTCCTCTACTCTGTCACTTAACTCTTCAAGATACAGTTCTGTCTGCACATCAATGTGTTTACGCCCCTCAACTGGTTCTGGGGATCTTGGGCGTAGCTGTTCCTTGGCACGCTTTCTCGCTATTGCCCGACGCCTGTTCTCCTGCTGTCTCTGAATTTCAATTGGGTCTGGCTGTGCATGCTGAAATAGTTAATAGTAAATAAGGCTAAATAAAAATAGGTGTGGTTCAGGTTACCCGACCGTCCCTAATTTTTTACCCCCTACCTAAAATTTTTTTCTCCAAATTTTGAAGTTGAAAAAAAAATATCAGAAAAATGTATCAAAATGCACATCTGAATGAAAAACTAAATTTCTACGCATTCATTCTTTAGTATTGGAAATAGAGGGACTCTTTTATAGCAGCTTTGACTTATTAAATACATTTCAAAACAGATCTATACACTCCAAGAAAAAAAAAAGATTTTTTTTTAAAAAAAAAAGGTGCCTACCTACCTACCCTAATTTTTTTCAAGATGTAACCTGAACCACACATATTTTTTTATTTGGCCTAAACATGTGAGTATTTTTATTAATTGTGAATGTGGTTTTATTAAAAGAATATATACATTTTAATGAACATATTTTATAGAACAATAAAATTGACTGGTTGATCAGGATCCACACTGTTTTCTGTTATGTTTGCATTTAAAACTCAAACTAATTACTGGAATACTTAAGCCTTGTCCAGTTTCCTTTTTAAAAACACTGTAGATCCAGATCAGCTGGATTTTGATGAATCAGAATCCTCAGTTTTCTACTCGAGATCTGCTTGTGAATACATGCTTATAATAACTAGAATGCTGCAGATTAACAGCTAGGATAGAAATTGGGGAGGAGTGTAGTACATCTAAATATCAGCAAGACAATAGTTATTGTTAACTGGATGAAATTTGGGTAGGAGTGTATCACATTTAGAGGTATTTATGTGACAGTCAGAATGGAAACTACTCAATTTGTCCTATGTATTCAAGCTTTTGTAATTAATTAAATCATAGTTATTAATTTTGAGTATATCATATGTCATCTCTGGCAGGACAACAGGTTTTGAATAGTAGCATAAATTAATCAATATACATGTAATAATAGTCTTTGCAACCTGGCAGAATATGATCCAACCTGGCAGAATATGATCCAACTCGGCAGAATAAGTGATAACAAGCATCAGAATCTGTTTTATTCAACCTTTTAATCTCTGAAGATGATCACTTTATATATAAATACATTGAAGAGTTTTTGAATAAGCGATTTAAAGTTAAATATAGACTTTGATGGAAATTCAACTGGTTTAAAAAAAATGTGAAAAAAGCAAGTTAGTATGCCAAAAATTGTCAAGGACATTCCACAATATTAACACAGACCAACTCACAGTGCTGTGAAGTTTGGTCAATGGAAGAGACACAGAACACTGACAACCACATAACAGCAAGAACACAATTGATGTAACATAAACACAGGGCTGTGGAAATACCATGCCCCACTTGTCCAGCCTGGTCCCATTCCATTCAGGACAAGTTGAAAATTTCTATTTACTTGTCCTTGGACAAGTACAAATGTATTAAGTTAATTCAATTCTGTATTTCATATTTCGGCTCATATCTTGCACTGAAAACATTGCGGATTCTGATCAGCTGGCTTCTTCAGAAGCAGAGCTCTCACTAACTGACGATTTGCAGTTCTGAACTCCCATTTTTGGTGCTGGGACTCCTATTTTTTGAAGGAGGCTATATTCTTTTGTATTGTGGGACTCCCACTTTTTGGCAAAGAGGGCTCTGGGACTCCTGTTTTCAAAATCCTAGTGAGAGCTCTGAGAAGCCAGCTGATCTGTATCTACACTGTTTACAAGAGAAGCCAGCTGATCAGGATCCATACTATTTACTAGAGTTGATATCTGATTTTTTCATACTGTTTTCGAAAGAGCACGAAAGATATAAGCTAATTTCTTCTTTCGGACAAGTAAAATTTTCTATGAACAAGTACATTATGGCCATTAACTTGTACCTGGACAAGTAGCAAATTCTACTATTTCCACATCCCTGATAAATGGCTGTCTCTTTCTGAAGGAAGATGGTTTGTATGGCACAGGCAGAAAGGTATACCTGGCAGAAAGTATGAAAGGAAGGAATAAACTTACTGCTGGCAGTGTGTGTTGAGCATATGTATTTCCCCTGACGATTCTGCGATCGTACATAATGTTGCCATACTGGGGGGCACCTTGTGAACTGCAAATAAATAAACATATTAACCATTTATGTACTAATGGATTCTTAATTCCTTTTGGTTTGATACAATTAAACTTTGGGATGGCCTATTGTTTATCTAGAGTCACAGGTTAAATTTCCTAATAATATTGTTTTTGTATTGTCTAATTAACTCTTTTCCAAGAAGTATGTTGTTTTTCTTTCTTTGAAGATCATTTTGGTCTTAAAGCAAACAGTGTAGACCATTACCATAATGCATTGCAATGCAGCATTTCATCTGGGTCAAATATACAGTCATTTAGGAGTCATCAATTTATACAAAGGATTAAATAGAAATATGCTTTATTGATTAGTCCTCATCAACAACAGGCAATTATAACGTATTGTAATTATGCAAGGCCCACAAAACTCAGTAGATTTTATTGGTCAGTAGAAAAACATGTCTAGTAGTAGATTTTTATTTGTTATGTGTTTTTGCGATTTTATTTATACTTTTGGGTTTTACTTTTTCTGTGTTTAAGTACAGAAAGTTTTGGGACTTTCTAGTGAAAAATGCAAATAATGCAGTAATCCTTAAATAGGTCAAATTCAAGCAGAGCCACACATGGTTGGTTCTAAATCAGGCACACAAATGTGGATTGTACAATACTTGGGCCTCGACGTGACAAAACCTGTCTTCTACTCGAGGTTTTTGAAAAAGAGAGGATCAAACCAGTCTCCTCAGCTACAGAGACTAGCTAGAAAATTGAAATTTCACTTGTAGCAAGTCTAGATATGATCAATACTTTCCAAAAAGGGAATAACAAAGGTGCTGATCAGTCTGCAGGGATACGCAGGCTGGTCTGTGGTTTTGTTGTTTGCAAACCCCATAATTTTTTTTCTCTTCTTGAGGCCCATTTCATCTTCGTTTATGTATCAAATATATTTTGCATGGTGTGGACCATACATGTTACACATCCTCATACTTACCTACTGGTCTGCAGCATTAGAAAATAATTAAAAGCACATGTCTACTTGAATTCCATGGGCAAAATTTAGTAGGGCATGCTTCAATCTGATATTCTGGCATAATAATTTTTCATTTCTTAAAAACTTACAAGCTAGGTCACTTCATATTCACGAATAATTAGACTATATGATGCTTGCAGCCTAACCTATTTTTGTCTGGTGGACTCTTCCACCCATACGTATTTGTCATATTAGGCTAAAAAAAATAAACAAGTGTTTCTCAGGCCACTCTTTTGAAAAACAGATGAGGCATTTATTTCCCTAAAAACAGTTGAGGCCACTTTTTTATTTATTATTTCATCAAAAACAGCGCCTCACCTTTCTTGGTATATAAATGTAGATATTTTGACATAATTATATGAATAAAATAAATGAGGCCATTTTCATTTATTCAAGTCTGAAAAAAGACAGATGAGGGTAATTTGAAACAGATGAGGGAGAGCCTGAGAAACATTTTTTTTTTTATTTGGCCTTAGGTGTAATCTCAGTTTTATTTTGCCCTCAATACAAGTGAAGACACTGATTAATGGCTGCATTATGCAGTGTCTAATCTGCCAAGTTTTGTAAGTTGTCTGCTTGAATTTCTCGACAGCATTAATGGGTTAAAACTACTTTACTGGCTTGATACATCAGTTGGCAGAGAATCTGCTTTCGGAGTGGGGGGTTGCAGGCTCGAATCTGGGACAGCACCATACCAAGGGCTTCTTTTACTTAAATTTAGGTTGGTGTCATCAGTTCACATGACGCATGGGCTCCAAGTATTCATTATGAGTGCTTTGTGGATGCTGCCCAAATGAGTGCTTTATTACACAACACATGCACTGATAATTAGCTCAGTGAGGCACGTTGCACACGTTGACTCTGATAGTACACCTGCTTCACCTGTTTCTTAACGCATGGCACTGTATAACTTGATCATTTCTAAACTGTGTTAAACTGTGTCACCACTGTCAGAGTATATTTTCAACTTATTTTCATGTCATTAGCTGTTTTATATGTTCACCATAACCAGGTTACCTATTGTAAATGTTTTGCATTGCAAATAAATAATTGTCAATCATTGTCTTGAGTTAAAGTCAAAAACTGTATACAATAATGAACATAATCTTTTGAATGAAGAAGTACTTTGCAATGCAGTAGTGTACATTAGTGCACTCAAAGGATGTCATGATCAATTATTAGTTAGTTAGAAACCACACTGTTACGCAAACTGGTCCCCAATTTAAGTTCCCAATTTGACAAACAATAGGAGGCTAAGGTGGTGATTTTATTTCTAGCCTACAATGAATCAAGAGTTAAAGTTCTTTTAAATTATAAACCGAAAATGTATGATTGCACCTGGCTGCCATATGCACTGTGCATTAGGGCTGCCACGTTTATGAAATTTGGTAAACGTTTACACGCATTCTAGTAACCGAAACAATTCCGTTTACACAAACGTGGCAGCCCTACTGTGCAATGATATAATTAATGCAATACAGATCAACAACAACAACTTTATTGTTTTATAACTAAATATAAGCGGTGCACGACTTCTCATTGAAAACCCTTTTGTTGAATACCACTGTACCTCAAATATAACATTTGGTAAAAAAAAACGACCAAGAGCAACACTTTTGTTTATTTTAAAGAAGTCTATGACACTTGATGGAAATATTGACCAAGGGTTGTACTTTGCTGTTTTCAAACAAATATCATTTCACTCCCTGCGGAACATAGACCTATCTGCAAAAAAAAGGCAACAGTTAAGAGGACGATATAATGAGAACGCAGGAAGAAAATCCCTGAACCTCTCAGACCTTGAAACACCAGAAGAATGGCAAAGAACTTTGAAAAGGGGGATAATTGGCTTCTTGTCATTGATATTCTAGAGGGCACAGACAGAATCATCATATTCTGTACCGAAAATAACTTACATCTTTGGCGCAGAACTAGATGTATGGCGAGGGTACATCCAGTGTTGCACCCCAACATTTCTATCAGTTTGAATGATGTTGTTCTATTCAATTATCAATTTATCTTTGCTTTTTACCAGACGCATGTGCATCGAGATATTTTGGTCAGATACTTTCATTTTCGCATTTACTCAAATTTCGATGATTTTTTGACAGATGTCCATTCGACGAATTGTCTTTCGATTTTATTCTGACGTAATGTTGTATTCAATGAGATGTTACATTGACGAAAGGGTCTTCGAGGAAAACTTACGGAAGCCTTTGTAAGCGAGAAATAGGTAAGAATTGATGAAAAATGTCCTTGTAAATACAGTAAAGAATTTAATTGACAGATAATACGTACAGAAATTTCGCAATTTTTCTATGACTTAGACTATAACATTTGGATTGTCAGAAAGTCGTTTATTAAATGAATGACAAAAATCGGTGTTCTCCTTTGACGTTTTTCAATCACATTTCTGATCAACAGGAAAATCGACTTACTCAGCTGCTCCAACTGGATCTCTGTATTTTTTCCTCTGTGGTACTGCCCTGGGTTGACTTGCGAATGTGTAAGTGCCTGCTGGCTGTTTTGGTGGCATTAGTGTTGTCATTTTGAATACTCTTCTGTCTTTTCTACTTGAATATATGTGTTGAAATCAGCGTTGTTGTCCGCTTGCTGTTGCTTTTTTGATCAAATATGGTGGCACATTTCCTGGCCAACCGCGAGCTGCAAACAAACAAACGAAATCACAAAATAAAAACGAATCGCATTGTATTTCAATGATATCCTGAAATAATGTTAAGTACACAACATAGACTTAATCGTTATAGACAAATGTGGAGTATATCAATGTCGAAGAAACGTACCAATTTTTTACTGGAAACAAAATACGAACAAATATTTATGCGTCACGTTGCTTAGACACAAACAACCGGAAATGGCTATGGCTTTTTGTTTCGTGGAGTTCCGCCGCTGAGTTTACATACCTACCTACCTACTGACAGGTAAACTTATCAACGAGAGCAACCCTACATACCTACCCAATTGATTGCACAAAGACAGAAGGAAGCTAAGCAACTGAAATAAACTTATACACTAGTTTAAAGTTAGTAAGAGGCAAAGATCAGGAATCTGTTATCTTGTTCTTGAAGATATTCTGCCACAGTTTTGCCAAGTTTTTTTTTCTGTTCAATCAAATTTTTATCATTAGATCTACACCAGGGAGTGCGAATTTTGAATTTTGAGGAAAAAACAAAACAAAACAAAAATAGAAACAAAACAAAAAAAGAAAAAGAAAAATCTTTGGCTGTGTTTTTGACTAAATGAGGAGTGCCCTAAACTCCTCAGTAGTCTGGGAATTGACCACTGAAGGAGAAAGACCATTCCACTGTGAAATAGTCCGGGGGAAAAAGAGTTATTCAGGGCATCACTGTATTTCTGGTATCTACAATATTGGGCACTGCGTGATGACCTGGTCGATTTCAAACTGTGAGCAGGGGTCAGGTACTTGTCTTTTTCTACAGACACAGCACCAGAATGTATCTTATGGAAGAGAAGCAGGGAGGACCAATCCCTTCGGGCCTCAAGAGATGGCCACTCAAGCTCATCAAGCATCCCGCCGACACTGCTTGTTTTTCGCGTTCTCCTGCAGGTCCAACGGGCTGCTGTCCCCTGAACTTTCTCTATCTGATTAATCTGAAGTTTTGAGTAAGGGCTCCAAATGGGTGCTGCATACTCTAGTTTAGGCCAAACCAAAGTTTTGTATGCAACTTCCTTAGTACTCCTAGGTGCAAAAGCCAAATTCCTGCGAAGGAAACCGAGTGTCTTAGTTGCTTTGGAAGAAATTTCTGAAATGTGTTGACCCCAATCCATATTATCAGAGATGGTTATACCAAGGTACTTTGTTGACTGAACGTTTTCCATGGTTTGCCTCCTGAGATTGTCAAAATTCTAATTATTTATATCCCTCTGCAGGGCATGTTATTACAGATAATCTAAATGTCATCCATGACGCTAGAGTTCGTAAATTCTTTCTAAAGGCCCTAAATATAGATTTCCCTCTAATATTGATTTCTCTAAATGTCGTAGAGAGAGCGCTGCTTCTCTAAATGACTTTAGTAATCGTTGGTGCAAACGGGAAAATGTTGAACCTGATGCATTGAAGGAATGGAAGATTAACATTTTTAAAATTATTGATACTCATATTTCATTTTATTCTCGTAATACACATCTTTTACCCCCTAAACCTAAATTTTCTTTTCGTCATCTTAAACGAGGTATCCAGGATTTTCATATGAACTATGTTTTGGTTCCAGCAGATAAAGCTGCTAACAATGTTGTAGTTGTTTGAAGTTTGTATTATATTAATACTCTTAAGCGTGAGCTTAATTGTTGACACTTATGCCTATAAACTGCAGCCTTCTTTAAGTGAGAGGGCGATTGTTGATGGACATGGTTGTCATACAGCTCTACATTTTGGTGTCAAAGCTAAAGAAAATCAAGACAAAGTTCCTACGTTGTACTGGTTACTTAAACCCCATAAAACCCCTATAAAGCAAGATTTATTGCTAATTCTTGTACGACAACAGAACTTTCTAAATTGTTAACCTCGTGTCTTACAGTTGTTAAAACATGTTATCAAGTATTGTGAAAAGGTATATGAGAGATCGGGTGAAAACCTATTTTGGTCTATAAAAATTCAGGCGAAATTTTAGATAAACTTAAAGCTTGAGATTTCAATGTGACCAGTTGTCTACTGATGATTTTTCTACTCTTTACACTACTTTACCTCATAATTTAATTAAAGATAAACTTATTGATCTTATTGAAAGAACCTTCCAGAGAGAAGGCTCTTCTTACCTTGCAGTAATGACAGAAATGCATTTTTTACTTCAGAAAAAACATAAAAAATATCATGCATGGTCGTGTCAAAATGTATGTGATGCCTGACCTTTTTGTTGGACAACATTTTTATTCGATTTAAACCAAGCTGTATAGACAAGTATTTGGAATTCCTATGGGCACTAATTGTGCTCCCCTGGTTGCAGATTTAAATCTGTTTTGTTATGAGTGGGACTTTATGATGTCTCTTTCTGATGATAAGCAGGCTGATGTTATTGATGCGTTTAACACTACATCCAGATATTCGGATGATATTTTAAATATTAATAATGTTTATTTTGACAATATGGTTAGTCAAATATACCTTCAGAGCTCCAACTGAATAAAGACAATACCTCTGATACCGAAGCCGCATTTTTAGACTTGCATTTGTCAAATTTTAATGATATTGTTTCTACCAAAATTTATTATAAACGTGACGACTTAGATTTTGAAATTGTCAATTTCCCATTTTTAGATGGTAATGTTCCTCGTTCTACATCCTATGGAGTCTATATCTCTCAACCCATTCGTTTTGCTAGAGCATCTAGCTATGTAGCTGACTTCAACAATCGCAATAAATTTTTAACTCAGAAACTTCTTAAACAAGGCTATCGGTATCATTAACTTCGCAAAACATTTTCAAAATTTTATAGACGATACTATGATTTGATTTCTAAATTCCAAGTTGGACTTAAATCTCTCTTGCGTCAAGGACTTTCAGAACCTGATTTCTATGGTGACTTGGTGTATAAATTGAAGAAGATTGTTGGCCCTAATAATTTTTCAGCGCAGTTCATTAAAATAATTTCCAATTATAAAAAGATTGGCTATAACATTAATGTATTGCAACAGACTGCATGCTTGGTGGTCAACCCAATCACTGTTGGCAACTTTGCTTTCCTCTTTAATTGCACGCTGGTAGGTCGGACTTCAGACTCTATGATGGTCCAAACTTAAAGACTTATCTATTGATGAGATGGTAGGCGCCTGATGCTTTGGCTGGTTGTCAGGCCCATCTGGGTTTACCTGTTGGATTTCTTTTGCTCCAGTATTCAGTTTTATTTACAGTTGAGTCCTTATCTTTGCTTTATCTCCTTTTTATATCTTGATTTATATGTTCTT
Organism: Loripinus fragilis; assembly: GCA_964019695.1. Classification (NCBI taxonomy): domain Eukaryota; kingdom Metazoa; phylum Mollusca; class Bivalvia; order Lucinida; family Lucinidae; genus Loripinus; species Loripinus fragilis. Next base: position 5,570,494 of record OZ026517.1, on the reverse strand, counting down.
GGAGATGATGCATTGATAAGTTAGGGGTCTTTCATGCAAACCAAACATCTATGGGTCTTGATCCACATCTGAATTAAGGGTGAGGTTGGCGCTGTTAAACCGGTTTAAGCCCTCAAGTAAAATATTTTACTGACCGTTCCAAGGCGGCACTTCTTTTTAGTATCTTTTATGTTTTTGTTCTGTCTTGTGTTTGCTATGTCTTTGTGCGCGTCTGTTTATATGTGCTTTGTTGTCACCTGCTGGAAAAGGGCTGACCTCTTGGCTCTCGTTTGTGGTGTCTAATTGTGAGTTTGTCACTTTCCCATTGGTATCCTGGGTCAGGTATTGTACTTGATTGTATCGATTCCTGATCTTTGCACCCTTACTTACTTTGATTATGGAGTAATCAATGAGAATTTGTTTTTGATGCTGATGCCGATTCACACTCATAGAGTGACATTTGGCTACATTGAACTTCATTTGCCAATCGGCTTCCCATTGCCCTAAGCTAGTGAGGTCTTCCTGCAGGATTAAACAGTCCTGAATCGAAGATATGTTCCTATACAGGACACAGTCGTCCGCGAACAGGCGAACAGAAGACCTGATGTTATCCGGCAGGTCATTTATAAAAATAAGGAACAGGATCGGTCCTAAAACCGATCCTTGGGGTACATCTAACAACACTGGGACTGGACCTGAGGCTTGACAATCTAATACTACATGTTGAGTGCGCCCAGAGAGCCATGAGTTGATCCACTTGTGGGTGGACCCTCTTATCCCATAATAGTCCGATTTGTGTAATAACCTCCTGTGTGGTACCTTGTAAAAGGCCTTTGCGAAATCCATTACGATCAAATCCGTCTGCTTGTGTCCACGATTCACAGCCCCATCAAGGTTGCTGATGATATCGTGCACAAACTGGACCAACTGAGTCTGGCAGGACCTCTGACTTCCGAAACCATGCTGACAGTCAGCAAGTATGCTATCTAAGGCTAAGTGTTTTTGATGTTACTGACTAATATATGCTCTAGGGTTTTGCAGCAGATGCATGTGAGGGATACCGGTCTATAATTAGCAGCATCATATTTTTCACCTTTTTTTAAAGACAGGAGAAACATTAGCTTGTCGCCACTCATCTGGTACATCGCCCCAAGCTAAGGACTCATTAAAGATAAGTGCCAGTATTGGCGAGATCTCATTGCTACGCTCTTTAAGCACTCTGGCATTCAGTCCATCCAGGCCAGGTGCTTTATGTACATTAAGTCCGTCCAACAGCTGCTTGGCGACCCCTTTCGGGTCAACTGTTATGTCCCCCATGGGGGAGAACGGATTAGCTCCTTTCGAGGGCGGGTGAGAGTCGCCTTTGCGTGTAAAGGCTGATTGGAACTGCCTATTGCATATATTAGCCTTTCCGTTTGTATCTGTCTTAAGAATTCCGTTTTCTCTGAGTGATGTGATCCCAAACCCGTCTTTTTTAAGTGATTTGACAAATGACCAAAACTTTTTATTTTTTCAGGCTTAGCAGTATCGGAATCTGACCTGTCGTTCTCAAACGTAAATATATTGGAAACGTATTTCCAATAGGCATCTCTCAATATCTTCTGTACATGTGCTCAGAACCGCTTGTAATGAATATTGACATCAGGGTCCTTGGATTTACGAGCACGAAGGTAAAGCTTATGTCTTTTCTTTACTAGCCGTATGATCGTTACATCAATCCATGGCACAGAGTATTTTGTTTTGGTCATTTTCGATGGGATAAACCTTTCAACAGCCTCTACAAAAATAGTAAGTGAGTATGATCAGGAAATACCACAATCACAAACTGCAGACAACCCCGTGGCACCGCGAGGAAGAGCCGCTCAACCATCACGAGACACCAGGAAGACAAATTAAGCAAAGCACAAGCTCTCTCTTCCCCATCAAGATGATTGCAATACTAGAATGGACATCAAGTAACATACAATAAAACATAGAACAATTACAGACTCCCACAATGGGAGTAACAATAAACAAAAAATCAACAACAACAGAACCACAGCCTTAGAACGGACATCAGCCTAGGCCACCGGGGGGCTTAAATGCATTTTACTGGTACCAAATCTTCGCCCTAGATTCTGCTGTTGTTGAAGTACAAGAAATGCTCAGCTCGCATGGAGGCGATCTAACTAATGCGATGTATCATCATGGAGAAACACTCTAATCAAATTAACACACCATGATGAAACAAAGAAAAGGGCTCATGACTCACAGATAGTCAGAGCTAAAGAAAACCTCAAGTTGAGCCTTGGTGGGTCCAGCTACTGATAAGCATCAGGCACCAACCCACCGATTAAAGCTTTACGTCAGAGCCGTCATAGAGTCTGAGGCCTGACCCACCGTCGTGCAATTAAAGAGGAAACCATAGCTAAAAACCGTGATTGGGTTTAAAGCTAGGCATGCAGACTGTCGCATGATATCCAAGTTATATCCAACCCTTATATAACGTTTTACTATCTTTTTGAATAGATCACTAAAATTAGGTTTTCCAACAATACGTTTGAATTTATGAACTAAATCACCATAATATATAGGTTCTGATATGCCTTGTTGCAGAAGAGTTTTTAACCCAATATTGTATTTAACAATTAACTCTGAGTGTCTGTAGTAGAATTTAGAAAATGCTTTTCGAATTTTATTATATCTATAACCTTGTTTTAATAACTTAGCATTTAAAAATAAGTTTCTGTTGTTGAAGTCATTAACATTAGAACATACTCTCGCAAAACGAATAAGCTGAGAAATATATACACCATAGGAAGGAGAGCGCGGAACATCTCCATCAAGAAAGGGGAAATTAATTTACTATTTCAAAATTAAAATCATCTCGTTTATCATAAATTTTAGGAGAAACTATGCCATTTGTTATTGACAAGTTCAAGTCCAAAAACGGAGCTTCAGTATCAGAAGAATTCGCCTTATTTAACTGAAGTTCAGTGGGATATATCTGACCTACCATTTGTTCAAAATAAGGGTTATCAATATTAAGTAAGTCATCTAAATATCTGAAGGTTGAGTTAAAAGCTTCAATAATATCAGTTTGATTATCTACAAAGCCTGTTTTGAATTTGACCCACATGTCATTAATTGACATGTGACTGTGGTCTTCAGAAAGGTACTCGTCCTTAAATTGGGTCATGTGGTCTTTAAGTCCGACCATATCTGCACGATTATAGAGATAGATCTTTCTTGATGCCTGTTTTATCCTTTTAGCCTTAATGTCATACTCAACATACACAATGTCGTGATCAACTTTGCCGATCGGGGGCATCCCATTGACTCTATTCACAGGAGTTGGAAATTCGTAAAGAGCAGGTCAAGAGTTTTATTATTTCGCATTGGTATATTTACGACATGAGTAAGACTGTGCTCCCCTATAATATCAAAAAGTTGTTGCTGAGACTGCCTTTTTTGTACCCCCTGAGGTGCTTGCATGTTACTCCACTCTATATCACCGCAATTAAAATTTCAGATCGCTGGGGTACCGTTTCACAGCTAAAATGGTCGATTAAGTCCACCACTCTATTTACACGTTATGAGAGTTTCTATATACAGGTTAAAACGTAACTATATAAAATATGTTTCTTTTAAAACATTTGTATTAAAGTTCATAATTATGGAGGTGTCAATCTTGTATACTGTTGAATAAAAACTGGAAACCTGCTATGCTATCCCCTGGAAAACCACATTAGACTTGACATTTTTATGTTTCTTATCTCTCACACTGGTCAATGTAAACGCACCGGTGGTTGCTACAACGAGCTGGTGGTGGCTATCTTACGCACTGGTGATGGCTTAAACGGTAAAAAACCTATACCTGTTGACTTTATGAATTATTTATAAGCTTGCATACATTTTATTTGTGATGACACCTGTCGCACAGACCAACGGTAACATTGCAGTTTATGGCTCTGTCAAGCAATTGGTGATTTAATTCATGGTTTGGACTGCAAATCCATCACAGTTCTGAAGTTTTGCCATGACAGGTGCTTTTTTCTGGTATATCTGCCTAAATTGAGGGAAACCTGCACGTCTAAGCGCAGCTGTTGTCATATTCCCATGAAATAACATAAAAAACGATTACCACTTTGTATTTTTTTTCTTGGTAAACTAGCAAATGTTTTATTGAGGAATTTTATTACAACGCACTGGGAGCATTTTTTGACGCATTGATACAACGCACTGATGGTTGCCTAGATGTGCCATGGTTGCTGGTACAGCCTCACCACAGCATTCACTGTTCTTATAAGTGGCACACAAATCGCTTTTTGAGTCAGCACATGCTGTTCCAGTACTGTGACGAAGACTCAGGTGAACCTGTGCAAATGTACAGACTCGCCAGAGCCTTCTCTGCATAGAAAAAATAGAGAGTAGTAATCGTTTTTGGATGTTATTTTATGGGACTATGATAACATAGTTGCAGCTGTGCATAGACATACAAATTTCCCTCAAGTTAGGCAGTCACAATAGAAAAAAGCACCTGTCACTGTCAAACTCCACAACTGTGTTGGATTTGTCGGTCAAACCATGATGTAAATCGCCAATTGCGTGGCAGAGCCATAAACTGCAATGTTACGGACGGTTTCTGCGCCCAGGTGTCATCACAAGTAAAATAAATGCAAGCTTATAAAGAAATCATACAGTCTATAGGCATAGATGTTGTGGTTTTTGTACACTGATGAAGGCTCAAGCGGGACTCTGCAAATGTGTAGACTCCCCAGAGACGCTCCAGAGCTAGCCCTGTTCGCACTTTGATAGTGTTTCTGCCTATTTTTTCAGATTGGCCCAAAAACTTTTAATTTGATGAGATTGTTTTCCGTTGTGATACATTGCAATAGTTATGAAGCCTCCATGCGAGCTTAACATTTTTGTGCCTCAACAACAGCAGAATCTAGGGCGATGATTTGGTACCAGTAAAATGCATTTTACTGGTACCGTTGTGATACATTGCAATAGTGAAGAAGCCTCCTTGCGAGCTTAGCATTTTTTGTGTTTCAACAACAGCAGATTTTAGGGCGCAGATTTGGTACCAGTAAAATGCATTTAAGCACCCCAGTGGCTTAGGCTGCTGTCTATTCTATGGCGGTGGTTCTGTTGTTGTTGGTTACTTCCATTATATGATTCTGTAATTATTCTATATTTTGTTACTTTATGTCCATTCTTGTTTTGCGGTCATCATGATGGAGAAAAGAGAGAGCTGGATGCTTTGCTTAGTTTGTCTTCATGGTGTCTCATGCTTGTTGTGTGGCTATTCCTCTCAGTGCCATGGGTTTGTCTGCAGTTTGTGATTGTGATATTTCCCATTCATACTCACTTACTATTTTTGGGTATCATTCATGCGAACAGCGATGGCTTTGGCGAGTCTGCACATTTGCTTGGTCTAGTCTGAGCCTTCGACCCAGTTCAAAATTCTTATGTGGTGGCTCAAATGGAGATTGAAAGCCAATTTGTGCGAGCAGCGAAGGCTCTGGCGAGTCTGCACATTTGCACAGGCTTACCTTAGCCTTCGTCAATGTACAAAATCTCTTGTGCTGCCTAAAATGGCGATTTGTGTGCTATTCACGCCAGCAGCGAATACTTTGGTGAGTCTGCATATTTGCGCAGGCAAAGTCACTAGACAATGCGATAGGTATCAAGATCTCTTGTGCTGGCAGCGAAGGCTCTTGGGTGTCTGCACGTTTGCACAGACTCGCCTGCGCCTTCGTCACAGTATCCGTATCATGTGCTGGCTGAAATGGCGAACATATAAATCAAGATATAAAGAGGAGACAAAGCAAAGATAAGGACTCAACAGTAAATAAAACTGAATACTGGAGCAAAAGAAATCCAACAGGTAAACCCCGGTGGGCCTGACAAATAGCCAAAGCATCAAGCTACTACCATCTCATCAATAGATAAGTCAGGTGTGGTACTTGATTGTATCGATTCCTGATCTTTGCACCCTTACTTACTTTAAGTCGGAACCGTCATAGAGTCTGAAGTCCGACCCACGGACGTGAAGCCCTCCAGTAAAAGTATCTTTACTGACCGTTCCAAGGCGGTGTTTCTTTTGTGGATCATTTTTGTTATTTATATTTCGTGTTGTCATGTTTTCATGTCTGCTAATTGCAGCCTTGTGGTCACCTGCTGGGAAAGGCCTGGCCTCTTGGCTCTCTTGTATGTGATGTTTAATTGTGTTTTTGTCACTTTCCCATGTGGTGTCATGGGTCAGGTGTGGGTATTGAAAAATATCTACCTAGTGTAGGATTTGAACCGACGACCTTCTACTTGCATGTCAGATGCTCTACCAACCTAGCTAAACCGGAAGTAGGTAAGGGGAAATCTTGTACCGTCGTACCCTCCGGATGCGTACTCGAATCTATTCCTAAAGGCTTACATAAATCACCATGTACATGCCGAATACTTAACAATGATTGACTTATATATTCCCTTTGGCATACGGCATGTTTTTTCTATATTGTATTAACACCAACAAAAATGAAAATATCTACCACATCCGCTGTTTAATGACAGAGCGCCGCCAACACATAAAATTGGCGTATGAAGTACCGGCAATACGCGTAAATACCGGCAAAGCGACGTATAACTCTGCTCTTATGTTCTCCGACCAAAAAGCAAGTGCGTATGACTAGGGAATCCTTAATCACTAACCAACCCACGGTACCGCGAGAAAGAGACACATAACATTAAAAAAACCAAACGGCAACGTACAGGTGCTTGTTAGATCACCAGCTGTCTACTATGGCAGCGGTACTGGACAGATAGTCTGGCAACAGATGCGAGTCTAACTGCAGATCCAGGGGTCGCAAGTTTGAACCCGTCCCAGTCCCATACTTTTGTGGAGATTGATCATGAAGTAATTTCTACGGTCATTCTCCTCCCTTCCGCTGAATCATTCAAGAAGGGTTGCTGTCAGTTACAAGCGAAAGTATGTGCACGAAGTACTGGTTAACTGCTTGTTCAAGCTTGCCCAGGAAAAAGGGTGGTTTGGATTACTGACCGTCCCGCCATGACCATAGCTGTTGATTTGGGACTTAAAGCAGCAAACCAAACAAATGGACGGATAGTTGTAGTTGCTTTGGGTCCTGTGGGCTGCGATACGTTGCTCTTTCTAGCCTTAGTATGGCGGCTCCACTTAAACTGACGCAGGGTACTTCAACTTGGGGTGGGTCAATGCGTTGTTGGCAGACTTTTTTAGGGGAGACCGGGGCAAAATGATCCACTTTTTTAAAATATTTTTTTCCTGCTTTTATGACTGGATAAATCTTATTGCTTTTAAATGTTTAATACAATATCAAGTATTAGCTACAACTCGAGAGAAAGAAAAACAGGCATAAAGTGACATAAGTGCTTGAAATTAATCATTCAAAATGTGTGGTCAGCTGTATCATTTTGCCCCGTGCACGGGGCAAAATGATACAGTACACGGGGCAAAATGATACAGTAAGACTTTCCTCATCTCAGATTCAAATATTCAAGACGTAGCACAGAAATAACTTTAAACACAATTAAACAATTTATAATGCTATATATCGCCATGGAAATATGATTGAACACAAACAGTTTTCTGAATATTCTGAGTCACATTTGTTACCATTCATGTTTTATGTTTTGCTAGGGGGCAAAATGATACAGTTGACCACCCATTTTTAACATTCTGAAAAATAGAATGGTACTTGTCTGACATAGCAGTATCATTTAATTTTCTTGTAATAGGAATAGACAGTTTCGATAAAAAATATCTTGAAAATGCTTTAAAACATAGTCAAATTAGATTATTTCAGACTGTATCATTTTGCCCCAACCACGCTGTATCATTTTGCCCCAGTGACCTCTTGTTTACTGTTCTCGTAACAATTCAAAAATACGACACCCCACAATAGTTCTGATTATTTGGAGACATAACAGTATCTATATAGTTCAATTTACACGGTACAATTAAAATATATATATCAACCACATTTTTACATTCATAAAATAACTGATACCCTCGAAATTTACTCAGGGTGCCTCAAAAGTCAATTGTTTATATAAAAAGCTTAACTTTGCTCAGTTTTGGCTGAGCCTTTCTTATAATATGGCAGATTTCAAAATGCGCATTCAGTTTGAGTAAGAAACGTCATATATGGCATCATCGTTTGAAAACTCGCGCTGTTTCATTTTGCCCCGTGTATCATTTTGCCCCGGTCTCCCCTACCTTTGGGTTTTGTTTAAGAAGTGTAGTTTTATGAATGTCAAGGTCCAGTTTGCAAAGGCAGTTATACAGTCAATGTGAGAGTTCCCGTATTGTCCTCTTGAGAAATCATACCAAATACATGTAAATTATATTGCACTGGTGACAACTCTCTAGACTTTACCATGTAAAGTGTACACCTAATTTATTACATTCCTGGATGTTGTCACCCTTTTCACCTAACAACTCCACGTACCATCTGTTCTCCCAAATGGATATTTCCGCTTTACTTACCCACCGCTTTTAATTACACAGTACAGGCGCACCCATGAGATGACAGATCAGTCGGGAGGTCATTGATATAAAAGTAAGGAAGAGGCAAAGATCATAAACCAGAAACGGAATCGGCTCCAGAACCGGCTCCTGAGGGACAACATAGCTTACAGGAACCGATCATGATTCCTGGCCATCAAGTACCACCCGTCTGAGACCGGTTTCCCAGGAAGGCAAAGTCCCAGGATAGAACAATGCCTATGGTAGCGTACTGATGGGGCTTCCAAAGGAGTTTGGAGTGATTAATTTATCAAATAGTCTTTACGACAGGTTCTGATTAGTCCCGACCACTTTTCGAATGGAACCAACAACGTGACCTACATTTGAATAAATATTTCAGGGTACCCAATGATGACAAGTGGAAATATGCGAGTTAACGAAATTGTCGGTTACGTTAGGAATTGCGGACACGATGAAATAGTACCAATCAGTCTGGTGATTTGCTGATATTTTTTAGATTTTCTTCAAATGAGCCGCGACATGAGATTTCCAACAATGTGGTATGTGCGACCAGCAAAGGCTCAGACCAGCCTGCGCATACGCGCAGTCTGATCAGAGCCTTTGCTAGTCGCTTGAGTATTCTATGAGTGTTAAGCTACTGACTGAACACCATTTGGAGTTTCTAAGCTTAAAAGGAGGCTGCACAGGCTCGTCTGAGTCTACACTTGTCAAAATGCCACATTGTTGGAAATCACATGTCACGGCTCAAATGCTGAAATGTTTACATGATCAAGGTTTCATCGGTTTTGTGACGTATGGACGAGACAATTAAGGACATAATTGTGCTATATATCTACTCAAAACCCACCCTTCTCATATCCTATCATTACTCATACCCTTCCATTGCTCATACCCTAAGGTACTGTGAGGATAGTTGTATACTTTACTGTGTACTGGATTAACCCAGGAAACCGTCCCAATATGACTGAAAACAAGTATCTCAATGGACAATGATCGCTCACCTGGGAGCCAGCATAATGTTTGGAGTCACCAAAAAAGGCAGGTAACTCTAAACTTGAAACAGTGATCAGGAATAGATTTAAACAGTCAAGATAATATGCCAGCAAGTATTAAAAGGTCTGATTACTTTCAGATGCCCAAGGGCAGCTAATGCAATAGGCAGTGATGAAAGCTGACATAAATTCAAATTAATCCATGCTTTTATGTATGTCCTGGCTACCTACAAGAATGAAGAGGACCAAACGAAAAACGAAGGCGCTAGAGTGGTCACAGCATTATACAGCTATATTTTAGGCACTCAAGGGCAGCTAACTCCATAGCTGGTGGTCGGGTGTGGCCGAATATCAAACTCATTCAAGCTTTTATTGTTGTTCTCGTTACAGGTCTGCAAAAATGAGGAAGATCTAATCAAAAGTGAAGGCGCTAGAGTGGTCACAACAGATCTCTAAATGTAAGTTTATGCGGATTTCTCAGGGACTCAAGGGCAGTAAACACCATCGGGCCGCGTAGCGCAGTAGGTAACGAATCTGACTACAGATGCGTGTCTGACTGCAGATCCAGCGGTCGCGAGTTTGATCGCAGCCCGGTCCCATACTTTCGTGGAAATTGATATGAAATAATTTCTACGGTCACTATTCTCCCTTCCGCAGATTTTTTGCAGTTAAAAGCGAAAGTATTTGCACGAAGTACTGGTTAACCTTGTTCAAGCTTACCCAAGAAAAAACTGTGGTTAGGTTAACTGACCGTTCGACATGATCATAGCTGTTAACTGGGACGCAAAGCAGCAAACCCAACCAACCAATTCCACTGTCTAAGGTTGGTTCTGCTTGAAATTCAAAATCATCCAAACCTGTTCCTGCAAGAATGAATAAATGAAGGCGCTAGAGTGTTCGCAACATTATCCATCAATTTTAAAGATGCTCAAGGGCAGCTAACTCCATATTAATTAATGGAATCTGGCCGAAATTGAAACTCGCCCAAGCATTTATGGTTCATCCAAGAAATTATGGTTGCCCTGGTTACCTGCAAGAATGAAGAAGTTGTGTTCACAATGAAGGCGCCTGAGTCGATACAACAAGTCTATAGGAATTTCTCCAGACCCTCAAGGGCAAACAACTCGTCAGTCTCTGGTCTTGTGGAATTTCATTCAAGGTGTTATGGCTATCCTTGTTACTTGCACATCCAATCAAAATTGAAGGCGCTAGAGTGGTCACAACATCACACATTGATTTTCAGACAAGGACAGCTTACTCCGTAGTCGGTTATGGGATCTGGCAGAACTTCAAACTCATCCAAGCGTGTATAGTTACCCTTGTTACCTGCAAGGACGAAGGCGATCAATTAAAAACTGAAGGCACTTGAGTGGTCACAACATTTCCCCATTATAAGTCTATGGGGATTTTTCCAGACGCTCAATGGCAGCTAAATAATCTGGAAAAAAACGGATCCTTCAGAAATAGAGAGAACCTACAATATAAGAAAACAGCAGACTCGGTTTTATTGAGTCTGTTCACGAGAACTAATGGAAGGTGCAGAAATTCTCACGCCCCCTAGCACACTTAACTCCGCAGTCCGAGGTCTGATCTGGCCTAATTTCGAACCCCTCCGAGACTTAATTTTTGTCTTTAATATTACCTGCACGAATGAAGAATAAACACGCCTACCAAACGGTCAGATGCTCAACCGCTGGTTGAGCGAGAAAAACAAAACAATTCGATTGTCATCCGGTTGAGATTTTGAGGAGCTAAAAAGGTACACAAATGTTACATGTTCTGTATATTATATTTAATATTTCTTGTCCTAGGAAGAGAATAAAAAATCAGGGAATGTCATGCAACCTCTTACGGGTCCCTACGTTTATGGTGTAAATAGAAGGTCAGAGAATTTTCTCCTTTTGTCAGATTTACTTCTTGCGTGAGGAAGGTGTACCAGAAGCAGATACAAACGTGTAGAAATTCGTGTTGTTTTGGGCTGTGTATTAAATTTTATGATTGTGCTCGTAGGTGATATATACAAGCCTGATCAAGACTGAGATCGGCAACTGGAATTCAGATGGTTATTTTCATCGAGCTTGTGCAATATGCGAAAAATCTTGGTGGAAAGTCCCGGAAAAATCTGGTTGAGCATCCGATAATAAGAAATGATAAGAAAATTTCATTGCATCATTTGTCGGTTATTCGCACCCCACAGTCAACATTAAGCATTCAGTCTGTTACGTGGGCCCATACCGACATACTATTCCCAAACTTGGCGCTACAAATTCTTAAATTCTTGAAAAAATGCCGAATAGCAAACTATATGTAATAAAGTATTTTTTCACGAATATAAAATCATATGAATGATTATATGCGACCGAAATGCACTAAAATACAGTTATAAACAATTTTGAGGCTTGTTTTCGTCATGAAATACCACTCTTTCAGACTTTTATTATGGTTATGCAACCAGACACTCTGATGCGTAACCATTAAAAATCTGAAAGAGTGGTAATTCTTGACGAAAACAAACCTCAAAAATAGTTAGTATGCAAAATTGTGTATAACTGTATTTTAGTGCATTAGGGTCGCATATAATCATTCGTATGCTTTTATATTCGTGCAAAAGTATTTAATTACATATAGTTTGCTATTTGGCATTTTCAAGAATTTAAGAATTTGCAGTGGCAAGTTTGGGAATAGTAAGTCGGTATGGGCCCTCGTAACAGACTGAAATCGTTATCTTAACTATGGGGTGCTAAAAAACGACAAATGATGCTATGAAATTTTCTTATCATTTCTTATTATCGGATGCTCAACCAGATTATTCCTGGACTTTCCACCAGGATTTTTCGCATATTGCACAAGCTCGATGAAAATAACCATCTGAATTCCAGTTGCCGATCTCAGTCTTGATCAGACCTGTATATATCACTTTCGAGCACATCATAAAATTGAATACACAGCCCAAAACAACACGAATTTCTACACGTTTTTATCTGCTTCTGGTACACCTTCCTTACGCAAAAAGTAAATCTGACAAAAGGAGAAAACTCTCTGACCTCCTATTTACACCATAAACATAAGGACCCGTAAGAGGTTGCATGACATTCCCCGATTTTCGATTCTCTTCCTAAGACAAGAAATATTAATTATCATATACAGCACATGCAATATTTCTTTACCTTTTTAGCTCCTCGAAATCTCAACAGGAAGACACTCGAATTGTTTTTCTCGCTCAACCAGCGGTTGAGCATCCGACCGTTTGGTAGGCGTGAATAAAGGCGCTAGAATGTTCATTGATTTTATAGACGCTCAATGGCAGCTTACTCCGTAGTCGATGATGGAATCTTGCCGAAATTCGAACTCATTCAAGTTTTTATGATTATCGTTATTACATGCAAGAATGAAAAAGATCCTTCTACAATGAAGTCAATATCTAGAGTGGCCATAACATTTCTCCAATTATAAGTATATCGGGATTTTTCCAGACGCTCAAGGGCAGCAGCTAACTCCTCAGCCCCTGGTCAAATCTTGCCGAATTTCAAAGCCATCCGAGATTTTGTGTTTGCCCTTGTTACCTGCAAGAATAAAGAAGAACCAATAAAAATGAAGGAGCAAGAGTGGTCACAAGATTTTCTCCATTATAACCATATAAGCGCTATATATTGCCATGGAACGAAAGTTCTGATCTGAACTGGCCCAAACATATGCAGCCAATCCCCCACCCCAATGATGCTCCAGATAAAATTTGATTTTGATCAGCCAGCTGGTCTCAGAATTATTCAGGTTTGAAAGTATGGACGGACGATCGGACGGACGGACGGACGGAAATATTCTTGTTGGTATATTCTATGTTAAAAAAACAGGCAACAAAGCAAAACGTATCCAACAAGTCTCCTTCAATTTGAACGGAATATACCTCATTTTCAGTTTACCAGATCCCTTAATATGCAAATGCGGTTTATTCCGTTTTGATTTTTTTTTGGAAATTCAAAGTAGCCAACAAGTATCTCATCGTGGGTACGGACGTACGGACAGACGCCGGCTCGAGTCCCATCCTATAAGCTCACCAGGAGCCTTCGGCTCAGGTGAGCTAAACACTGTTGACGGGGATGTTAAGCATCAACTCACCAGATCATAATAAAATTATAAGGCTCCTAGTATTCAAGGTGGCCAATCACATGGTCTGCCTGGTGGGGTTCACGAACTTTACGAACCAGTAATCGGACATCACAGGTAAGAAAAAACGTTCATAACTTTCGTTATATTGAAAGTAAGTAAGGGTGCAAAGATCAGGAATCGATACAATCAAGTACCACACCTGACCCAGGATACCTATGGGAAAGTAACACACTCACAGCTAGACACCACAAACGATAGCCAAGAGGTCAGCCCTTTCCCAGCAGGTGACCACAAGGCACATATAAACAGACGCATACAAATGCATAGCAAACACAAGACAGGAAAACATAAAAAAATCCACAAAAAGAAGTACCGCCTTGGAACGGTCATCAAAACATTTTACTGGAGGGCTTAAAACGTTTTAAATATCTTCTTCTCTGGAACCAAATTTCATGCGGTAAAGTGCAAAAAACCCTCATAGTGTTTTCTGCACAAGACTGAGTCAAGTTTTTCCTGGGTTCACTGCAGTTTTCCAGATTACTTCAATCAACTGAAGTGTGAACCCATTCGCGTAGAATTTTCCGTTTTTTCTTCAGTTGTTCGAGGTAATCTTGATAACTGCAGCAAACCCAGGAGAAACTTTGCAGAAAAATATGAGGTTTTTTTTTTGCACTTTACCACATGAAATTTGACTTAGTATTACGAAAGTTATGAACGATCAACTGGTTCAGGAAATCCGTGAACCCCATCAAGCTCACCACGTGATTGGCTACCTTGAGTATTGCAGAACCCAGACATATAGTGATGCCCTGAAGTATTCTTTTTCCCATGGGCTATATCCCATTTGAACTTATTTGTTATTGAGCCCATGAACTCATTTATTGAAAGAACATAATACTATTGCCATAAAGTTAAGCATATTTTTATACGATCCCAATTTTCGAAGTAATGAAAAATATTTTGAGTTTGGGGTTTTATTCGACAAGTACACATGTATTTTGGCTACCTAATTTGGATAAGTATGATTAGTTTCATTCACTACTGTCCATAAAGCTTACGACACAGTACTGTCAAGGAGTTGATATGAAAGTTCTGTTGAGTCATGAAATAGCCTTAAACGCGTATGTAGGATAAATTTACAGTGAGCCACTTTAGTTACGCACCACTTGTACAATGTGAAATAACTCGGATAAGAAATGTGATATTTTTATTCTGGGACTACCAACGTAAAGCGCATTTATATTTGCATTACCCATTGAAATTCCATTGTGATCATATCAGAAACGAAGGAGAAAATGGATCTTTAAGTGCACTACCCTCAAAACACCGTTTCACATTGCATTATCTCGAATGAAACTCTGATCACATTGCACTTTTTCAGGGTCGAATTTCTGCTATACCAGAGATAAGAGCCGATTTATTCTCGGCAATATATAAGACTTGAATGTGTTAGTTAACTTTATTATTTTTTTTAATGTTTTACTATTTTGGTTCCCAGCTGGCTAAGGTTTAAAAAAGGCTGGTTTTAGTCCTTTTTTAAAGTTAGTTAAAATTTCGTATGATTCTGAGTAAACTAGTTATCAAAACACTTCTTTTATAATTTCATTTTAAAAAACTATGTATCCGCCGTTAATTTTCATAAAAAAATTAATGGATTTATTGGCGTCATGGTGTTGACGTTAGTGATGACGTCACTACTACCAAGGGTATAAGACGTGTCAATGATAAGATGTTTTAGTGTTTTTGTACTGCTATGTCAACAAGTGACTCATAATAAAACAATTTGCGAAGAAGACCCAGTTTGATTATCGTAACTGACGTTAATATGACGTCAAAACGAGCATTTCTTCAATAAATAACGGTGTTACTAAATTCAACGACCGAAAATGGGGTTTACTTGAATAACATAATTGTTTTTGGTGTTTTTCTGTTACAACGATCACCATGGATAGTGCCTAGCTCAAAACAAAAATAGAAATAAAGTCGTTCAGGTTGCACATGCATTTTTGTCAAAATTGGAAAATTGCCTTTGACGTAGCAGAATGATTCGCATGAGTGATTCCAATACTTTATTTAGATGTCATCAAACAGATAAAATGTTAATAAATAGATTATCATAGCGAATGTTCAATTCCAGCATTTTTGTCAAAAAATGTGGGCCCTGAAAAAGTGGTGCGTAACTAAAGTGGCTCACTGTACAAAGAAGAAAGAAGACAGAAAGTGTAAAATTGCTATTAGGAACGCTGGTATGAAACAAGATGACATTGCAAGGGTATTAAACGTGTCTCAGAGTGTTGTAAGCAAACCTTTGAAAGAACATAGAGAGTGGCAGTATTGCAAAAAGAAAACGGTCTACATTGATTCTTGAGTGCAAGGAATTGCTACTGATGCATTATGGTACGTGGTGCATTATCTGACGACCACCTGATACCAGTTAAAGGTGGATACTGGGACTTTGTACTTTCAAAAGAACCAGGACGAAATCCTGGAATCTGGTGTAAGGTCACCCTTGGACTCGCTAGATGGCCAGAACATTGTAAGACCTCACTGTACTCGCATCATCAAGGAATACAAAAAAATACAGCATCGCTAGTCTTCTATAGTCAAGCTTGTTGCCGGACTTGAACCCTATCAAACACCTGTGGGACTGCTTGGCTGACGTGTTTGAAAACGTTAACCAGCCTTGTAAAAACCGTTGTGAATTTTGCTAGGCTCTACTGCATGAGTGGGACAGGATTTCATGTCGAACGCAAGGGCCCAGTGAATTTAATGATGATAATCTGCAAAGTTGTTATTCGACAGTGTGAAGGCTGTACACAACATAAACCTGAAGTAGTGGATTATTATGAGCCATTTCATGACATTTTGCATCAGATCCTGAAAGTGTATGCTCCAAAGAGAAAGTTTTGAAGAAAGTACAACTATCACGGCCTTATTGTAAAATTGTTGCTAACTCTTGGCCTCCATGCTGTTTTCATTGAATTTAGTAAAGGTTATGGGTAATTTTTGCAAGGTGTTTGCAGCCTATTCCACGGCTTTCCTTTGTCAAATTGCTGGTATTCTGCTTTTGTTGTCTACTACAATAAAATTTTGGTATCTTTCAAAAGTTTCCGTTCTTACCGTTTCTAAAACCTAAGTGGTGTTATCAAATGGAATATGCTTAACTTTATGGCTGTAGGTTCAAAGTGGAATTGAATTGTCTCAGTAAGGCAATTGTAGTGTGTAACAACAATATACGATGTATGTAACTATAAAAACAAAAACGATACACAATTCTTAATTTACACTGAAATTCCTTTTCCATTGGTGTTGCCTCTAAAAAGCATAGCCAACTGCTAATCATAGCTAAATTAGATGTCAATTGTTTTTAGATCACCTGAAGTATGGGCTCATGGTGAGCTAATGTGATCCTATGATGTCTGTTATCAGTCCTCCATTGTCTGTCGTCCATCGGCCATCAACAATTTGCTTTAAACAACATCTCCTCCTAAACTGCTAGGTGGATTTTCACCAAACTTCACAGGAATAATGCTTGGGTAGTCCCCTTTTAAAGTTGTGCAAAAAAGTTCATTCCATACTGAATTCTATATTCCATGCATAATTATGGTGGCCATGGCAACCAAAAGGAAAAACTAAAAAAATGATCATTGTCAAAAGTGATAGTCAGATTTACAAATTATTTGGTAAAATTTTTTCCTATGTTATTTAACATTGGAAAGGAAAAGCTTAATGATCTTACTGAAATATGTTGTAAGGGAGACAACACTTGCAGTTGTGGTTGACTAGCTTACCAGTGGTTATTTTTATTGATTAGCAGAAAAAGTAACGTGTGTGTGTGTGTGTGTGTGTGTGTGTGTGTGTGTGTGTGTGTGTGTGTTGATCTTTTATTTATAAGCCCCCTAGCTGTTATAATTTACCCTTATAGCCCAGAGGCAGCTATCAGGGTATTGACAATTTATTTATAGTTCTCTTTAACTCTTTCATAGCACCATTCTCACATTAATTCTACAGCGGCTAATGTATTAAGTATATAGGGGCTACATGAGTTTGTAGCTTTAACGAGTTTTCACACCTTTTAATATGAAACAGAAAATAGGAGAGGAATAAGAAGAAAGGAGTTAAGACCTCAGTCTCTTACGCATTATGACAATTATGTAATGAAAAAAAACATCCTGAAGAATGACTAAGATCTTGAGGTCTCAGGTACAAGAGAAAGCATGGTCATTCATGTGGGTTCACCAGTTCTCTTGTAGGCTTTTTCGTAAGGTTTAATTCACTTAATGTCAAGAATTCTGCGTGGGTTTATCTATTTTGTATTATATTTGGAGGGTATTTTCTTTATCAAATCATTATTATTATTAAGAAGCTTTTTATCTGTACATATTTTTATTTTATATTGTCACTCATTCTTGGTAGACCGGAGTCTACTCAGCAAAAATCATTTTCGACACCTCTGTTTGTTCTGAAACCAGACTCCATTATAAAATTAACAACGGTGACTTTTGCTGATGTAACCGTAGCTATCAATTTGCGTTGAGTATATTCTTAAATGTTGCCTAAGCTTCTAAGATGTTTTGCAATTCATTTCTTTGTTTTGCAATTTATCTCAGACTTTGAAAGAGTGAGTGAACATTTAGTTTACGACCGTATATTCCAAAAATGTCAAGTGTTTGTGTGGTACTTTGCACACATTGATGTTATACTTTGCAACAAGCATTAAAATTAAAATGTAATTGATGTGTTTGGTGGAAAATTGCCTAGAATAAAATTTCTTTCATTCAAATTTAGTGATACAAATGTATACTCATTTCTTGAAACTTTTCTATTACGAGTTGTTGGGTTTTCCAAAATAGATGTGCAATCGTTTCTTCATTAGTACTGCAAAAATAACAATTAGGACTATCTACTGTGTTTATCTGGTAAAGAAAATTATTTGTGACAAAAATCTTGTGGTTTATACATGTTTGAAACCATCTAAGTTTTGAACATTTTGTTATTTTGAAAGGGGCCATAAATATTATATTCCCAGGACTTTTCATCAATATGGTTTTTATATAAGCAGTTCGATTTATTTTTTCCTGTTGGTCCATCATTATTTTTATTCAAAATTGTATAAATGTTTTGGGAGCCTTTGTGGTCACCTGCTGGGAAAGGGCTGACCTCTTGGCTTTCGTTTGTGGTGTCTACGGTGAGTTTGTCACTTTCCCATTGGTATCCTGGGTCAGGTGTGGTACTTGATTGTATCGATTACTGATCTTTGCACCCTTACTTACTTTGTTTGTTTAAGGATTGATCGAACCACATTTAAAAAAATGGACCAATTATATTTTTGTCAAGATTATTGATCAATTTGCTTTTCTCCATAAGCTTTTAGATGCATTCGATAACGCCTTGATACTGTAGAAAATTATTTGTTTTGATTGATGTTGACTGAGTAAATGCATGAAAGTTGAAAAGAGTATACCTTCATTATTCACCAGATCCCAAAAGAAACATATACCCATATCTAACCATGACTTGTAGAGGAAGCTTTTTCCTCCAACTAGTAATTTTTAATGAAAAAAAAAATAGGTGTTTATTATGGACTGGATTTGTCCCAGTCCACACTTAAGTGTTTCCGTAAATTTGATAGATCTTTAAATACATCCTTCCAAAAAAGATATTTTACTTTTTTTAAAGTTGATTTAGTATAATCAGAACCGCAACAAAAACATTGTCTGTATTGACATTTTTATCAGTAAAATAGTAACCTTGATCCTGAATAGATGATAAACATTTATTTTTCTTAGAAGATTTTAGTGTTCAATTCCCCGTTATTGAATGTGTTTGGTCAAATTTTGGCTCTGGGGCCAAAAGTGGCCCCATCCTGGTGGTTATATATTTTACACAGGCTCTTAATTATAGGGGAAAATATAATGTTTGTAGCACCATCAGTGTCCATCTACCAAGTTTGTTCACATTATGCCCCTGGGAGCCAAAAGATGGCCAAGCCACGGATTTCACATCTTTTACTTAGACTTATACAAAAGTTGAGGTTCTACATCCTGTTAATTTTGTTAACATTATTAGTTGAAACTTTTCCATGTAGAGTCTTAATGTAACTGCTAATCATCAAAAAGCACAGCTGCATTTTTTCCTACTACCTATATCTTTATAAACAGACAGTCTTAGGTTAGCGACTTATTTAGATTAAATTTGACTTAAAGAGCTACTAGTTTGCTAACCTGATACTTGCACAAGACTATTGTTTACTCCGTTTAAGACCTAGTCATAACATGGATAAGTTATGGGTCCTTCATGCAAACCAAACATCTATGTGTCTTGATCCACATCTGAACTAACGTCGAGGTTGGCGCCATACACAGATTTAGCCCTCCAGTAAAATATTTTACTGACCGTTCCAAGGCGGTACTTCTTTTGTGAATCTTTTGTGTTATTTATGTCTTGCGTTTTTCATGCTTTCTTGTTTGTAATGTTTAATTGTGTTTTTGTCACTTTCCCATGTGTTATCCTGGGTCAGGTGTGGTACTTGATTGTATCAATTCCTGATCTTTGCAGCCTTTCTTACTAGTCATAACATTGTGCGAAAGTCTACATGTATACACTCATCTGTAAACGGTATAAAATCAAGATCCAATCTTTTTATCTGCAGAATGAATCTGTAATATATATCAATAATAAAATAACACCACAGGAATGACTGGAAATGAGACATTTATACTTAGTTAACAATCTAAAAAGTACTCATAAAGTGTGAATTTATAAAAGTGTGCCATGCCATGAGATTACCAACAATGCGATATGTGCGACCAGCAAAGCCTCAGATCAGCCTGCGCATCCGTGCATCTTTTAAACAATTACATATTCATCATTAATGTTTGTTTGGTATTTTATCCAGTCAAAAAACTGCCCGACATTAGTGTACACTCCGTAATAGCCTCTGTCACAGCCAAAACCAAAGGATGACATTCCAACCTGTATCCAACGCTCTGAGTCTGTCATCACAAGAGCTGCTCCACCATCACCACGGCAAGTATCACCAGACCGTCTCCTACCACTTCCTGCACAGAGCATCTTTGGAGTGAGCGTCATGTTTAGGTTGACTAGTGACACTAACTCGTCAAACTTAGCTTGGCACTCCTGTTGCTCAACTAAAGGTAGCACTACCTCCATTATAAGTGGCGAGAACCTTCTTCTGTAGTCTTGACCACAACTTGCTACCTTCCCGAAAGTCATTCCATGTTGTATTTTATCAAACAGTACCTTTGTATTGTAACTGAAATGTTCGATGCAGATTGGCTTTATTGTGTCAGTGTAATGTATCGGGGTGTCAAGCTCAATAAGAGCTATGTCGCTGTCCATACGAGCTTCTGTATCGTACTTGTCATGAATAATAAATCGTTTTGGTCGTCGAATGACTCCATCAGTACATGCACAGTTTGATACTCCAAAGTGCAGTTTTACCGAGGAAGATGAAAAGTTTTGTGAGAAAACTTGAGGGAATTGCACTATATTTGTCGCTGTTGTAAGCACCCAGCTCTGTGAAATTAATGAACCAACGCCAATAGTGCCGTCATCTCCCTTTGAACTCTGAAAAATTGAAAGGAACAAATAATATATTAACCTTTGAAAGGACTCAATGGTCTTATATCCCATATCTTGTTCTAAGCTACCTTTTTTCATATACTTTTTCTAAAGTTACAAAAACATAAAATCTTCCTGTACCGGATTCAACCATTATCGTCCCTAATAAATTTAAAATTGCTTTTATACGGCCACGTATCTATTCATATCTTCAATAATTTTTTATTTGATTATTGGGCAAAGTCATGAGATTCTTCACTAGTCTAGCTAGTCTATGAAGCTGAACAGTCTGTATTGTGTATAATCTGGTCACAGGGCTAGGTTTCCTTGTGACGTGGGTTATATGTCGCTGAAAACCAAATTTGAGTCGCAACATATGATTTCCAACACTGTGGTATTTTTGGCATATTTATGAACTAATGCTGTAAGTATCTATCAATAATATATATAATTTGACTGTATTAGTCGGAAAAAACTAAAAAAAAAATAACTAGTACAGGCAAATTGTGAAGAAAAGAGTTTGACAGCTTGTTTAGGGGGTAATTTGGTATGCTGAATCCAAAAATCATGAAATTTGACATATTAATGAAATATTTTATTTTTTGGCACTGTTTTTATCCAAAATCATAAGTAATGTCCTAAGATGGTTTACCCTTAGAGTACATGGTTTTGCGTGGCAATTAACATAGTTTTCTAGGCTATTACTTTATTGTAATACATTTCCGTTTAGTTTATAAAATATTACATATAGGATCTTACATCAGTGCTCATGTTTTATTGAATTTTTTAAACGAGTTGGGGAAAAGAGATAAAATGCGAGGCTTGCCGAGCATTTTATCTCTTTTTCGCAACGAGTTTAATAAATTCAATAATACAAGAGCACGAATGTTAGATTCTATTTATCATATGACAAATGCTTTGAAATCTCATTTCTGGCGTAAAAACGTTATCATTTTGTAATTATGTACGCAACGTTGTTATGGACGTCATAACGTTTCCCGAAAATCGATAAACCACTAGTGTTTTACAGATTTTATTGCATGGCGTTATTTCATTCCCAGACGCGACGTCATATGATAAATAAACTTGCTCTACTCAGTATCCGGCTATCTGAATGCAAGTTTTATTCATAGCACGATTTTTGATTGTTTACCAGCTTTTCAAGTGATAAATGAGAAAAAAGTTTGGTATTCAATGTTGTATTGTTTTAAAACAAATATGTCATAATGTTCCTAATTCATAAAAATGCCCAATTATATGGTACAGTTTGTATCTATAAAAAGTACCAGCATACCCATTCCTTAGTACCCTAGCGTCTGATTAGACAACCCATGCACCCTCAGGATAACTTCTAATGGGTGCCAAATTGGTTTGTGAGAACATTCCAAATGGGAAAAGCATTGCTCTAAAACCCATATCAGTGAGCTATGTAAAATTGCATGGTTTCCATGATAACCCATTGCACTTTTATCCAATGGATAGATGTGCAAATTATCGAATATTCATGGTTATCAATGAAAACATGAGAAATAAGAGAAAAATCATAAAAAATTGGTTGTACCTGTATAATTATCTACATCTGCTGCTTACTTTCCCAGACTACCAGCCTTGGTTTCAATTAAATGCTAAAACATAGCATGTTTACTTAATATAGTCCATATGCAAATTATTTAAAAATCGTATTCATGAATATTAAATAAAATATAAGTCATGAGAAAAATGGTGAAAATTAGTAGAGTGTACTTATCAAATGACAGCTGTTATTTATTCTAGACTTCTAAGCTTGTCCCCAAATAAAAGTCTAGAAAAAATCGTAGCAGTGTTTGATACGCAAATTATCTAATTTGTTTATTAATGAGTATCTTTTGTAGATACAGCCTCAATGATTTAGCTATTATTTTTCTCTTCCATCAATATTCTTAAAAATATGTTTATTAAATGATAAGCATATTTGACCATTGGAATAAACTACTATGTCTCAGCCTATTTTTGACACCAACATTAATTGTGTAGAACAATTAACAGATGAGATATGAGATATTTGAAAACTAGAACCCCTCTAACTTTTTAAAGTTTTTTTCAATCATTTCTAAAGTAAGAAAGGTGGCAAAGATCAAGAATCGATACAATCAAGTACCACACCTGACCCAGGATACCACATGGCAAAGTGATAAAACACAATAAAAACACAAATAAAACATCACAAACGAGAGCCAAGAGGTCAGCTCTTTCCCAGTAGGTGGCCACAAGGCAGCAGTGAACAGACAAGAAAATATGACGAACACGAAACATAAATAACAAAAATGGTCCACAAAAGAATTTTGAGTCTCCCATTGTTCAAATTAAGCGCCAAAGTAACAGGTAAGTTTTATTAGAACTATAATTTATATTATTCTATAATTTCCAAATAAACGGAAAATCATGAAAAAGCAAACATGCAACCGATCTTAGAGGCTGGGGCCTTATTCATGACAGTGCATTTGCCCACACGTGTAAACTGCTTTAGCATTTTCTGGAAACGGAAACTTTGATACAGCTATATAATACGCCTTATTTACCAGACTTGAGTCACTGTGACTTTTTTCTGATTACTTTGATGAAAAAAAACGATCTCTCCAGACGCCAATATTAGCCTATAAAGTGCTCTTGGCATTGTCATTGTTCAGTGTCTACAGGGTGTGCCCGAAACTGATACTTATTCAGGGTCTGGATTTTAAGACTAGAAACAGCATTTATATCAATGGAGAACACATTAACTGGTTGGAATGAACAAAATATGGTTAAGCCCTATAGTGCCCCTTGAAAAACCCCAGTGCCACAATTAAAGAGGGTCTGGATGGGGGGTCAGGTATTCACTATTCATTAAAAATTTAGCCCATTATTCATCTCATTAAAATTTTGGGTTATTCATTAAGATAAGACCAATTATTCATTAAAATCATTCATTAAAATAAACTTAAAAATACCAATATTTCTACGGACGCTGCATTGGTAAAATAATGCTTAAAAATATAGTTTATATGTTTTAAGATTTGAGTGAGCGAAGCGACCGAGGAAAAACTTCTGTATTTTTATAGCGTAAATGTAATTTAAGAGTGAAAAAGCAATGATAGTAGGTCATTTTCAAGAAAAAGTAGGGAAATGTAGGAACACAATGAAAAGTAGGGCCTATCTGAAAGCCTTATTAATCAATTTTCTATATCAAAATTAGCATGATAAAAGTTGTAACAATAAAACCACAAAAACAGAATAACTTTTGAAAACTGAGAAATTAAGTGGCCTGATAAGAGTTTAATTTATAAAAACCGAGCGAGCAAGGAAAAATTTTAATGATTTTATAGGGACAATTAAAACAAGACATACCTGCTGAGAAGCCAAAGTTAATGGCGACCCACCTTCTAGCCACATGGAAATGCCTATGACTCCCCTACTTTTTAGCCCCCAGGTTTTCAAGTGCCCTTCAACAAAAAAGTGGGGAAAAGTAGCGATAAAAAAATTGGGAAAAGTAGTGAAAAAGTAGGGATTATTGGTGTAAAAAAGTAGGGATAGCAGGGCTTTTCCAAGTACAAAATTTATCACAATGAGTAGTTAGAAATAAATTCCACACTAAATAAGCAGGATAATAGCTGTGAAAATAGTACAAGCTAAACAGAGAGCCCTTTGGGGTTAAAACTAAAAAACTGATTTTTTGCAGCGTGCTCCCTGAAAAATATCATTAGTTAATTTATTAAATCTGAGCGAGCGAGGAAAAAATCATGGATTTTTACGAGTAAATGACATTTTTAAGGAGGAATAGTAGGGCATTTTTAAGAAAAATTAGGAGCAAATCAAAAAGTAGGTCCCACTTGTAAGCCCCCCCCCCCCCCCCCCCTTGCCGAAAAAAGACATTTTTGCTGCTGAACTAAAACGGACTGAGTACAAATAGATTAGACACATTTTTTGAGACAATTTATCAATAGATTATGAGGCAACTCACCAACACTTTATGAGACAATTCACTGATAAATTTTGAGTCAACTCACAGACACCTCATTATTTTATGAGACAATTTAATTCACAGACACTTAATGATTTTTAATTTTAAATCTAAAAAATGTTGTATGGGAATTGTCTCAGAAAATGTTGTTGAATTGTTCCGAAATCTATGTTTTTGAGTAGTTTTCTTTATAAATTCTCTTGATTTCCCCGAGTCACACTGTAATGATGACAGGTCGTTTTGGCCCCACCCGGGGCATCTTGAAATGGATTGTTTCAGCCTGAGTCGTGAAAGGGCTCTTTTTACATTTCAGCCTGTTTTTTTTTCACCTTCTTTACTTAACACCTGCCCATCAGTCCATTCATACACATATAATAATGCATACAATATCACTTTCAGACTTTGGCCAAAACAACAAAAGACCGAAATAACTCACTCTGAAAATTGGCCGAAATGACCCACCTACCAAGTCCGAAACGACCCACCCCCCTAAATTTGGACGTACTTCTTTCTATCCAGTTATGAGATCAGAATCATAGAATGTGAGCATAACAGGAACCACATGATTACTTCCTGTGTCTTTTTCATGAGTTTTAAGGACTTTTCTGTTTCAATCTCTATTTCAGATGCCATTTTGTATGGATTTTCGCTTAATTATGTCTCTTAGTTTTATAAATTGTAGAATAACTTATGATAATCAATCAATTACAAAGGGTGGGAGCCATTTTAAAGAACAAACTGAGTAAATATTTTATAAGTACATGTATAGGCTTTAACAAATGCATGGATTTTTTTTTGATTTTTTTAGCATTATTCATTATTCATTAAAATCTGATTATTCACTATTCATTAATTTTTTCTTCTTTTCATTAAAAATAATAGGATTATTCATTATTTTTATGCCCTCATTATTCACTATTCATTATTTTTTTGGCTCATTATTCACTATTCATTATAAAAAATGGCCATTATTCACTAATCATTATACCCCATCTAGACCCTCATTAAATGAACGCCCTTCGTAACCGACGATTAATACAAAACAGCAATCTCCTAATTCTCCTATACATACCTTAAATCCTCGAATGAAAACAGTCCAAGGGTATTCAGCAGGTCTTGCATTCTTTCCAGATGAAATACGCGAGGACGCCACATCATCATAAATTGTTCTACCACAATCTGCAATATAATTGAACTAGTCCACCAGATAATGACACTTATTGCCTATGGGTAAATTCTTTAAATAACTATTTGCATGCTGGGTATTTTTCATGCTTTTGTTGTCACCTGCTGACCTTTTCAAAGAAATCATCCAGGAACATTATTAGAGTGTCAACCGGTTTGAATCTAGATCATGATCTGTGTCCAAACTGTTTGCAAAGGCTATCAGCAGACAACACACTCAACGCAAGCATGGAAATAATTATACATGCGTGCACAGCTATCCAGCGAAGCAGAATGTCTATACCTACATCTGGAAAGAAACATATTTCCACACTTATTGTGAGTGTTTCAAAGACAGCTCTGGTAAAAATGCACTGATGCACAGACCTTTCTTAACCATCAATGATCATCTATGCATTCTACTTAAAAAGAGGCGTGACATGTGATTTCAAACAATGTGGCATTTCGACAAGCGTAGACTCAGACGAGCCTGTGCAGCCCTCTTTTAAGCTTAGAAACTCCAAATTATGTTTCGTCAGTAGCCTAACAGTCATTTAAGCGACTAGCAAAGGCTCTGATCAGATGAGCCGTTGCTGGTCGCACATATCACATTGTTGTAAATCTCATGTTGCGGCTCAAGTGGATATTCATAAGCCTTTTCATGGAAACCAATAGCTCATTTTCAGGCATATTTGACCCGCGACTCGAGAAACCTTTTTTTGCAGGTTGCTGACAAAGTGAGGCTCTAATTAATCAGCCTGCTGGCTACAGTGACTAGTCAATAAATTAAACTTTCACAAGAACCAAAGGTTTTTACTGTAATTTCCAGATTGTGAATAGCAAGGGCGTTGATCAGACTGTGCGAATGCATGGGCTGTTTAGACTTTGTTTGTTGGCATGTAACAGTGGCAGGTTTTCTCGCGACTTGGCCCAGTCCAAGTTAGTATGGTCAAAATAATATCACAATGACGAACCACAGATCAACTGACGGTTCCACGAGCAACACACACACACACACACACACACACACACACACACACACACACACACACACACACACACACACACACACACACACACACACACTCACACACACACACACACACACACGCGACAGCAAGAACACAATCAAAGTATAGATTTCCCACCCAGAAATGGCAAAAACTAGAAAGGAAACGTATGAAATACACATCGCATTTCAAAGGCCATGCACAAAATCCCTGCGCACAGAAGGAACCAATGCCTTGACAATCGAGCCAATGCCACCAGATGAGAGACATATATATTTTACCTGCTAAAATATCGCTCTACATTCTGCCGTTGTTAACACTTCATAATGTTTAGCTCGCACAGAGACTTAGTACACTCGAATCAAATTGAAATAATGTGGAAAAAATGACAAATGACGCATACATGTAGGCTACATTACAGAAAACCAATACTTGAGTAACGGTGGACCAAACCATAGAGTATGATGCTTTCAGGCACCAACTAGTTTGATGCCGTCATTAGGCCTGATAGATCAATGTAAACTTAAAGAGGAGACCATAGATACATGAAGATTGTGATTCGATTATCAGATATGCACCTCGACTCGACTGGGATTCCGACAAGGCAAGGCAAAGTTAAATTTGGAAAGAATAGTTTGCGACATAGATGCCACATGCCTAACATGTCTCCAGACAAATCATATCAAAGTCCAAGGGCAAATAACTCTTAAACACCCCAACGAATTTATAATTTCAATATGCCTAATTAAGGGTACCCTTTTCATAGTACTGTATATTAAAGTTAGAAACATTTGCATGAAATAGCTCGTAATATGTAAGGTATACACAAATGTAAGTGATTGGACTTTTTAACCATGGTTCTCCACCTGTGTTGGGGATAATCCACAAACATAAAGCTTTTGGACTATTTCAACGGACAGTAGACGAACCACGACGTAACTATAACTAAGTGCCATTTTTGTAAGAAGTATGTCTGTAAATTGGGGTTATAACTTACACTGGTTCAAGGGTATTCTTTTTACAACTGAGAGATTGGCTTCTTCAGAACCCAAACACATATTCTGATTGATAGCTTCACATCTAAAACATAATGGAACAAGAAATTGTGTTTGTTAAACCATCAATATATTACTTGACTTTTCGCTTACTGTAAAGGCGGCGCCTCATGAATGCGTAATTAGGACTAGTCAACCTTAGGCATAGGTACAAGCTGAAAAGGAGACGTGGTTTTATTCAAAAGTAACTGTATCATCTTGTGCTACTACCTCAGTCATTATTTAGTTCTTAAAACGCCAGCAAATAACTGCATCTGAAAATGTCTATTTAACAATTATAAGCAGTGAGGCAAACATTGTTGACCCACATCAGACTGCTCCTACAGGAGCAGTCTGATCTGGGTCCACACTGTTTATCTATGAGGCTAAAAATAGTTTAGTGGACGACCAAAAACATACATTTTGTGATTATGCGCTTTAGGTTTAATAAATGTGAGTGCAGTGTGTATACGGTTAGGATTTTCATGAAATGCACGCACGTTTGCGCGGTTCAAAAAGCGTATTAACTCTTTACCAAATTATAAATTAAACCTGATTTCCCTTCCTTAGCATATGAAATAGCCGAACCACACCCAGATATGAATATTAAAGTAGCCGCCTTTACAGTAAGCGAAAAGTCAAGTAATACGTGTTAATAATATATGTATTTTTTTAAAAGAACTATTATCACAGAAATATTTGTTACAAATTGTGTCCAACATTCTCAGATAATGCACGCATAACTCCAGAGATATGGGTATTTATATTTTTTAGCAACTTTTTAAAGTAATCCAGACATCACTACATAGATGTTTGTTTCAATTTTGACCATTATTTCAAAGATAATCCCAATTGGAATACTAAGGCTCAATTCGAGAACATGCCTTGGAGTTTAGACCTGTTAAAATTTACGTTGCTTTCAGTTGTTTTTTGTATTTGTTTATCGATGTGCAAATTGTATACACTGGCCATATTCCACTGGGTCTAGATTTTCATGGTCTGGAGTGCTTAATGTAGACCTGCTTATTTGTATAGCATATGGACCATATAATTTTGGGGTTGCAGACTATATTAACACTTTTATATAGATGAAAGATATTTTAGTCAAACTAACAGATCTATAGTAGAACCATACACTATTTTGTTTGTTTGATTTGATTCTTTACGTCCCATCAACAATCTTTCAGTTAAACAGGGACGGGTCTTCCTTGGTTGAACCAGTACTATGCTTGGATAAATGTGTCTTGCTCAAAGACCACAACGCAGTAATGCCGGTGAGGCTCAAACCCGCGGCCTCTCGGTCTCGAATCAAGCACTCTACCACTGAGCCACTGCGCTCCCATACACTATTTTAGATAAGGCATCATGTTCTGGTATGCCTAATATTAGTTACCTATACCAATAATCTTCATAGTCGAGGACGTATAATACATTTTTTTTATTTCAAGATCAAATACACATGGTTCAAATATATCAAAAACCCCACCCCTTGGGTGAGTAAATGGTTATTCTAACGCACTTGCGTTTGTAACACGACGTCTCATTGGATTACGTCAAAAATTTGCGACAGTATACCCTTCGATATACTGTCAGAAATAGTTTGACGTAATCAATTACGCCACCTTTCGTTGGGTGACGTGCGGCTTTATGCGGCTTACAACACTCCAATTTGAGATCAAACTGCAGAACTGCATTAGAATGGGGATAACCATATTCAAAATTTTCATTTGGGGAGGCATATTGTCGGATATACGTTCGGAAATCACGTTTTACGGCTCAGACGATGTACCTCCCCAAATGATAATTTTGAATACAGTTATCCCCTAATTCTCAAGTAGCTGTAGCAAACCTTATAAATAATCTAACAGTGTTAAATGTTAAATGCACTGACGCCCATTTGTTTATACACACGTGGAAAAAAGTTAAGGAACACTTGAAGCCCTGATTTTAATTTTTGAATATCCGAATTACACGAGGGCTTGCGATTCTGGA
This sequence comes from Loripinus fragilis, assembly GCA_964019695.1. Lineage (NCBI taxonomy): Eukaryota > Metazoa > Mollusca > Bivalvia > Lucinida > Lucinidae > Loripinus > Loripinus fragilis. The sequence goes on along the minus strand of OZ026517.1, from coordinate 5,540,150 downwards.
TTTTTGATAGGACACTTTGGGAAGCATTTTCAACTTACAGCTTGAATTTGTGAAGTCCACTGAATATCGTTTTTGCGCTACGGAGGATACACTATGCCACACGTGAATAATTTCAATTTTCCTGAATATACGTTTGCCTTTTAGTTTCTGCACACCATAGAAGACGATTTCGGAAAGCAAAACCAGCATAAAATGAAAGAACTGAGCATATCTAAAGAATAAATGACTATGGTTTTGAAACAGAGTGTATCAGCTTTGAGTAACATAACCGTCTTCGATATGCATTTTGCACTAGTTCCTATGGAAACCGATATTCTTAAATAATTTCAAAATAAACGAAATACGAATACTTCTGCTGTGATTTTATGATAAGAATGTATGTTTTGAAAGTCCTGAATGGTAATATTCAAAATCTGACTAAATCATAACAACCTGCAAAATATATAGACTAAGAAGGAAATGTGGCATATAATCTTGCCATTGCTAAAGTATGGCCCCTCCTCAGACAAAATGCCAGGAAAGTAAAAGATTATGATCAAAGTTCGTCACATAGACTATCAGCTTTTAGCTTACGAAAAAAAATTTCAATAAGACTTCATGTAAGGAATTTATTGCAAGAATTATCAATAGGGTCCTAAAATCAGAAATTAAATTCTGTATCCAAAATGGCCGCTTCCAGCCACAGTAATTGCTTGATACTCATCATTTTCACTTTGTAGCAACTTTAGATAATACAGATGTTGATTATTAAAAAAGTTTCGTTAATACACTTTAATAGTGTAGGGAAATGATAGTCCAAAGTTTAGCCTCGTAATTCAAGGGGTGTTCCCTAACTTTTTCCATGTGTATATATGGGACGTATACAAACAGTCCAGGTCAAATAAGCTCTGTTTAAATGATGCCAACATATGAAGAAAATAATTAACACAAATATAATATCATGTTTCAAAACTTAAGGTCTTCCTTATTAAATACATTTCGTCAAGATGGTTTAATATAGTCCACTTGCCTGTAAGTTCCTGAATCAGATTCTTGTAACTTTGTTATATGTAGAAAATTGTTCACCATTTTCTGTAAGAAATATACATATATATGGGTTAGCACATGAGATTTTGGTACTTATCGCATATTGGTAGACTGGCTCCAGTCCTTTAAACAATTTTTCATCAATGTGCCATGTCATATACTTGTAGCCAGTCTAACTCTGATGGCTCTGTTTTAAGACAGAGCCATCAGAGTAAACTGGCTACAAGTATATGATATGACACATTGATGAAAAATTGTTTTAAGGACTGGAGCCAGTCTAGCATATTGGTAAAAAGTCGCATTTAACTCGCATGCTGAACTATACAGGGTGCTTATAGGTCTATTTTTCTGAGTGTTTAACTAAATCCATTCTTTATGTATGTAAGTCGTGGATGCTCTGGTGAGTCTGTGTTTTGGTATAGGCTTGTCTGAGCATTCAATCAGCAATATGTACATTTTCGAGCAATCCTTTTATGAATCATTAGATTTTTGCAACTGTTCATAGCCTCATGAACTACATAAATTCGATTGACAGCTGCCAAGCTCACTTGCCCGTGCAATACTCTTCGAACATTGAACTCATTCGACAGAAGTGATACTGGTGTTTTGAGTGACAGCGAGCCACACCTGAGTCGCACGTGCAAAACAAGCCTTTTGTTTGCTTCATTGGCTGTCCGTGTTCAAGCTGGCTGTTCCACTTTTCAATTTTATACTCAGACTAAACCGTTAATACGATTATATTTCAAATACAAAACTGTTTTAATTCCTAAATAAAAAATATTTTTTTTTTATATTTTAGATATTTATAATAAAATGTAAATATAAGCAATACATTCCATTTATGGAATGATCATGGAACCATGAATACTTCGAGTCTCTTGCAAAGTTAAGGTGAAGCACTTCCAGCTTCACGTACTTTGCAAGAGACTCGAAGGATTCATGATTCCATGAACATTCCAAAATTGGAATTAATTTTTTAACAAATGCTCTTGTACTGGTTCATATAATCTATGATTTGGAAATGCCACAATCAAATACTATAGTCTGAGGGCTGGTGCATAATATTTTCAGGCGACATTTCGTTACCCCTCCCACTGAAAATATATTGTATAAAAATATGTAAACAATCAAAACAGTTTCAATATCTATGAGAATCTATTGAATACTCATGGGCTTCAATGGAAAATAAATACGTAAGCAGTGGTACAGTTAGTCAAAAAGAAGTAAAACTACAATTGGTGCATTGGTGTTACCGGACCTACCCTTTTATAACATTATATTGGACAACTAAATACCATTTTAGCATTTTGTGTTTCAGATTCATTAGAAAGTGTATTGTGAGAACTAATCACTGGCTGTTGCATGAACATGCATCAGATAACTGCATCGTATAATGTTAAGGTCATGCATATCCAATACCCCGCCCACCATGGGATGCAACTAAGCTATAGTTCCTATTCACCAGTATTGCTATGAATTTGACTGATAGTAAGAGAACATGTTTTTAATATTGTGCGGTATGACATAAAGACAATGTTACTAGACTTAAAGACCTAATAACTTATAGACAGTAAGAACCTATTTTAAAAAACAGCTGGCTCAGCCAAAGACTAATCATGTAACATGCCACTACTGAAAGCTTTTGGTCCGGTTTGTCATTAAGTCTGACGTCTGACACACTATCGTTAAAGATTTGAGGAAACCATAGCTATTACCTGTGGCTGGGCTCACAAAAAGACATGCAAACTGTCGCGTTATATCCATGCTAAGCTCCACTATTTATAACGTTTGATTATAGAAAGCTTAAAGTCCCCACCCCATCCTAAGCTGCTGTCTGCTCTAAGGCAATGGCTATGTTGTTGTTGCTCCTGTTGATTGTCTTTGGTCCTTGTTGTGTTATTCGATGTGTTTTATGCCCTCTAGTTGTGCAATCACCTTGATGGGGAAGAGAGAACTGGTTGCTTTACTTTAATTGTCTTTCAGATGTCCTGTAACTGTAAGTATTCTGTTGATCTTCCTTCTGGTGCCGTTGGATGGTCTGCAGTGTGAGATTGTGGTATTTCTTGATCATATTCAGGGTTACCCCAACGATTCTTTGGGATCTATAAACTCTATAAATAACGGCCCTGGTACGCCCTATTATTGAGTATATGCGGTATAATTAAGGAAATGTTATACAACGTTTGTTTGAGGAATTTAGGAATCAAAATTTGTTTTATGTAGGATAACTCGCGACGACAGGCATATGTAGACATTCCAACTTATTGTATGCGGTATAATTTAGAAAATGTTTTACAAAGTTTGTTTTAGGAATTTAGAAATCAAAATTCGTTTATACGTAGGATAACTCGTGACAACAGGCACATGGAGACATTCCAAAGCAAATAGTCGAATCTCGTTCATTTTCAAAGTAAGAAAGAAGGCAAATATCAGGAATCGATACATTTATTCACTAACAGTGTGCATCTATTAAAATATCTAAACAAAGATTACAACATTTAGGCTCAATGCTAACAATCAAATCCTTTAAATTCAGTATGTATGTATACCATATTAAGTATATAATGCTAAATGAATAAAATATGATTTAATTTAGCTCATCACACCGTTATTCTGTATATTAACATTATATACTAAAGGGTGTTAATAAAGTTCATTCCGCAATAAAATAATGTTCCTATTGTTTTAGTCATAATAAGTCTAATGACATAAATGTCACTGGAATTCTTTAAACTCGACTCACTTGATAAGAAATAAATAACGGGATGTACAAACAAATATTTTGTCATGGAATAAACGATCTTCAAAATCCAGTACCCCTTAGAAAATTTTGGGCTCAAGGAGAGAAATGGGGGTATATGACAAAGAACAATTGTAATGCAATAACCATAGTGACAAGAATATTTCCTAATTGGTTCAGAAACCCTAAATGGAGTTGCTATTTATCTTACATGAGCCTTCAGTACATTTACCGCCGCGCACTTAAAGAGGAAATCATAGCTATACACATTGGTTAGATTTACAACGAAATATGCAGACTGTCACGTGATATCCATGTTATATCAAACTTTTTTTTAATGACGTTTGATTTTCTTATTCAATTGATCACTAAAGTTAAGTTTACCAAAAATAAAAAGAATTTGAAAATCATATCACCATGTACCACTATAAAATACTGGCTCCTATATGCCCTGTTGCAGAAGAGTTTTTAAAACCAATATTGTATATCAACTCAGAGTGTCTTAGGTAGAACTAAGAAATTGCTTTACGAATTTTATGATATTGATACCCTTGTTTTAAATAATTTAGCAGTCAAAATATTGTTTCACGTAGTCATTTACATTAGAACACACTCTCAAAACGAATAAGCTGTAAACTTTATTCACGATAGCGAGAAAAACGAGGAACATCTCCATCAAGAACGGTAGAGTATTGCTTTAGGCAAGTTTGTCTTTACTCAACTCGAAGGTATGGATAAAAAAATTGATTATCTAAAATACCTGAGAAAACAACATTATGGTCAAACATTACACTAGGTCCTAATCTACGTTTTGCAATGGACCTTTTATCTAATTCATCTGTCTCTTCGAATACCGATTATTAGCAATTAATATATAAACTTACTATATGTATTTCGAGAATTTTTCATGACAAAATATTTCGTTAACGCTAAAATTTTAGCAGGGACATTACATTATCTATGCACTATTCGCCCAGTATATACTTTTTCAGTCTATGTAGGGTAATTTGCAAAAAGATATGAAATAATTTGTGTTAAGCAGAAACTAGTTTTTCAAGAATACATGCTAAATTAGTTTCTTTTAAGCTTACTGTGGGATTCTGTAGTTGTTCTATGTTTTGTTGTGCGTTCCTTTGTGTCCATTCTACTTTTGCAATCATCTAAATGAGGAAGAGAGAGCTGGTTGCTTTGCTTAGTTTGTCTTCCCGGTGTCTCATAATTGTGTGGGTCTTTCCCACGGTGCCACGGGTTTGTCTACAGTTTGTGATTGTGGTATTTCCTGTAAAGCGATACACTGCATACAGGCATTACCCATTGATATAATCAGGGGAAATACATGTTACATCGCTATTTTTCTGATGCTTGGAATTGCCGACACTTTGGATTTATAGATAATTAAAAAGGAAAGTGCATGCTAGAAATATACTTTTTGGATTATTTGCTTGCTAACTTTTTTATCATTTGTGAAAAATCATAAGCTATACCACTTTTATTTGAAATAGTAAAAGTAATTTAAAATAACCAAAATAACCAAAACTCATAGTATTAATTATTTTTCCAGTTTCCAATTTAAATTTTCATGTTGGCTGTTTAACGATTCTCAGAACTATAGCAATATAAAATTCTTTAAAAAGTTCACATTTCAATTTAAAAGTGTGTATTTTTTCCAGTCGATGTAGTAGATATACACCTATATAACTGCATGCTTGCCCCAGCAATACTTTTTGAGAGTATCAAAAAGCAAGTGAGTAACATCAAGCAATACCACAGTCACACACTGTATACCTTTAGTGCATTTTACTGCCGCCAAATCTAGATTCTGTTGCTGTAAAACACAAAAAATGGTTTAGCCCAAATGGAGACTTCCTAAAAATTGCAATGCATCATCACAGAGAAACAATCTAATCAAATTAATACACTATGAATAAACAAAAATGGCTCATGACTCACACATAGTCAGAGCTTAAATAAGCCTCAAGTTGAGCCACGGTGGGCTAAAACAAGCATCAGGCCCCATTTAACTGATTAAAGCTGTACGTCAGGACTGTCATTGAGTCTGAGGCCAGGCCCACCGTCACTCTAAACCGGGATTAGGTTTACAACCAAGCATGCAGACTATCACATGATATCCAGGTTGCATCCATTTTTAATACGTTTTATTATATTTTATAATTGACCACTTATTTATATCGTTTTTTTTCATCTTGATTTATATGCTCTAGAAGATGATGCTTGGATAAGTTAGGGGTCTGTCATGCAAATCAAACATTTATATGTCTTGAGTCACATCTGAACTAAGGGTGAGGCTGGCGCCGTGAACTGGTTTCAGCCCTCCAGTAAAATATTTAAACTGACCCTTCCAGGGCGGTACTTCTTTTGTGGATCATTTGTGTTATTTAATTCTTGTATTTGCCGTGCTTCCGCATCTGTTCATTGCTGCCTTGTGGTCACCTGCTGGTAAAGGGCTGACCTCTTGGCTCTTGTTTGTGATGTCTAATTTTGATTGTGTCACTTTGCCATTTGATATTCTCGGTCAGGTGTGGAACTTGATTGTATTGATTCCTGATCATTGCCATCTTTCTTACTTTCTAAAAATTCTTTTAAATTTATAAACAAATATACCATAAAATACCAGCTCCATTATGCCTTGTTGCAGAATAGTTTTAAACTAATATTTTATTTAACAATCAACTATGAGTGTCTGTGATAAAATTTATAAAAAAAGCTTCACGAAGTTCATGGCATTGATAACCTTGTTTAAAATAACTTAAAAGTCAGATATAAGGTTACCAACATTAAGAAGTAAAACCTATCCAACAATAATGAAGTGAGTGTGACAAGGAAATACCACAATCACACACTGCAAACTAACCCATGGCACCGTGAGGAACAGATATAGAACATTAACAGTCACAAGACATTAGGATGGCAATTAAGTAAAACAACCAGACCTCTCTTCTGCAGCAAGATGATTGCAAAACTATAAAGGCCAGCAAAAGCTACATTACAAAACAAGTATCAAACACAAAAAAAACACAAACAATGGTATCTACATCAAACAATGAAGCAACAACAACATAACCACCGCCTTAAAATGGGCATCAGCCAAAGCCATTGTGACCTTAATGTATTTATTGGCACCGAATCTTACCATAGATTCTGCTGTTGTTAAACCACCATAAAAAGCAAGTGAGTATCATTAAAAAAAATACCATAAACACACATAAATTGTTCAGCTCGCTTGGAGGTTATGAGCTCTAGACATGTGTAATGGAGATAATCCCTTATTAAAGTGAATGCAGTATTCAAACAATATATTCTCCATAGGTAATGCGAGGTCATGAAACAGTAACTGATTAAAGCAGAGGCTTAACATTCAAATGTTTTATCCTGATTACTGCAAGATGTCTGTCACCAGATGTTTGGATATAGGCGAAAAATACACATCACTCCGTTACTTAATACCAATGTAATTACCTATGCAGAGAAAGAAATATTCTTTGAAAAGTAAATCATTTTATAATGAAAAACAAACTTGTTCATTTAGATAAAACATTCAAACTATTGACTATACATTTAAAGAGACTAGGTCTGTAACTATGGGCATTTTTCGAAAAAAATCTTTTCTTTTTAAATCATTTGTAAAAATAGAATTCAGTTATGTTTTTACAATAAACATGTTCAGTACAGCTAAAAACTGCATAGAAAAGTGAATTATCTGATAAAAACAGGTGTTTTTCTCTTGTTTAAAATTATTTACGTCCCTCCAATAATTTTAGACAGTTGATTTTTAACATAAATGCTGTTGTTTTGATAGTGATAATTTGTTAAAATTTACGAAAATGGTAAAATGTTTACCTGAACTTGAGTATTTTTACTGTAAAAAAAGAAACTTTATTTCTTAAATTAGAAGATCAAAAGTAACAGACTATGCAGCTTTAAATGCACTTATGCCTTGTCTCAGAGAATGAACCCTAGATTCTAATTACTTTTTATTCCAGAAATAGTAAGATGTTTAGTAACCTCTCATGAAAATGATAAAACATACAATGAGCATGGAAATTAAGACTGACCAAAACTGGGTTTTATCTACTCTGGTAATTGGTAAGGGGAGGCGGGATACAGCGTTTTCTAAGGTTGATACATACACACGTTTGATTCTATCTAAATATTTTTTTTAACTAGCTCAGTTTTTTTTTTATATAAATAAATTCAAAGTAGAAGGATATAATTGTATGCATAATGTACTTAGTTTCGTATATTTTCTATTGGAGAAAAATAACTTATACTTAACCTTTAGTCTACTTTCTTGATCAATGTTGACTAGCACATTGTCTTTCCACCAGGTGACGTTCACAGCAGTTGGTGCATAGCATAGCATAATGATATCTGTCCCCAGTGCCTTCTCTGAATCTGTTGGGCCCTTTAGAATTACTAAAGACACACAGAAAAAAGGAATAGAGAGCAGATTGCCTAGCATTTCTTGTGGTGTGGCTGTTTTTGTTCTGTGTCTCTTCCTTGTGGTGAAAAGGTAGTGAAGTGAAGACTGATCAGAATTATGTATGCCAATTTTTATATGAGTATTCAGTGACTGTATATTATGACGTTGATTCTATCGTGCACTGACTCAAAAATAATGAGTTATGACCAGGAAATGCCACAACTTCTGACTGCAAGAGGAAAGATTTTGATCTAAGGTGTATGATATACAGGCGAATTAGTGTATTTTGATTTAGCTGCAGAATTACAGGGCCCTGAAAAACTATAAGTGAGTATGACCAGGAAATGAAACAATTCCAGACTAAAAACCAACCCACCAATCGGAAGATCGATTTAGTCTTAGCAAACAGTGCTGCATTAAATGCCGCATAATATGGTACAATACGTCATCTGGATCTTTAAAGTTTGTCAAAATACCCATTTGCTTAATTCCAGTCAACTAAGGGTTCTTTTTTGTCTTTATTTGTTATGTAGTACTAAGTGTCCTTTTCTTGTTTCACAATCATATCGATAAGGAAGAGAGTGTTGGTTGCTTCAATTTAAGTTCCTTTCTGGTTGTTGTGACTTTGATTGTTCTGAGGCTCTTCCTCACAGTACCTTGTGTTGTCTGTAGTGTATAATTGTGGCATTTCATAGTCAAGTCGTGCCTTTTAAAGTTTTACTATATGCAATTGCCATAATGTTATTTTGAATACTTCGATGAAGAGAGACGAAACACTTCAATTTGACAATTAAGAGGCCCTTATGCTGATTTTGCAATGCACTTGATCATACGTTATGGTAAGATGTTATCGTTGAATCATAATAAAACACGTCAAGATAACATTTGTAAAGGTGTTTATTAAGGGCAATTTTGGGTATTGTCCACGCGCACCATTCCTGCGACGGGAAACGGGGAAAGTTGTCTGGATCCCGTCCAAATTTGCATCAATACATTTTTCAGATACGCTTACGTCAGATGGATTTTCTGGAATAAATAAAGTCACTAAAATGTGTCCGAAATATCTATTGACCTGTAATCATAAATGATCGTCTCAGTACCAAATACTGATAAATAGACCTGGAGAAATCAAACAATATACAAAATTATCAAGTTTATACCGTGTATGTGGATACGAATATGGTCGATACTTGGATTGTGTGTCCAATATATACAGTTAATTTGAGAGGCGCACGATATGACCTCGTAACCTAGTGGTTATCGCTTCGGTCTTAAACCAGGGGACTAGGGTCGATTCCTGGGTGGGCACCCTTTATACTTTTTTTCTTCTTCTTTTTTCAGCTTTATAATAATGAATTACATCCTGCAAGTAATATAAATTGATATAAAAGACAAAAAGTACACTCCATAACGTTTTATATTGAATTATCCTCAAAATATGTGGGGATAGGGGTTAAATTTGCTCTCCTGAAAGGAAATTAGTCATGTGACCCTCATTTTTTATCCTTTTTTTCTAAAATGATACATAAAAGTCAATGAAATAAAAACAAAACTTTGAGATTGTTAATGCCAGATTTTTAAATATACAATTTAATCGAAAAATCGTATTCCTGTTTTGGGGAATAACCATAATATATCAGTCAGTATCTTGTCACGGCTTTGGAAAACAAATAAGTTTTCACTTTTCATTAAAAACTAGATGTCGTGAGTAATAATTAAATTAAAGAAGCTGGATGGCGATTACAACTATTTCAACCTGATATTAAGGACATGGTTTTTTTTTCTTCAGAAAATTGGTAAAATGCTGAATACTTCAATGTGAGATTATGAAAAATCGAGCGGGGTTGCATATCTTTTTTATTTTATAAATTGACAGTCCATACATAAAACAAGCTGTATGCAAAGAATTAAAAGATTTTAGTGTGGGAAGTATTACCCGCAATTGCCCTTAAAATCTTTATTGTGTTGAGTACCCATAAATGTTACTTGAGAAATTTGAGTTGCAGGTGGTATATGTTTTATCATATTATATATTCGGTTTAACCTTTCTATTTAAAGAAATGAATTCGTCTTTTGGAATGTTCATGGAATCATGAATACTTAGGTCTCTTGCAAATAAACGTTTACTTTGCAATAGACCCAAAGTATTTATGATTGCATGAACAGACCAAAATTGAATTTATTGCTTATATTTAGATTTTATTATAAATATCTAAAATATAAAACTGATTGGTAGCTGTCAATCAAATGTGTGTCATTCACGAGGCTATGGACGGTTGCAGAAATCTAAATGTGCATTGAAGGCTTGCTATTTATATATGATCGATGATATATCCTATATGGCTTAGCTGAACAAATCAGAAACGCTGGGGTTATTCAAGATTATGTAATGGAATAATTGTAAAGATAAGTGTTAATTATAAGCCTATATTGAATGTACAAAACAGCTACTAAACCACACATACAACAGGCATAAGAGGACATAAACTCGTGTGCACTTGCATGCGTTTATTTCCGTACGCCTTTATACAAAAATGATTAGATGTATGTATCTTCTGGGTGCTTTTTTGGGTGTATTGTTGTATCTATGAGTCGCGAGCCTTTTTCTTTGTTTTATCATAGTGTGTTAATTTGATTAAATTGTTTCTCTGTGATGATGTATTTCACTAGTTAGGTAGCCTCCATGCGAGCTAAATAATTTTGTGTTTTAACAACAACCGAACCTAGGGCGAAGATTTGGTGCTGGTAAAATATATTTAAGCCCCACATTCCTCGGGTAGCTTAGGCTGCTGTCCATTCTATGGCAGTGGATCTGTTGTTGTTGATCTAGTGTTTTATGTACCTGCTATTGTTTGTCGGTGCTCTGTGTTGGCCTCTGTTTTGGTATTTATTGCTTTGTGTACTCTCTAGTTTTTCAATCATCTTGACGAGGAAGAGAGAGCTGGTTGTTTTGCTTATAATGTCTTTCAGATGTCTTGTTACTGTAAATGTTTTGTGGCTGTTCCTCATGGTGCCGTGGGTTGGTCTGCAGTATTTGATTGTGGTATTTCCTGATCATACTCACTTGCTTTTTCTATTGTAAATTAACTAATTCAAATGATATGGAACATTTTTTTTAGATAAATTGTGTCTCGTAAAATCTGTTTTTTTTTACAAACTTCATATTACCTTAGAATTTAGGATTATATCAGAACAAAAACATGCCCCCAGTCAGCATACAGACTCAGTTCATGATCGTTCATTAGCTCAATGCCATTCAAATGGTGTTTTACTGGTAGGTACTTGGTGGGACATTTTATATATGGGCCACGACGCGAGAAAACCTGTCTTCGGGGTGTTGCGAATAACACAGGCGCATACCAGCCTACGCATCCGCGCAGTCTGATCAGCGCCTTTGTTATTTGCATTTTGAAAAGTATCATATCTAAACTTGCTACTAGCGAATTTTCAGTTTTCTGGCTAGTCTCTGTAGCTGAGGAGACTGGTTTGACACTAGCTTTGTCGGAAACCCCGAAGACAGACTTTCTTGCGTCGTGGCCCAAATTATTTTGTGTCCTGCTACTCACCGTTTGGGCAATTTTCCAAAAGAGTGTATTCGAAAAACACAGTAGACCGAGGTCCATTTTCCACATGCGCAGTGCAGCTGTACCGCCCCTCTAGTTCTGGTGTGAACTCAGTAATCATTAACAAACCATCACCAAAATAGTATATAATTGCGGAGTCGTGCTCTGGGCCAACTATCTCATCATTGAATGTCCTGCAAATATATTATAAAATATCCTAATAATTAAAAAATACACAAGGTGTATATAAATGCTTTTAAAGGGTTATGAATGAGCATAAGTGTACGTAAAACGATTCTAATAGTCATAAATATAAGACCATTTAAAAAATCGCAAATGGTATATTGTGCATATAAAACCATATATAAAACCATTTAAAAATACAAATGGTTTATCGTGTATATAAGATCATTGAAAAATTACCAATGGTATACATTGTGTATGTAAGATATTTAAAATTAATTAATGGAATGTTATGTATATAAAACATTTCTAACAATTCGAAATGAATGGTATATGGAAATGATAAAATCTGTACTTTTAAGTATTTCTATTAAATTATGTTTGGGGTGCTTAAAAGGTACTCCTGAATGAGGCGTTTCTCTTAAGCATTGGTAAGATATGTTCATTAGGAAATTAACAAAAAACATATGTTTATCTATAGGCCCTAATTTCTAAATCAAAAGTATCAAGAATTGAGTATTTCCGAATACCAGAGTTCTTTCCCATTGGTATCCTGGGTCAGGTGTGGTACTTGATTGTATCGATTCCTGATCTTTGCAACCTTATTTACTTCCAATACCAAGCTTTTAATAAATGATAAATGCTGTATATAAAACCAGTGTACTTACGTTAATGGTATTGTAAACAGAAAGATATACCTTTAGAATAGAATACATATTACTTGACTTTTCGCTTACTGCAAAGGCGGCGCCTCATAAATGTGTAATTAGGACTAGTCAACCTTAGACATAGGTAAAAGCTGGAAAGGAGGCGTGGTTTTATTCAAAAGTAACTGTATAATCTTGTGCCACCACCTCAGTCTTTATTTAGTCCTTAAAACGCCAGCAAAATAACTGCATCTGTAAATGTCTGTTTAACATAAACAGGGAGGCAAACATTGTGGACCCAGATCAGACTGCTCCGAGCAGTCTGATCTTGGTCCACACTGTTTATCTATGAGGCTTCAAAAGTTTAGTGGACGACAAAAAACATACATTTTGTGATTATGCGCTTTAAGGGTTAATAAATATGAGTTCAGTGTGTATATACGGTTAGGATTTTCATGAAATGCACGCACGTTTGCGCGGCTCAAAAAGCTTATTAACTCTTTACCAAATTATAAGTAAAACCCTTCCTTAGCAGATGAATTAGCCGAACCACACCCAGATATGAATATTAAAGTTGCCGCCTATACAGTAAGCGAAAAGTCAAGTAATACGAGATTGCACGGCCAACAGGTGGGAGCTATTATCACTGAGTGAGTCCGCCAGTCCGTCCGTCCCTTAGCAGTTAGTACAAATGCTCATAACTTTTGAACAACGCGGTATATTTTGATCAAAGTTTACATACATATGGACGTCAACATCATCTAATCACTGGCCTGCGTAACAGCTTTTGTGATCGACGAGGCTTTGCTAAGCATCAGTTTGGCCGGCCGTGGTCACTTAGTGAAAATGCTTGTATCTCTTGAACCACATGATATATTTAGATCATATTATGCATACTAATTTGTTTTGACATTGTCAAGCCACTGGTATGCAAAACGGTGACAAGGCTTTTCCGAACCTCATTTCAGCCCATCGAGATAGTTTTGTAAAATGTTCATTATTCTTGAACCACATTGTATATTTTAATCAAATTATGCAACCGTTGTTTAGAGACTGGTATGCTACATTTGTAAACGTTATATAAGCATTACTTGGAATGTAAATATTAGCTGATGTTTTTCAGAAATGTATCAGTGCACCCTTGCAATCCAAGCACAGGTTTCTTTACATAAAATCAACTAATTAAATTATAACATAAAAACAACTAGCTAAATCACTCTATTAGACATTTGAAAAGCCAATTCATCTGAGCCGCCGCATGTGATTTCCAAGAATGTGGCATCTTGACAAGTGTAGACTCAGACGAGCCTGTGCAGCCTCCTTTTAAGCTTAAAAACTTCAAATGGTGTTCAGTCAGTAGCTCAATAATCATAGAATACTCAATCGACAAGCAAAGGCTCTGATCAGACTGCGCATATGCGCAGGCTGATCTGAGGCTGTGCTGGTCGCACATACCACATTGTTGGAAATCTCATGCCACGGCTCATCTTATAAACAGAAACATGTGTGAGCCCTCCCGAGGCTCTGCCCCCCCCCACCCCCCTGTGGATAGTAAGTGAAAATGATCATAACTCTTGAACAAAATGGTTTTGTTTGATTCAATTAGGCATAATTCTACGTGAAATGACCAATGTGCTTTCCAAACATTCCTTCTTGCACTGGATACTGATTAATCTACGTTCATCATGGGTCACTCATAGCATGGTCAGTTGATTTATAGTTGTTTTTTTCTTATTCCTGAGGCGGCTCTTTTGCGCAAACATAACATATGATAAGGAGATATTCCCAATTTTATGATAAAAATGATGTTCATCTGTTCCTATGGTAATTAAATCATTTCTAAAAAATACAAACGGTACATATGGTATAAAAATGAGTTTGTTCCTGACATAAACAACAAAATTTAAATGTGCACCTAAACACCTTTTTAGCTGGATTGGTAGCTACAGACATATAGTTTCTTAATAGATACTAGGAATACTTTGATCTGACAGTATGTATGTTCAGGCTGATCAAAGTCTTCGTTAGACCTACAGGTCACTTTTTTGATCTGTCGTGCACTTGATTAACCATTTTATTCTGATAACCTTTCCATGCGTATTTATTCGAAACGTATGGGGCTGCCCATGGTTCACTTTATGAGGGTCTGGATTGGGGGGGGGGGGGTGGGGTCTGGTATTCACTATTCATTAAAAATTTAGCCCATTATTCGTCTCATTAAAATTTTGGGTTATTCATTAAAATAAGACCAATTATTCATTAACAGTAAAAAAGGTGGCAAAGAAATCTGATTATTCACTATTCATTAATTTTTTCTTCAATTCATTAAAAAATAGGATTATTCCTTATTTTTTAGGCCCTCAATATTCACTATTCATTATTTTTTTGGCTCATTATTTAGTATTCATTATAAAAAAGGGCCATTATTCACTAATCATTATACCCCATATAGACCCTCCTTTATAGGATCATAGGTAGTTTTGACGTAATTCTATCCTGAAGCTTAATTCAATTATTACAAATAGTGCGGACCCAGAGGAAATGCAGCAATATGCTGCATTTCATCTTGGTCTGTACTGTTTTACAAAGTACCCATTTAGGGTTTCTAGTATACAAAGAGTTTAATAATGTGACCCCTCTGTTATTTTACCACTGGTATTGTATCGCCAAATTCTTGCTTGTAGTTGTCGCCTGGCAATCCTCTACATGGAAGCTATGTCGTCGTAGTACACGAGATTTTGGAACTTTCGTGAAAATGATCATTTCTGTGCCTTCCTAAAAGAAAGAAAAAAAAACTGTATATTTAATCGATTTAAGCCCATGATATGAATTTCCCGCCCTTATAGATTGAACGATTCCATTTCGAATTTATACTCAGTATAAATTACATGAAATTCAATCTATTGTCTACTTAGTAATGGCTGAGGACGGAACAATTCATTGACATTAAGGCAATCAAAGGGCGACAACTGCTCTATTACTAAAGACATCCTAACGAAACATACTATGCAGTACCACACTGAAGTCATATGTTTCATGAAATTCCAAGTTATGACTCCAAATGAACAAATTCATTGAACATTAAAATGATCAAAGGGCAATAACTCTTCATAAACTGATGGCATACTCATAAACCTTCACGTGCAACATCACTCCATGGCAATATATACTTTGCTTACGTTTCATGAAATCCATCCATTGCTTACTAAGGCTGAGAACAGTACAATTCATTGAAATTTAGGCAATCAACGGCAAACACTCCTCTAATGACATTCTGATGAAGCCTCACGTACATAACCACCAAGGTCATATATTTCCAGTATAGGTTTCATAAAATTCCCTTCATTGGTTACTACGTTATGACTGAGGACGAGAGGACGGACAGATGGAATGACGGACGGACGGACAATGCTAACCCAATATGGCTCCGCTATCAGTGAGGAATAATTAAGACGCATGCCAACCAATGAGCACTGATACTATTGACTGGGACGTAACAAAACATATACTTGATCAATATAGGACAGTATTGGTATTTTACACATTCAAGTTTCACGTACAGTACAAATTCAAAAAGTAAAGAAAAAAGGCAAGACCAGGAACCGAGCAAGTACCACACCTTACCCGAGACACCATATGGGAAAGTTACAATAACACAAGATAACATCACACACAAGTGAGCCAAGAGGTCAGCTCTTCCCCAGCAGGTGACCACAAGGCTGCAAGGAACAGACAAGACAGTATAATAAAGACCAACAAGAAACATACATAACAAATGATCAACAAAAGAAGCACCGCCTAAGAGCGATCATTAAAAATATTCACTGGATGGCTCAAACATGTCAACCCCTTAAATCGAATGTGGATCAAGACATATAGATGTTTGTTCGCACTTATCGATGCATCATCTCCTAGTACATACAAATCAAGATATAATAAGGAGATAGAACAGAGATGAGGACTCAACAGTACTAGGTAAGTAAGGGTGCTAAGATCAGGAATCGATACAATCAAGTACCACACCTGACCCAGGATACCAATGGGAAAGTGACAAACTCACAGTTATACACCTCAAACGAGAGCCAAGAGGTCAGCCCTTTCCCAGCAGGTGACCACAAGGCACAATAAACGGACGCGCACAAAGGCATACCAAACACAAGACAGAAAACTGAATACTAGAGCAAACGAAATCGAACCTTCTCATCTACAGATACCGCCATAGAGTCTGAGGCCCGACCCGTCGGCGTGTAATTAACGAGTAAAGCAAAGTTGTCAACCGTTATTGGGTTGAACACCGCAAAGTCAAAAGTAAAGATAGTCAGTCGCTTTGATTGGTCATTGTGGCTTCAAGAACGACTTATTGAAGGTACGAAAGTGACATTCTGTTTTTGGCAACAAACCTGTAAATGTAAAAAAAGCAGATATCCGCTAAAAAAGGGGGTGAAGTTAAAGGTTTTATATAAGTGTATAGTGTTTCGTGAATGGTCAATAACAATTATTATTATATAATCTATAAATAAACATCTTCTGATTGGCCCAGATGCATATCCACTCGAGTCAATAAAACTACACATTGGCATGGTCTACCGGACGTGACGTTGCAAAGCACACGGCACGAGGTAATATTGACTGGCTTACGGGAAGTGACGTCAGAGCGTCCAGTAATTTCGCATGATCCATTCGTAACGTCAACGTTTTAATGGTCTAAAATGGCAGGAAATGCATAACATACAAATTATAAAATAAAACAATTGTTGACTTATGTTTCGGTAGACATGGAGTGTTATTGAACAGTAAACTTAATCATATTGACCTCCGCTCCGCATCGGTCAATATAACGTTTACTGTTCAATAACACTCCATGTCTACCTCAACATAAGTCAATAATTGTATAATGGAAACTATTTATAAATAATTTTTATTGCACCTTTTATTGATATTCCAATGTTTAACTTCAAATATCTTGCAATGCACACAATGCCGGTGCAATAAGCAAAATATTGTATGGTTTTGTGTTTGTATAGGCGATAATTCAACAAAGGTTCGTGGTTATCAAACCATACAATAAAATACAGTCGTGTCGGCACGAATCTTCCTGGGTTGAAACAGTACTATACAGGGATTAGTGTGTCTTGCTCAATGACACAACGCAATGCCGTCGGTAAGCCCTTCAATCTCGAGTAAAGCACTCTACCACTGAGCCACTGCGCTCCCATAATATTACCGGTCCCGATAGCCTAGTGGATAAGGCATCCGCTTCGGGAGCGGGAGGTCGAAGGTTCGATTCCCAGTTTAGGCGACATTGGGGTTCGTTCTGATATGGCCGGTTGGTGAGCCGCCAGCTAGTTAAACGTAATGGTTACCGATTCCTAGCCTGCCTGGTGCCTGGCAAAAGGATGGGATTTGGGAAGTAAATGTGGCAAGTTAAGGTGTGTCATAAGTCAGAAATGGCTGGCCCTTTCAATAGGGGTGACACTATAATAAACAAGCACTTTACTTTTACTTTACTTTTTTTATACAATTATTGACTTCAATGAGGTAGACATAAGGATTTATCTACCCGAAAAAACGATAATTCACCGAGGCCGCTAGGCTATCCTTTTGTCTACTGAAATTGAAGTCAATAACTGTTTTGTTATATGACTTTTCATTTCAGAATGAAACTTCTGCTACTTTCACTTTTGTTGTTAAAGACACGTTCAACATCTAAGGACTTTCTCACAAGTTTTAGCAACTGTCATAAAAATATTTTAATGTATAGTATTTTGCATTTTCAAATGTATATTAATTCTCTTAATGTGGAATATAAAATGTTATTATAAAACTGTTTTTTTATAAGTTTAGACCAGTTTCCAGGTAGACATAGAGATTAATAAAGACAAATTGGGCCAATCAGGAGACAGGATTCTCTCCAGTCATATAACAATATACAATTATTGACTTCAATGAGGTAGACATAAAGATTTATCTACCCATATCACTTTCAAGGGTAGATAAATCCTTATGTCTCCCGAATTGAAGTCATTGACTGTTTTGTTATATGACTTCTTAACTATAAATGAAAATTTTCTACTTTCAATTTAGGTCTTCGAGTCATGTTCAACCTAAGGACTTTCTCACAAGTATTAGCAACTGTTATTAAAATACTTTTATGTAATATTTTGTAATTTTAAATGTATATAAATTCTCTGAATATGGAAAGTAAAATTAAATCATAAAACACCTTTTTTAAGGACCTCGAACAGTCTCCTATTCCATCTGTCCAAATTTTGACAGCCTGTGGTTAGGATAATGCATAATTGACAACTATTTTTTGTACTTAAATCAAACCTTCACATTAAGTGCATCTAGCAAACTAAAAGTATTTTGAAAATATTGCATAATTATGCCAGGACATCAAGATTAAGGAGGTGGGGGTATTTTTGTGACCATTTTTTATTCACAGAATTTCAAAGTTTCGCCTTGTGTACGCCTTAAGACATGGAAATATAATGTTTGCGGATGCAAGTGATGCATTTGCATAAAATACATGTTGAGTAGATTTCAACGTTTCTTCCAAATAAGTGTGTTGTCCATGACTTTTGACTATTGCCAGTTTGACTTGTTCACTGAGGTGTATCATACCTACATACTGTATACACCAGAGTCTAAATAAACACAGTTTTTGAGTGTAAAATAGTATTTATTTTCTTACCCATCAGATTTAACCTATAATTTGGTGTTTAAAGGAACCACCTCATTGCGGCGGTTCTTTTGAGTACCTACAACATATGTTTTGGTTGAGAAATAAGACAATTAATTATTTTGTACACAATCATAACAAAAGCCCTGATACATGCCATTGTAAATTGATATTTACCTACAGGTTTGTACAAAATTAGTTCCTAATAATTTTTATCATATTTTGTTTTTGAGCATTTTGACAGCGTTCCCCTCCGTGACCAATCATGCCATTTTTATATGATGTGTTAAATGTAAATCTACAACTGTATGCAAACGGATTAGTTCGGTCACGAGGGGGGGAGCACTTCAGTAAAACTTTTTTTCCTATTTTCTATGCGTTAAATAGCAAAATCTGAGTTTTCAGCCCATATTTTTTAATTGGTACTTGTCCTATGAGAAAAACACTTTTGCGGATAACTTGAGAGTAGATCCTACTATCATTTTCATGGAAAAAATATCGTTTTCTTTGAAACATTTCTCTAGCCATTTAATGTGCAATCTTTCATGAAGACTGTCAGAGGCTCTTTGTGTATTCAAACAAAGAGAAAATAACCAACAAAACAAAATGATACTGTTGTTAAAATTCATGAAAGTCTTTAATAAATGTATAAAATTTTCCACACTTGCTTTAAAGGCAACTTAATTGCATGATAACCCTGACTTCATGTATGACCCTCAACTTAAAAGTGTTCCAAAAACGAATATGTGGAAATAATGTGATTTATCTGCCAAGAAGGGAAACTGCGCCTGTTCATGGAATGTTCAGAAGTAGTTTTAAAGCTGCATAGTCTGTAACTTTTGATCTTTTAATTTTAGAAGATCACTGCGCTATCACTGCCCAGTATATTTTGTCCTAAGCTACCATAAAGCCCCTACCCCAATATCAACTAGACATATTTGGCTTTACGACCGAGGCAACTATCAATCATTTGCAAGCGATCTTCATGGAACCAACTGGGAACTTTTAAAAGATAACGATATAGACGCATATGCAAAAAAACATTATAGATCGAATCATTGCACTAGCAAAACAGCACATTCCAAACAAAACAATTAAAATACGCCAATCAGATCCCCCTGGTTAACATGTGAAATAAAGAAAATTATAAGAAAACGCAAACGTTTATACAAAAAATACAAGAAAACAAAACAACCTGCTGACTTCGAAAAATTCAAACATACTCAAAACATTACCACAGCTGAAATCCGTAAAGCGAAACAATCTGTAATTGACAAATTGGCAGCGAAACTAAGAAACACTGACACTGGACCACGTGACTGGTGGAAAACCCTTAAACATTTTATTAAACCAAATAATACCACATCAATTCCTCCACTTTGTAAAGATGACATTGTCCACACTGAAGAAGTCGATAAGGCATCTTTGATGAATGAGTTCTTTGTTGAACAAACTATTCTTGACGAGTCAAATGCTACACTACCTCCCAACATTAACCCCCCTGAAAATAATCTCAATTCCATTTCAACTTCACCTCATGAAGGAGAATCTATCTTGAAATCTCTTCAATTAGGTAAAGCCTCAGGACCTGATGAAATAAGTAATCATATTCTGAAAAAAATAGCTACCCCTCTGTCCGGTCCTCTTAGTAACCTCTTCAATTTTTCTCTGGGCACTGGCAAATTTCCGTACTCTGGAAAGAGGCAAATGTGACCCCAATATTTAAGAAAGATGATCCTTCTGTCGTTTCTAATTATAGACCTATCTCTCTTTTAATTGCAGTGGGCAAGGTCCTGGAAAAAGTTGTACATAAGCATCTATTTAACTTTATTCGTGACCATGAAATTTTGTCTGCCTTACAGTCAGGTTTTATTCCTGGAGATTCAACGGTAAACCAACTCGTTGACATATACAACATATTTTGTAAATCTCTTGACGAAGGCAAAGAAGTCCGTGCTGTATTTTGTGACATAAGCAAAGCATTTGACAGAGTATGGCACGGAGGCCTCCACTTTAAACTTGAGTCTATTAGTGTTTCTGGTTCCCTATTATTATGGTTCAAGAGTTATTTAGCTGACCGTAAACAGAGAGTAGTACTGCCTGGCGCAGTATCTGCCAGGAAATACATTAAAGCAGGTGTGCCCAAGGCTCTATCTTAGGACCTCTTTTATTTCTTATCTATATAAATGATATTGTTGTAGACATTCACTCAAGCATCAGGCTTTTGCATATGACACATCTCTCTACATCATTGTTGACAATCCTCAACAGGCAGCAAATTTATTAAATGCAGACCTTGCGAAAATTCACTTATGGGCTTCTAGATGGCTTGTATCTTTTAATCCCTCCAAATCTGAATCTATGACACTTTCACGCCAACAAAACAAACCTCTACACCCTCCTTTGAATATGGCCCAACTAAACATCAACAAAGTCACGTCGCATAAACATTTAGGACTTATTTTTTCTGACGATGGCAGCTGGCATGAGCACATTGACCATGTCAAGGCCAAATCTTGGTTTAGATTAAACATCATGCGTAAGCTGAAGTTTCAGCTTGACAGAAAATCACTTGAAATAATATATACTTCATTTATAAGACCCCATTCTTGAATATTCCAACGTAGTCTGGGACAACTGCACTCAATATGAATCAAATGACCCGGAAAAAATCCAAAACGAAGCTGCCTGCATTGTCACAGGAGCCACAAAACTAACATCACTACAATCTCTCTACATTGAAACTGGCTTGGAAAGCCTTGCTTCTAGACGACAAAAATCAAAGCTTGTCCTCTTTTACAAAATGCAAAATGAAATGACCCCTGAATACCTCTCATCTCTTGCACCTCCGACTGTCGGTAGTACAACAAGATATAGATTACGCAATGAATCAGACCTTCAAACTATTCCTGCTAAATCACAACAATACTATCACTCTTTTCTGCCCTCAGTTACACGAGCCTGGAACAGATTACCTGAAGAAACAAAAACATCGCCTTCTATCACCGCATCACACACAAACTTAATAATGACATAAAAAAGCCACCCCAATATTATTATTGCGGTAAGAGACTAGGCCAAATACACCATACACGTCTACGACTAAATTGTTCTTCTCTACATCAAAATCTATTCTCAAAAAACATCATAATTGATCCCTATTGTGAGTGTGGAGAATTGAATACATTGAGCACTACCTCCTAAATTGTAATCTCTACCAAAACCTGCGTGAAGAACTCTTAAACACAGTCACCACTTATTGTCAGCCTACTTTAAATGTACTCTTGTATGGAAATGCTAACTTATCAGATTCAGAGAACAAAACTATTTTTTCTGCAGTTCAAGAATTTATCTTGAAGACTAAACGCTTCTGACCCAACAACAACAACAACAACAACAACAACAACAACAACAACAACAACAACAACAACTTATTTTCTAACACATAATACATTTGTGATCTCTTCAGCCACTTACGCCTCGTGTTTGTTCCTGCCTTCTTGCAGTTCTTTGCGGCCTAGTGATCATCTGCGTGAAGAAACTGGTGCAATACGTTACTGTATCGATTTCTGATCTTTGCCCTTTACTTACTTACTTACTTTTATATCCCTACACAAACAATTGATTTTGCCTTACGAGCCAAGCACTTGAGCTAGACATATTATTATGCTTCCACATTATCATAGTACAAGATAGAATGAGCTACAAAACGAACCGCGCTGCTTGATCCTGTTATCGCGTTGAACATGTGTGAAAATAAAAAAAAAAACAACAATCTAAGTTCCATCCCCGTGGAGCGATATGCAATCGTTGCTGTATATTATAACTAATGATTACTAAAATGATCCAAAATATTATATGTATATTGCATGAATACGAAGATAATCACATCATCTTAGCTATTTAGTCAGGAAAAAAATCTGAAAAAGAGGCTTATTTAAGAAGGTACAGGCATTTTGTGAAGAAAAAGTTTTGAGATACCTTTTAGAGGTATTTTGGTATGCTGAATCTAAAAACCAATGTTGGCAAGCTGAAAAATGGCGTCTTCACTATCTTATTTGCATATTTCCAAGATGGCCGCCAAAATGAACAGAAACCCATAAAAATCTGTAGAGTAACGTGTTAAGGGTGCCAAACCGGTACAAATCAATCCAAAAACATCTTCTCATGATTGGCAGTATTCACTTACATCAATTTATGCAAGTTGAATTAAAAATATGACCAAGAGGTAATCAGGGTGGACAACTTGAGCCAAAAAATTGCTTCCGACTTAATTAAGTTTTTTTCATGATAAACATGCATATTATCTGGCCTAAATGTGTCAGGAATGATTTCATTAAGATGAGAACTTTTTAAAAAAAAGCATCGCAATGATATCACTATTGTTTGCAGGAAAATATGGCGATTTAAACTAAATTCTGTAAGTTTCAGCTAGGGGAGGGGGTTAATGCGATTTTAAAGAAAGTGAGCCTGTACCTACAAAATGACTTATCTCGTCAGCAACTCACCCTACATTATTAAACTTGCTAGCAAATTTAAGCTTAGATATGGATTTCTTTTCTCCGGTATTCAGTTTTATTTACTGTTGAGTCCTTATCTTTGCTTTATCTCCTTGTTATATCTTGATTTATATGTTTTAGGAGATGACGCATTGATAAGTTAGGGGGTCTTTCATGGAAACCAAATATCTATGTGTCTTGATCCACATCTGAATTAAGGGTGAGGTTGGCGCCTTAAACCGGTTTAAGCCCTCCAGTAAAATATTTTACTGGCCGTTCCAAGGCGGTTCTTCTTTTGTGGATATTTTATGTTTTTGTTCTGTCTTGTGTTTGCTATGTCTTTGTGCGCGTCTGTATATATGTGCTTTGTTGTCACCTGCTGGGAAAGGGCTGACCTCTTGGCTCTCGTTTGTGGTGTCTACTGTGAGTTTGTCACTTTCCCATTGGTATCCTGGGTCAGGTGTGGTACTTGATTGTATCGATTCCTGATCTTTGCACCCTTACTTACTTTCATCAGATGGAATAGTCTGATATGCAGATTAATTATCTAATTTGCATATTCAACAATACGGATGAAAATTTCAGAAAATAAGGGAAAATTATAAAAAAAGCATAGTATATAAACTGAATTCTGCCCAAAACTGTCCTTGTTGCATGTTATTATACCTCTACAAAATTAACCTGATCCTGACCTTTATGCATGAATAAATTTTTACGGTATCAACACTGAATATATAGTTTTGCGTGATGGATCGTGTGCAATCGGTATGTTTCGAGCAATTACGGAAACAAACGTCTTGGTAAAATTGCGAGGAGAACCGTTGATAACTCAATGAAGTTGTACTTTCCACGGTAGTTGTGTGGTTAGTCAGAATAGTTCCAGATACTTATATTGTGGGTTCGAATCCTGGTCGACCCAACTTTTTTTATTTCATTTTTCTTTGTTTTCATGTTAAAGAAATGCACAAAAGACAAAACATGTAAGTTCACGCTTTCTTTGAAAATGTAATGACTGACAACTTCTTGTTGCTTGGAGTAAGAATTTAGTTTGCGAATATAGGTCTACATCTGTGCTCTTGGCTTCAAAGCAAAATA
The DNA here is from genome assembly GCA_964019695.1 of Loripinus fragilis. Lineage (NCBI taxonomy): Eukaryota > Metazoa > Mollusca > Bivalvia > Lucinida > Lucinidae > Loripinus > Loripinus fragilis. The sequence goes on along the minus strand of OZ026517.1, from coordinate 5,515,274 downwards.
ATTCCGTTATAGCAGTCGAAGCAGTTCTCTAAAGAGCAGCAAGGAGGTGCATATATGAGCCACGACATGAGATTTCCAACAGTGTGGTATGTGCGACAAGCAAAGGCTAAGACCAGCATGCGCATACGCACAGTCTGATCAGAGCCTTTGCTAGTCACTTGAATATTCTTTGGCTGGTAAGCTACTGAATGAACAGCATTTAGTTTCAATTCTTAAAAGGAAGGTGCACATGCTCACCTGTGCATATTCGTGTCAAAAAGCCACATTATTGGAAATGTCATGTCGCAGCTCATATTTTAAAAACAGAAGAGATGACAGGCGATAGTTGAAGTACGGTGTTACGGATCCGACTTGAGAATGTTGGTGTCACCAAAGAGATCAAATTCATTAAAATAGAGAAACGATATTGCAAAAGGAGAAAATTTTATAAAAATAAAACAATAGTCTTTTCAATGTAGTTACAATAATAAATGTCGCGTACGGGATTCGAACTAACAACGCAGAGCTTAAAAATATAAGTGTGCAATATTCACGTATCTTACCCACTGAGCCACGCAGGCAACTGATAGTCAATTTAGCATTATAGCGGTATATATATATATATATATCTATCGTGTTAAAAGTACCACGTGCATTTTCGTATTAGTTATACGATAAACGCCGAAGATATATTTAGAAGCTCAATCGGCTGTGAAATTATGTTAATATTAAAGGCCAGGATCAGGTTAATATTTTCAAGGTATATATCATCAGTGATACAAGTTGACAAGTCCTTACATACAATAGTCATATATAAGATCATCTCATTTGCAAGTTCATGAATATTTATGAACCTAAAAAATAGAGGTAAAATCATGGAATAACTATTTGCCTCCCACACACACATACCTCGGGAGGGAGGGGGGGGGAGCTTATTAGACTTACCTTGCAAAATGGTCGCTAAATAACAAAGAACAAACTGGTTCAGGAAGTCTTGCCTAGAACAATTTACCCTCCCCAATAATATGAAAATCCAAAGAAAGTGGGTGTACCTACAAAATGATTCGTATCTAAGTAGCAACTCATCCTAGAATTCCGGCCCTGGTACCAAATTAAAGCCCAGACATAGTTTATTCAATGTGCTGATATGCAAATTTTCGTTTTTGCATATTCATGAATATAATAAAAATACAAATAAAAGAAAATTCATAGAAACAATAAGAGGGTGTACCTATACACAATACCCTTATGTCAGTTGCTAGTTATCATAGACTATCTAACTGGGAAAAATTCAAAGCCTAGTCAAAGTACTTTTACCCAATGATACGATATGCAAATCATCTAATTTGAATATTCAAGAATATTTATAAAAACATGAGAAATAAGAGAAATATGAAAGAAATAATAAGGAGGGTACGTACAACATTACCTAACTGTCAACTGCTAACTTTTCTAGACCACCAAACTTGCTACCAAATAAAAGTTGAGACATTACAATTTAACCCAATAGTATGATATACAAATTTTCTAATTTTTATATTCATGAATATGAATGAAAACATTCGAAATAAGAGAAAAATGTTAGCAACTTTAAAGGGATGTACGTACAACATAACCCATTTGTTAGCTGCTAACTATTCTAGACTTCCAAAATTGGTACCAAATGAAAGTTGAGTCGAAGTACTTTAACACAATAGTCTGATATACAAATCTAATATACATATTCGTGAATATTAATGAAAACATTAAACAAAGGGAGAAAAAAATGCAGAAAAAATTAAAATGGATATATCTACAAAATTACCTATATCTAAACTGCTAATGGTCCAAGACTAACAAGCTTGGTACTAGATAAATGCTAAGACATTGCACATTTTATGCCATGATCGAATATGCAAATCATTTTATGATTATATTCTTGAATATAGATTTAATTGTTAGAAATGAGAGAAAAGTGGTAATAAAATTAAGGGGGTGTACCTACAAAATTACTAATATCGTAGCTGCTAATATTCCTAGACTACCACACTTGGTACCCACTTCACGCTAAGACATTTGACTTTACTCACTAGTCATTATGTGAAATTATCCATTTTTAAATGAATTAATATTAATGTTAACATGAGGAATGAGAGGAAAAACGTAGAAAAATTAGTGGGAGTCTACTTCTAAAATTACTCCTATCTCATATTTTAATTGATCTAGGCAATTAATCTTAGTATCAAAGAAAGGCTGAGACATAGTATTTTATTCTAATGGCCAGATATACAATCATTAACAAACATATACATGAATATTAATGAAAACTAAAGAAAAATTGAAAACGAATCAAAAAGGTTGTATCTTCAAAAAAATACTCATTAATAAATAAATTAAATAGTTTGCGCATCAAACAACACTATAATAGAACTTTTTCTGGACTTTTATTTGGGAACAAATTTAGAAAGTAAGTGAGAATGCAATCTAGGATAAATAACAGCTGAGATATGAGTAATTTTGCATGTACATTCTATTAATTGTTCTCCATTTTTTTTCTCATTTCTAATATTTAATTAATATTCGTGAAATACAATTTTTAGATCATTTGTATATTGGACCATTAAGAAAACATATGCTATGTATTAGCATTGAATTGGTACCAAGGCTGGTAGTATAGGATAGTAAGCAGTTGGGAAGTAGATACATTTGCATGCACACCCCCTTAATTCTTTGACGATTTTTCTCTTATTTCTAATGTTTTCATTAATAGTCATGAATATGCAAATTATCAAATTTGCATATCTGAACATTGGATGAAAGTCCTATGTCATAGCATTCATTTGGTACTAAGTTTAAAAGTTTCGGATGAGCTGCTGCTGAGATTTGAGTACTTTTGTAGGGACATCCCCATTCTTTAGAAGTGCATTATGCGTTGCCATTGAAACCATGTAATTTCACATATACTCATGCTAAAAAAAGAAGGCCACCCTGACCTTTGTATAAGGTTCGTTTAAATTACATAATATTTCGGTGGTCAATTCCATGCAAACGCTATGTAGATGAAGGCCTTCACCCACATGTCCTTGAAATGTATCAGACTGTTGGAAACAAATTTCTCTTCCAGCAAGACAATGCCAGCATACCTGCAATATGGCAAGGAACTGTTTACAAACTGGTCATGTCATACCTACTTGACTGGCCTTTCGGGTCCTGATACATCTCTGATCGACCACCCCTGGGATATTCTTGGGGGTAAATTCATGATTGTATCCATTCCCAGCTGCCAAATTTCCCAAATTCGAACACAAGCTGCTTGAACAATGGCAAGGTATTCCACGAGGGGTGGAGTACAACCCATGGCTTCTTTTAAGCATGTGCAAAAGCCTCATAGAATACATACATAAAGGTAGCGGTCATACAAGATATGACTTACAAAATGTAAATTTATAATCATATCATGTTCATATCTGTATTTATTTTCAACAAAGCCGTTGAATTAAGGCGGCCTTTTTTTATTAGCATGACTATAGCTCAAATGGGTTGATTCTTTAGGGCAATATTTTTCCCCATTAAGGTAGTCTCCTAAAACAATTTGACACACATTTAAAGTTTTCCTGATGGTGCAAGGTTGGTCTACCCTAGGGTACAAAGGAATGTGCATATTGTTATGTTTTATAGATACAAAATGTACCATATATTTGGGTATGGACATTATGACATATTTATTTAAAAACAAAACAACTTGTTGATTATCAAAGTTTATTTGTCATTTATTACTTTAAAAGCTGGTAAACAGTCCAAAATTGTGCTATGAATAAAACTAACATTTAAATAGCAAGTTACTGAATAAGGCAAGTTTGTATATGATTTTATTGACTAAACGGACATTTATTACCATGAATACGGTAATATCCTGGAATAATTATGTAAATTGTCACCAAAACCATATACTCTAATGGTAGAACTATCTTAGGACATAATACAAATGATTTTGGATAAAAAAAATGTCAAAAAATAAAATATTTCAGTAATATGTCAAATTCCATGATTTTTAGCGGCCATTTTGAAAATATGCAAATTAGGTCATTAAGACTTCATTTCTCAGCTTGTCAACAATGGTTTTCGGATTCAGCATACCAAATTACCCATAATCAAGGTGTCAAACCCGTTTCTTCAGAAAATGCCTGTACTTGTTAACTTTTCTGATTTTTTTTCCTGACAAATTGAACATGTGAGGGATACAGATTCGAATAAGTCTTCGGACTTCCTTCTGAATCCCGTTTGTATAATGCTTATATATATCATAACTTTTTTGCTTTGTAAGTATTTATGTATTTTACAAATGAAATAAAGTTTGAACTAATTTTAGAACTAATGTTTCTATTTTTCAAGAACACAGTAAAAAACTAAAATTCAGGATACATTTTACCAATATCGTAATTCTTAACAAATAATCAGTATCAAAACAACAGCATTTGTGTTAAAATTAACTGTCTATAATTATTGGAGGGCAACAAGAGAAAAACACACCTGTTTTATAAGATAATTCACATTTCCGTGTAGTTTTCAGCTATAGTGAACAGATTTATTGTGAAGACATAGCTTAATTCTACACTTACAAATGATTTAAAAAGAAAATAAAAAAAATCGAAAAATGTTCATAGTTGCGGAATTAGTCTTTTTAAGAGAGTCCAAAAAAATTCAGAGATCTAATTGAAGGTTGAGGATTGGTAATGAGGACTATTACCAAATACGTGATATTATAAGTTTATCGTACATTGCAATTCCGTGTTTTATCGAGTTCAACGTACAAAATATCAGCATATGTTTTTATTAATAATTAATTACGTGTTGCAAGGTTATGAAAATCTTTCTCATCGGGCAGACAGATATCCAAAATGCTGGGGAAATCGCATCTACGAATTTTGGATTGGGGTCGAAAATACAATAACAAATATGTGATAAAGAGACTATATGTGACTTTTAACATACATAAGCAGCTAAACAGTAGGACTGCATGTCTTAAATTGGTCTATTCCCTACTTCATATATGTGAGTAGCAAAGGTTCTGGCGAGACTGCGCGTTTGTGCAGGCTTGTCTGAGCCTCAGCTGCTTGGCCATGTGACAACTAACAAAATGAGCCGCGACATGAGATTTCCAACAATGTGGTGTGTGCGACCAGCGAAGGCTTAGACCAGCCTGCGCATACGCGCAGTCTGATCAGAGCCTTTGCTAGTCGCTTGAATATTCTTTGAGTGTTAAGCTACTGACTGAACATCATTTGAAATTTCTAAGCGTGAAAGGAGGCTGCACAGACTCGTCTGAGTCTACACTTGTCAAAATGCGACATTGTTGGAAATCACGTGTCACGGCGCATCAATATCATGAGCTGCTCCAAGCGATAATATCTTACCACTGTTTCAGAACAATCTATTCCTGTATAGCCATTTTCACAAAGGCATTGGTATTCGCCACCTAGATTTACACAGGTTCCACCGTTAAGACAGTTGCTGTCAGAACATCGTGCCAGTGAAGAGGTTCTGTAACAAAAAAAGATAGAATGTTCAAACCAAAGAATGCAGAGCCTATATAAAAAGTTTTCTTACATGAATTGGACATTCAACGTGGGGTCAACGCAACAATGTCGTTACTATACAATGGATATTAAATGGATACGACAACCAATCAACGGCACCGTGAGGAAGAGACACAGAATGCTAACAGTCACATGCCATCAAAATGCAATAAAAGTAAGCAATTAGCTCTCTCTCTAAACCAGTGAGATGATTGCAAAACTAGAAACGATACTAAGTACTGCACTGCAAAATAAGGACCATATAGTGAGCCACTTTAGTTACGTACCACTTTTTCAGGGCCTAATTTTTTGACAAAATTGCTGGAATCGAACATTCTATATGATTATTTACTTATTGACATTTTATCTGTAAAATATCGGAATCAGGCTCTCATGCGAATCATTCTGCTACGTCAAAGACAATTCTGACAAAATTGCACGTGCAACCTGAACGTCTATATTTTCTATTTGCGTTTTGCACTAGACATTATCCATGGTGATGGTTGTGTCAGAAAAAGTACAAAAACACAAATATTTTATTTGATAATACCCATTTTGATCGCTAAATTTAGTAACACAGTTACTTTTGGAAGAAAGGTTCGCTTTGACGTCATCAAAAATGAATCGACAACAACAGCACGACTGCTTTAGAATTAACAGCAGCCATAGTCACTGAAGGGGGGGGGGGGGGCTTAAATTATTTTACTGACCAAATCTTCACCCTAGATTCTGAAGTTGTCCAAACGTTAAAAAGTATTTAGCTCGCGTGGAGGCTTTCTAACTACTATGCTGTTACATCGCATTAAGGTGTTAATTTAATTTTGAGATGACACATAGTATCGATGGTTACCAAGATTAATTTGTGTTTTAGTAACAGCAAAGTCAAGCTTAGCCTTTAAGTGGATGACATTGGCTATCTGTGTTCAAATATTTCTTCTTTGTGGTACCATGATCACACCGGGTAGGCGGCAATTAAAAACGGTAATATTTTCGACAAACGTAGATCAACAATCGCTAGAAATATAGATTTTGATTGCCATTGTCGCCATTCATCGAAAAACACTGTTTCTAGTGATTTTTGATCCGCGTTCGTCGAATGTTAAGAGAGTTTTCGATTGCCGCCTACCCGGTGTGATGATTAGGTCTTGCAACGTCACTCGTTTATCATAATTTTACCTTGTATTTTCTACTGTTTGATTAAATGCTTCAATGACCATCCTCATTTCTTCTATCGCATTGCTACAGATTGTTCCATCTTCTGAAAACGTAAAATATCAAATATGGGCCTCGACGCGACAAAACCTGTCTTCGGGGTTACCGACAAAGCGAGGCTAAAACCAGAAACCAGTCTCCTCAGCTACAGAGACAAGCTAGAAAAAAATAAAACTTTACCGGTAGCAAGTTTAGATATGATACTTTTCAATCAAGCGAATAACACAGGCGCTGATCAGGCTGCGCGGATGCGCAGGCTGGTCTGCGCCTGGTTTCTCGCGTCAAGGCACATCTGTTGGTGACTAATTAAACCAGGTAGGGATCACACGGAATTCCGCGGCTAGCCATTGTCTCGGAATCCCGTGACTTTGCAACGAGTACATACTTTTCCGTCTTCCCACCTTATCTTAAGTGACGTGAAAACAAAAAGTTTCCTGGAATGTGTGCCAGTAAGCAATCTTTTGATGACGTAGGATAAAGTTTTCAGCCGGGTGATTTCAAAACACTGGTAAGGAAAATATGTTGTCGGAAGGAGCTGGAGACGCTGGTAAAGATGACAGTATATTGCTCTTAAAATTCATTTTTTTCTAACAGGACAATAACGACTGCATAAAATACTGCCTTTAGCCTCAACTTAACTTCGAGTTGTTCAGGTTACTTGGCATTTATATGGAGTTACTCGCTATCAAAAACTTGCGATTTTCTAAGTTTTGAAACGCGAGTCATGGATCTCCGTGACCTTGAAGTCTTCGATTGTAACGGCTTTCTGTCACCTTAAACATTTTTGTAGATCCGTGACTTTGATTTTTGACAGGGAGCGGTTGTTGAGTTCAGGCTGTGTACAGATACTTTGATTGTAACGGCTTCCCATCACCGGCTATGGATATCTGTGACTTTGATTTTTGACAGAGATTGGTTGTTGAGTTCAGGCTGTGTACAGGTACATTATCTAACAACTTACAATAATCGAATACTCTAGCATTGGTTATATAGACAACTCGGATTTCTTATTCTGGTCTGCGTTTCAAATGATGAACATACATAGAGACTTATCAACTTACAATGGTGATCAGACCCATACTTATACAATCGTACCAATTGCATATGCGAGCAGCGAATGAGCATACAGGTATTATTAAAAAGCATTTCGTCTGAGCCTTCGCTTCTCGCATTTACACACACACAGCAAAAACAAAGCCTGATGATGCAGGTTCAGACCTAGTCTAGCTCCTAGACCCTGATGTTTTTATCAATTTTACTTTATGTTTCGTTCATTATAAATTGATTTTATATAGCCAGTCTCACCTCTTTCCCTCTTTGACAGTATATCCACACCTAATCACAAATATTGCTATCATAGAGGAAAGAGTGAGATAAAAGAAATTATTATTTCAAAATGAAATTATCACTTATAAAAAAGAATATGCTATCAGACTAGTGGCTAGTCTAGTTCAGACCGATATCTAGGCGTCTTGCTCCCCATCCTGGACCCGTAGATATAAGAATTAATACTTTTCTCGAATAAGTTCTAAATATAGTGCGAATGTGTGTTACAAATATAGGCTTTCACAATAAACTGCCGGTGAGCCTTCAGATGCCCCTGGACATAAAACCAGAAAAACATAAACCCACTCGGCCAGTACTGGTTATAGCCAAAGAACACGACCACAAACATTAAACAACAACAAAAAAACAGTCGGCGTGGTGTATTCGACTTGTACCCAGGGGTCCCGAGATTGATCCTCTTCTCCACGTGAGTGTTACAGTATCGGATGAGACTTTAAGCTGTGGCCCTGCGCTCCTGGTCATACTAAAGTTACACACAACAATAAACACTCTCAGCTAAGTACTATACTGGTACAGCTACGGAGCAGCCATAAGAAAAACTTCCGTGGTGTAGTGATTAAGTCGCTCCCCTTGTACAAAACGGCTATGTACCTGTACTGGCACAGACACGGAACAGTCACAACAAAAGCTTTGTCTCCGAGGGGGGGGTGTACTCTCATGTTTTCTTCGTACTTAGGCCCAGTCCCAGCATCTACCGTTCACCCCAAAAATATCACGAACTTCAAGCACCCAAAATAATATTTGAAATTTTACCAACTTAAATAACGTTTTGTCTCATTGTGCTCTAGAAGTGTATGAAGTTTTAACAGTGTTCAACTTACAGAGTGGACAAAATGCCCTTATTTATGTTACAAGGGGAATAATTTGATAAATAAACGTGCAAGAGTTATGGTTCTTGTGCATGGCACGTCGTCTGTATGTGCTTTACAAATGTATGAATTTTTTATTGAAATATCTGTAATGGTAATCAAGTTATAGAGCAGACAGGATTTTGTGACGGACAGACAAACAGACATGCGCAAGGGGAAAAACAGTATATTACCCGACCCTTCCAGGGGGAGGCATAATAACACATAAAAATGAAACAATGAAAAGGGCTCATTTCTCACAGATGTCAGAGCTAAAGCAAACCTCAAGTTGAGCTAATGTTGACGACGATACAACAAATACCATGCGTGCACAAACTTAAAATGGTAGATATTTACAAAGGATGTCAGGGATTTCCGTGACACTTATAAAGAACAAACAATAACTGCTCTCCTATGAGATATATTTAGCGATTTTTAAGTCACGGAAACCCGCTACCTTCCAAAACGTTCAATGTCGTGGAAATCCGCGACAAAGGCTAGCCGCGGATTTCCGTGTGATCCCTGCCTGTAAACTCAAGACGTCGCACAGATATGATTGTATCGCATACATGTATGTACAAAGCCTCATTATATCGACATTCTGGTCTGTCGGTATTTGACTGCAGAAATATTTACGTGTCTGACTGCCGATCCAGGGGTCGCGAGTTTGATCCCGACCTGGTCCCAAATTTTCGTGGAGATTGACCGAGAAATAATTTTTACGGTCATTCTTCTCCCTTATTCAAGAAAGGTTGTTGTCGGTTACAAACGAAAGTATGTGCACGAAGTACTGGTTATACGCGTAGTCAAGCCTGCCCAGGAACAAAGTGTGGTTAGGTGAACTGACAGTCCCGACATGACTATTGCTGTTGATTGGGGAGTTAAGCATCAAACCAACAACAATTTCCAGCGGTGCTAGAGGAGAAGTCTACTTGTTATAGATAGATTCTTATTTCATTTATACAGAAGAGCATCCTATACATGCATACAATGAAAACAATTAAAAACGCAAGAAGAAAGCCTTCATCTACCTCGATACTCCGTCTATGAGAGTAGCAAAATTGTTAGCGAGACTATGCGTATGCGCAGTCTCATTTGAAACTTAGTTGTGCCATGTGCTCGCTCAAATAAACTTACGTTCCTTTTCCACAACTTTTTTCTTTAGCTGTTCATATTCCTTGAGATAGTCGTTAAATTCTTCTTCCCTTTTTGTCGCATCGCCATTTGAGGCATTTTTAAATTGTTCGAAGGCCATACTTAGGCTGATATGCTTCTCTTCTGTCCGCTCTATCCTTGTCATTAATATCTTTGAGTTTTCATATCTCGCCTTTTTCTCCTTCGCTACTCCTTTTCTAAGATATTCAAAATCTTGCTTAATCTCATCAAATTCAACGCTCACTAGCTTTAGATCCCTAGTTTCAGATTTGAGTTCGTATTCGCTTTGAATAGATCCAATCCCTGCTCCGTAAGCTCCTACGTTCGCAATGGTTTCATTTAGACTCTTAATATTATATTCTGTCTCTTCCTGAATTTGCTTTACTTTTTCTTGCAATAAATACATTTCTGTTCGAAAAAGAGTTTCCAAGGCAGCGACTCTGTCTTTGAGAGTGAGTTTCTTTCGAGCTGCAACAGCAGCTATGAAGAAAAGATATATTCCCGACAAAACCAAGAGAATATGAAGGAGATGCATCCTGTATTCAGTGTGTGCTGTAGAATACAATACAATATACAAACCAGTTTTGATAAGGTTCATGCCGTAAAATGGGACATTAGCAGTTTTGAATCAAATGAGCCGTGGCATGTGATTTCCAACAATGAGGCATTTTGACAAGTTTAGACTCAGACAAGCATATGCAGCCTCCTTTTAAGCTTAGAACCTCCAAAAAAGTTCGGTCAGTAGCTTAACACTCATAGAATATTCAAGCGACCAGTAAAGGCTCTGATCAGACTGCGCGTATGCGCAGGCTAATCTGAGACTTTGCTGGTCGCACATACCACATTGTTGGAAATCTCATGCAATCAGGATGTCGCGGTTTTAGATAAGTCATGCCTTTAGTTTAATGTGCGTAACGAAAATAATACCAAAATTAATGTTGTGAGTACTCAAAAGAATATGCTGTGGGTACTCAAAAGAACCGTCTCAATGACAAATGTAAAAACTTATGGCTAGGAAAATATGTACAATTTTACGCTCAAAACAATTGTTTATCTAAACCTGTTTTTCTTAAATAAAATAGAGGATCTTACATGAGTCTTGAATCCAACAGATTAATCCCTGTGGGCCTGACAACAGCCAAAGCATCAGGCCCCTACCATCTTATCAATAGATAAGTCTTTAAGTCGGAACCGTCATAGAGTCTGAAGTCCGATTCACCGGCGTGCAATTAAAGAGGAAAGCAAAGTTGCCAACCGTGATTGGGTTGACAACCAAGCATGCACATTTTAATGGGAAATTATTTAAATAAACTGCGCGCAAAAATTATTAGAGCCAACAATCTATTTCAATTTATACAGCAAGTGACCATAGAACTCAGGTTCCGACAGTTCTTTGCGCAAGAGAAATTTAAGTCCAACTTGGAATTTAGAAATCAAGATAAAAGGGGTACGTGCATTTAGAGGCTATTTTGTCCCCCCCCCCTATGAGTTCAAAAAATGAAAGTTGCTCTTCACAAGTTTCTTCTTAATAGTTTATTAAAACAAAGTGTAAAAGTCTGGTATTGATTTGACTTTTACGGTTGCTATGGTAAAAAAATGGCTGGCTAAATAAGCTGAAAATAGAAAAATGACCATTTTGGAGCAAATTAGAGACGTGTAACAGAGGAATTAATATAGAGCACAAGCAAATACCAGCAAAATATTTTGGTTACCATAGCAACCGGTAAAAGTAAAAAAAATGCCAGAATTTTACACTTGGGCTATTCTTCTAATAAACCAATTAGATGAAATTGGTGAAAAGCAACTTTCAGTTTTTGGCTCTAGAGGGGGCCAAAATAGCCCCTTAATTCACGTACCTCTTTAGAGCCAACAATCCTTCATTAGCAGGGCGTATCACGCTGTGCATACTTTGATGGTTTCCAAATTGCTGTCTTTCATCGCCGAATTGTCCTTCCCGTGTTGCTATTTTGTTTTCGACCAAATTATTTCATTTTCATAGGACATTTAAGAAAAAAACAGAAAAAAATCAGCAAAGCGAACCCCACATCTTTATACATATGAACCCCCTTTCCAGAAATCCTGGATCCGCCCCTTGGTAGAAACATCATATTAAGACCAGTGGCAGCTCAGCTAAACTGTCACCCAATTTGGTCTGAAGCTATTCTTAGTTTTTACAGTGGACCCTTTTCAGTGTATTTCTGTTTTTAATTCTTCTTTTTAGAGTGTTTTAATTGTTATTTCCTCGGAGCAATTATATTCAGTTAGTGCCTACATCCGGCGATTAGAATTAATTGAAGTAGATGCTCTGAGACTCAGAATGTTAAGGTGTAAAACAACGTTTCAGTAATACCAGTTCATGAGTTCAGTTATTATATCTACCATGTTCCGGTACAAGCTGCTATTCAGCGAGTTTTTGCCTTCTTTCGTCAGTAACTGGCAACTGCCCTGCTAGCATCCTGAGCCGCAAGGAGAAAATAGTCTGCTCTATTAAAGTATATGCCTTACCGGCGTTCGAACTCACGACAGTGCCCTTGGTCCAGTCCATAGAAGTCAGATTACATGTATCAACTCAACTAGCTATTTAGGAGAATAACTGAACTCCAGCTGTTAAGTTTTTAGACCTATTTTTTCGCAATAACTTTTTTATCTTCAATTTTAGCAATTTGTGTTCGCGATGAAAGTTGTAGAGGAGACCTTCCGCCAACTTCTCCAAAAGGTCTTGTGCTTGTAGCGCAAACAGATTTTTATGTATATAGATGAAGATTTTGCAATAAATTGAATTCGTCCCAAAATTGACAGGTAATAATTCGTATAGGCGTGACAGAAAGGGGTAGTTTCAAAAAAATATTCGGAAGCGGTAAGTATCCCGTTTTTCAAAGGCTGTGCATAATATAAAACTGCTGTTTACACACTCAGAATATACCGTGCATATGCAGAATCAACTTAAAGCAGGCTCATTTGTATGAACAAGGGCTGGGTTATCGCATGACGTGCATTTTTTCTCTTATGCGCGTGCTATGAAATGAACGGTTTAGAATTGACCCTACTAGCTTAACGCACGAGCGAATCACAGGCGCATTTTCTATTATATACTGACGTCAACTAAAAACGCCTCACTCATAATCACTGATTTCTTAGCGATGATATATAAAAATGAACAGCCACGTACTGCTTCTTTATGTAGAGGTTGGCCGATGTCGGAAAATGACTTTAATTTGATATGCAGGTGACTCGTTATTCTGATGACGTCATACAGGCTCAACGTACACATGACGGCATTGTGCATCGATGGCTTATGATTTCAATTTGAATTTGCACCCAGTTTGTGCCGTTAATGTTTTGCTAATCAATGAACAGATTTTTGATCATTTTTTAAAACAGTTGTGCTTGCGATTAAAAACTTTATGAAATTATGACGTCATATTAAAGACAAAATGTAAGGCCCGTTTACGAAACTTGCCAACATTCTCATTTTGCTTGAAGTAATGGAAAAAATGATAAAGCGGTACATTGGGCAATGTACACAGAATATGCTTACATAAAATTACGTTATTTAAGGTGAGCTGTAACGCCCAATGGCCAGTCGTTGGTCTACGTTAACGTCATCCAAAACGGCCGTCTGGAACATGTGCCAGATTGCGTTTCCTCAGCAATCGTCGCTGGTTAAAGACTGAAGACTTTTGCAAAGGATTCGTAACAATATGTTCACCCACTTTGCAGAGTCATGACATTTAAGTTTTACTGAAATGCATGGCGAAAAGGTGGGTGGGGTAAGTTGTTTCGTACAGCAGACGCATACAAACATTGTCTTAACATTATAAACGCATTTTTGGTACAATAGAGACTATTTTAAAATGGTAAAACACATTTTTCCTGTCAACGGATTGTGTGTGGAAACAAAGCAAATGTGGCTAAAATCTTGTGTCGCACGAAATGGTGACCCCTGTCTCAAACGGAGGTCATTTTCTCAGGTTCAAATATTCTTTCAGCAATTTTGTTTTCGTGAGATACGCTTGACTGATAAGGTGTTACAATGCACTAAAATTCATAACTTTAGTCTGACCAGTCTAAGAGATATTTACGTTTATTTTTAGCTGAGGCGTTTTTCTTGACGTCAGTATATTTGAATAAGCCATCCATCGCTTTAATAATTGAATTAGGCCGGTGCAATGTAACTTTTTGACTGACATCTTGGACTTGGTTTATTTGCGCTTTGATTAAAATGTTCAAAGAGTGCATCTAAGCACAGAGGAACCTGCAGCATCTAGGATGTTGGGACCATTTGGAGAGGTTGGCGGAGATGTTCCTGAATATTTTTCATTGCGAACACATTTTTATAAAATTAGAGAAAAAAAAGTTATTGCGAAAAATTAGGTCTAAAAACTTAACAGCTGGAGTTTTTTTTAATTCTTTTGTATTGTGTTAATAATATGTATGCATGTCATGAATTAAAATAAAATATATTTAAACTAACTAGTTATCTATCTTCGTGGACCGGAAAAATCATTTAGAACTAGAATGCGCAGTCGATGGGGCGCCATCGCAAATCCCCATGCTAAAGTCTTTTACCCAAAGCACCCCCAAGTCCCACCCCTTGGGCATAACCCCAGCAAAAGAATAAAAATTCTGTTCAATATATTATCTTTTATTTGCGAGAACACGCAAAAAGTTTGGTATAAAAATCTTTGAAATTGACATGGTAACTGAAATTTAATGATATTTGACCTTTTGACATCACCTCGAGGTCACCGGTTTGACCCTAGGATGAAAATTTTACTTGCATTTTTTTCTGCGTGTCATCCCCGTCGATTTGATATGCCACATAACCATGTTTAGATTTTTTTATTGACCCCCTGGACACCCCCAGCGCCCTAAAGTCCAACCCATGGGGCATTACCCAGGCTACAGAATGAAAATCCCGTCCGATATGTTTTGTAGCTTTCATTTTTGAGAACACACACAAAGTTTGGTATGAAAATCTTTGAAATTAACTTTGTAATTGAAATTAAATGGTATTTGACCTTTTGATCCCTCCCCAGGGCCCCAGGGGGCGGGGCCCAAAAAAATGCTGTTGCACGCGCCATTCATGTGAGTAACTCACACACCAAATTTGGTTGAATTTCGTCCAATGGTTTAGGAGGAGATAGCATAACTGACAGACGGACGGACGGACACTGACGGACGGAAGGAGGCGATTGCAATATCCCCTTCGCCTTTTTAAAAAAGCGTTGGAATAATTTGTATTTGGTTATATCAACGCATGCTGGTCTTTGACATTGAGATTCGCAAGACAAAAAGCAACAACACCAAAATAGAAGGGGGGCAATCGATGGGCAGGGTCACCGCAATACAGGGTGTCCCAAAACATATGAAACAGGTAATGGCTGCGTGTATAGCATTGCGTCTTAGTCCATAATTCTAGGCAAACAATTAAAATTGAATTAGCATTCATGATGTTATTGGCTATGACGTCAGATGTGATATTGATGACGCCATAAATGATGTAATCAATTCCTGGAAATTCAAGAGGATGACGAAACAGAATAGTGAAATTGTATTTTGAGTAAAAATACCCAGCTATAGTGAACAAAATACTGCAGAACAGATATCCAGGGATGAAACATCTTTCTAGACTTCAATTTCATAGGCTGAAGAATAAATTTGAAACATATGGAACTGTTTGTGATAGAAGGATGAGAGGAACTGGGAGACCCGATCAGATGAGAACATTCAGACCATCAAGACTATCATTCAAAAACACACATTAAGTCAGTCAGTAGGGTGCTAAATAAGAATAATCTCAGGATTGGGAAGTCAAGTGTTCAAAGAATTCTGAAATATAATTTGAAGAAAATCCATTTCAAAATGACAGTTATGCAGAACCTGAAACCAACAGACCGGGCGGCTAGACGTCATTTTACATCATGGGCGCCGGATAACGACAGTATTGTTGATTCAGTATGGTTTTACGATGAAGCACATTTTACATTAGAAGGCCACGTTAACAAACAAATTTAAGATATTGGTTAGAGGCAAAAACAGTCTATTTCCATGAAAAAAGCATTACACTGTGTAAAGGTAACTGCTTGGATCGCCATTAGTTCCAGTGTAATAATAAGACTATGTTTCTACGAAGTGGGTGGGGCAACAGCGACGGTGACTTCTGACAAAAACAAGTTCTTGCCTGAATTACGCAGAAGAGGCATGAATCTACAAGATGTATATTTTCAACTAGATGGGGCTGCACCGCAGTACCGCAAAGTACTTGAATGGCTTTAGGAAACACTTGAAGGAAAGTTGATTGCCTTGAAAACTGATACCGAATGGCCTTTGCATTCGTCTGATTTGAATTCATTAGACTTTTATCTTTGGGGACATTTAAAGGCCAAAGTATACAATCCTACCCCCAATTACTCTTCAAGAATCGAAAAGAGCCACCAGACGAGAAACAAGAAAACATGACACGGAAACATGTGAGGCTGTGATCAGGAATTTTAGGACACGAATTCTGGCTGTAAAACGTAAAAGAGGTGGACATGTTGAGCATGTGTTGTGTGATGTCTGAAAATATCTAGCTGGTTTAGATAATTATTAGAATTATGCATATAATAAAATGAGAGACTTTATGCTTCAGTTACGTAAAGGCATTCGGTTATTATCTCTTACAAATGTTTAGAAACGTTTCATGTGTTTTGGGACATTTAATGTCTCATAGTATGGCATTTGTTTACCTTTACCTTTGTCTCAAAGGTCATATTATCAATGCGAAAGCTTTGCTATCACCTACTAATAGACATTTATCAGTTGTACCTTACATTACGATTCGTCCATCAACGGAGACTTACTTTAGACTTTATTTAAGAGGGGCGATGTCAGCAGTAACTGGAATCTATCTTTTTCGTCTACTACTAAATATTATATTTTTGCCCCGAGATCTTTTTTTACCTTAACAAAGAGTGCATACCCTAATGAAATGCTGCATGATGGCATTTCACCAGTTTGCAAGTGTAAAAACATGTACCGAAAAATATATTTCACATTTGAAATGCCGCCGAATATCTTTTTTAAAGTTATTTCTTGTTCCATACATGTATGCATTCACTTGTTGTAACTTGCGAGTAGGTAAATTCGATGTTTCTGCGTCCAATATGATTAGTTTTTGGCGTCAATATTTCATCAAGCTCAGGTTAGTGGACAGTGGAAACGCATAAGGCGTTCGCACTTTGTGCAAGCCAATATAGCTGGAACACAGTAATTGAAAATCATTCAAATGCAAAGGAGATATGAAGCGGACATGGAATTCAAGCACGAACTTCCGTATCTTGTTTTGATCATTCATGTACCGAACTATTAGGCAATTTGGGGTCCTCCTTCACCCTTAAGAGGACTTGAATTTATGCACTACTCATTTCTAACCAGAGAACAGCGGGGACTTTGACTTTTGTTAAAACCATGGCAGATATCTCCACCGTCTGTCATTTTTTACTTTATGCTGCCATATTTGCCTTTGTATATCAAATGCCACAGATTTTCCCCGCACTGAGAGGACAATGCAAAAAGTTAAAACATGGTACATTTGCGTGGCTTAACCCCCGCCATGTCAGGAAATTGGGCGCATGGTTAAGACCGACTGGTATATTATACTTATTGGGAGAGAGCTCACTTGCAGCGGAAAGCTGATGCTTGAGATATAAGTATCAGGCGCGTTCCTGGGGCATTTTATAGAGTTCCCACTCTGAAAAGCGCCCCTATATAAAGCCAGGGGTTTGGCCCCTTTGCAGCAAATGGTTTTAGAGCATTTCACAGGGCTAAAATGAGCTGTGAAGACACGCAGCATTAACACAATAAACTTCCAAAAATCAAATTGAATAGCTAAAACCCTATACTTGCACCGTCTAGTTGTGCGCACATGTGTATTTTTGTAAGTTTGCTCCTGAGTATGCAAGAAGCTTCCGCCAAAGCAGTCACATAGGGCGCCGTAATGAAGAGGCGTCTACACGGACAGTTTTCGTTTTGTCGCCTTGACTGGTGTGCACTATTCAATTGGGGACATCATTAAACTAAAATAGGGAAATTGCTAATGTTAAGTTAAATCAGTGGTGGATCCAGAGGGGGTTATGGCAGTTCACCCCACCTCCCCACCCCCGCCCCCCCCCCCCCCTTTTTAAGATATCCTATGGAAAAGAAATAATTTGCTCTTAGTGAGACCAAATAATTTCATTTTCATGGGATATTTAAGAAAAATGAGATAAAATCAGAAAAGCGAACCCCGTGCTTTTATACATATGAACACCCTTTCCAGAAATCCTGGATCCGCCCCTGTATATACACCAAAAGTGAATATAGTCTTATTCAGGCGATTCTTGTAATTCAAGTGCCATTATACTCGTAACTATTTTCTACCAAAGCCGACTGTTGTCATCTATTGATCAGCCACATTTGCAAACAATTTGGAACAAGATCAGGCCCGACAAAATATCGGGCTTCATCCAAATCCAAGCTGTTTAGCACTGTCATGGTATTCCCCAATGATCTTTTTAATGAGTTAATTTAAATAAAAGGAAAGATAAAAGAAACTGCAAACAATGAATAGGCATGCAAAATTACCCAGCATGCATATAGATAATTGTCAAGATGATTTGGGTGAACTTTATATGATATTGACTGTTCATGTTAGTGATTATAAAAAATCGAAATGTATCAAATATCATAAATGCCTACAGGAGGGACAGGCAGGCAGGCAGACAGGCTAAATCATGTATGTGATTAAGATGCATCCTATCATATCTAGCTCCTTATCTTCAACATACTGAACTAGTTCACCAATCTATTATAATTATTATTAATCATTATTTCCCACCTCCCGAAAAATGCTAAAACTGTTTATAATTCAATACACGCTTAAATGAGCACCCTTAGAAATTCAGAAGGAGTAAAATGCAAAAAGACAATAAGTATAGCTTTATACATTATGGTATTAATTTGATGAATTGGGTTGGGGTGGAACCACAGTTTTTTCATGACAAGCTTGACTAAGCGGTTTAACTGTACTTCATGCACATACCTACGCTAGAAACTGACAACAACCCTTCAACTCAGTTTTGATTGATAAAAATTTCCTAGGAGTAGAGCTCTAACGAAGCCTTGATATAATGTAGCTCAATGCAAGGGTAGAGTGTGTGTCTTCTGGCAAACTATTTGCTACCATGCTGCTGCATATACCATATTGTGAAACGTTTATTGTTGGCCATCGCTCCACCGCTAAGTCCACACAAAGGGTTGGACCCAGGCCTACAAACTAAAATTTCGCTTGATATGTTTCAATATCTTTTGCACCTCTGCCTGCATACTAAGAATAGGTAAACACTAATTGCAACCTGACTTAGTTATTGCTAAATTAGTTCATGATCAAATTCCTTAACAGTATGGGACCTGGTCAGGGGCATTTCCAGCTCATACTCACTTACTATCCAATGATGTAAATCATGTTTTAAGGTCACCAGTCTTGTGGTTCATGTAAAGAAGGTATAAAGGGTATTCACTTCCTAAAAATAGTAAGTGAGTATGATCAGGAAATACCACAATCACAAACAGCAGACAAACCCATGGTATCGCGCGGAAGAGCCACACAATCATCAAGAAACAACAGGAAGACAAACTAAGCAAAGTAACTAGCTTTCTCTGTCCCATCAAGATGATTGCAAAACTAGAATGGACATAAAGTAACGTACAACAAAACGTAGAACAATTACAGACTCGCACAATGGGAGTAACAATAAAAAAAAGTCAACAACAACAGAACAACCGCCTTAATGGGCAGCAGCCTAATCGACTTGGGGCCTTAAATGCATTTTACTGGTACCAAATCTTCGCCCTAGACTCTGCTGTTGTTGAAGTACAAGAAATGTCCAGCTCGCATGGAAGCCTTCTACGTATATCAGAATGCTCCACATGAATTTCTACTTCAATCGGACCAAAATTCCAAACTGAGTCCTCTTACACGAAAGGTCCAATCAAGCATCTAAAAAGAGTGTGCAAATAGATTGAATATAATTTCGGTTTCTAGAGCAGAATTGGAGGTTGAATTCTTTCCCTCTAGCAGAGTCAAACCGTTGCATGAGTTGCAGTCTGTTCTGGATTCATTATGTTTACTTCCATCATAAAATTAGTCCAGAGTGCATTTTAATATAATCAACAGACATAAAAAGCATGCAACATTTTCACGACTACAATACATCAGCACTTTAAAAGAAAATATATGTTTGCTGAAGATGACTTTATTAAAGCACTTCATATGGTTTCCTAAAAAGAAATTAACCGAGTCGCAAGTTACAACTGATGAAGTTGTCAAACGTTTCTGAATTACACTGCTGAGATAGCCCCTCTAAAAGTACGTATGTCTAAGGTGTGCTACATCTTACAAATCCTTAGGTCCGCGGTAACTGAAAAATGTCTAATAAAAGAAAATTAGTAGCCCAAATATGACTCACTTATATCGGAAAAGGTAGGCATTACACACCATATAGACAGAGTACGGACCTTCAACTCGAAAATCATATCAGACTAAGGAAGAAGGAAAAGATCGGGAATCGATACAATTAAGTACCACACTTGACCCAGGACACCACATTAGAAAGTGACAAAATCACAAGAGAACAACACACACACACACACACACACACACACACACACACACACACACACACACACACACACACACACACACACACACACACACACACACACACACACACACACACACACACACACACACACACACACAAGAGGGCTAAGGGGCCTTTCCCAGCAAGTGACCACAAGGCTGCAATGAACTGACAAGATAGCATGACAGACACCAAATGTAAATAACAAAAAGGATCCACGAAAGAAGCACCGCCTTGGTACAGTCAGTAAAATATTTTAACTGGATGGCTTTAACTAGAAGTCCAAAGTCAACCTCTACACATCCTAAGCAATCAGTGTGCAAAATATAAACCACTTACATAAAAACATCTAAGAGTTATTTGCTTTACAAGTCATACAACCAGTGCCAATTTGGAACAAGGGGTACGGTTGGTAGGTTTGATGTAGGAGACCACTAAATATATAAATATTGATACATACTAAATATATAAGGTTTCAGAAGAAGGCTTGTTAATTTTACCCATTAATAGTTTGTGGAAGCTTATTATGGGATGTAACTAATTTGGAAACCAGCAACACGGTCGGTAGGATAAATAAAAGGAACCACTAGACATTGCTATATACGAGGGGCATTTGGAAAGTTCTAAGCATGTTTTTTTTTTACCTCAGTAACCGATTTACAAACACTACCATGTTTGGTATCATTTTAAAAAGCTATTCATCTTCTATGTTATGGCACAAATTTCATGAGGATATTAAAATGCAGACACGATAAATATTGTTGTGAATACATGTACAGTTTGTATACTGAAAGCCGCAAAATTTCAGTGGAAAATATAACATTTTACCTTTTTGAAAAGTGTGGCGAACATTAACAATAGTTCGTGAAGTTAGATAATTTTGTACCAATTTGTAGGCCACAATCTGGTACAATTATAACAGCGGTAAACTAGTTTACTGTTTTACTGTTCAATTTGTAGCTCGAACTGTCTATTTTATTTGTATTTGTGTGTGTTTTAATGTATCTGTGTATGTTTTAATGTATTTGTGTAAAGCACTTTTGAACGTATGCACATATGATAAAGGTGCTTTATAAATTTGGTATAATAATAATATAATAATACAGTTATTATACAACTGATGACCGAGTCGGATGTTCTAATAAGTAAATACTGGAACAGCAAAGCAATGTGCTATTTTTTTCGACTAAAACTCACATGTTCCAATGCACATATTTTGAAAATAATTATATAACTGACAGTAGTTTAAAAATGCCGTACGTTGGTAGTTTTGTCAAGCACACTTTATGTTTTTTGTATTGAAACCAAAAGAAATTTTGTAGACCAAAACAAAGGGAAGATAACTCCTATAATCTCCCCATGGGGCAAAGAAAGTTAAGCTATGAGCTGACGTTCTGGTTCATTTCAATGGAAAACGGTGGCAAAAAAAGTAAAAATACATTGAGAGTAGAAATCAATCAATTTTATGATGGTTACATGTAACGCGATACCTTAAGAGATTCTTATGCCATCGTCAAAATGTGAGGGGTTAAGTTGCCCCACCCACTTCTTGAAAAATAGGGGTAGTGTTCTTAGGAAAAAATTGAATACAGAACTAAACAAGTCACACTTTTTGAGCGACAAAATGATTTTATGCATTGTTCGTAAAAAAAGGCAAAACATATATTCAAAAGGCATTTTTAGTGCTCCTGTAGTGACACATTTTATATTGAAAGTATAAAGAAAATCGACAAAGGGCCCATTTTTGAAAGTTTACCATTTCTCTGTTAGTCAATATTTTTTGAATGTAAAGGTGTAAGTTATTCAAGCAGCGATCGCATAATAGCCTATATTTTAATAAAAATTAAGTTGTCATCCAATCGTTAATTTGTCAAACCATGATCGTAAATAAGACCATATTTTTCATAAAGCACAATATCTTGCAAGGATTTTACAATATGTTAGCCCTCTGACAATGGCAGCGTTAGGTTGTAACTGCCTGTTACATACGTTACCCTACAAAATATTTGATAATTAAAATTCTTTTTAAGACTTTAGAAAAGTGAGAAAGATAAAGTAAGATTTCCCAATTGGTTATATTTTCTAAGTAAGCTAATACTGGGCCACAGATATTGACATTTGAAAATAAATATTGTCACCCCTGAGGTAGTGTATGTTACATTTTTTTCATTGAAGCCCCTTTTAAATGATAAAGGCATCTAATATAGGTTGTCTAAATTTTGTTTGAAACCAGTTTATGTTCATTAATTTAAAGAATTTTTATTTACCTTTTCAAAACTGCAAGCATTACGTTTATATCTTTTATACTTTTTGAATTATTAGATGTTGAACATGGTACCCCTATATCACACAAACATGTAAAATGTAATTATCTATACCTCGCGCTGGCTATAGACCCCACTTCCCCCCTGGGGGAATTTTGTAAACTATACATTTCAGATACTACATTTTATACGCCACAAAATGAAATATGTTAGCCCTCTGAGAGTGGCAGCGTTAGCGGGTAACATCATGTTACATACGTTACCCGCAAAATAACATTAAATTTTCCTGATAATATCTCCAACTCGACATATTCACTCTTTTTTTGAAGTCTGGCACAGGTTTAAGAACTTCTTATAATACAGTTACATAACTTTACCATTAATTTTATAAATGTATTGAGTATTTTCCGTTGTATATGTTACGTAGTTTTTCATATGTTAT
Organism: Loripinus fragilis; assembly: GCA_964019695.1. NCBI lineage: Eukaryota > Metazoa > Mollusca > Bivalvia > Lucinida > Lucinidae > Loripinus > Loripinus fragilis. Next base: position 5,491,808 of record OZ026517.1, on the reverse strand, counting down.
TTCCAAGTATCAGTAAGACAGTTATTGACTATACATGTATTTCATCCACCAGTGAATATAGTAAATCTATAAGGCTGCTATTCAAATGAATTTAAGTTTCTCATTATGGTGTCTTACACTAATTAACAGCCAAGGTTACATACATTACTCTCTAAATATCATTAAACATTCAAGATATGGTCTCCAACTCGACCTGCTTTTACTTAATTGCATGCTGGCACAGGTCCATATACTTCTTTTTACTCTGACTCATTTGCTGAGGAAGTAACTCAAAACATAAACTACCATAAACCCTCTTTTCTTTTATAGAGACATCAAATATAGTTACCATGATACTCATGGTAAGTTTGTAACATACAGTGCAATGTGCGAGTATCAACTTAAGAGATAAAAGAAAACCCATCAGGTAGAAGTTATAGAGCAAATCTTCGTATATTATCCAAGGGTTTAAAGATTTTTCCTGTACACAATATTAATCCTCTATCAGATTCATCTTGCAAGGATTTTGCAATATTCTAGCACTCTGGTAATGGCACTATTACCTTGTAACAGCCAATTATATATATTACCAATCAACATCTTTCTTAAATTTAGTAAATGACATGACTTCTGAAAAGTGCAAACCATAAGGCAAGATTTCCAAATTGGCTATATCATCCAAGTAAGCTTTTTTGCATCACAGATATGAACCTTTGAAAACAAATATGCACCCCAAAGAGTTACGTATGTTACTTTTTTTCATTATTCCTATATAAATGATTTACGAAACTTATATAGTTTGATATTATTTAATGTGAATGTGCTTACTAACTCATTTTGCATTAAAGATTGTTTATGTACCTTTTGGCAACTGCAAATACTATGTTTCTATCTTTTATAAGGGCTAAGTTGTTGAGTTTTGAACATGGTAACCCCATATCACACAAAATGTGAAATATAATTCTGTGGCTCTTTTGTTAGGGTACAATCAAGTTTTCTTTCACCCAGAGGTACTCGATTTCATTCCCATCTATTTTCCTCACATCTTTCCCTATCTGGAAAGCCTCGCTTGTTCTCATGGGAAAGACTTTTAAAATAGTTCAATCTTTGTATGTACATCTTATGGACAGAAAAGCAGGGCGGAGGTAAGCTCATGGTCATTTCAATAGTCAGTATATGTGTATGGTTTTGGTACTTTTTTCAGAAACATGTCGTACTGCAGCGTATTCACAATAACATAAATAGCACATGTTATGGCTTCATCTCACCGATGAGTGCCTAGAGCAATTCTTTATTTGTTTTCCTACCCAGCTAAGAATGTTGATGAACTAGTGAGGGGGGATTCTCTATCAGTTTGATAGGAATAATCTGTCCATGGTACTAACACATCAGCACATTGGTGGTGTCACAATCTGTTAAACAGTACATTACTGTAGATCTCTTCCCCCATATTCTGGCCAATTTTGTTGACATTCAGAAATTGCAAATTTTGTTGCATACACCATTGTTGAACAAAACACTAAGGTGATCCTCTGGGAGAACGTTTAGGACTTAATAGACTGCTGCTTATACATTGTATATATGTATCAGTGACAAAACCAACATGCCCTGCCTTTAGTGCCTGGTTGAATACTGGTGCCATCAGATCCTTAAAGGTGACAGGAAAAGCTATTATGCTCTGTAGTTACGGTATTAGCACAAAAGTTATGTGCAACACTACATGGCCAATCTAATGTTGGTTCAATGTGTGATTGCAAGCCATGCAGAAGTTTGGACTTGACAGCTTTGATGGAAATTCTATCAGGAGTTGGCAGTGACCCAGAAAGAATGGCAGTGTCACCTCAAGGTCAACATTATGTCCACTAGAAAGAAGGTCATGCTGACCAAAGACGCTCCTTTAATCTCTCATCTGGCTGTTTACATTTTGTAAACTGGACAATTTCTTCTTGCTTGACCTCGCAAGCCTCAAAACTTTATTAGCTTGTAGCATTTTATGAAGTTGTGAAAGACAGATTTTTAACTAAATGTGAGTCAATGAAGTCTACAACACCCTTCCTGCCGATGTCATCAGCATCAATACGATCCTTAGCTATGCCAGGCTTACGTGGACACCTAAAGATAAAAAGTACAGTTCATTGTCTAGAACTAAAAGGATTGGTGAAGCCTAAAACTGCTTCTAGTACTCGTTCTACTTTGCATCTGAGCAGATTGAATATTTCATTTCAGTACATCAAGCGTTGTTTCAAGCGTTGATGTGATGAGTAATACACCATTCCACCTGTAGTACGAAGCGTAGTTCTAGTTACTGAGACCTATAATACCTTTTTATTGTTTGTCTGATAGTTATATCAAAAGCATTTCTCAAGCAAAGAACCAATGGTTTTGGCATACTAAACCAATTTTGTTCGTGAAGTTCTTTGCATCTGCGATGTGTATTAGACAAATTTATGAGTGTTATCAGTTACATAGGTACATATTGTGCGTAGTTGTTGTGATCGTTTGCAATGAACATTGGCAACAAGGCATATTGATAGAGCTGACATGCAATTCAAAGTTGTTTTCCTTGTAGCCCTAATCAGTGTCAACACCATCTGAACTATATCCATATACCCTGCTCAGAACTGAGCTTTTTCACAGTGACTGTCTTTCAGAACTTCCTGTTTGAATACATGGTATCTACTGTTAATGTGAGCAAACAGAGAAGGTTGATAGATCACATCATATTATTAATTTATGTCACCAAAAATTAATAAGGAACTTCAATTTATTTCAGCCTTATAAATTTTCTAAATTCTCTGACAGACTTTATATATGTATAGTCAACAACTGCTGTACAGATACTCAAAATAACTTATGTATCATTTGGTAACACTCATAACAGTTAAAGCTCAAGGCATTTATTAAATGAATACTTAAAATAGGTTTACCTTATTAAAAGAAGTACATTAATCTGTGCCAGCATGCAAATATGTATAAACAGGGCTTGTTAGAGACATTAACTTGAATGTTAAGACTATTTTGAAGGTAACATACATAACATGGGCCTGTAAAATAGTGTAAGCAACCATATTAAAGACATTTAAATCATTTAAGTAGCAGCCTTATAGATTTATTATATTCTGTGACAGATGTAATTCACATATAGTCAATAATTACCATACTGATACTCAGAAATAACGCAGGAAACACTAAGTAACGTATACAATGGTAATAACTCAAGACATTTATTAAATTAATACTTAAAATATGTAACTGTGTTATAAGGAGTTCATAAACCTGTGTCAGCATGCAAATATGTACAAACATGTCATGGTTGAGACATTATCAGGGACGTTTAATGCTATTTTTGTGGGGAGGGATAACGTATATAACATGATGTTACATGTTAACGCTGCCACTCTCAGAAGGCTAACAACTTTTATTCTGTGTCATATATAGTGTAGTTTCAGAAAATTATAGTGTACAAAATTCCCCCTGGGGGAGGGGGGTCTTTAGCCAGCTCAAGGCCTATTTCTTGTACTTCAACAACAGCAGAATCTAGGGCGAAGATTTGGTACCAGTAAAATGCATTTAAGCCCCCGGTGGCTTAGACTGCTGTCCGTTCTAAGGCGGTGGTTCTGTTGTTGTTGACTTTTTGTTCATTGTTACTCCCATTGTGGGAGTCTGTAATTGTTCTATGTTTTTTTTGGATGTTACTTTATGTCCATTCTAGTATTGCAATCATCTTGATGGGGAAGAGAGAGCTGATTGCTTTGCTTAATTTGTCTTCCTCGTGTCTCGTGATGGTAGAGTGGCTCTTCCTCGCGGCGCCACGGGGTTGTCTGCGGTTTGTGATTGTGGTATTTCCTGATCATACTCACTTACTATTTTTGATCACAATTGGCAGACTGACAGTCACTTTTCCATACGGTGTCTCAGATCAGGTGTGGCACTTGATTGAATCGATTCCTGATCTTCGCCCCCTGCTTCACGTTTAGAGATATACTTCTTTGAAAAAATGAACGAACGACTATTGACATAATCATACCTCACATGAGCCTTCGGTTCAGGCGAACTGAAACTGTGCTTTTTTGGAAAGTTAAAATACAAATTATAAATCTGCTGTGTTTACATAGGCAGATGGTATAATTTTTATAGTTCAGGAAATACATGTAGTTTGGACAAAAAAAAACTATTGTCAAAAGGGATATTGTTTTCTCGGTGAAACCTATAACTTTTTGATCTGCCCATCTAAACACAAGGTCAGGTCTATATCTAGAACTGTACATATAGACTAAGCTTGGCATGCTGAGAAATTGAATTCTATAGTTGGTCATTAATAACAACCTAAGCCTAAGGTTCCCTGATCATAATGCAGAAGGAAATCTACAGCAACCACAACTAAACAGTTAGAAGTCTTTATTAATATTTTGATATTATTCAGCAGTGCCATATTCTTGTTTTAAGGATAGAAATGCTCTTTAAATCCAAAGGTGTACTGTCTTCCGTTTGCGCATGCGTACAAGATATGCTATCAACCACGACGTTTGTCATTGGAAAGTTGAAATTCGTGTCTAGATCCCCCACTCCCTTGACCCAAAATGCCCTTTTGGCAATGAAATGTCACTGTATGTATACACAATATATGTAAAGGGCATAGTGTCAAGAGAGTAAAAAACTACAGACACGAATTTCAACTTTTCACTGACAAACGTCGTATGTTTTAGCATATTTCGTACGCATGCGAAGAAAGGAGACAGTAAACTTTTTTGATTTAAAACGCACTTCTATCCTTAATATTAAAGCAGTTTTACTCTTGGAGAAAATAGCAATATATTCACTCATAGTTAAGTCGAAACGGTACCCAGTTTTAAAGACGAAAAATAAGGGGTAGGTACAAAAAATGCATTATATATAATCCAATAATAAAAACATTATGGCAATTTGAAAAGTTGGTGTTTGTTACCATGTCAATAAGGCAAATTGTACACCTTATATAAAAAGCAAACGGAATTAGAAAAAAAACACCATGCCTATGCGTGGCTCATAGATTCTGTAGGATTTCCTTTGAAAAAAAAATGATTAAAATGGTTGGTTAATTTATCGACCGGCCGAGCGAAGTATCGACTGTCCGACTGACCGTCCGATGGACTGTCCGATCAATCGATCGACCGATCGTTTGATTTGTTAGGCGATGTTTGTAAACCAACATCGGCACGCAACACATCCAAAAAGTATGTCAGAATTCAAATAAGGTTAACTCCCTTAGACCACGTCTACAACACTCCTCACCGACATAATCCAATTAATTGGCAGGAATCCAGTTTTCAGGCGTTAATCCTGATCAGCTGGCTTCTAAGAGTTCTGCTGATCTGTAAATACACTGTATATTTTCAAAATACGAAATATCTGGATCGGCAAGCATTTTATCAACGTCAATTGGGCCTTACCATTCACCATTACAATACTGTAAAACTGCAGTAAAACCTGTGAAAAGCGGAATCCTCCATTTGTCATTTAGATCTTTGCTATGTCTATTTTTGAGTGGCCGTTTAACACAGGTTTTACTGTAGTGTAAGCTTACACCACTTGGTGGCAGCTGGACTGCCTCTGTTCTGAAGCTTTGTATGTCCGCTCAGCTGTGTTAAGCGTTATTTAGCTATTTTCGACTGTTTTTGTGTTGGTTCTTTACGTACCAGCCAGCAATTATTTAGTTATGTCGGGACATTGCCTTGGCTGAACCAGTACTAAGCATAGGATAAAGTGCCTAGCTCAAGGACACAACGCATCGCCTCCTGCTAGTCACTCAATCGGTCCCTCAAACAACAACAATAACAGGTATAAATGTGAGCAATGTTGGCCTCAGTAAGAATGTAGATGATAGTTTACATCAGAAGGGGTGGCATCTCAGCTAAAACAAATTTCCTATGCCTATGCCTAGATGTCCAAATGGTGTATTTTACAATTGCAACCTTATTTCGAAAGACACGTAAATATTTCATATAATAAGGAACAACCGAAAACCAGCAGCATTTAACGCTTTGTCTGCTAGTATCTTTAACTGATAAGTTCTACAAACAGCATTTTGGCTAAACCGTCGGGCCTGCTTTGGATCCAAACCTTTTGACACTTTTGAAAAGCTGGTTTTGACCAAAAATCAGCAGATAACCAAAAAGCATGAGAAATTACCCAGCATGCAATGAGTTTATAATGACGAAAAAAAATCACAGCCCAAAACCACAGACAATTTTACCTTATTACCAGGGGTGCTCCTAGATAAGAGAAGGCTTATACAGATCAGAAGAAGACGAAAATAAAAACATCACCAAAATAATAGATGTGGACAGCCTAGAAATCTGCTCAGTCTGACTCATGATGAAAGTTAATACAGTAAAACCTGTCTTAAGCGGCCACTCAAAAATATACAAAACAAAGGTCTTAATGGAAAATGGTAGCTTAATGAAGGTCGAAAGTATTGCAGTATACTTTTGACCAGCATTAAGCGATAATCGGTCTTGAAAACCAATTTTTGTGTTCTTTTTGAGTGGCCGTCTAAGACAGGTTTTACTATATTCAGAAATATGGCAGTTGAGCTACCACCACATTTGGTGTAAAGTTACTCTTTTAGTACAGTGTAAGCCCAACGTCACCCACATTCTGATATATTAGTGTTAACGTTCAAAATTAAATAGCAAATAGTCAAACAATATAGATTGCGACGCGAGAAAATCAGTCATCGGGGTGATCAGTGGACGCTCAATCCAGCCTGCTCAGATACAGAGACTAGCTTAAATATTAAAAGCTTGCTTGTAGCAAATTATATTTTCCAGAGAGTGAGGTTCTGATCAAACTGCGCGGATTCGATTCGTACGCACCAAAATCAAGTTTTCTCGTGACAAGAACTAAACCATATTAGTCAGTGGGCCCGTAATCCAGGGAATACTCTGTCAGAAACAATAGTTATATTACACCAAAAGAACTGCCTTTGATTTTGGTGTAGCCTTTCAAATGCTTCAAACATGGCAAAACCTATGTTCAGTTTGATCCGTAGCCTGAATAATTACAACAATTACCGATAGAAATAGTTTAACATTCATCATAGATGCAATTTTTGGCTCAGGTTGTTTTATTTGAAAAGTAAGTGTAAGTTTATATGAAGTGGTGGCAGCTATCTGCCACCTCTTTTGGTGTTAACTTACAATTATTTTTATAGTGCACAGTTTTAATTAGTGTGATCTTTACTGTTTTCTTTTGATGGGTTCATTTATGAGCATTTTACTCACCGGCAGCTGCCCCTTTATTTTATGTAAAATCATGCAAATACATAAAACTTTCTAAACTACTTCAAATGTTTGTTTTTATGCTTATCTCGTTTTCACGTTTCCAGCTGGCTTCATATATACACCACTAATATTTGTAAAATACTTCGTTTTGATTGGTTAAACCACAAAGAGATGATTAATTAAAATTTGTTATGCTCGCTTATCTAAATAAACTGCGCATGCGCCATGAAGTTGGAGGCGTGAAGTCTCGCAAAATCTCTTGATATGTACATTATCATGAGACCGCAACCACCACCTGTCGGTTTTGAATCCTTTTAAGGTGATAATATATCAAAGCAGGCACGCGAACTGTCTAAATTTATTATCTAATACACCTAGGCATAGCAATAAGATATGGGCCAGCTCAGATTTGGGTACTTATCGCATATGCGCAAAAAAAACCTTAAAACGCCCATTCTGATTTATCTAGCAAGGCTAAAAAAGCCTAAGCTTTCATCTACATCCATACTTTGTGTTAGCGAGCAACGTAGGCTGAGGCGAGTCTGCGCATGCGCAGACTCGCCTGAGCCCGCGTTGCTCGACAATGCGATAAGTACCTGAATCTCGTGTGCGGGCTCAATTATGTTTATTTCACGATTTGTGAATATGTTTAAATTTTAATGCAACATTATACGCTGATCGAAAGCACAGTTTAAGGATTTTAACTTTACAATGTCCCCGGGGTTCGTTATGCACTAGCCCCATTTTAGTCCATATAGCAAAGCAGGCTGATTTGTCGAAATAACGATTGTTTTTTCTGTTTGTTGTTGTTTTCTTTCTCGCAATGCTTCCAATCTGTTTCGGCAATCATGCATCTTGTGTTACTAACGATCTGATACTAGTATATTCATGTAACTTCAAGAGTTTCATCCAGTATGTCAACGTTAGTTTTGAATTGCTAAGGAACTGGAAGCACACTCTGCTCGAGGGTATCTTGATTTTGATATATTCATACAAAGGAAATTGCAGCGGTTTTACTTTTCTTTCGAATTAACCAGATTTTCCGTGATGGGTTGATTTATTCAAAAGTGTTTGCACAGAAAAAATAAGATTTGAAACAATGAATTTGTTGATTTGAACGCCGCTGAACAGAGTATCTTTTAAAAGTGATTTACACAAAATATAATATCTGTGCAATTTTGCACAGATCTCATAATCAAGTTGAACATTTCCAGCGAGTTTTACCTGGCGGTCAATTTTCTTTTCCGAACATGGTCATGTGGCATATCAAATTGAGGGGATGATGAGCAGCACAGGATACAGATAAAATATACCTTAGCGCCAAACTGGTGACATTGGGTGGGATCAAAAGGTCAAATGTCATTAAATTTGAATTACAAAGTGAATTTCAAAGATTTTTTTTACCAAACTTTCCATGTATTTTCAGTAATAAAATGTCTAAAATCTATCCAATGGGAGTTTCACTCCGTCGCCAAAGTCTTGCCCCAAGGTGGGACTTCGGGAGCCTGGGGTCAAAAATTTAATTATTCCATATAAGGGCATATCAAATTGAAGGGGATGATGTGTTGAACAGGAAATATGTAAAATGTTCAACCTACCCTCAAACTGCAGGTCAAAAGGTGCCAAAACTAGGTCATAACCCATATTTAGTAGCCAATCTTCGAAAGCGTGGGGATTGGCGATGGCACAGTCTTGTTTAGATTGCATGAAATTTCTCAGTTAACTATTTTCAACATTTTTTGCAGCTTAACCCTTTGATAACTTGAAACCCTGGCATTATTGGCATGAGCTGTTAAACATTGTAGGTTGAATCCGGATTTACAATGTAAATCCAAATCGGCTGCAGCTGGCTTCGGGCGAAGCCATTTGGTCAGTATCCATACTGTTATCATATCTGATTGAAAGAGCAAGCTTCCAACTGAATTGCTGCAACTCAACAGGATAACAATCGGAGAGGAGTGTAGTGAAGAAAAATAGCCAGCATGTCAAGGATTAACCCATTTAAGCCTAATGGAATTTCCCACCGTTATCAACTGGAACAGTCTATTTCGGTTGTAAGGGATGTTGGGTGGTACTTTTCATTGTATTCAAATTTTAGTAGAACATGCTGTAAGCAAACAGTGGAAATGGTAATGTGAACACCTTCATAAAAACAAATTTGTTCTAGCGTTATATATTCACATGGTACATATTCATGGGTCAGCATCCAAGTAATAACATAAGAGAATAGGCCATTGCCTTCACTAAAATCCAATGTCCGCTCATTTACCGTTGCCTCGTCTCATGATTACGTATATTAATATTCATTAATTTAATATTCCGTTTCATCCTATGACCATTTTAGTCACCTAATTTCTCACTATCGGAGCAGAAAATTAAATTGGAAAAGCAGAATTCGGATGAAAAACTATGCTGTCATAATCAACGAAATTATATGTAAATTCATAGTTGGGCAAGTGAACGAAATTTTGGTACGCAAAAAAGGCTCAGGAGCCAAACCATTGACTACAAATTACCAACCAGACCAAATGTGCCTCTCTCTCTCTCTCCCTCTCTCTCTGAACTTCTATATTAACCAATATAATGTTTTGTTGTGAATATGCCTATATGAAAAGACAGTATTTTCTCATTGAATATGCCTATATGAAAAGACAGTTTTTTCTCATAGAAAATTTCTATTAATATGATTGATGATCATTTGATCTTTAAATCGATATTGTTTTCACCAGAATTTATATATTTATAGCAACTTATATATGTTGGGAAAAGGATTTGAATAAGTCGTCAAGACTTCTTTCTGAATCCCAGTTTATAAACTCGGTAATAGATTGTATGTATGCTCTTGTTTGTACACATGTAAAGAGTTTATCAAATAAAATATGTTTAAACTAAATGTGCCTTTTGCTAAAAATCACTTTATACTATATAGACAGCTGATCATGTGAGGGTTCGGTAGCTTCGAAATCTGGTACTTGCGCAGTTGTATCTGTCTCGTAATAGTTATTTCATGGTTTGTCTGCCTGTACGTAGAGATAATTCACGAGCTTTAGCGAGTGGATTATCTCACGTATAGGTAGACAAACTATGGTATAAATGTTTTATACCACCTGTACTGGCGTAGACCTTGCGTTGTGTAACAGCTGTCTAGGAGAAGTATAATAAAATAGTTATACCATGGTTAGTCCGCCTGTACGTGGAGATAATCCACGAGATTCAGCGAGTGGATTATCTTACGTACAGGTGGACAAACATGGTATAACTCTTCTGTACCACCGACATCATTGTAGATCATGCACATCACGAGATATTTTATGCTAAAGTTGGTAAGGGTGGTATAAATATGCACAATTATGATAATACAAACATAACTAAAATATAAGCTTGCATAGTTTATTTGTGGAAAGACATTGTCAACAACAAAGACAGGTGGGCTAAGAATATACATATTTAAAGACCAGAATTATATTTCGTTTATTCCGCATTTCTGCTTAGTCTGTTCATTTCCCTTATATGTGACAAATGAACATGTATGCTGATTTCACTCAAACCGTAAAATATACACAGCGCCAAATGTTAAGCACCACCAGTGACGGTTTTATTTATGTTTTTCTTCAAAAGAACAATAAACTTGTAAAATAATGTTACCCAAGTCTTTCCTTGGTCTGTCAGAATAGGGAGCGAAGTGGCTCAGTGGTAGAGTGCTTGACTCGAGACCGAAGGGCCGCGGGTTCGAGCCTCACCCGCGTCACTGTGTTGTGGTCCTTGAGCAAGACACATTTATCCTAGATTAGTACTGGTTCAACCCAGGAAGAACTGTCCCTATATAACTGACAGATTGTTGATGGGACATAAAGAATCAAATCAAACAAACAAACAAAAACCTGTCAGAATATCATTTGATTCTTTCTAGTTCTACGGTGTCCTGTATACACCAACCCCTATTTTTGGGGTATACCCTTAAAAGCGTCAAAGCGGAAACCAAAGTGCGTCCGTTGAATTCGTGTTACATGTAACGCAAAAATAAGCTTGACCTTTTTCAGACTAGTGCCAAAAGGGTTTTGGCGAAAGCAAGGTTTCTTGCCAATTACATAGTTAATCACATGTTTATAATTTTTGCGTTTTTACTATATAACACGTCAATCCTTAACCTCCATATATTTTGTTCTATTAGAGTTTTGTTCTATAAGAGATATTTATCTGAAAAGGCCAGTATCACGGCCACTATGAATTTCCTTTAAACTTTGTGTAATTAAACTAGTTTGTTATATGCCTGGAGAGAATCCTGTCTCCTGATTGGCCCAATTAGTCTTTATAAATCTCTATGTCTACCTGGAAACTGTTCTAAACCGATCAACAAGTTAATATTGCATGAAAACCAGCTTGAACTAGTTTCCAGAAGTTAATTTTTTGACACTTCTGCAATATAACCATCTAGAGAGCTAAAAATAGCATGATGAGTGTGAAACTAGCATGTGCTGCATGAAATTGACATGATTTGCTGTTTCACCTCCAAACAGGTAAATTAAAGGCTTTCATGAACTTTTACAACAGTTTTGTTTTGTTTTGTTTGCTTATTTATCTTTGTTTGAACAAACAACCTGTAAAACGGTTTCATGATAACATTTATATTCCTCATAAAGAGAATTAATATACTCTTGTAAATGCAAAATACTACATTATGATATTTTAGTGACAGTTGCTAAAACTTGTGAGAAGTCCTTAGATGTCTTAGATTGAAGGCTGAACAAAAATGAAAGTAGCAAAATTTTCATTCTTAAATGAAAAGTCATATAACAAAAATGAAAAGTCATATAACAAAACAGTTATTGACTTCAAATGAGGTAGACATAAAAAATTATATACCCTTAAAAGTGATATTCACCTCGGCATAGCCGCCTCGGTTAATTATCACTTTTTCAGGGAGATAAATCCTTATGTCTACCTCACTGAAGTCAATTGTATAATGTCTTAGCTGTAAAATTATGAGATGTTGGATCAAAAGATGAAGTTTTCTAAATTGTATGTTCATTTGAAGTGGGTTGGGAAATTCCAACCCAAACAGGGTAACGCTACGAAAACGACTATACCTTTATAACCATATGTAGCAAGTAATCAGCCATTACAAGATTATTTATGGGATAACAGATATAAAAACCGACACTTATGATATTTTTAAATATTTATACATGAAAAGTATATACTCACTTCATACATAAATTTTGGTATTTTTTCTTCTCCATCTTTACGAAAACCCACATCTTTTCATGCTTGAATGGATTCAATTGATGTTTAGAGGTTACATAGTATATAAGATGGTAATTATATAATATGAAGAATGGTTTCCATGGTGATTACTTTAAGAGTTATATGCCCACAAAACCAGGGATTGTTATTTTTTTTTTTCATTTTTTAGAGTGGGTATACATGCATTATAGATTTTAGACACACCATTGCTTCTAAGTTACACAATGATTGGTCATAGTGTGTAGAATAAAACAAAGGGTTTGGATTGCCGATATTACCTCATAGTCAAAGGCCAAGGTCACACATACTAAGAACGTATCTACGACTCAAAACGCGAATACCTCTTTCATTGATTACAACTGAAGTCTCAGAATATGAATATGACCTTGAAATCAAGGGTCAAAGTCAATTATTCTGAGCAACTGTCACACTGCTCATAATGCAAATTCCTCTTTGGTGTAGTCATGGGCTGTGTTCATATTAAGCGCAACACTTGGGTATAATGTGTAAATTACAACGACGGTTTCAGATAGCTGAAATGACCTTCTGGTCAAAGGTCAATGTCACATATACTTAGAACTTGTCTATGGCTCAAACCGCGAACACCTGTTTCATTTATTGACCTAGTTTGTACACTTTCGCCACGATGATTGTCTATCATGTGTAGATTACAACAAAAATCTCAGTCAGTCTTACGGCTCATAACACAAACTCCTCATTCGTGTATTGATGGAGTGCCTTCATATTTACCATATGATTGCTTATGAAGTATAGTTTTAAACCAAGGTTTCATATCGTTGATATGACCTTGAAGTCAATGTCCAGGTCGTAATTGCTTAAAAACCTATAATACAGCTCATACTGTGAGCTCCTCTGTCATTTCTTGAGCGAGAGTAATCATATTTGGCAGAATGATTACCTTTGGTGTGTTGTTCGTTTGATTTGATCCTTTTCATCCAAGTCAATATTTTCTCAGTCAGGTCATGTCAGGATGGCTCTTACTGGGTTAAACTGGCGCTAAGCAGGAATTAATATGTCTTGCCTGTCATGTCTGTTTCTTGCCAGCTTTGTTGTTACCTGTTGGAAAAGGGCTGGCCTCGTGGCTCCCTTGTATGTGATGTTTTCTTGGTTTTTTCTCACCTTCCCATACCGTGTCCTGGGTCATGTGTGGTGCTTGATTGTATTGATTCCTGATGTTTGACTTCTTCTTTACTTTGCTCAAGGACAATATGCAATTCCAGCTGTGAGGCTCAAACCTGCAACCCCTCTATCTCAACTCTAAGAACTCTATCACTAGGTACTGCACTCGCATACTGTGTTGTGATTACAATGAAAGTTTCAGATTACTGCTAAAAGGTCTAAGTCAAATATATCTTACAAATTTTGACGTGAATTCCTTTTTCATTTTTGTTAGAGGATGTCCATATATCGCGAAATGATTTCTTAAGGTGGGTACATTGACATGAAGATTTCAAAGAACCAATATGTCCTTGGGATCAAAGGTCAATGTATTTAGAATCGGTCCTACGGCTCGCAACATAAACTTCTGTATTCTTTGATAGAGTTTCTATGAATGCAAATGACATATAAACTATCAAGTTGTTGGCTTCTAGTGCCATTCCTCGTACTTTTCCGACGGAGGATATTCATATTTGCAAGGTGTTTGTCTGAGGTATGTAGATGACAAGAAACTCTCTGTGTTCCAGTCAAATGTCAAATATTTAAAACTCAAAATTATTCAAAAATATTTAAATTCTGACTCTATGGATTATAAAGTTAGTATCTTTTACTAGTTCCGATGACGATAATATATATTATGCACACTAATTGCCTAAACATTTAGATACCATCAATGGTTTCAGGTCGCTGCTATGACATATGATTCAAATGTCAAGGCTAAAATCTTTGCATTTAGAGCAATTGGCAGGTTTTTAGTATGTGTGATCTTGCCCTTTGACCACAATGTCATATCAGCTATCTTAAAGCTGCATAGTCTGTAACTTCCGATCTTTTAATTTTAGAACTGATGTGTCTATTTTTCAAGAACACAGTAAAAAACTAAAATTCAGGTATACATTTTACCAATTTCGTAAATCTTAACAAATTATCAGTATCAAAACAACAGCATTTATGTTAAAATTACCTGTCTATAATTATTGGGGGACGCAAATAATTACCAACAAGAGAAAAACACACCTGTTTTATAAGATATTTCACTTTTCCGTGCAGTTTTCAGCTATAGTGGAAAGATTTATTGTGAAAACATAACTTAATTTCTACTTTTACAAATGATTTGAAAAGAAAATAAAAAAAAAATCGAAAAATGTTCATAGTTGCAGACTTAGTTTCTTTAAACCTTCATTTTAATCAACACATTATAAGCAATTTGTGTGCTAAATATAAACACACCTAATCAATGAACGAAAGAAGAGTTTGTATTATGAGCCGCGTGACAGATGTTAAGAATATTTGACTTTGACCCTTGGTTTCCAGGTTATATTCATATTTGGAGACTTTTGTTGTAATCTTCACATGATATGCAATTATTGTAGCAAATATGAATATGCAAGGTCAAACAAATGAAAGAGGTGTTCACGTTTTGAGCTGTAGACAAGTTTTAAGTATTAGTGACCTTGACCTTAGACAACCAGATCATATCAGCGATGTCAAACATTTTTTTTTCCATTCTACACACTATGAGTAAGCATTGTGTAACCTAGATGCAGTGATGAATCTAAAGTCTCTAATGCATGTAAACCCACTCTAGAATTTTTTGAAAAAAAATCAAAAAAATCCCTGGTTTTGTGGGCGGATAACTCTTAAAATAATCACCATGGAAACAATTCTTCATAATTTTATAATAACTATTTTATATACTATGTAACCTCTAAACATCAATTGAATCGCTTCAAGCATGAAGAAATGTTGTCATTTTTCGTAAAGTTGGAGAAGAAAAAATGCTAACATTTCGGTATGACTTTCACGTGAGTATATACGTTTCATTTATGAATATTTTAAAATATCAGAAGTTTAAGTTTTTAAATCTGTGTTCCTATAAATTATGATTGAACTTGCTTATTTCCACCTATAAATGGCTATAGAAATATAGTCGTTAACGTAACGTAACCCTGTTTGGGTTGAAATTACATCACCCACATCAACTGAATATACAACACAGGAAACTTCATCTATTGATCCAACATTACAAGATATAGCAGCTAAGACATTCTCGTTGATTACACAAAGTTTAGAGGGAATTCATAGTAGCCGTGAAACTGGCCTTATTAGACACTGGCCTTACATATTTTTTTTTTATCTCGTAGCGGTATGAAATGCCACAATGGGGCAGTGAAAATTGACATTTTAGGCGAAGTGTGCATTTGCCATGCCTCGTCGTTAACCTTAATGCTAATCGAATCCAAATATGCTATAAATTGTCACCACTCTGTCTTATTGCATACATATAACAGGTATAAACTCTTCACTGTTTTTAGGCGGTGCATAACTTTTGACGAAGTGTATAATTCTGAAATTCGCGTAGAAATCGTTTAAGTTCATAAAAAGACATATGAGCCAAGACATGAGATTTCTAACAATGTGGTATGTGCGACCAGCAACGGCTCAGACCAGCTTGCGCATATGCACAGTCTGATCAGAGCCTTTGCTAGTCGCTTTAATATTATATGACTGTTAAGCTACTGACCGAACAACATTTGGAGTCTCTAAGCTTAAATGGAGACTACACAGGCTCATCTGAATCTACACTTGTCAAAATGCCACATTGTTTGAAATCACATGTTGTTGGCATACCTTGCAAAAATTGCCTCGAACGACAATTTCCAAAGTTAACCAGCAAAATATGTTAACTTCATTTGAAACTATATATAATATGGAGACCTATTGTGAAATTATTATCAAGCATCCATTGCTTTTTTCTCTGCCTTCAAGTCATAAGTTTCGTATAACTTTATAGAAAATTGTTATATTTTCATATCACCGCATTTTATTTCTTAACTATCAAAGCCATCTACGCAGAATCTAGTCCACTTCGCAGATTCTAGACCTCTTTGCAGAACTAAGCGCTCTGTGCAACCTCTGGTCCTCTTTGTTGAATCTAGTCCTCTTCGCAGTTTTTTTCCATATTTATAACCTCAATACATTCGCTTCCGCAGCATGCGTTTGTCACGTGCTTAGGCTTCGCCTCGTTTGCAATGATGTTACATCCTTTTATACAATTAAATAAGAAAATAAATAGATTTTTTGTATGTACACACTGGAAGACTTTTCACCGGATTGTTGACTGGACAAGCCGCATTCCTGGACGATATCTGAAAATAAATAATACCAAAGAGTGAGAATCTTACGGTTCTGAATCAGTCATCGGATCAGATTATAATATAGTGCATCATGCATCAATTCGGTATTGTGTTTGTACGGGGTGCAACGCTTTGTAGTTAAGCGTTTTTTTTTGTTGTTTTTTTTTTCAAAGAAATTTGAATGCAACGATGTTGGCATATATGAACTTGCGCATGATGTGGAGACTATAATTTGCCATGTGATGCTGCTTGCAACATCTTGGAATCTCAACTGAAATATGAATGATGCCCGGAAAACTGCAGTTTGCAGTTTCCTGGGCATCATTCATATTTGAGTCTTTATTATCGTGTGTTGTTAGGTTAACAATTGTTAAGGCTAAATGTAGTCATCACATTCTACACCAGGTCATGTACACTGTACAACACCCATTCGTACACATTTTATACGGAACATTCGAAAATGGTTGACCGTTAAAATTCTTTGGTTTAGTACATGCTGCACAGGCTACATCCTTCTGCACCCATGTAATTGAGGTCAAATTCACGGTAAAACTCGTTTTAAGTGGCCACTCAAAAATAGACAAAACAAAGGTCTTAAAGAGAAATGGTAGCTTAACGAAGGTTTTTTGCTGAATGCTCGCAATAATCGGTAGTGTATGGCTCTTCCTCGCGGTGCCATGTGTCTGTCTGCAGTTTGTGATTGTGGTGTTTCCTGATCATACTCACTCACTATTTTTAATCCTATTTCGGTCTTCTTCTTTAGTGGCCGTTTAAGACAGGTTTTACTGTAAACAGTGCATATAGAGCTGAACAGCACAGCGATGTAACGTAGCCATGCACTTTCAGAATTTTATATTAAATGTGTGCAGGATGCTTCACAGTCTCGGGTGCCAACCCTGGCATTGGAATTAAAGTCTATGCCACCAAAGCTATTATTGCAATAAATGCCTCGTTGTATTAACAGTCATGTTTTGTCAATGTACTAACAAAGCAATTCACGTTTTGTTAATGCACGGCATTTTGACATTACGTATATGCATTCTAGGACCATCACAAACATGACGTGATCAAGAGTAACGTGCGTTTAAGTTTCACCAGGATGACCCTGGAACGGGCTTTTTTTTTTAATCAACGCATTCAGCACGTGTTTTCTTTGAAACGTTCGAGACAATTTTACCAACGTTTTCAAGCAATAAAATGACTTTACGCAATAATGGCGGTCCACTATCGAATTGCTCTGATACTTTAACCATGTAATAGTTATACCATGGTTTGTCTGCCTGTATGTGGAGGTAATCCACGAACATTAGAAGTATGGAACATCTCCCGTACATGAGGACCAACCATGGTGTAACTATTCTATACCTTCTACATCAGTGTAGACCTTGCACATTACAAGGTATATAGCGCTATAGCTGGATGGTATAAATGTCTTATTGATTATGTGTTGCGGAAGAAAAAAAACGGTACAAATGGAAGGGAAAACTGCCTTTAAATATACGAGTCTATTACATAAATTCCGTTAGAGTGGGATCGGATGGATTCCAACCTGCAGTCCGCCGCAAAAACCTCAAAAGGTCACCCCTTTTCATCAAAATAAGGCAATTAAATCACTCGTACATCATTTGAGCACTTATTATCGTGTATCAACTGCAATTTCTTGTATTGAAACGATAGAAACGCAACATGAAACCAAGTCCATCACTAGCTATGTTCGAGGACCTCTGTGTCTATTGCGTAGATAAGTGCCCGGATAAGTGTCCTTCGACCTGAGGAGCTCTTCACTGATGAAGGTAACACAGCTATACTTTATCTCAAGCATTCACTAATACAGATCCTTAAAGCGTCTTGAAAAGTGGGATTATCGGGGATAAACGCCACTTCATAACGTAATGAAATCGTTCGACCACTTACTGACGTGTGCGTATTATCTATTTTATCTTTTGAAACTCACGTTTAACTTTGAATGACCCACCTATTTTCCTCTTTGTATGGTATCAGATAGACTCGTGCGATTATTATCTCTTTAAAGACACATATTTATCCACTATTGACATGACAGTAGCGTAGAAAAGAGACCTAAACACATCAAGATATTTTTACACAGTAAATATATGTAGGGACTTTTACAATTTAACGGTCGTATGTATAACTATATGACTGTGTGTTCAGGCTTTTTGTGCCGCCATAGAAGTTGCTCAGCCATGCGTTTGCTTTGGCTGGTCACAAAAGGCGTGTCACCACTGCTCTTGATACTATTTCTCATGTCAGGAATGGGAAGATTTATCATTAACAAGATAAGTGGGCAGAAATTGGCGAAAAAATGATAAGTAATTCGATACTGAAAGGTAAATGTGTACCCGCTTTTACCCACCTTTTGTCGTTTCGGTAACTTATTGTTCGTGAATCATTGGGCGTCAGAAGACAATTATTGTACGTTTTATGTCAAGTTGATCAGATTTCGGGCTTATCAACAATGTCGTGGAGGTCTTTCACAATCGGTTCCTTTTCCGAAATTATCCAAGATGTGTGAAAAGACAACAGAGTAGCAAATCAATTATTTATTAAAACAAAGCTAGCAACTAAATTCATAGATGGGACCAGTATGGGAACGTTTGCTTCGCGTTAAAGCTGAACAAATAATGTTGAAAAGATTCCTGTCAAAATGATATCTACCTTCATTAAACAAAAGGCGTGTAAAATTGCCTAATTGCACAAGTTTAATATTTTGTACATGTGCGCTTAATAAGTCGAATACGGTAGTCATCTGGTCTGAATCGTTTATATTCCAAATTCAGCTCGACTTTTTAGACTTCGAACTCTCGAGTCTTAACTGTAAACTGTATAGCAGCCAAATGTCTAGCATGACAGTACGATCTAAAAGGCAAAAATGACTCTCGCTCGAAATTGAAAAATCGGACCCAATTATGGTTAATTGTGACAAAACGACAGTTATTGCTTGTTATGAATGGATGCTATCGGCTCGCATCTAACACGTGATTATTGTCCGCTAAAAATCCTTATTAGCTCATAATTGTTGTCTTTTGTTAATCGTTGTTAGCTATTGATTTCGTTTTCGATTTTGCCGATCTTTATCAAATAATTATTAATTATGTTATCACACAGAGAGAAAAATATTGACACGGAATAGGTATAACAGAAAAAAAAGGTATTTTCTTTAAAAACTGGTTTCAAGTAATAAAATTTCAATTCAGGTTTTGTTGAATTTAAGAAGTGTCATTCGACAAAAGTACAAAGGCGGGGCCTGGTGCAACACAGCAGAGCGCAGAGCGCATAGGCTATAGCATGGTGATTGCCAATGAGGAGGAATTCTCTGGAAATTAAATAACCCATTTAGGCCGAACTAAAACACATGTGAAATTGACATCTTGGCTCTCGTTTGTGGTGTCTAACTGTGAGTTTGTCACTTTCCCATTAGTATCCTGGGTCAGGTGTGGCGCTAGATTGTATCGATTCCTGATCTTTGCACCCTTACTTACTTTCATGACATCGATTTGTTATTGTATTATCTGGCTAGTCCATGTAACAAAACATAAAACATTACAAGATGCGTATCGCATGGCATGTAACATTGCATAACACTTGTCATTGTGTCAGGCTTGTTACTGTATTTGGTACATAGCTTGAAACTGACAATGTGGATAACATGTGATATTACGTCGATTCGTTATTGTATTATCTGGCTATCCCACCTAAGGATAGACTGGTACAAAGCTTGAAACTGACAATGTGGATAACATGTGATATTACGTCGATTCGTTATTGTATTATCTGGCTATCCCACCTAAGGATAGACTGGTACAAAGCTTGAAACTGACAATGTGGATACCATGTGATATTACGTCAATTTGTAATTGTATTATCTGGCTATCCCACCTAAGGATTGACTGGTACAAGGCTTGGGACTGACAATTTGGATAACATGTGATATTACGTCGATTTGTAATTGTATTATCTGGCTATCCCACCTAAGGATTGACTGGTACAAAGCTTGAAACTGACAATTTGGATAACATGTGATATTACGTCGATTTGTAATTGTATTATATGGCTATCCCACCTAAGGATTGACTGGTACAAAGCTTGGGACTGACAAAGTGGATAACATGTAATATGACTTCGATCCTGTTACTGTTTTATCTGGCTATCCCACGTAAGAATTGACCGGTACATAGCTTGAAACTGACAAGTTGGATAACATGTGATATTACGTCGATTTGTAATTGTATTATCTGGCTATCCCATCGAAGGATTGACTGGTACAAAGCTTGAAACTGACAATTTGGATAACATGTGATATTACGTCGATTTGTAATTGTATTATCTGGCTATCCCACCTAAGAATTGACTGGTACAAAGCTTGGGACTGACAAAGTGGATAACATGTAATATGACTTCGATCCTGTTACTGTTTTATCTGGCTATCCCACGTTAAAATTGACCGGTACATAGCTTGAAACTGACAATGTGGATAACATGTTATATTACGTCGATTTGTAATTGCATTATCTGGCTATCCAAACCTAAGGATTGACTGGTACAAAGCTTGAAACTGACAATTTGGATAACATATGATATTACCTCGATTTGTAATTGTATTATCTGGCTATCCCACCTAAGAATTGACTGGTATAAAGCTTGAAACTGGCAATTTGGATAACATGTGATATTACGTCGATTTGTAATTGTATTATCTGGCTATCCCACCTAAGAATTGACTGGTACAAAGCTTGAAACTGACAATTTGGATAACATGTGATATTACGTCGATTTGTAATTGTATTATCTGGCTCTCCCACCTAAGGATTGACTGGTACAAAGCTTGAAACTGACAATTTGGATAACATGTGATATTACGTCGATTTGTAATTGTATTATCTGGCTATCCCACCTAAGAATTGACTGGTACCAAGCTTGAAACTGACAATGTGGATAACATGTAATATTACGTCGATTTGTAATTGTATTATCTGGCTATCCCACCTAAGGATTGACTGGTACAAAGCTTGAAACTGACAATTTGGATAACATGTGATATTACGTCGATTTGTATTTGTATTATCTGGCTATCCCACCTAAGAATTGACTGGTACAAAGCTTGAAACTGACAATTTGGATAACATGTGATATTACGTCGATTTGTAATTGTATTATCTGGCTATCCCACCTAAGGATTGACTGGTACAAAGCTTGAAACTGACTATTTGGATAACATGTGATATTACGTCGATTTGTAATTGTATTATCTGGCTATCCCACCTAAGAATTGACTGGTACAAAGCTTGAAACTGACTATTTGGATAACATGTGATATTACGTCGATTTGTTATTGTATTATCTGGCAAGCCCACCTAATGATTGACTGGTAAAAAGGTTGGGACTGACATTGTGATTAACATGTGATATATACATATCCTTATAACAGTACCTTGATCTTGCGTACTGTATCACTCTGAATGGATGCGATTATACAATTTGCTTTGCGTCTCGGGTGATCCGATGGAATGACCTCATCCACTAGACGTGATACTGTAAGCCAGATCAAGTTACTGCTTATAAAATTGTATGTTTTTTATATACTTTTTGGACATTTTTCTGATTTTATAAATTGTTTTGGTTTTTAATCCAGAAAAATTGCGGGAACGTTTGCCTTAACGCTTCGTTTCTTGACGTTACGTCATCATAGTTTCTGCCTCTGGTCCCATGCTTGAAATTTACTTTACACAACGTCGCCACAAAAACAGGTAACCGATGTTAGCCTCGTTTTAAAGGAACCTCAGTTCGTTGATCCGACTCTGTAATAGATAGCCAGAAAATAGACAGTTAAAAAGCTGTATCATTTTAGGTATATAATGAAACGTCGATCTTGATACTGTTATATCTGGCTAGCCCATGTAAGGATTGACTGGTACATAGCTTGAAATTGACAACGTGGATAACACGTGATATTATACTTAACTACTTAAGAAACCTGACACATACTGTGTGTCAATTCTTTGTAGTAAATGAATACAATGTACACTTATCTTTCCAATGCGTAAAGTTGAACAAAGGTAGACTAAGATGCACTGAGATTATTTGAAAATATGAACTAACTTCAGACGTCAGCTATCAAACGTCACGTCACCCCGAACATCAATTTTCACAAGAACAAAAATCACGCAAAATTCACCAGAAACCGCTTTAGTGTGATTCTTTGTTATTTCATTGACATATTCTTGGCATTGAAATAAAACATGCGTGCATTGTTCAACCCAAAATCCTATTTTCATTTTCTTGACGTCCATTTTACGTTATCAGCGTTTTATGAGCTTTTAAAAAGCACTGCCATTTTATCAACTTTTTTCATTTTGTATGATGTTTGGAATGCATTTTGACAATGTTTCAGTGTTTTTGAACTCCGTAGTTGCTGCCTACGTCCATTCAGCGACGTCAAGCATTAAAATTACATGCTGATTTGTGTATACTGCAAAGCTTGAAATACATACACGATTAAAGTAAAGTGTAGCCAATCGGCACTATAACAAGGTAGATAGCACACACTAAATGGCGATAAACGTTAACAAAGAAAAAAACGGTTACTATCCATAGGTTACGTTGTTTCTTAATTGACGTTAAAATCGGTTTATTCCGCTTTTACTCTTTTACGTGACGCGAAACACAAGTTCTGATTTTTGAAAATGCATTCTCTTACAATGATTGGTTGACTCCAAGTCATTTCAGTTTCTAAAAATTGCTTAAACAAAGGGAAAAAACACTTCCGTTTCAATAACGTCATAAGCACAAATTAAAACCTCCATATCATACGTCACAGCAAGAAATTGCAAATTTTTATAATGCAATTTTGTCTGTACTGGTATTGGCCTTGCATACATGGAAAAGTTTTCGAAAAAAATATCTTAACATACACTACCGAGGCAAAAGTGATAAAAACGGTATTTTTGACGTCGTGACGTCATGTTCTAAAGTTGATAAATATACTTTTTCGAAGAATACTTTCTAAAGTCTTGTTATCAAAATAAGCATAAAGGCTTAGGCCTATAATTTGTTATTTACGAGTTTGAATCAAGTAAAAAGTGTCAGATTTCTTTAGTAGTTCAGTATAGTTCGATCTTGTTACTGTTTTATCTGGCTATCACATTTAAGGATTGACTCTTACCTAGCTTGAAACTGACTTAGTGGAAAACATGTGATATTACGTTGATCTTGTTACTGTATTATCTAGCTATCCAATGTATTAAAGGATTGACTGGTACATAGCTTGAAAGTGACAATGTGAAAAACATGTGATATCACGACGATCGTGCTACTGTACTATCTGGCTATCCCATGTAAGGATTGGCTCTTGCATAGCTTGAAACTGACAATGTGGATCACATGTGATATCACGACGATATTGCTACTGTATTATCTGGCTGTCCCATGTAAGGATTTGCATACACATAGCCTGTAACATGACAAGGTGGATAACATGTGATATCACATCGACCTTGCTACTGTATTATCTGGTTAGGCTATGTAAGGATTGACAGGTACAAAGTAAGTAAGGGTGGAAAGATCAGGAATCGATAATCAAGTACCACACCTGACCCAGGATACCAATGGGAAAGTGACACACTCACAGTAAGACACCACAAACGAGAGCCAAGAGGGCAGCCCTTTCCCAGCAGGTGACCACAAGGCACATATAAACAGACGCGCACAAAGGCATAGCAAACAAAAGACAGAAAAAAACACGAAATATCCACAAAAGAAGTACCGCCTTGGAACGCTCAGTAAAGTATTTTACTGGAGGGCTTAAAGCGGTATCACGGTGCCAACCTCACCCTTAATTCAGATGTGGATCTAGACACATAGATATTTGGTATGCGTGAAAGACCCCTAACATATCAATGCATCATCTCCTAGAACATATACATCAAAATATAACAAGGAGATAAAGCAAAGACATGTAACATGACAAGGTGCATGACTGATATTGGTGTTACAAATGACTTATGCAATATGGTAACATTTGTAACATTTCATGTACTAATCCTTGTCTCTGTTACATTCCATTTGACCGGTGTTGCAAGTGGCAGGGACATAAACTGCATGCAACATAATTGGTCTTGCCGTTGTCAGTAATATGTTAGCTGATCGGTATTGTGAATGGCCAGTATATTACACAAATAAATGTAATATGATATTCATCTTGTCATTGTCAGTAATATTCCAGCTGACCGGTATCACGAATGGCTGGTATACCACACAAATCAATGTTATATGATATTCATCTTGTCATTGTCAGTAATATTCAAGCTGATCGCCGAAGCAAATGGCTGATATATTACACAAATCAATGTAATATGATATTCGTCTTGTCATTGTCACTAATGTTCAAGCTGATCACTGAAGCAAATGTCTGGTATATTACACAAATAAATGTATTATGATAGTCATTTAGTTTAAACATATTTTATTTGATAAACTCTTTACATGTGTACAAACAAGAGCATACACACTAATCTATTACAGAGTTTATAAATTGAGATTCAGAAAGAAGTCTTGACGACTTATTCAAATCCGTTTCCCAACATACATAAGTTGCAATAAATATATAAATTCTGGTGAAAACAACATCGATTTAAAGATCAAATGATCATCAATCATATTAATAGAAATTTTCTATGAGAAAATACTGTCTTTTTATATAGGCATATTCACAACAAAACATTATGACTACTCTATATGCATTACATATTGGTCAATATAGAAGTTCAGAGAGAGAGAGAGAGACAGAGAGAGAGACGCTCCTTAAAACAAAAACAAACGGGTCGCCAATGATATTTTTAGAGTGTAGATGCTGGTTTAGAGAGCTGCATTTAGTTCTTAACCTAGTATGGTGTATTTGTAGCAATCTGTTGCCTGAACTGTAATAGACTGGTACCTTAATGCTGTTATTGTTAAGCTGTTGTTTAAGACTTGATAGAGAGGTTGAATTTCGAATATTAAGAGGAATTTCTTTCCATTTTCTAATGCATGACGGTAAAAAAGATTTATAATATAACTATGTTCTTGTAAGTAAAGGCCTAATGTTTTGAGAGTCTCATAGATTATACGCTGATGTGTTTTCAACAGTTGAAGGAACTAAAGACGTAAAGTAGGTAATGTTAAATCATTTATCATTTTGTAGAATTGGTGCATTTTATGTTTTATTTTAGTCATTTAGTCACTGTCAGTAATATTCAAGCTGATCGCTGAAGCGAATGGCTGGTATATTAAACAAATACATTTGATGTGATATTAATCTTGTCATTGTCAGTAATAATCAAGCTGAGGCTGGTATATTACACAAATCAATGTACATGTGTATTATGATATTCATCTTGCCATTTTCATTAATATTCAAGCTGATCGCTGAAGCAAATGGCTGGTATATTACACAAATAAATGTAATATTCATTTTGTAATTGTCAGTAATATTCAAGCTGATCGCTGAAGCAAATGACTGGTGTATTACACAAATAAATGTGATATGATATTCATCTTGTCATTGTCAGTAATATTCAAGCCGATTGCTGAAGCAAATGGCTGGTATATTATACAAAACTGTGATACGATATTCGCCTTGTAATTCTTAGTGATATTCAAGCTGATCGCTGAAGCAAGCAAATGGCTGGTATATTACATAAGTAAATGTACACGTAGCATGATATTCATCTTGTCATTGGCGGTGATTGTCAAGCTGACCACAATAGCGACTGACTGGTATATAGCATTCGCAATTGCTTGGATCATGACATTGAACTTATGTTTGTCAGGCATTATATTCGATTTATATCTTGCTGTTACTATCGAACGGTTATTGCAAAACACACCTGCGTATGCATATAACAATGTGTTCTTGTAACTGCAACACTTGAGCTGATTCAGTGTGTTAAGAGTGATTGGTATCTTACTGCATCATGTAAAACGACATTTTCATATCAACTGCATTGTTGCACAGTGACCTGATATACATTGTCTATCTCACTGCAGTGTACTCTATCAGATCAAAATGATGATTCAGTTTTAAAATGATGGCGATGACGTCGAATCGATGTAAATCGGCGCGAAAGCCGATAATTAGGTCAAAATTGCCAATATGATGAGTGAACAGATGATTAAACTGATAAATAGAATACCAGATTTGTGTCTTTTGATATCAAGTTTACCAAACTCGGCCTCGAGAACACACGTCGAATCGCTCGACAGAGCCTCGCGATTCAACAAGTGTTCTCGAAGCCTTGCTGGTAAACTTGATATCAAAAGACACTTACCTAGTACATGTATTCTCTATTTATTAGCAACATAACATTCTATGTGGCTTCTGTTACCAATATCTTGTACATTATACACACTTGTCAGAGCATTTGCCGTTCTAATAAACGAAGCATGTATATAGATAAAGACACGCCAAAATTTAAATCTATAGACTTGTTGTATACATGAATATGGGCCATTCAACGAGTCGTTTGTGCATATGCGATAACGAAAATCTTATGTTCTGTTTCCTATATCCACATACCATCATCTTATAATTTATAATTACATGTAACTAGAATAACTGATTGAATGCAAAGTGAACAATCTGGTACATATGACTTCTTGAGTCGACTAAATTAGCAAATAGTGTCTATCCAGATGAGCGCATAGGAAGGGCGACGACTTATCTTGATCTACAGAGTAAAAGGCACATACTATAGCATTACAAAGAAAGAATAACCTTTACGATAAAAAATGTTAACCCCTATCATGCTGTATATTTTATGCACTACAATTCACCTATATTTTCATCATACTAACGTATTAAAATGTTTTACCAATCTGAGTGGAATTCAGTGTAAATCCTAATCTGCTGGCTTCTTTGAAGTCAGCTGATCTGAACCTACACTGTTTTCAAAACAGTATATATCCCGTATGACATGGTAAAAGTGAAAATTTGCCTCACAGTGTCTTAAGTTTCGTTTCATTATACAAATGAACCGCGACATGAGATTTCCAACAATGTGGTATGTGCGACCAGCCAAGCCTCAGATCAGCCTGCGCATACGCACAGTCTGATCAGAGCCTTTGCTAGTCGCTTGATTATTCTATGAATGTTAAGATACTGACTGAAGATCATTTAGAGTTTCTAAGCTAAAAAGGGGGCTGCACATGCTTATCTGAGTCTACATTTGTCAAAATGCCACAATGTTAGAAATCACATGTCGCGGCTCAAATGTACATGTTATTCTATTTTATTTTTTTTAGAACGTAGGGGCATAGAGTTTACGGGTATGGTCACGTGATGTGTAGATAGATACCTGTGTCAGAACCAACTAGCAAAGTCCAGTAAATCTTCCTCTTCTGCACTTAGTCCGTCGAACGAGGAATCCGACGAAGCCCCCGTCGTCGTCGGTGACGTGAGAGGACTTTGAGTCGTCGGAAGACTAAATGTCACACACGAATCAATGTTGCAATTATTTGTTAACACAGCACTCACAGCATCATGATCGTCTACAAGCGTCTGAAGATACCGTATGTAGTCAATGGCGGCTTTCAGAGTGTCTACTTTACTCATTTTTTTGCTTTTGTTATTTTCTGTAGAATATGGTAAATGCTCACGTAACGTCGCAAACGTCATGTTTATGAGTTTCACGCGATTACGTTCACGTTCATTTCTTCTTGCTACAGACACAGTTGGTTCCTGTTTTATATTGTAAAAATCAGACTGGTTTACTGTACTAAAGTCTAAACGCCGCCTGCAGCTCGAGAACGGTGAATAATCTTTCATTAAATGAAACCGAAACAGTCTACTTTTAGCAAGTTGGCTGTTTGCTGCCATGTTTCCAATTGGATGACTCTGTGCAAATCTGCACGATGACATGTTTTCAATATTTTGTTGCACTAATGATAATTCCTGTTTCATATTTGTTGACAAACAATTTAATTTTCTATTATTATCCATTATACGAAAGTTATTTCGTAAGTCACAGCATTGATGGCCCACTATGCATCTGCACCCAATGAAAGCTGGAATTGTCTTGTGGTTTTCTGATTTCGGTACTTGCTTAAATTGTGCATGGAACCCTTCAAGCCTCGTGCCAGTCGCGTGCTGTTTGTTTACAACCTCGTTTTGACATTTCATCTGCATGCGTAAGAAAGTCAATTTAATAAATGCTTCGAATTGAATTTGGATATAAATATCAATCTTTTGCCACGGTAAAAAGGCGATTTCTTGCGAAAAAAAAGCAACCCTATTTTTTAATCAGTCGCACGTAATTTCGATTAGTACCGCGCCGCTTGGTGTATTAAGTGCTGAAATACTGGTGACAGTTTAAACGCGGACAGCAAATACTCAAACCAGCATGTACGAATGCACATAATTGTACGAATATTCGCAGTACTAAATGACATCGTTACGTTTTACCGCGAAACGGCACGTTTGTTATAGAGCTAATCTAAGAAAGAAACTTGGCCCCTCCCCCTTCTAGATTAGGAATTCAGTAGGACAATCAGTCGCTGCACACACGCGCCAGGACACCTGACAGCAAGAATAAAAGATGAACTTTATCTTGCAGAAAATGACGCAAACTACACCAGCGATACCTGGTGGTCTTAAGGCCAAACAAATAATTTCATTGAGTTAAATTCTGCTCAGCGATTTTAAAAGCAAAATAGAAGCTACCCCATGTTCTAGACCTTCATATAAATGAGTATTGCTAACAAAAATTAATTTTCTTATTTCCCAATTTGGGTGTCATCTGGCAATATCGACTGATTTGATATACGAGGTGCATGCGCGGATCCAGAATGTGTTACCTATCTGACTATCAGAGGGGCTCCAGCTTTGACAATGTTTTTTTTTTTTTTTTTTTTTTTTCGGGGGGGGGGGGGGGGGGGGGGTCCAAATACCACTATCTGATTGTTGACTTCATAGCTTTGTGATATTTTAGGGGATCCGGACCAGTTTTGCTAAGAAACCCTAAATTTATGTTATTTTCCGGACTCCCTTCCCCTTCTGGATCCGCGCATGATTTGAATTTTGAAAGGCCACATTGCACAACGAGGGTAGTTTCGACTAAGCTAAATACTCTGGCAAAATAGAGCAAAAATGTTGATTAAGCTGAGGTGGTTAAAATGAGGCTATGAGACTGCTTTGTGTGGCCTTGCACATTGGAGTGAAAGGATAGCTTTTCTGTTATGACAAGACAGGGGGTCTCTTTTATACTTTATAAGGCTAAGAATCACAATTTATGCAAATATTAATTCAAAGCATATTGATTGACAGGAGATAAACGAAAGTGGATATGATTGCAAATTATATAAAAATAAAGGTGCCAGAATCAATTATAAAAGCAAGCAAAATGTCAATACGATCACTACCATTGCGTCTCAGTCGCCGCATGGATTCGGTAATCCTCGTATAACGTATTCAAATACTGTTAAAAGATATACAATGGATATATACTGCTGCTCGCAGAATATCAATTAAATTAGGAATAATGATTTAAGACTTGGTGCCAGTCTTTCCACACCGGGTAGGCGGCAATCGAAAATGTTAATAGTATCGACAAACGTTGGAACAAAATCGTTAGAAATAGGGGTTTCAATTGCCATTTGTCGCCCGAGTGGCACCAATGGCAATCGAAAACACTGTTTCTAGCGATTTTTGATCCGCGGTCGTCGAAAGTTTTGGAGCGTTTTCGATTGCCGCCGGTGTGTTTTAGGTAGAGTTGTAAAACAGTGACCGTACTTCACGCTTAAATTGCGTTTTTTCTGCAATAAAATATGCCAAACAAAAGAGAAACGCAACAGTTAAACTTATCAGCATTCAGAAAGCTCACAAGTAGTGAAACAATTTCGATTACATCGGTTCAAATGCGTGTTAGTGATTGCTGCACTGCACACCTTTCGCAACCAGGTTGGTTTAAACTATATTTTATTTGTATAATATCTGACAAGTTTACAAACAACACAGAATATGATTACAATACAACCACTATACAAATGGGATTCAGAAGGACAACCAGGTTGAAAATATTATCTTCAAAAATTGGCCATAAAGCAGGTGGATGTCAAATTGTAAAGTCACACCTTTATTAAATTCTCTCGAAGGATTAATTTATTCTTCGTGTTGATGCTTTACGTCCCAGTCAATATTTTCTTCAGTAATGTCGGGACGATTTCATGTCTTTCTGGGATGAACCAGTACTAAGCAACAAATAAGGAAATTGCACAGTGACTACGGCAACCCTTCGTTCCCCACTTTAATACGCTTCCAACTTAGCCACTGCACTCTAAGAATTATTTTATGCAATTGGCATAGTCGCAGTAGACCTTAAAAACGCCGACAATTATCATTGCACCTTCTACCTACCTTTTGATCATACTCGGTTACAGACAATTTGGTAGCACTCATTTTTCCAACAGTAAACCTCACGAATCTTGAGAAAAAACCTTCTCAAACCATGCAATTGTTATTTCGCTGCTGCC
Organism: Loripinus fragilis; assembly: GCA_964019695.1. Taxonomy (NCBI): domain Eukaryota; kingdom Metazoa; phylum Mollusca; class Bivalvia; order Lucinida; family Lucinidae; genus Loripinus; species Loripinus fragilis. Next base: position 5,460,487 of record OZ026517.1, on the reverse strand, counting down.
ATCTGAATCCGCCCGTGCTATGTACAATTTTGCTCGGGTTTCTTATTTTGTTCAGTTAAAGTAGTTCTGGCAAACAAAAAATGCTATTGTTCCAAGTGCAATTTCTTAACGAAAATGTATCTTGTGGACACTTTTTCATTGAGTAGTAAAGCAAATTACAAGTGAAATGTGACCAGGATATTTCGTAATCATATGATCGTGCCAACCTACGACTTCACCCATAGAAGCCTGGTGTCCTTATTGCATCCACCACATTCCGCCATTTCTTTATGCATGTATCTTTGCAATAGTTGGTACAGTAAACACATGGACCAAACGAGTCAGATATGTTGGTACTTATTGCATCGGCGAGCAGTCATGGCTCAGACATCCCCCCGCTTCTGTGCAGTCTTGCCAGAGGATTGACTGCTCGCATACATAACGAATTGGAAGTAGTGACCAAAACGTTCCTGTCACCGGAAGCACAGTGTTGATATTTCCACTGCTTGGTACTGGTCAACATAGGAAAATGTCGAGACATGACTTAAACGAAAAGCATGCAGTCATAATGGCATGACCCAATTGACTTGTTTCAATGGAAGGTTCCAGCTTTTTCAACAGTAAGTATGCGATAACGTTTTAATTTCTGTAATTCGCGATGACACGTTTATCTTTCCAAGATACTAAGCATGATTTCACCTGCTTACATATCTGTCCACCTATCTCTTCGGGGGCCGTTCAAAACTGACCAACCCGTAGACTAACTGGAAAATAAAAAGGCTTAAAATATGAGAAGAAGAAACGGAAGAAGAATGGATTGTGGTTAAATTGTAATAAGAGTACTTCTTCGGCTGAAAATTGATACATGTTGCAGCTTATCGTGGGTTACGCTGTTTTGCAACCATTCTCTTTGTATTGACGCTTTGTACAAGTGGGTTAAAAATTGAATTGAAGAGCTGACCTATATGCGTCCCCAGATGCAGGTCGGTTGTAAGGGCGTCGCGTGCACGTTTTTGCAATAAATTTATAAGCGTTCTTTTTTTCAAAAGATTAATTCTTCAAACGCCCGCCTCACAGCGGCTTTGGCTCATTTAACTAACAATCTATTAACACTTTAGCCCCAAAATTTCACCTTTAGCAGAACTTATTTTAATATGTGTTTGATCATAGTAATCGAACAACCTTATATTTTGTATAAATCATCTCAACACAGACGTCTCATTTACTCTCTAAGTTATATTTTTTGTTAGAAAGAATCATCATATATAAACACAAATAGGCCGAAATCTTCTGACGCGAAACTCGACTAAATAGGAAATTTTCTATTTATCATGCAGGAGTTTTCTTCTTTCTGCAAAAATTGCATCTTGACACCATTGTTAAGCAGACTCCAATGGCCAGATTAAAAGGGCAGATTCAAAAGCACAGTCAAAGTAGAGAGGCCAAGATTGGGCATCGTGGCCTGTTGGTCAGCCCTCTATGTAAAAAGTAAGTTTTCAATAACATAAAATACAAGGATGCAAGCTCTTGAAAAGTGTGCACGGGAACATAGCACAGAAGAAGGACCCCCATTTTTAATTACGGAAAATCCCCCTTTTGCCTTGCACAGAGGGCAACGTATCCCTACTTTGTAATGGGCATATCACCTTATTCGCCCGTCTTTATGTTACATAATGAACCAAAATCTTGTTGATTTGACATGCAAATTTTGCAATGACCTACAACCTTTCAGCTAATTTGCATGAGTTATATAAAACGTTAAGCCGAAAATAACAATTGACGAAACTTCAATTCATTGAAATGCAGTCGAAGCGAAGAAGAAACGAATGGAAACGGGAATCGCTTCAAATAAGAGACAATATATTCATCCAAATATTGACAGCATAAATTCAATCTCTCGACGGTAATATATGTTGTGGATATTCATTGGAAGCGTCTCGTCGAGACGCTTCCAATCAGTACCCACAGTATATGTTTGCATGAAAAAGCAACAGGAATCCGGGTTTTGATAGTCACCTTATCCAGTGCTATGAAACAGGGGCTAATATCGACCCCACTGCTTCAAGCTAAACCTTAATCATCCCATTGTAAAACGGACATAACTCTAAAAGTTAGTTGAAATGCTGTGGCCCGGATGTACATTCTAATCAAAACAGTTCTGTATATACTCGATAAATCGAAAGTTCTGGCAAAATATTGGGCACTGGATACATACAAACTAGGATATGCAAGTTTTGAGCAACCATTTGGAGAAGAGTTACGTCCCTTATCAGACCATTTTAAGCTTATCTGAGCCAAATGCTCGAGGCGAGCTATTGTGATGTCCGTCGTCTGTCGTGCAGGGTCCGTCTTCCACATCTCCTAAACTACAGGTTAGATTCTGACCAAACTTGGGTGGAATAATTCTTATATGGCCCTCTATTGGTTACGGTCCGTTGCATATCTAGGTCACACAGGCTAAAATGATGGTCACATGTTTGACATAGGCTTATATAGGGAAAGCATGAAACGATCTTCTTGTCTGAAACCACAAGGCCGAGAGCCTTGATAATTGGGTATGTATCATCATCTAGTAGACATCTACCAAGTATGGTCAAATTAATCCCTTGGGGCAAACATGGCCCCGCGCTTGGGGTCACCTGTTTTACATAGGCTTATATTATATTGGAAAAACATGAAAAAATCTTCTTGCCTGAAACTACAAGGCTTGATATTTGGTATGTAGCATCACCTAGTAGACCTCTGTTCAAATTATACCCCTGGGTCAGAAATGGCCTTGCCCCGGGGTCACATTTTTACATAGACTTATATGCAGAAGCCATGAAAAAATCGACTTGTCTGAAACCACACCCCTTGCCTTTTGGGTTGGGTAAAATGGTCAGACATTGCCATTGTGCAGAGAAGTATATTTTGATATGCTTTGGTTATGATCTGAGTGATACCCAAGATGGACTGTAGGAATGGGATTTATATTTTTTGGTAAACATCCTCTCTCATGGCAAGGATTCAGGTGAGCTATACAGGGCTAAGGGGTCCTCTTGTTTTATGAAATACAACCATTGTTAAAATCACCTTGTCGTTGGTATCCGTTAGGTTGCTAAATTGTCCATCTTATGCAATGTACACACATGCAGAAGAAATCCAGAGACACATTACTCATACTTTATTAAATAAGCTGATGCCATAATATGACGTCAATTTATTTATAAAAATTATGCGATAGTTATAGTTTGCTGTCATACTCGCATGTAATGTAATATTGCACTAATGTGTTTCCAGGACTTAGGTGACCCCCGTTATTTTTTAATTATTCTTTAATGGTGATTTTAATTGAAAAATAAATAAGAGAAATGAATTTAGATATATACCGCGTAATTGAATTAATTTTTTCCACATAAATATGAGTTTTTGTATAGGCTGGGATTAGATGGAATTTTGGTGTGTTTTTGATGCTCCTCTTTGAATTAGTCCCCAAGTGAACCTAACGATATAAATAAAATATGGCTTATATACAGGTCAGTGGAGGTAATTCGTCAGTCCCACAGATAAGAGCGCGTAACAGAAAATTATTTTTCCTATTTCTCAACAAAAAATATTTGGTGTGTACTCAAAAAACCGTCTCGATGATACGGTTCTTTTGAGCACCCAAAACACGTGTTTAGACTGATGAAGACAGTCGCAGCTTTACGCTAAAATTGCTTAACCGGACCAATCTTCGTGCATTAGGCTATGATTCACTGCTTATACTGATTTATAAACTTCACTGTATATCTAAAAACCGATGCATTGAAATGGCCTGTGTTAAAAAAAAAAGATTCAAATAATAGTACTGTCTAAACCTTAAATGCTGGGTTGTTGGTCTCTGCTGATTTTTTCTTTCGAGATAATTATTTTCTAAAAATATGTCTTTCAGGAATACAAGTAGGTTTTCAAACAGTATGGATCCAGAAAATGCCCAACATTTTAGCCTGAACTTGGCTTCGGCTGTTGACAAAGTTTATCAGCTACATATCTTAGCAGGCAAATATTTGATGCTCTTTAAGTTTAATGTATATCCCCGATTCGCTATTTCTCGTCAACTCTCTAATTTGCTTGAATTGTCGTCATAAACTCTTTACTTACTACATGTATTGTCGTCTGCTGATAACCTTTGCAAACAATTTGAACCCAGATCAGGCCCGACGGGCATGATCTGGATCCGAACTGCTTGACGCTCTACTGATATTTCAAAAAAAAAAAAAATAGAAAAAAACAACAACAACAAACAAACTGATTTTGAAAAAAAATATCAGCAGACGGCAAAACCTATTAAAACAAATTACCTAGGCTAATAGGCAAAAAGAATCAATGAATTGAAATGGAAGGTGCTACATGTACACACAGGCTTCATGCTTAAGCCTTATATTTGCCTGCTTTCAATACGGCACCGTCTAGGACCCATATAGACTTTTACAAATGCGTGTGTGCGTGCGTGTGTGTGTCAAAATGATGACGAGTAAGATTTGCGGAATAGATTTTCGTTGAATCAGCGGTTATAGATATTCCTGTAGGCTAGTATATGTCATCATAGCAATGCAAATATACCACGTGTATCTATAGGGGTACACATGGGTATATTCACAGGGAAAAACAACTAAGTTATTCTTTTGTACAAGGGATTTGGGCTTCATTTACAAATAAGGGCATCTCCCAAAAATAAGTTTTAGTTACGAGGTATGCATTTAAATCCACATGCTAAGTGCCGTTCTTCTAAGTTTAATTTAAAGCTGTTTAAAAAAAGAAAAACGGGGGTCACTAATACCCTGGAAACACTATAGTGTCATTTGTTGTACATTTTAAGCATTTTCAAGAGATACGACCTCATGAAAAGCACAAAATATGAAAACAACAAGTCAGAAATACCACAATCACACACTGTAGACCAACCCGCGGCACCACGAGGAAGAGCCAGAGAATAGTAAAAGTAAGAAAGGGGGCAAAGATCAGGAATCAATACAATTCAGTACCACACCTGACCCAGGATACCACATGTAAAGCGACAACTTCACAATGAAACATCGACAACAAGAGCCAAAAGGTCAGCCCATTCCCAGCAGGTGACCACAAGGCAGCAATGAACAGACGCGAAAGCATGACAAACACAAGACATAAATAACACAAATGATCCACAAAAAAGTACCGCCTTGGGACGATCAGTAAAAAATATTTTACTGGAGGGCTTAAACTAGTTTCACAGCTCCAAACTCACCCTTGATTCTGATGTGGGCCGGGTCACATTTGGGAAAGTGACAAAACACAACATACACGACAGCCAAGAGGTCAGTCCTTTCACAGCTGCTGACCAAAAGGCTACAAAGAACAGACGCATTACAACACACACCATCATGAAGCATAACTAACAAAAACGATCCACAAAAGAAGCATCGCCTTGGAACGGTCAGTAAAATACTTTTACTGGAGGGCACACGACACCTGAAAGACAATTGAGCCGTGGATTGAGATTTCCAACAATTTGACATTTTGACAAGTGTAGACTCGGACGAGCCTCCGCAGCCTCCTATTAAGCTTAGAGACTTCAAATAGTGTTCAGTCAGTAGCTTAACAATCATAAAATACTCAAGCGACTAGCAAAGGCTCTGATCAGACTGCGCGTATGCGCAGGCTGATCTGAGGCTTTGCTGGTCGCACATACCAAATTGTTGGAAATCTCATGCACTGGCTCAATTAAAGTAAATCAACCAGCTCTATCTTCTCCGTCAAGGTGATTGCAACACTAGGAGAACAAAAGTACTGAATAACAACACAAGGACCAACAAACAATGGGAGCAACAATAATTAAAGAGCCTAAGTCTGCAACTATGAACATTTTTCGAAAAAAAAAATCTTTTTAAATCATTTGTAAAAGTAGAATTTGGTTATGTTTTCACAGTAAATCTGTTCACTATAGCTGAAAACTGCATGGAAAAGTGAGTTATCTAATAAAAACAGGTGTTTTTTTTTCTCTTGTTGGTAATTATTTGCGTCCCTCCAATAATTATAGACAGTTAATTTCCAACATAAATGCTATTGTTTTGATACTGATAATTTGTTAAGATTTACGAAAGCGGTAAAATGTGTACCTGAATTTTAGTTTTGACTGTGTTCTTGAAAAATAGAAACATTATTTTTAAAATTAAAAGATCAAAAGTTACAGATTATGCAGCTTTAATGAATCAACAACAATAGAACCACCGCCTTAGAAGGGACATCAGCCGTAGCCACTGTGGGGCTTCAATGCATTTTACTGTTACTAAACTTTCGCCCTAGATTGTGTTGCACACACTCTCTAAAATGTCAAGATAACTAAAATAAGCATCAACAAATGGACCAACCAATGAAATATAATGGTACTTATCGCGTATCATAGCTTCAGAAAGGTAGATATCTCGGCGTGCAATTGTTAAGATTGCCTTACCGATCAGTTTTAACATATCATATGGGTACTCAAAGGACTGTCACATTCAGACGGTTCTTTTAAGTATCCACAACATATTTTTTTATTTGAGAAATCCGAAAAAAAAATCAAAAATGCAATCTTATCTGGAGGCCATGCATAAGTACATTCACTCTTTAAAGTGCGAACGCAACACAAAATAAATCTAGCGCTAGAGATCTAGTGGGTGAGATTATCAAAAGACGTTTTCTATATATGTTACACCTACATAGCATCAACTTATTCATCATACACAGTAAATCACAGCATTGATGTCTTCTCTTTGATAGAAAAAGATAGTTCACATTACAGTTCTCTTCATGAAATAATGATTTGTGGGGATACAAATGCTCGGACATTACATTGATAATAGTAACACGTATATATCTGTGCCTCAATATACCACTTGCAGTAATATTAAGTATATAAATAACATGGGGTTAGTTTATACTCCAAGGGGGAATGAGTTGATTGACTTATGTGTTGCATCGAACTTGAATATACTGAATGGTAGAACATTTGGTGATATTTTTGGTAAACACACCTACATTCAGTATAATGGAAACGGTGTTATTGACTATTGCATGGTGTCAGAGTCATTGTTCAGAAAGTCTTAAATTTTCATGTTATGTTCAAGATGTCAAACCACTTTTAAGTGACCATGCTATAATAAAACAATTATATGTTAACTATATTCCAGAGAATGAGAACAGTAAATCAAGGTGTATTGCTATGCCACAGACTTATGCTTTGAATATGGAGTCAACATTTTTTGTTTTCTAAAGTCTTGTGCTCCAGTTGTGTTAAAGATAAAATTCAAAATTTTCTAAAGTCATTTTCTCTGGATAATGTTGATACTGTATTAACAAATTTAATGATATAATTGAAACTAGATGTGCATTGGCTTTCTACAAGAAAGACTAAGTTTAAGGGCAAAAAAGGAAATTCAAAGAAAAAGGGGTTGACATCAATCAACAATCTTTGCATTAAGAGTTAGTAAGGAAACGTGTATCTTACTCTTAGTACTCTAATTATCCTTTTTTCAAATTTCGTAAAATTTAAAGCCATGCGTATAAAAAGAAACAGCAAGTGTTTAAGAAATAAAGGATGAAGATAATAATGAAGATCTCATTAATAATCTATCTCCTTTTCGAACCTATTTTCTGTTAATGAAAAACTGGTAAATATGGAAGAAGAACAAAACATTTTCAGAATTGGATTTTAAGATTTCTGAAAAAGAGATTGTTCAATCAATTTCAAGGCTGGAAAGTCATCAGATCTGGATGGAGTCAAAAATAAAATATTAAAATCTTGTCAGCCGTCATTGGTACCATGTTTAGCAAAACATTTTAACATAATTTTATCAACTGGCCAGTATAGGTAATATTAGTTTTAGCTGTCTTATCAATGCTGATGACCTAGTTTTACATTGTACACCTGAGACTGGATTACAAAACTGACTGAATGAATTCTCCATTTTTTACTTCACATGGATTAACAGTCAACTGAAATAAAACTAAGAAAGACGACAAAGATCAGAAAACGATACAATCAAGTACCACAGCTGACCCAGGATACCACATGGGAAAGTAACAAAAATACAATAAGCATCACCAACAAGAGACAAGAGGTCAGCCCTTTCCCAGCAGGTGACCACAAGGCAGCAATGAATAGACACGAAAGCATGAGAAACACAGGAAACACCAATACACATGACTAATATCGGTATGCTTAGTAAAAGTGGATGAAAATCTAAAACTAAAATTGTATGTAATGAAGATGAAATGAAGTAAGTTTAAATATATACATATCAAGGTATCTTATTCTCATCATCTGGTACTTTTTCATACTGTCAAAATGACTTATATAAAAGAGGATTAAAGGCAAATTTTAAAATTAACTAATGCAGTGGTGAGTTGCATCAGAATGTGGGTACGATGTTGCATTTGTTTGGTCACACTGTTAAGCCAGTCTTTTATATATCAGTGAAATATGGGGTGCAATTAATACAACAACAGTCAGTGTACAGATAGACTAGTTTATTTTGTATGATGCTTTAGCTGATCTACCTTGTAAAATACATATCAGCTTTTTGAAATAATTATAAGGCGCCCATAGAAAGGCAACAAATGCAGCTGTTTTTGGTGAATGAGTTAGATTTCATATTGTCATTTAGGTATTGTGTAATATTAATAAATACTTTCAACGTTTTCATTCAGAATATATTAGCACAGTATGTAAACTGGTATAAACATCCTGTACCAGTTCTTCCTAGCTCTCGCCTTATAAACATGAATAACAACACTCAGGCGTAACCAGTAGTCAGACAAATGCGTGTATTTAGGTACATGTACACGTTTCGATTTATATTGTTAACGATACAGACAATACACATTCGAACAAGGTAAGAAAAGCCATTTTATCTATTTATTCCGTTTTATTCCATGATTTTAATGGTTTCATCCTTTGCATTTTGCTTTGTTAAAAAACGACTTGCTCACAATCAGAGCCGTTCTGTGCCAAAAACGAGCTTAAATGCCAGTTTGCATGGTTTTAGTGGAATTGGCAATCACATGTGTACATGATTACATGGTTGTAACTGTAAAAGTTACTAAGATCTATGGAAAAATGAATTTTAATAGGTGGACCCTCGCAATTACAGCTGTACCAACAACTCTCACATCACGATTTTCGATAACTGGTTACGCACGAGTGCAGTAATTCATATTTATAAGGCGGGAGCTAGGAGGAACGGGTACAGGATGTTTATTTAAGTTTACATACTGTGATTAATTTACTTGCAGCTTATACAAAAATAAGAAAAAATGCTGCATGTTTAGTATCTATTTCGATTTCAATATCTAAAGGTAAAGTCAAAACATTTTTTTCTGGAGCTGATGTGGTAAGTATTGTCAGATCACAACAAATAGAAAAATATAAGACCAATCGGGCAGATATGTAAATCTGGGAAGGTTGAAGATAAAAGTCACTTCATTACTGGGTGTCCTGTTTTTACAGATGAAAGAAACATGCTTTTAAATAATATAAGTAAAGTTTGTACATATTTAGGCAATTTGTCACCAGTAAAAGGTATGTCTTTTTAGTTATGAACATACTGATGTGATAACAATGTTCTTTCAATGTATATATAGAGGATCTGAAATGAGTGCTCATGTTTTATTGAATTTATTAAACGAGTTGGGGAAAAGAGATAAAATGCGAGGCTTGCCGAGCATTTTATCTCTTTTTCGCAACGAGTTTAATAAATTCAATAATACAAGAGCACGAATGTTAGATTCTATTTATCATATGACAAATACTTTGAAATCTCATTTCTGGCGTAAAAACGTTATAAATTTGACATTATGATCGCAACGTTGTAATGGACGTCATAACGTTTCCCGTAAATCGATAAACCACTAGTGGTTTACAGATTTTATTGCATAGCGTTATATCACTCCCAGACGCGACGTCATGTGATAAATAATTGTTATTGTAAACTATTTACATTAGCATTGTCAAGAAAGTAAATGCCTCATGTCAGCTAGCGGAATACAAGAAATATAGGCTGTGTGTGTTCTGTTGCTCAGTCTATGGTAAGCTGAACTAAGAGACCTGGCGACTTTGTTGGGCGTTATAGCCTTATATTATTTGCAGGGGTATGTTATGCACATGCGGAGCTTGGGGTGTGGCGAGGCACTAATATAATATCACCGTCCACCAACAAGTTTTCGTGGTATTTTACTAAAATACCTTTCACAACTTTTTATTGAGGAGTTTGCTTTCATAATTGACCCAAGAGTCAGCCTTATGAATATGTATGATCTAATTATGCGGCATGTTTGGTCAAGTTATCAGAGTTTATATCAACATATTATGACAGGCAAAAATTCAACAACAAAACAACCAGATACCTGACACAATGCAGGAAAATATAACACTCTTTTTTATACTTTTTGTCTTTAATGTTGTATTTAGTAACTTTGTGGAAAACAATCTACAGAAGACATTGTTTACAAGGTACTTTTATAATGTGGTGTTGCTACTGTAATTATCGCTATACTTTTGAGATGGCCCATGAAAACTTAAAAAAACGCAGCGGACATTAGTCGCGGTAACTTTCATAAGGGTTGTTTCGTGGAAAAGTATGATTGTTTCATTGAAATAAGTTTCAAAAAGACATTTTCTTTGATACATTTTGTGCTTTTTCTCCGCACGATTTAAGTACCACGAAAACTTGTTGGACCAGCAGAATTGTTCAAGTTGACTTGGATGTGTGCTTCAGATTGTCAGTATATATTGATAACATAGTGTATATAAGTTCAACATTTGCCTTATTTAAAATAGTCTCGAAATAGTCGACAATTGCTCGCATCCCAGTGAGATACTAGCTTAATCAGAATCAAGATTTAGCTACTTTATGTTTACATGCTTGTCTTAATTTGTTATCAATTGTGATTTATATGCTGCCTCTTGGAAATTAACTTTATTCTATTTTATTGTATGCAGCTTTCCAATGGAGCTAAATGTATTGTATTTGATGTCCGCCTTAATCTATCTCTATACTTTGTTTATGTCTCCGAGCATATATGTTACCGGTAAGAGTGAGCCAAAATCTCAAGTTCTTCCTTGAATAGCCCTCATACGAACTCTCTTTAATCAAACAGTATAGAAGACGGTTTTTAAGTTAGATTGCACGCACTGTACTGAATCGTGCTGATTTTCGCGTGGACCACTTCAAATAAACATCACTAAATAGATTCAGAGCATTGCGTATTTTAATCTTTAAAATTAAATTTTATTCAAATCTAAATTATAAACTGTGGCGCATAAAAGGCCCCGGTACAAGAGGGTCCCTGAAAAGCTTTTATTCGCTGGAACAATAGGATGAAGCGAACCATTGAAAATCTGTTTGAAATGCTAGCTTTACCAACTTAAGTGTAAGGGATTACGTGTTTTGTGCTTAAAGGAGCAGGCACGGTTTCCTCAGGACTTTCTCATTCAAATGACAATTTCTGAGCATCAACAAATCAAAGAAATAATGTGGATTCTGGTAATAATTAATATAATACAGATTAATAAAACTAATGATGTGGCTAAGACGTTAAAACCTAATAAATTGAACACGCTAATTTAAGGCGTTGATATTGCTCGTCGTATTTATTCAAATGAGCATCGATACTTTTACCTTAATTTTTCAAAGAAGAGTACTTTTACCACCCTTACCAACGTTGGCATGAAATATCTCGTGACGTTCAATGTCGACATTGATGTACGTGGTACATGTACAAGATGGTTGTCAATGTTTGCTCGCCTGTATGTTAGATAATCATTTCATTTTGAAATTACTGTCCATGGATAAAATGAATAGTTTAGATTTGACTAGACAATACCCACTTAGGTATACAGTAAAACCTGTGTAAAACAGCCACTCTCAAAAAGACCGGAAATTGGTTTTCAAAACCAATTATCAATTAATGCAAGTCAAAGGTATTGCAGAATGCTCCCCTTTGAGCATTCTGCAATACTGTTTATCTTCATTAAGTTACCATTTGTCATAAAGATCTTTGTCTTGTCTATTTTTGGAGAGCCGTTTTACACAGGGTTTACTGTAAAAACTGCTACCATGATACTTTATCCATTGGCAGCTATTTTCAAGGACAAGGACAATGCAATATATCTATATCTCTATGTTTCTTTAATTTGGGGTTAATTTGGAAGATTTCATAAGATACTCTTTAAAGGCAGGAACTTGTTGATCTTAGCAGAGAAGTGTATCAAGTTAGTGGTGCTTAAAATAAGATTCCTGGATCCACCTATCCCCAACTCGCAAGGAAGTGGCTACCTATATGTTACAGTAAGTAGACACAGCTTTGGATTGTCAGACAAGATTAGACTACTGACCTGATCAGACAAACCTCGTATTTTATCTCTTTCCCCAACTCGTTTAATAAATTTAATAAAACATGAGCACTCATGTAAGATCCTCTATATCAAAGTGGATATATTTATTGCAGGATCTGTCTAAGATGCTGACTATTTGATGGTTGTTGGATTTATGAGAATTTGCGACTATTCTTGCTTTGTATAGTCATAGTTATTAACATGCTTACCTGCCACTTGCACGGTTTGACTTCAATGTACTTGCATGGTTGTATGGAGGAAATCAGATATTTACTCTTTTATCTGGGTTCCTAAAACAGAAGCAACAGACCGTGAAGTGCATGAAGTGTGGTGAATGTAGATCTTTTCTCAAGTTAAATCCAGTTTGTACTGCTCTGGCTGTGCCGATACTGAAGAAACGGTGAGCATTATTGGTGGTAAATTGCAGTTGCGGTTATACATTTTGCCTGAGATTTGTAGCAGTTTTCTGTCTTGTTTTGACTGTTTGATACGGGAAATAGGGGATAGTTTCGAATTTGGGAGTTGACGAATTTCTAAGATTTTCTAGTGTATCGGTCTACAATATCGTATTTGAGTATAAAATCATGATATATGAGCAGACTTCTGTTAGAGAGACATGTAGGATGGGTGTTTCTACAAGTTGGAGTGAAATGCGAAACTAAGATAATATCATACAGCGACATATAACGACATATGTTTCTGAACCACTGGTCCAAAATCAAACTAATTTCAATGAAGTATTCCTCATAATGCCCTCTGCAAAATATGCCTGGATAATGCCGCTCCACCCAACAAGATGGCCACCAGGGCTCTAGATAAGATTTATCTTTAAACAACATCTCCTGAACCACAAGTCCAAATTCAAAATAATGCCCTGTGCTGAAAATGCCTAAATGGTTTCGCTGCGCTGAACAAGATAGCTGACAGAGCTCTAGAGAACAAATATCTCCTCCTAAACCACTGGTCTAAGTGCCAAATAATTTCACCGAAATGTTTCTCATAATGCCCTCTACTAAAATTGCCTAAATGGTTTTGCTCCGCCAACGAGCTGGCTGCCAGAGCTGTAGATAAGAAATGTATTTAAGCGGTATCTTCTCCTGAACCACTAGTCCAAATTCAAAAATAAGTTCATACAAATGTTTATCATAAGGCCCTCTGGCAAAAATACCCAATCGGTTCAGCTCTGCTGAATAAAATGGCTACCAGAGCTAAAATAGAACTCATTACACAACATCAGATTCAGATTCCAAATAATAATGTTTCTAGACAATGTTAAAATGTATAAGTATGCAAAATTTGATCATAACTATACCTTGCGGTTTAAAAGTTTTGAACATTTTCACGAAAAGCCTTGAACCAGCCAGTATGACGCTTGGCAAATTCTCCTCACCGATTTGCATACCAGTGTCTGGGCAATGTTAAAAGAAGTAAGTATGCAAAGGCTGGTCTAACTATACCGTGTGGCTCAGGAGGTATGAGCCTATAGACGAACTGACCTTTACCGTTTGGGCAGGCCACTAATGTTCGAAATTTTAGAATATTTGCTGTGTCTCGCGACGTGGCTAAAAGCTGTACTTTTTATGAAAATAAAATTTGACGTTTTACATTTCCGTGAGTATGCAAGACATAACCTGTCGTTGACTTCATTCCCACTGAAATAAATATTCACCAAAAGGTTTTTATATCTTCAAAAAGATAAGATAACTGACTGCTACATGTTAAACTTTAATACGTTAATATAACCATCAACAATTAGACATATCATTAAAATTAACAAGCAAAAAATTGGCGCGCTATTAAAACATCATAAAATATAAGCATATATCGCATACATTTTTCATATTTTATAAGATGAAGTCATAATATTTTTTAGATATTAACATGACTTTATGGGAATTCCGACGTGCATAAACCCTATATCCCAAGGATCGGTTCAGTGGGTTTCTGGTGCACAAAGGTATATACTTGCACCTTTCATTGATACTCCAATGTTTTACGCCAAATATCTCCCAATGCACTAAGTACAAATGCATGCTGGTGCAATAAGAAAGTTATTTACATGACTATTTATGGGAATTCCGACGTGCATTAACCCTGTATCCCCAGTGTCTGTTCAGTGTGTTTCCGGTACACAAAGGTAAATTATTGCATCTTTCATTGATATTACTAAACTTTTATGCATAAAAATGTATATATATATTTTCTTACCCATCAGTTTTAACATATGTTTTTTGGTGCTCAAAAGAACCGTCTCATTGAGACGGTTCTTTTGAGTACCCACAACATATATTATATTTGGTTTAGAAATAAGAACATTAAATTTTCGTTACCCTCACTTAACTAGAGTCCTCTAATTTCCAATGTTTTGCGTCAAAAATGTCCCAATGCACTAAGTATAATTGCATGCTGGTGCATTAAGAAAGTTATTTATGGTGTGTGCGTCTGTTCGAGGGATACATATTATCCGCTCGCTAAAACTCGTGGATTATTTTCCTGTACATATGCACAAACTATACAATAACTTACACGTATGATACAATCAACATTACATGGTCCACTGAACTGTTCATTGTGCCACAGGTTACATTTGTATGAATTCGAAATTATAATACTAAATTTATATTTCCTTCTTTGGACATCGTTTTAACTTACTAACAATTTAGAACAATTTACATTGTTCTTTGGTGTACATTAAACAATTGATGCATTCTTTTGGGGTTAACATCAGGATTTGTCAACCCGAGAACAGTGATGTTCACCGAGGCGACGCCGAGGTGAACATCACCTTCGAGGGTTGACTAATCCTGATGTTAACCAAAAAAGAATGCACCAATTGTTTTGTTATATGACACTGTCTCTCTTTTCCTAGTTTTATTTAAAGTGTTTTCATATTTACAAATTTACTCAAGTCAGATGTTCCTTGTGCACTTTCACCAGGAAGATTATTTCAACAATCTACTTCCAAAATTTTTGCAACTCTTATGAGATTGCAAAATAATTGCATTTTAACCAATATATGCCTAGCGTCCTTTATGTGGGACATAGGCAAATAGCGCAGACCCAGATCAGATGCCAAAGAATGTGGCGTCTGATCATGATCTCCACTGTTTGTTTGCATAATTTTCTATTAAAACTTGAATAAAAATAAAAAATACCACCTAACATCCCTTAAAACAGAAATGGACTGTTCCAATTGATAAAGATGGGAAATTCCATTCGGCATAAATGTGTCAAATGCTGTTCTCATAAAATGAACAAACATTTTACCTGTGAAATATACATAAGAAACCAGTCAGTGTTTCAATGTCTATTTTTAGCTCTCTGTTAGGACTGACAAAAGCTATGTTACCTGGGCTAGATTTAGTTTAATCTATTTTTAGGTCTCTGTCAAGACTGACAACACTTGTTAACCTGTCTTTAGCTCATCACTGTTTGACATCATGATCTGTCACAACCAGTGCAAGCTAGTTTCAGCAAATCAGAGGAGGTCTTTTATAGGAATCATATAACAATATACAATTGAGGCATTCTTTTGAGGTTAACATCAGGATTTGTCAACCCGAGAACAGTGATGTTCACTGAGGCAAAGCCGAGGTGAACATCACTTTCGAGGGTTGACTAATCCTGATGTTAGCCGAAAATGAATGCACCAATTGTTTTGTTATATGACACTGTCTCTCTTTTCCTAGTTTTATTTAAAGTATTTTCATATTTATAAATTTACTCAAGTCAGATGTTCTTTATGCACTTTTACTAGGAAGATTATTTCAACAATCTACTTCCAAAATTTTTGCAACTCTTATGAGATTGCAAAATAATTGCATTTTAACCCATATATGCCTAGAGTCCTTTTTGTGGGACATAGGCAAATATCGCAGACCCAGATCAGACGCCACAGAATGCAGCGTCTGATCAAGGTCTCCACTGTTTGCTTGCATAATTTTCTATTAAAACTTGAATAAAAATGAAAAATACCACCTAATATCCCTTAAAACAGAAATGGACTGTTCCAATTGATAACGATGGGAAATTCCATTCGGCATAAATGTGTTAAATGCTGTTCTCATAAAATGAACAAACATTTTACCTGTGAAATATACATAAGAAACCAGTCAGTGTTTCAATGTCTATTTTTAGCTCTCTGTCGGCACTGACAAAAGCCATGTCACCTGGGCTAGATTTAGTTCAATCTATTGTTAGCTCTCTGTCAAGACTGACAACACTTGTTAACCTGTCTTTAGCTCATCACTGTTTGACATCATGATCTGTCACAACCAGTGCAAGCTAGTTTCAGCCAATCAGAGCCAATCAGAGGAGGTCTTTTATAGGAGTCATATAACAATACTTTATGTCCTTTCTGGTTTTGCAATCTTGACGAGGAAGAGATGCTGGTTGCTTTGCTTGTATTGTCTTTTTGGTGTCTTGTTACTGTAAATGTCCAGTAGCTCTTTCTCACGGTGCTGTGGGTTTGTCTGCAGTTTGTGATTGTAGTATTTCCTGATCATACTCACTTACTTTTTAACCCTGATGAAATGCCCTCTAATATACATTTTAGCTGGGTCTTTATTGCTTGCTACTATTTCCGATCTTGTTATATCTGATGGCCCGGACGGGCTGGCACAAGTGCGCAGTTGCGGTGTATGGAAATAGATAAAGCTCAGACCAAATAGTATACTTTTAGCCCACTAAATGTTCAACGTTGATGAGTATATTTCTATACCTGGCCAATGTTTGATAATTATTTCTAAAAATTAACACTTTAAGCACTAATTATTACTTTAGCAGACAACATATATTGTAACAACTTTCTTCACTTTTGGTACAAAAAAGAAAGAACAAAATCAAACGAAACTTATTGAAAAACAAATTACGTTTCTTTTTAAAATGGAATATCCATTATCCAATATTGAAATGAAGAAATGTATGCAACTACTGGAAGGTTTTTGTTGACCAGAAAAGAGGTTAATGTGTATCTGCTTAATATACTGCTGTAATTAATTTAGCAGATGAATAAATCATCTGTGAAAATTAAATCAGTACATAATGGAATATTTTTATTTGAGTAAAAGAAAATTGCCAAA
Organism: Loripinus fragilis; assembly: GCA_964019695.1. Lineage (NCBI taxonomy): Eukaryota > Metazoa > Mollusca > Bivalvia > Lucinida > Lucinidae > Loripinus > Loripinus fragilis. The sequence continues at coordinate 5,443,051 of OZ026517.1, read as the reverse complement.
ATCATTAATTTTCACTTTAACTTATTCGAAAACTTTGATACACATTCAAAAGTATAAATGATAGGCCTTCTCGTCTTGATAAAAATGCTTAGAATGGAAGATTCTACACGGCATAAATTGCTTATCACAAATAAGTTTTAAAGTAGTTATTATTTATGCCCTCTCCCGAAGGATCAATCATTTACTTAATTACACCTTTCTAACGTGTCCTTTCAATGAAATAATTAATTATATCAAAGGTGATTAATATCTCATAAAGCGATTAAGTTGAAAACAAGCATGGAAGATCAAAATGTTAAATTATGGAGATTTATTGTACACAAAACAATATTGACTAGTAAAGATGAGCAGCCGCGTGGAATGTTCAAACGTTGAAACCTGCGCAGTTCCATGTTTTGTACATAATTTCAAAGATGCAACTAGAACCAAAAGAATATAATTATGAACCTATTTCGATTTTACGAACTTTGAACCGTTATTTTTCGTATCATAAAAACCATTGCTTATCTTAGGTAGTACTTAACTTTAAGCGGAGGGAGCAGGGGGGGGGGGGGTAGAAATTTTGGACCCCGATCACTTAAAAGGGTTAATTAAATGTTATAAAAGAGCGGGCTATAAGTCTGCATACCCTTAAAACTCAGATGCTAAAAATCGGCTTGGTCTATCGTACATGTAGCTCACCTAGCTGTTTTCTTTGGTTTGTTTAATCAAAGTTACGTAATCTGTTTGGAATCTGAGATGATGCATTGAACAAGCAATGAAGCCAACACGCGAGCTAAAATTATATATTTGAACAACAACAGAGTTTAGGGTGAAGACCCCAGTGGCTCCGTCTGCTATCCTTTCTGGTCGAGGATTCTTTTCTTGTTGGCTCATTTTGTAGCCACTTCCATTGTGTGTACGGTGTGCGTGTATTTTATCCTTTTTTGTTGGTTTTGTTTGTGTGTTCTGGTATCTTCCTCGCGGTGCCATGGGTTCGTCTGTGATCTTTAATTTTGAGATTTCCTATCATACTCAATCTTTTCTATCCAGGCAGGCTGTATTTAGCTTTGCCTGGGTTGGATTTCTTGTGTCCTGTTTTGATATAGGATAGTCATTGCTGTCCTTATTCCAATCAGTTGGGGTTTTTATCAGTAAGCATGCACAACTGATCCCATGTTGTTGTTATTTTAGGTGTTGCTTTTGTTGCTGTTGTAATGATGCTAAATTTTGTCGAGTCTACCATTCTGCACTAGATTTACAATCTCAGTTCAACACAACACAGGAGTGAACAAGCTTCCTTGATGTTAGGGGTTTGCCCATCGATGGTATTCACTGTAGCGATGTGAGATATTGGTATGGCAGCCTTAATGGGGACTTTTCAGGGATATTAAGACTCAATTGGTTCTATGTATGGACAATTGGTCACATCAGTACCCCCTTGGTCGTAGTGTCTTATATCTAAATAAAGAAAATCCACTAAATCCGAGCTAAGACTAGTCCACTTATTTCGCGAGCGCAACAACAAATTTAATAAAATAACCGTTATTTTGTTTACTGAATCTTAAAATGCCGCCCAGAGTGTCAAATAAATGGAAAATATATCACATCGCCACGAGATAGCGAGAAGACACGATAAGCTTTAAATCATTATTTTAACATTATAAAATTTAAAGTTACTTCATTAACAGATAAGGCACTCGCCACAAGGGAAATTCCCTTATTGTATTGAATTAATAGACGACTGTACGTACAGAGGGCAGGGCAGAGCCCTCCGCCAACCCATTACTTCAATGTCATTCCTGATCAGTGGTTTATATAGCACGCACTCTTTGTGAGCACATTCTGTTACTTACTTTAAATCTGCAAACTTCACATGTACATAGCGCTTTAACGCATTGTGAAACCGGCCTGTAAAATGAATGATGCCGGAAAACATCTTCCATAATGCGTCGTGCGTAAACTTTTTATTTAAAATGACATCTCCTCCTGAGCCACTGACCCAAATTCAAAATAATGACACAGTTCCATAATGACTTTTACCAAAATTACCTAAGTCGTTCGGCTCTGCTGAACAAATAGCTACCAGGGCAAAAATAGAAATATCTTTAAACGACATCTCAAGTTTGTTAACTACTTGCTCAAATTCAAACACGTTTCTCATAATACTCTCCATTACAATTGCACAACTGAACAAAACGGTTGCAAGAGTTAAACATAGAAATACCATTAAACGACATCTGTACCAAATTCAAAGTAATTTCACAGAAATGTTCCTCATGATGTCCTCTACCAAAATTGCAACCCCCCCCCCCCCCCCCGATCCGCTGAACGAAATGGCCACCAGAATTGCTATATGACTGGAGAGAATCCTATCTACTGATTGGCCCATTTTGTCTTCATAAATCTCCATGTCTACCTGAAAACTGGTCTAAACTGGTCTACAGGTGTATATTGGATGAAAACCCAACTCAAACTAGTTTCCAGAAGTTAATAATTTGGACATTTTTCAAGTATCGCCCTCCAGAGAGCAAAAATGATGTACCCCAACCCCAACTCCAATTCTCCTCGCTGTACTGTCCATTTACTCTAGCCGAGAGTTAAAAAAGTTTTATACCCTCGGGGGCAAGGTTATTTGACAAATTCCAGAAAATGAGCCAGCCATATTAGAGATTATTCTACTAATCATGTGAGCACAAGGTCATTATTTTAACGTGCATGCTTACATCCAGCGGGGCTACAGTTCTGGTATGTTGCTTTCTGTGGCTCCATCGATTTCAACACTGATGTATGCAAAGTTGAGACTGCTCTGCTGCACAGGCTTGTCATAGCATGCTCGACTGCGACATGAATCAAAATCGCATGCGCTAAACCAAACGTATTTGTGATTGCTCACCGAAATGTTTTGGGCCGCGAGGTAAGGCACGTCTTTGAACGACACGGACGAAAAGGTATCATTTTGATAAACTTAATAAAATCCGCGACCGAACCCATTACAAGAGCTCTACTAATATTGACCTAGTTGGTTTCGAACATCAGTTTGGAAAAGGCTGTCTAAACTGTTGACATATAATGATTTTCGAGTTCCTAAACACTTTTATGATTAAAAGAATATTCCCTATCTGTTTGGGGCTAACATAGCACTAAAAACGGAGCTCGTTAGCGGCGCATTCTCGCCAGAGCCTTCATTATTCGCGTATATAAAGTGTTGATTTCAAGAAAGGACCAGACGGAAAATTAACGACATCTAACCAAACTGGAGTGCAACAGTTGCATTATTTGAAAAAATAAATGGCGAAACGCATATGATGTGGCCTAATACAATTTAATATTGAGTTTTTGTTGCACATGTTTCATATTTTGTGCATTCCACGCACAGGATGCCACGCAAACAACCTTAGCCGAGATTACTATTTTTAGACATAACATATTCGAAGATATTTCTTGCACATTAGCCTTAGCTACATTCCCTTTAATTCATTTGCAAAAACGTTGGTAGAACTTAGGCTATATAGTGTTGAAATATATTTGTCATTTTATCAGTTACCTCACATATTAACTGCAATGTTGCACGTTGCCTGATAAACGTTGTCTATCTCAGACATGTGCCTTTATCAGGTCATTATGACGTTGCACTTTTTGAATGACGTCGCTAATGACGCTGAATCAACAAAAAAATCGAAAAATTACGTCATTATTGCTAGTTTGAAGAGTGAAACAATGGATAAACTGATAAATAGATGCCAGGTTCGTGTCTTTTGATATCAAGTTTACCAGGCTCGGCTTTGAGAACGCATGTTGAATCGCTGGCAAGCCTCGCGATGGCAACAAGCGCTCTCAAAGCCTTGCCTGGTAAACTTGATATCAAAAGACACTCACCTAGTATTCTCTATATCTGGTCATTCTGTCAGATTGGGTTCTTGCAGTAAGCATACTACCGCTGAAGCCGGTGCTAGGGGGAGCGAAAGTTGTTACTCTTTCTATTAATTCCTATGAATACCACTGCATTGAAAAAAAAAAACAAGAAAAAAAAATAAGAAAAGTTTTGAATACTTTTGAAAATATGGAAAATTCTGAAGGATCCGTTTTTCACATCATTTATAAAGTTTCTTTTATTTTCATTGATTTAATTGTATAAGGAGTATTTTACAGTGTAATGTTTAGACCACCATCTATGTACAAGTATGTCTTTCCGAAGAGTGATTATATCATAAATCGGATATTGACACACTCGAGACCAAAGAAAAAAGGATTAGATAAAATCTCATTCAAGATTTGCTCCTCCCCATCAAGATGTTGCACTAAAGACCACAAGACAAGCGACTTACTGAATGTGTTTACAACGGAAATTGAACCGTGGGGATATTCTTAAGGGGAATTGTTCTACTACTGTAACATGTATAGTGCATCAGCGCTTAAACCATTAATTTGCTGCTGATGATGACTGCTGTGCTCGTGATAATAATGCATAAATATGCAGTCTGATCAGGACCAGTGTTGTCCTTATATTGTGGTCAGTTCCCTTTTACTGATCGTTAACTTTGTCTCGACTTTCATAAGATGTCTTTAAACTATTACATGAAATATACACATTTCAGTGTCATTTCGCACTACTAGAGATTCGTTACCCAACCCGTTACGGTCCACAAAAGCTGAAAAGATGTGCTTATTGCATTATTTCTCAAACTTGCGACAGGATATGCTGAGCAAACTCCGTTTATCATGACCAGACATCCACATCTGGGCAGACTGGTGAGCAAGCAAAATGTTTGTCAAGCAGCACATAACCCTGGCGGTCACGCACATTTATTTGAACGGTTTTAAAGGGGCGGGTTTCGATAAGTTTTAGGAGTTTTACGGTATTCTAATTTTTGTTGATTTGAATGGCCCACTGGTGCAAGGTCATGATGAGCGTGGTGTATTAAAGAAGATAAATCCTGGCACGCGACTATTGTGATAGAGATTATCGTCTTCTCATCTTCCTATTCAGAAATGATGGATTGATTGTACCGAATAAAAATGTACGTTTGCACATATAATGTACAAAATGTATACCGCCGCACAGGAAAATCAAACGCTTTTATTCACGTTAATACAGCGATACAATGTATGCATATCTAGTTCTTTTAGTTCTATTATCACAGCAATGGTCATAGTGGCCGCCTTTACATGCTTACTGAAAAACTGTTTACCGCAAGTTTGTGAAGCTTTCGGCGAAACCTTTCATCGCAATGTGGCTGTCGCCTAAAAGAAGAAGTAGACGTTTAGTGGTGGACACAGATGATGAAGAATAGTAGTGTAGAAGATTACAATGAACAACAATAATAGCACCACCACCACCACCAACAACAACAACAACAACAACAACAACACCATCAACAAAAACAACAGAGGTAGTGCGCTTAATTATTGCTGCAGTTCGTTTTTAAATCCAAATTTGTATACATGTCTGCGTTCAAATGAAGCGTCCTTATAAATGCCGTGTTGCAGCGTATTCAAACGGCTTGCTGGTTCTTGCGTCATCCAGCAAAGGTCAGGTAAATGTTCGGGAGTAGGGGAGTCAGTACGGATGGCGTTTGATAATGAAGCTACGATTTCGTCAAAGAACGTAAATTCTGAATGAGATCAAAAGCAATGGACTCGTAATTATAGATACTATGATGTGTGGAAAAATCTGTCTTTCAAGTTGTACTGTATACGACACATGGGTTCATATGATCTGTTTACATTGTGGTGTACGGAATCTTTCATGATCAACCCGAAAGCTTGAGATAGTGATTGTAACACCACGACCGATAACGCAGTTGATATAAACCGAGATATTCCGAATGGGTCGACCGGAAACTAGTGTCGATGAAGTGACGCGTGCGCAGTGTCAATAAACCAAAGAACCCGATTCATCAAACTGAAGTGGAATAGTAGTAGAGAACAAATAAACCAACCACGAAGTATCATTAGTGGCGCCAGTGGGCGGGGCTTAAACTGCACTTACTTTCTATTATACTGTCACCCACAATGCAACGCAGCAGACCGTTACATATTATATGCAGCTAAGGGCCCTCGATAACAGAATGACCAGCCTTAATTGCAGTTAATTTTGAATGAAGGGCGGATGATTACCTATTGACCGAATCGCAGCAAAATGAAACATATCACATAACATGCAGTAAACAGCGAATGCGCTGACTGATCAGCAGATATGCTGTTCGTGAGAAAAAAAATAATTAAAAATAAGACTATATGAGGAGTCAAATCTCTATTCAGACCTAACAGAAACAAAGGCTAATAGGAACATTCCAACTACATCATATGTTGCTGGTTTTTCTGAGGAACTGCTCCAGTCTATGATAGACTAATCCAATTTTGCTTAAATGTGAGTCGAGGCTTTTTAAAAAATGATTTATTCATTCGAAATGAGAGAGTTATATGTGTCTGTAATTATACAGTTTTACCTTTCTCTTCATTTGCAATACGAAATATGGTTGTCAATGCGTTCTATTTAGCATGGTCGATGTTAGATCATTGACCCGAGTGCCGTGTACGGTACAAATCAAACATCATTCCTTATATCCGAGTATAGTGTATGAGAGAAATGCAGTTGCTAGTGAGAAGAGCATATTTCGCCTTTAAGCCAAAGCCTGCAGAAAGATCTGTGGTCCGGTGTTATCGCCTCACTAGCAACTGTAGTGTGGCCACATGTACACAAATGTACAAAACATGAATCATTTCCCCGCATTCCTAGTGTTTTCAGTGCATACAAAAAGTAAGAGACTGACTAGGAAATGTTACTATTATAGACTGCCACCATGACAAAGAGATAAAGAAGACATTTTTACGACGAAAAATGATAAAAATGCTTCGTGTTAGCATCGAAATTACACATACAGTGAAACCTGTCTTAAGCGGTCACTCAAAAATCGACAAAACAATGGCCTTAATGACACATGGTTGCTTAATGAAGGTCGAAGTATTGCAGAATGCTCCAAGGGGAGCATTCTGCAATACTTTTGACCTGCATGAAGCAATAATTGGTCTTGAAAACAAGTTTTGGTCTTTTTGAGAGTGTCCGTTTTAGACAGGTTTTACTGTATGTGCTAAGAGTCCTGTGCTTAGCCCACTGCACTACACCTGACGATATAGCCGCGCTGCTACAGCTGTGATACATTTGATATATACTACTCAAAACAAGGTTTGCATCAGTTATAAGCATGTATGCATTTTTGTTATTGGTGGGAAAAATTGAAACTAATATACTTTAGAGCAATCCTTTTTATTTGCTCACGAAAACCTGAAAGTATGGTTGTAGTGTATTTGGTACAGAGGCTGCTGGCGGAGCTCAAACAGAGTAACCCCTAAAATGGGATTGGGTTATTTTCAGTCGGAATGAACTTTATAGTATTCGATAGGCACAGTCATTTGGCGCAGTGCTCCATTAATTTTAGCATACTTTATGTTAACTGGTGTATTTGATATACCATAAAATGCACATTCTAGGCTTTTAAATACAAGGCGATGCAACTATTTTATGGTTGCGCTCGCATAACATTATATGACACGATTGTGTCTCTGATAGTAATCATTGTGACCTGTTTCTTGCTTAACTATAACATAGATCCAGATAAACAATTGTTCTGCGCCTGCGTAAGATGAGTATTTTCTTATCCATTGGTTTAAACGTGTTGTTGGTGTGGTCAAAAGAGAGGTCTCGTTTATTTGTTTGATGCTTAACAACACATCAACCCTTGTGAATCATTAGCGTCAGACGGTAATTATGGTAGATAGCTTGAAGTAAAATATGTGTAATATGATGTAAATATCTGGTTCACACCAACGGCGAATGCCGCGCTTTAAATCAGCGCGCAAAGCGCCGTCATTTTTGTTTACTTTTCCAAAAATATCGCGATCTCCTAAGTAATGTTACGCTCTGATAAGCTCCGATACGCTCTGATACGAATTGGGGACCAATTATTGCCCGACTTGTTACGTTTCCTCACGATTTGATCCCGCTTTGATGAGGCTATGTTACGCTTGAAATCACGCTTTGATAAGCTTTGATAAGCTTTATTACGCTTTATTACGCTTTGATGCGACTATGACGCTTTAAATCAGGCTCTAATACGATTATCAAGCTATGTTGTGCATTGTTACGCTCTGTTAAGCTCTGTTACGCATTGGAAAATGTCGAGATCGCCGATTTCATGCCGCTTTTGACCCAGAGCTATAAATAAAGATGCAGCAGATCCACAAAATCATTGCATCTTTGATTCCAGAACACGATGGCAGAACAACAAATTCCAGAAATTCCAGATGTACCAGAGCATGATCTATCTGAAGAAGACATGATGTTTGTCTCCCTGCTGTATAACTACATCCTAGCCCATGAGGCGGAGGAGAGCGTGAAGGAGCGTGAGAGAGCGTGAGGAAGCTTGCCAAGCGTAACAAAGCCTAACAAAACGTGTAAATCCTTGATCAAAGCGCCTCAATTCGTGTGAAAGCGTGAGAGTCCTTCATGAAAGCGTAACAAAGCGTGTCAGATCTTGATGAAAGCGTCTGACCTCGTGTCAGATCTTCATGCCAGATCGTAGCAAATCTTGAGACATCTTAACGAAGCGTGTCAAGTGGTGACAGACCGTGAAGACTGGGGTCCCCGCTTTGAACCAAGCTCTGTTAAGCTTTCATACGCTTTGAGTCAAGCTTTGCCGAGCTTTGTTGCGCTTTGTTAAGCTTTGATACGCTCTCGGCGCTTTAATCAATTCGTGACAGAGCGCCCAAAATTTTTGAACAGTTCAAAAAAATTTGGCGCTCTTGCCGAATGTCCCGCTTTACTCCAAGCTTTCCCACGATCTATTACGACCCTGCCGCTTTAATCAAGCTTTGTTACGCTTTGGTGCCGCTTTGCACGCCGCTTTAAAGCGCCATCAAAGCGCCGTTGGTGTGAACTAAGCATAAATGATCTGAATTATAGTTAAGCTGATACACATATTAAAACAATACATGAGTTTAAAAATTAAAGGATTTCATTTTATTAAAAAAAATCTTTTAAAGATATCATACTACCATCAATATGTGTATCTTGAAATAATTTGTTTCATGAAAACACTTATTTCTTACCTGTGAGAAATCTCCACATTGTTGCTCGGTAAATAGTACATTGCAACCAACAGATTGGGGTTGTTCCTCACCTAGTAGTATGTATGAATGATTGATTTTGTATGACCTATACGGATACGAGCCAAAATTACTTCTTTTCTAATGTTTCGACCAACTGATTGGTATACGCCAGGGGTTGGTTTTATTTCAAGATGTTTGTTCCAATGATGTTATTCTATGAAGTTTTCCATTATACAAGATAATTTTATATTCATTGATAGATGTTTTAAAAATTAAACATTTTTTTTAAATGAGATTAATCTAAGACAAGAGATGATTTTGCTTGAGGAACTACCATGTCATTCCCGGGGATTCCTATATGACTTAGGAATATAGCAGAGAACAAATTTATTTACTTACTAAAAAAGCTCATGTCATTTTTCCAAACGTGTTTGAATCTGTGGGTTCTTTGAACTTGTATGGTTCAGAGATTTCAATAGTGAAAGCTAGTCAGAAAATATAATAAATTGTATTGCTGTTGTCACAAGTTATATTAAAATACAAACCTAGATCAACTGTTTTTGTTTCAGCAGGGTAAATTGACTAACATTAGGAATACGTTGCATGTTGCAATTGTTGTCTGATATAACAGCACAACCAACCATTGAGTCTTCTTTTTACGTTTACTTGTTGATAATCCTTATCTTTAAAATACGTAAGGGTGCAAAGATCAGGAATCGATACAATCAAGTACCAGACCTGACCCAGGATACCAATGGGAAAGTGCCAAACTCACAGTTAGACACCACAAACGAGAGCCAAGAGGTCAGCCCTTTCCCAGCAAGTGACCACAAAGCACATATAAACAGACGCGCACAAAGACATAGCAAACACAAGACAGAACAAAAACATAAAATATCCACAAAAAAGTACCGCCTTGGAACGGTCAGTAAAATATTTTACTGGAGGGCTTACTTATTTTACTTAAGTCATCTTTTAATATGAGTGGACTCATTTCAGATTTTCAACAGAGTGCAAGTCAAAAAGCATTTAAGGTTTGTTAACATCATTCTTGAATGTTTGGTGTAAAATGCTTTTAATATTTTGTGGTTTGGTATTTGCATATTCTAAAAGTGTTAAAACTCTGTTGCCAAATGATGCAATAGATTCAGGTTTCTTTTCATGTAGATCAGCATATTTTGGTGGGAATGAAACTTCATTAGCAGGATTTGATGGGTTAGCAGCAAGTTTTATATCATTTTGCAAAGATAGTTTCTCTATGCGTGAATATAATGATGGTTCATCTGTTTCCACTTATAGACTAGAAAAAGGGGAAATTCAGAAAGCTAATACAAGTTATTTATATGTATAGGATCAACATTTGTAGATATGATTTTCTTGCAGAGCCATATATAATACAGCCATAGTCTAATTTTGACCTGACGAAAGACGGATAAAGGTTGAGAAGTGTAGTTTGGTCTGCACCCCCAGAAGTATGGGAAATAACTTTTAAAATGATCAATGCTTTCAAAAATGTAGCCTTGAGATATTTAATTTCAATTATCATGTATTGATTTACCAGTGTATAGAGCATTAAATAGATCCCAGTTGGCTCTATGTAACTTCCACTTTGAAATGTAATCTATTCTGTCTTATGACGATAGGAAAGTAATCACTACGATGTTAGTCTTCACACACAGACCGTTCAAAATATAGATATAGTGATGGATGACAGAAGGAATGATCAATAGATATAAAATATTTTGTGCTTAGAAAAAGGTAAGTGTAAGACTTATCATTCATAATCCACATGTCATTATTTGTAACAAAATATTCGATAAAATCACCCTAGAATTATTTTGTATTACCCCATAGGATGTTGTGACAGGACTTTAGTTAAGAGTGCGTAACGAAATTTTAATTTTCTTATTTCTCAGCCAAAACATATGTTGTGGGTACTCAAAAGAACCGTCTCAATGAGACGGTTCTTTTGAGCACCCAAAACATATGTTAAAACTGATGGGTAAGAAAATATTTACATTTTTACACTGAAAGTTTTTGTTTATCTAAACCTATGTGTGACCATTGAATTCATACGACATGATATACTGAGAAGGTAGCTGGTGAGGTAAAGTGTCTATGTGATGGTCATTAAAGAGACTAAGTCTGCAACTATGAACATTTTTCGATTTTTTTTTTATTTTGTTTTTAAATCATTTGTAAATGTAGAAATAAGTTATGTTTTCACAATAAATTTGTTCACTATAGCTGAAAACTGCACGGAAAAGTGAATTATCTTATAAAACAGGTGTGTTTTTCTCTTGTTGGTAATTATTTGTGTCCCTCCAATAATTATAGACAGTTAATTTAACATAAATGCTGTTGTTTTGATACTGATAATTTGTTAAGATTTACGAAATTGGTAAAATGTATACCTGAATTTTAGTTTTTTACTGTGTTCTTGAAAAATAGAAACATTAGTTCTAAAATTAAAAGATCAAAAGTTACAGACTATGCAGCTTTAAGAGAAAATGATGGTGGAATACAAGCAGAACATATCTATTAATTTCTTGGACAAGAGTGACGGGAAAAGCAGTTGCCTGAAGACCTGTTTGTTAATCACTAAATCTTTGTGGGAAAGGTGATTTAATTTTTATCGAATTCAGGCACCATTAGAAGGCCTCCTGGAATCTGTTGGAACATGGCTATATATGTTAAAAACTTTATAACGAAATGTTATCATCTGGTTTTAAAGCTGCATAGTCTGTAACTTTTGATCTTTTAATTTTTGAAATAATGTTTCTATTTCTCAAGATCACAGTAAAAAAAACTAAAATGCAGGTGTACATTTTACCAATTACGTAAATCTTTACAAATTATCAGTATCAAAACAACAGCATTTATGTTAAAAATTGACTGTCTGTAATTATTGGAGGGACGCAAATAATTACCATTAAGAGGAAAAATACCTGTTTTTATAAGATACTTCACCTTTCCATGCAGTTTTCAGCTATAGTGAACAGATTTATTGTGAAAACTTAACTTAATTCTGCTTTTACAAATGATTTAAAAAGAAAAGATATGAAATGGAAAAGATATGAAAAGAAAAGAAATGCTGGATCTCAGTTTTTATTATCGCTCCAGGTTTATGAAAACATCAGAAAGTTGTCAGCTCCTGTAATCAAAGTATTACAGTAAAACCTGTCTAAAACGACCACTCTCAAAAAGACCAAATGTTGGTTTTCAAGACCAATTATCGCTTAACGCAGGTCAAAAGTAGCATTCTGCAATACTTTGACCTTCAATAAGCTAAACCATTTGTCACTAAAGGGTATGTTCCTGGTTTTGAGCATTTTACTTATATCAAAAATAAATATTTCATTATGTTCTGATTTTATTTTCGTAGATCATTCCTTCATCAGCTAAGTTAATTACAGCAGTTAACATTGCCTTTATCTAAATGTTTGGGGGCTGCCATATTGCAGGCAGTGGACATTAAATAGATGGACATTAACCTTTATTTCAGGTCAGCTAAATGACTCATGGAATCACCTTGCTAGCGGTTCCATACATTGCTTCAATTCAATATTGGATACTTGCTATTCTGTTTTAATAACAAACAACAGTCAGATTAATGCAAATTAGAATGTTACGACTATTAAAACAAGAGTATTTTGTTCTTTCAATAAGTTTCAGTTGATATTTTCTATGTCTTATTGTACCCAAAATGAAGAAGTTGTTACAAAATGATAACTTCTGCTATAGTAATAACTAGTGCTTTAAGGGTTGAATTTTAGAAATAATGAGCAAACATCGGCCCATGTATTAAACTATAGTCACTGCTTAAAATATTACTCTTAAACATTGTGGATTTTTGCCATTATTGAGCATTGATGACTCTGGTCTGGTAGTGTGTAAGCCTGTCATAGTGCTATCAGTCCACTTGTTAGGAGCACGTTGACCTGAAAATGGCCAGATCCCAGTGTCGACTGAAGTAAATAATTACAGGCTAATTGAAGGGATTTCACAAACATTATATGAATGATTATTCCTACCATATTGTAAGCTCTATAATAAATGTATTTGAAAAAAAACTGTGAATTTCACTTTAAGATCTTTGTTTTGTCTACTTACTGCAATTTCGATTTACCACTTTGCATGCTGGGAAAAATCATGATATTTTGTCGTCCTTAGATATTTCTAAATCAAACTTTTCACCAAATTCTTTCAGGAATACCATCAGTGTGTGGATAAATTTGGGTCCCTACCAGGCCCGATGTTCAGTCCGAAATAATTGCAATGCCAAAAGATGTCATTGACGGTTAAATAGTTAAGCGAATATAAAACAGGTTAGTCGCGTGGACAGAAAACGAGTTTTGGGATTAGCAGACATACAAAACACCACAACAGTGCAGTCTTGAAAGGGTCTTTGCGTGTATGTTAAAGATATATCAAATTCTCTTTACCTTGGCAACAGACAACAGTTGCTTTGGTTGGACTGCCCATGCCAAGATTGGTCTCTGGCTTCATTGATGGTGTCTGCGATGAAGGGATCTTTTGCCTGTTCCGGCTTATTTTACAATTTGATGTCATTAATGTTTTACGTGAAAAGAAATTGCATAACTTAAGTCACGTGACGATATCTAATGTTACTGCGACCAGCTGTATGCAAACCAGTTGCTATTTAAAGAAGTATTTCGGCGTCGTCGATTGAGGAAAATAAGCAAACAGAAGCGTTCGCTACCGTCTCCCTTGCTCGGTGACCTTTAATGACCCCTTAAACGAATTTCTTAAGAAACCCTAATTTACTCCTCCAGAAATGATTTTTGGTTGCGGGGCCGGATTTGTTTCCATTGAAGGGTACTATCATTCAATCAGTGTTTGATACTTAAAACGGTAATATTTTGTCAGCGTCCCCAAATCGCACCTGGCAGACATTACAAACAAGATACGGCGAGACTTGCAAGAAACTGCACGTGGTAATGCATCGCATCTGTAATTTGCATTTTTATTATCTTTAACTGTAATTCTAATATTTGCATTTTTAATCTTTTTTAAATGATATAGTTGATAGGTGCCGATCGATACAACTTCACAATCTTCTATAGCCCCAGCCAATAATAACAATGAAAAACTATATTCGCTTTCTTAAACACAGGGCGTTTACTGTCGTGCCAACCAAGAGTGACAGTTACGTGGTACTCTGTTTACAGTTGTTAAATAAAACATTGACTTGTACACTCCACTTGAGCTCACGCAAATCGATAGATCACTTGTGTATTAATCCTATCCTGCGGATAGGATTAATACACAAGTGATCTATCGATTATAAGTCCCTGATAACTTTATAAGCAAAACATGACGTCACTGTCACTCTTGGCTGGCACGACAGTAGGTACTTATCGCGCAGGGGTGAAAGAAGCGAGACTCACTAAAACATTGCTGATATGAAAGTAGATCGAGACCCATATCAAATATTAACCCTTTACTCCATAATGATGCCTTTTGACGCCTTTGAAATATCGTGTATTGAAAATTGAGCAAATGCTCCATTTCCCATAATATTTTTTTAAAATGTTCAAAACTTTATGTAATTTTTTCTTTATTTTTTTCAATGTTGTCTAAATATAGAAAATGATGCCATGATCTTAAAATAGCCTATGGAGTCAAGCGTTAAACCTTCAGTTCCACATTCAATGTAAAATTTGGCGTAAGTCGTCGCCGTCGGAACACGGATTCTTTTCCTAATGCAAACTATGAATTTTCGCCAATTGATAAGCACTCAAAAATGAAATTTTATTAAACTCATCTATACACATTCGTCGACTTTCTCTCGACAGTTTTTAAATTTAGGTTGTTTAAGACGCAATTTCATATTTAATGAATGATTTTAAATTTTACAATGGAGTTTTAATCGTTTTCATAAATTTTAATGCTCATTTATCAGTTTTTACGCCAAGGTGTATTAACAAATTCAAATCCTGCTTTATACGTTCGTTTATTATCAACATTTTCTATGTTTTATCATAAGTTTAACTGGTGTATACATATGTGAATATAACTGGCATATCGCATGGTAGACTAGAGTCCGTGCTCGATAAGAGTAGAGTTACGTAGTTGGTCACGTTATGGTTCTTTATTCACCTGATTGGACAAATATAGGTTTTTCTTTTATACTTCTAACTGTAAATCTGTTTCGTCACCGTACTCTTATCGAGCACGGACTATAGCGTTGATCGCTAAATGTGTTGTCCTCTTTAAATGAAGATAAAAATATAAATCTGGTTCACAGACAGTTTGTGCGTTCTAAATCACTATAGCATTTAACCCCTGGATCTTGGAACCATTTGCATTCTGATATATTCCAAAAGTCATGATACAACAAAATTATGATGTATTGATGTCCCTAAAGCGGATTGTTTTTACCATAGCAATCAGTATAGACCCTGATGAAATGCCGCCTTATGCGGCTTTCCATCTGGGTATTAACTGCTTGCCAATGTACCTGTTTACCGGTATCCAGAATGAAAAGAGAGGATAATAATGATCCAGATATGGACGAATGTCTTATCATTTGCTTTGCGACACATGCTACTGATTTATATTTAGTTTTATTTTTCATATCATACCATACAGAACATTACAAAATGTGAATTATGACCTAATTCCGGTAAGATGAACAGTGATAAATACGTCATTTGCAAACTCCTATTTGTGCATATTTTGTCATGCTTTTCGCTCGGTCTGATGAATGTTTAAAATGCCTACAATAGTAGTAAATACCAGTCATAAATTAACTCTTACCATTCAAGGCAAGCTTCCGCTTAAAGTTCATTTGTATATCATGATTCCGATAATTACAGCGGATTCCTGTGTCACATAAGATAAACAGTGTAGACGCATATCAGCTGGCTTCTAAGAGCGATGTGATCTTGGTGAACAATGCATTGCGTTTGATTATTTTATCTAGTTCAGCAGGATACGGGTTAACATAAAAGCGGGCACACGAATACTATTAAATGGTGAATCCTACCAAAACGGACCTTAATAGAGTCACTTTAATACATATACAGGAACGCATGAACTGCTGATGGTAAAAGTTGATCTCTTTCGACTGTTCCTGAAATCAATAGTGCGTCCAAGTAGCCAGCATGCAATCACAGCCCGTCAGCGAATAGTGGAATAGTGACCCACTCCTGCATGCTTACTGGGTTGTCCGTTCTGAGCTGGGTTGTCTGTTGCTGCCCAGCTTAATGCATATTTACTCAAAACATTCAAAATAATTGTTGGTAAACCTAATTTTAGTGATCAATTCAAAACGTTAATCAAACTTTATAAAAAAAAGTTTGATATAACATGGATATCATGGATATCATTTAACAGGCTGCATGTCTGGTTGTAAAGTTTTAACCCAATCACGGTTTATAGCTATGGTTTCCTCTTTAATTGCACGACTGTGGGCCAGGCCTCAGAGCATATTACGGCCCTGACTGCTTTAATCGGTTTGTTGGTGCATGTTAGTTTTTGACTGGGCCTACCGTGGCTCAACTTGAAGTTTTCCCATTGGTATCCTGGGTCAGGTGTGGTACTTGATTGTATCGATTCCTGATCTTTGCAACCTTACTTACTTCTTTAGCTCAGACTATCTATGAATCATGAGCCCTTTTCTTTGTATCATCAGTGTGGGTTAATTTAATTAGATTGTTTCTCTGTGATGAAACATTGCAATAGTTCGGAAGGGTCGATGTGAGTTAAACATTTTTGTGCTTTAACAACATAATCTAGGGCGAAGATTTTGCACCAGTAACATTCATTAAGCCCAGTGGCTTATGATGGCTTCCGTTCTAAGGCGGTGGCATTATTGTTGTTGATTTATTGTTTTTTTTGGTGTTGGGATTCTGCGTTAAGTCCTTGTTCTGTTATTCAGCACTTTGAGTCTTTCTAGTTTTGCAATCATCTTGATGAGCTGGTTGTTTGACTTAAACTGTCTTTCTCATGTCTTGTGACAATCAGTGTTCTGTGGCTCTTTCTCACGGTGCCATGGGTTGGTCTGCAGTGATTGCGGTATTTTCCGATAACACTCACTTGCTTTTTTCTACTGATGTTGTGCTGTGATAGAAGTACATTTGGTTGCACGTACATACACTCAGTGGCCATTAGTGAGTTCCCAAATCAGCTTGCAAGAAATTGACAAAAATATGGTCTGAAACAAAGGTCTTTTCCAGCCAATTAAGACGATTTCCAAAAATGGTAATTGCCCTGGATAAATATACAGGGTATATATATTTACGTCATCACCAACTTGTATGATGTCATCATCTGTTGCTATGGAGATATTACGTATCACAAACATTGGCTCCATTTCTTCAAAAAAGATAATAGGTGTTGAAAAATTGCTGTAAAAATGTCAGATTGTAATATATTTTATTGCAAATTAGCAGAAACATTTGAAATGTACTGGAAGACATTCTGTTTCAGTTCAAATTAGTATAGACACTGAAAAAATATTGCAGAGCAGAAAACTGGACGGAAAATAATGCCATGACAAAATTAAACATACTAATCAAACTTTGATACGCATCACTGATTTCCATATGGCTCAATACACTGAGCCTACCCCTTTGGCACTCGATATCTTGCATATGGTGTCTTACGTAAGGTGTGGTACTTGATTGTATCGATTCCTGAACTTTGTCTTCTTCTTTTGTCTACCTTACTTTCGATCTTGGTGTGCTTTCCAGGTTTCGAAGTAAGGAAGAATGGACCAGAACACAAGAAAACATCACATACAAGAGAACCAAGCGCTCAGTCCTTTCCCAGCAGGTGACCTAAAGACTGCAAGAAACATACAAGATAGTATACTAACGGACTTTAAAAACGCAACACTGACATGAACAATTCGATTTTCATTTAATTATCTGAGCTAACAAAATACATTTTATATCAAATTAAAGCTACATTAAGTGGCTTTTTTCTTGGAAAAAAATGATAATCCTAGGCATTCCATAACACATCAAAAACGTCATCTTAACAGGGCTGGGGTCTGTTAATTATGAGGCACAAAGTTAATAACGGGTATGGCCACCATTATTGTCAATCACGGCACATAGACGTTGCCTCATTGACCTTGTTAAGCGTCTCACAGTCCTTCTTGGAATGTTCTGCCATTCTTGTTGAAGAGCCAGGCCAAGCTCTTGCAGGTTCTGGGGAGGGTTTGGAGTTTCACGCACCCTTCTACCCATCTCATCCCACATATGCTCGATTGGGATCATATCAGGCGAAACTGCTGGCCAGTCCATAACATTGACACTGTGTTGTCTGAGAAAGTCCTGGGTTACTCTAGCAGAGTGGGGACGAGCGTTATCTTGTTGAAAAATCAAGTTCTGATTCTGACGTTGACGTCGAAGGAGCGGCAAAAGCACGGGGTTAAGAATTCCATCTGTAGCGACGTGCAGTTAATGTTCCATCAAGAATGATCAAGTTAGAACGAAACCCTGCATTTATGGAACCCCACACCATGATACTACCACCACCGAATCTGTTACGTTCAAGAACACAGTTGTCTGCTAAGCGTTCATTCCTTCGACGGTAACAACGAATTCTCCCATCAGCAAGACTTAAATTAAAGCGAGACTCATCTGAGAAAAAGACTCTGGCCCAGTTCTGACGTTGAACGTTAAGTTTTTGATGAGCCCAGTCCATCCTTCGTTGTTTATGACGTCGCGTCAGAACTTGACCTTTATATGGCCTACGGCAAACAATACCACGCTCTTTAAGTCGACGTTGAACAGTTCTAGGGTGAATGCATCGGTGATGCCTGCCAACAACTGTTGCAGTGGTTGATACTGCAGTTCGGTACCTGTCCCTAAGGTGACGTAAACGGATGAGATTGTCCTGACGTCGAGTAGTGACATGGGGCTGACCAGACCTAGAACAGTCTTTTGTTGAGCCTGTCACTATAAACTTTCTGTGTAGCCGCGAAACAGTTGAAACATTGACTGCAAAACGTCTAGCAACTTCACATTGACATATTCCTGCATTTAACACTCTAATAATTTGGTTCCTTGAATCAGGATCCAGTCGCGGCATGGCGTTGAAACTTCCTGATGTTTTATTATCTTTATTTTGCAAACGAATAGCTATCATTTGAGCTATACATGAATCGATTCATTAATTTATGCATGAAAAAACTATGCAAAATAAAGCAAAATTCATTACCTGCACGTGCTACAGTCCGCCTGTTCGTTGAGATAATCCACGAGCTTTAGCGAGCACGAGCTTTAGCAAGTGGGTTATCCTAAGAACAGATGGACAAACATGGTACATGTATAACTGTTTTATACCAACTACATCAATGTAGACCTTGCACATTACGAGATATTTCGTGCTAAAGTTGGTAAGGGTGGTATAAAAAAAGAAAATCACCCTTATGAAAAAGTACTATTTCAAGGGCATGATAAAATTGCCTGTATTGTTTGATTGCAATGTATATTATATTTTTCACATGCCTAGAATTTTATTCTCAACAGTTAGAATAATACTGACATTCAAATTCCGTTTCATCTCCAAAAGCATGTGGGGTGTCGATAATAATGCTATCGTTTGCTTTTTTTACTGTGTTAAGAACATCTATTATATTTTGATTTCCGAATTTTACATGACCATTCGCTTGATACCAAACCCTAGGTCCAAACTCGTCGAATCAGACACCCTTATGATGCTGTCTTACTAATGATAATGTTACGAACATTCAACGACATTTCTTCTTGATTTCGGCACTGTTTTGAAATACCCAACTACCACACCTTGTTGAAAACTGATACAGCCTGGGGTTAACTAACACATGGGTTTGAAAACGGGACGACGCCCTCTTTAAGAGAAAGCCTAAATATCAAAACTGTTAATTCTTTCAAAAGAAAGAGATAATATCGATAATATTTAGTTAAACACCAATAAATTCATTCAAAAAGGCGACAGTTCACCACCTTTTAGAACTCTGATAATTAAAAACGATCATAATTCGTTGATTATGCCCTAAAATCTGTGTTAATGACGAGTAATTACGTATGAAAATTGAATTTCAAAAAGATATGGGATATCAATATTGATATTATCGTGAGAGATGATACTTCACTGGTAACTGATATCTACTTCCTGTGACCCTCGTCCGCATGATTGGACGATGTGGCCTTAATAATAACCCCAGTCAGCACACAGTGACGGGCCACCATCGATCCGCCAGCGAAACGCCATTCAAATGGCGTTTCGCTGGCGGAATGATGATGGCTCACTTTCAGATGTCGACTGGTTCTTGTCTGATATCCTGCCGTTAAGGCTGTCTATTGTAAGAACATCTACAGACGCGGGGTACCGAAATAGAACAACATGTATTATTATGCCATTATACATAGTACTATATTCAGGGTGGGTAGTCACGTGGTTTCTGTTAGGATACACTGTACGGAAAAATGGCGGACTTCTTTCCACACCGATGTTTTTTTAGCAAAAGTAAGTAGATATTTCTGCGTGTTTTTTCATCTTTACACAGAAAGCTATACACCATTTTCCAGCCCCCATTTTTCCCGATCTATCGATGCCAGGATATCTTCATAAAACTTCTAACTTTGAGTACAGACTCTGTCACAAAATTTTTAACGGCGAAGATCGGGCCTGAATTTGGAAATAAGCTGTACGGACAACATTTGTGACAGAGTTAGTACTCAAAGTAAGAAGCTTAAAGATGCTATCCTGGTAGCGTTTGATAGGGGAAATGTGGGCTGGAAAATGGTGTATAGCTTTCTGGGTATAGATGAGAAAACATAGAGAAATCTACCTACATTCGATCAGAATGTCCGTACAGTGTATTCGAACATCCGTACAGTGCATCCAAGCAAACACCACGTGACTACCCACCCTGATATTGTCGTGTAAAAGTTTACATCTTCGCAGAATCATGATACAACTTATGGATCAGCCCATGAGATACTGGTACTAAAAGCATATGAGCAAAGTCCTTGCGCGGATCCAGAGGCGGGGGGACCTTGGGGTCCGGACCACCCCGTCCCTGAAAAATCACAAAAATATAGGGTTTCTTCGCAATAATGGTCCGGATCCCATGATTACTCACAAAACTGCCAACTCAGCATTGAATGTTTGGCCATCATCGGCCCGCCAGCGGAACGCCATTTAAATGGCGTTCCGCTGACGGGCCGATGATGGCCTGCTTATAGTGGTATTGGATCCTTCCTCCCCGCATAAACAAAAGAAAAAAACGTTGTCAAAGTGTACCCATCTGACAAAGCTTTCTGTCTCCGCGCATAAGTCGCATTATAAACATGCATACACGACACTCTATAAGGTCAAGAGTTCTTCGTTTTTGGCAGACTTTATCAACGGCAATACTTGGTGTATACTAGCAGCAAAGACTCGGGCGAATTTTGTGTTTTGTTATTAGTTTGTAATGCAGTAGACTACTTGGTGTCCTTTCTAGTTTTGCAATCATCTCACTGAGGAAGAGATAGCTGGGTGCTTTACGTTAATTGCGTACTTGTTATCATGTGGCTGGTACTGTTCTATGTCGTTTCTTCACGTCTTAAGTCTTTGATTGTGGCGTTTAATGGACATACTCACTTTCTGATGAGACTCCGCGTCTGATCCTTAGCTGGTCGCCTATTCTATACTGAAGTGCTAACTTCGCATATATTAAAATGTTCTGACTTCTGCAAAAATGAAAAGGTTATTTGCGTATTGGAAGTCGTCTCGAGACGTTTTCATTTAGCACTTGAGCCATTGCTCCTCGGAGAAATAAGATTGTTATATTCTGTCAAAAAACAAGTGACTATGACTAGGATAAGGCACAGACCATCCCAAGGCACCGGAAGGCAGAGACAGAACACGAACTGCCACCTGATACCAAGAATACAAATAAAGTTAAGCAACCAGCGCTTCCCCCCTCTCTCCCTCTCTCTCAGCTAGAGGATTGCAAATTTAGACATGGGCACTTAGTACTGCATTACAAAACGAGGACCAGGCACAAAACCCACATACATTGGGAGCAACAATAAACAACGAATCAATACAAAAGCGCCACCACCTTAGAACGGACATCATTCGAAGACAAGTGGGGG
The DNA here is from genome assembly GCA_964019695.1 of Loripinus fragilis. NCBI lineage: Eukaryota > Metazoa > Mollusca > Bivalvia > Lucinida > Lucinidae > Loripinus > Loripinus fragilis. The sequence goes on along the minus strand of OZ026517.1, from coordinate 5,420,855 downwards.
GCTTACATTAGTTGTACTGGCCAAAAATTGAGAGCTCTTGCGAATTGACACGAAACCGGCATGCCTAACATGAAATATTCTTTTCGTAACATGTTGAGAACAAGCCAAATATTTACAACTAACGGTATCCTATGTGGCCAGCCTGTCCATAAGGCTTGCACTTTGGATTCTATACTGAGGGACTTTAGAAACGCACCATTTTACATTCACTGTTTCTTCCACAATTCTGATTTAAGGATGTTTCTAAATTTGTTTCTTATCCCCTTACACAATGTTCCATGATTTGGCATAGTTTCAATTTACCCATGCTGGTCATTATAACGCAACATCGACGTAAGTGTTTTTCAATAACTGTCATCTGACATATGTGAGTTTACTTCAATTTGTAAATAAACACTTTGAGCTAGTAGCCAGATGCCTTAACCAATGGAAAACACGAAAAAGGTTTCGGAAATGATTGTTTCATTACTCTCCCAGACCCAGCGTTTCTTTGCTAACGTCAGTCTTATTTTTTCAAACTGCAATAACTGGCGGATGGCGTTTCATGCATGCCGCGATTCTTTTGTCTTTTGTGCGACGGCTTAAGGATTATCTGGTGGCACTTAAAGATTTGATTATTCCTGTTCCCCAGAATATAAACGACCAATTACGTCAAAAAGTAAATGACGTCATTTAGACGAAATAAACGTTGCCAGAGGCCTTTAACTTCATGATTTGAATTTTTCTTACCTTTTGCTTTCGAGAACAAACGGTTCGAAAGCTTGTTTTCGCTCATCATGGAAGGTATTGTTACACTGAGACTTTGTAAATTTGGGTTGTCTCAGACTTATCGCGACGTCACGGCAACCACAAACGACAGCGTTTCAATTTTCTTATTGAATGCAAGCTACATGACGGGACGTGTCAATTTTATTTTTCATATAATCAAAATCTAAATTTTGACAATAAATTAGCATTTAAGCAGGTGGTGCATTTCTAAAGTCCTTCAGTATATATGATATTTACATTATGTCGATGCCTCTTCAGTTACAAACAAGTACTCTTTATATTACATCAAACCTGGCGTCATAATATTCATTTCAACAAAATAAAATTCAAAATAGCTTGACCAAGCTCTTCCGTGTTACAACGGTGAAGATTAAAATCAACATGTCATATATTTCTGATAATCTCTATGCATGTGATAAATAATAAGGATAGACATTACATCGCAGACCTTTGCCGAGTTTGATTTGTATGAGTCGATGACAAAGCCTATTATGTAAGGTAAAATTCTGCTTTTGATGCTGGTCCCTTTATTAAAGTCAAACAGTGAAAATGATAAAAAGATGTATGGTATACGAACTGACAAATCACAGTATGTAAACTGAAATAAACATCCTGTACCCATTCCTCCTAGCTCACGCCTTATACATAATGAATAACAGCACTCGTGCGTAACCAGTTGTCGGAAATCGTGATGTGAGAGTTGTTGGTACAGCTGTAATTGCGGGGGCCCACCTATTAAAATTCATTTTTCCATAGATCTAAGTAACTGTTACAGTTACAACCATGTAATCATGTATACATGCGATTGTCAATTCCACTAAAACCGTGCAATCTGGCATTTAAGCTCGTTTTCGACACAGAACGGCTCTGATTGTGAGCAAGTCGTTTTTTAACAAAGCAAAATGCAAAGGAGGAAACCGTTAAAATCATGGAATAAAACGGAATGTGTATTGTCTGTATCGCTAACAATTTAAATCGAAACGTGCACACGTGCACATGTACCTAAATACACACATTTTCCGACTACTGATTGCGCACGAGTGCTGTTATTCATGTTTATAAGGCGTGAGCTAGCGGAGGAACGGTACAGGATGTTTATTTCAGTTTACATACTGTGAAATACATTTGAAAAGTCAATCGACACTTTTTAAGTATTGTGTCAGCTTATCCTATAAAAGTAATTATAAAGTGCATCTCGGTTTTCAGTGTACTTGAGAATCCTAAAGCGATTCACGTAACGCATACCACAGACTAGCCAATTTCGAACATTTTAGTTTTATTGTAGTAATATTGCATTTTTGGCGGGAAATGCGGTCCGCTTTTTGCATTATTTTGCCGATTAACAGCAAAAGATGGGTCTCCACAGTGGCACACATTCTTAATTAATTTAACTCCTTCTAAATTTTAACCATTTTATTTGTTATTCTTTGAAAAATGATAAAGCCAAGTTGTTTAGCTATTACATAACACACCCAAACTCAATATATCTCGCCCCTTTCAAATTCCCAAATCATGCAAATTTCTTATATTTTGTGCTGTTTTCTTCTCGAATAAACGATTTTATTACTGTCATTCAATGATTTTATTATGAAATTAATGTATAACATATTATACTTTGTAAATGTTTACCCTTAGATACATAAATCTTAAATTAATACCGACTTCCGGCTCGCCACGCGCTGCTCGCGTGCTTTATTTGAATTTGAAGAGCATAATTTCTGTCCTACTTATGTTTGAAGTATTTATACTTTTAAAGTAAATTTGAACAAATTACCTCAAACATAATGCTAGGTAATTTTACCAGTTTATGCGCAGAAACCCGTAAATTATGACTTTTCCATACACCAACGCACAAACATCTGCATAATTTTGTGGAAGTTAATTGTGCTGTCCCTATTCCTTTGGTTTTCTGCACTAATAGTTTACATAACTTTATCATATGACGTCGCGTCTGGGAGTGAAATAATTCCATGCAATAAAATCGATAAACCACTAGTGGTTTATAGATTTGTGGGAAACGTTATGACGTCCACAACAACGTTGCGTACATAATGACAAAATTATAACGTTTTTTTACGCCAGAAATGAGATTTCAAAGTATTTGTCATATGATAAATAGAATCTAACATTCGTGCTCTTGTATTATTGAATTTACTGAACTCGTTGCGAAAAAGAGATAAAATGCTCGGCAAGCCTCGCATTTTATCTTTTTCCCCCAACTCGTTTAATAAATTCAATAAAACATGAGCATTCATGTAAGTACACCATAGCAGGTTCTTAACTGGTCATTTCTCCGATTGTTTAGATGACTCACTGATAGTAGACAGTGGTGTTTTCGCCCACGTTCGTGGCATTTAGAACCAAAACCAAAATATCACAATTTTGTTTGGAAAATATCAGCTTAACCCATATAAAACTAGCGCCCTTTTTGTGAGACATAGGCAAACAGCGCAGTCCCAGATCAGATGCCGTAGAACGCGGCGTCTTGTCACAGGGACGATACTATTTTTTCCTATATCCCACTACCCCAAGGCCTGGTCACATATCTTTACTATTTACATAGTAGATATAGGAGTAAGCAGTAGTTAGTTATGTGATATTTAGATAGAAAGTTAGGCAGTGTGTGTATTTGGTAGCACACTGTACACCTTAGGCAGGTAGCTGTAGTTATTTCTTCTACATAACTAACCGTTACTTACTTACATATATGTACCTACATATATGTCCGTGTGTACTGTATTGTACAGTACACAGCACACCATTACATATTGTAAATAAAGCTATAACTATTCAATTATTATATACTTTACATATAATAGTGCAGCTGTTTCACGAGGTAACAGAACTGACGCAACTGACAGGCCAGCCAGGCGGTCAGACCTGCGACATATTAATCTTGTGCTGCGGATAGGATTAATACACATGTGATCTATCGATTATATGTCTCTGATAACTTTGTGAACAAAACATGGCGTCAATGTCACTCTTGGCTGGCAGGACAGTAGATGGAAAATACTGAAAATAATCTGTTTTTGTTATGATTTAATAGTTTGTGACTGATTCCTTATAATTCGAGCTACTGATATTCAAAGCAAACCCCTGGTCCCTATGATATATTTTTGTTTTTTATTATTGTCTCGGCAAGCAGTACATACTTTGCTGATGTGCATACGTTATGTGGCATACTGTGTTACACTGTTTGTAAATGAGTCAGTGTATGGCTTAACAATCATGGAAAAGGTAACCACGCACGACAGCTCTCTGACTCAAGTACCCATGCCTTGATATGTTCAAAATGAGAATTTAACTTTAAATCAAAGGATGTTCGAACTGTAATTTGAAAATTTAGCGTTGTGTAACACGCCCCTCGATGACAGACCGTGTGTGATGTAAGAATAAACTATTGTGCTTCATGTTTTCAAATTAGACCAGAGTCTTTACTATATTGCGATTTTTCTGTCTGATTGATATAAAAGTGACTTAGAAGTTCTTCAGACAAAGAATTTGACATCAAAATACAGGCATTAAATTTGTCATTCATTGCATTGGTTTATAGAGGATCATACACGAGTGCTCATGTTTTATTAAATTCATTAAAACAGTTGAGGAAAAGATATAAAATGCGAGGCTTGCCGAGCATTTTATCTCTTTTTCGCAACGAGTTTAATAAATTCAATAATACAAGAGCACGAATGTCAGATTCTTTTTTTCATATGACATTAAGATTACCTTGAAATCAAAAGTTATAATTGTGTAATTATGTACGCAACGTTGTAATTGGCGTCATAACGTTTCCCGTAAAACTGTAAACCACTGGTGGTTTATCGATTTTATTGCATGGCGTTATTTCACTCCCAGAATAAATCAAAATACACGCCTTAAACTTGTCATTAATCGCATCGGTTTATCTCTTTCACCCCTAAATTTCTGAGGTAAACGCTTCCATTTTATATTGTAGGGGAGTCCATTATGTTAAAAATGGGTGTTAAACCCTGCAACAATGAAGGAATTGAGATTAAGATTAAGATAAAAAAGCTAAATGAGTAAGCAAACAGTGTAGATCAAGACGAGACAGCTGGCTACATCTCATAAAACCCATATCATCTGGATTTACACTGTTTACCTAAACCTTTTTGACAGGACGGTAGGGTTGAAAGGGTTATTTGATATCCAACAGCAGTGGCATCTCAGTCAAGCAAATCACAATGGGCGCTGAGTTGTCTACAATGTATTTCTAAAATAGGTTAGTATGAGTAGGCCTTCGAATTATAAAACTTTTTTTCATGCATAGCATGCTCATAAATATTAAATTGTTGGCATTTAACATTTATAAGCATGATAACTACAACATTTGAGAGCTTGAAAGCAAGAATGTCTTTATTTTTCAATATTTTAGGTTTATGAGAAGTTGAAAATTCATGCTCAGTTGAGTTGAGCATGAAAACTGTGTGATAACCTCTAGGCCAGGAATGCTACAATCACAGATCAAACAATTGCATAGAGTACAGATGTTGGTATATTCCAAAAAAATGACATAGAGTTCCTGCCAATCTGGCTTGGAATAAGTGACGTCACTGTGATGATGTTAATGATGACGTTCTGATGTCAGTGGACTGAATTTCTTGTCTTTATCAGTTCCATTGTTTGTAGAAAAGTGGTTTACATAATAATTTCGCCAAAAAGACTCTATACAATTATTAAAATAATGTCTGCGTCCTTTAGGTTTGTCGAAATTATTTGAATCACGTTGAATTGGGTTTCATGTAAAGTTCATTTTTCACTTATATGTATGGGACCCTATGGTATAATACATCGGTAGATATCATAAATGGGGAGCGCAGTACCTCAGCGCTAGAATGCTTGACTCGAGACCGAGGGGCCGCCGGTTCGAGCCTCACCGGCGTCACTGCGTTGTGTCCTTGAGCAAGACAGCTTAGTACTGGCTCAACCCAGGAATACCCGTCCCTAAATATCTGAAAGGTTGTTGATGAGACGTAAAGAATCCAATGATATCATAAAAATCATACGCTTGTACTTTGAAAATCAAGGAAATTTCTGACACGGTAGCAAACCTTTCAGAAACGCTTCTCAAAGTTGTTGCAAGCTCCTCTGTCAGTCTCCATGTAAGACTCGCTGGCGCCGTGTCAACCTTATGTGAACGGCCGGGACGCTGGGGCAAAGTAACATATTGCTGCATTAATATTGTAGCTAGATCTCATTTATCTGTGTGTAGTTGTTTGAGGCAACCCCGCAGAGCTAGTGACAGCAACTGGAACAAAACCTATAAGATATTAAGCTCCCCTGCGAATAAGCCCTGGCATGGTGGCTTACGCCTACAAAGAAGGCGACCTTCAACCCATGTGAATGATATTCAATGTCCTCAAATAAACCTAATTAAGCCGAAATGGAATTCCAATCCCTACCATTCGGACCAGTCCATTTTCAATTTGAGGCTGTTGGGTGATATATTTCGATTTAATTCAAATTTTAGTAATACATTCACAAACCATGACGGCCTTGATCAGACACCGCGTTCTGATAATGCAGCGTTTGTTGTGGGTCTGAACCGTACCCCTATTGTGAAATCAAAATAATGTTAAGTTTATATGGGTTTAAAGAAGACGATCATAATTATAATATTTACAGACGACTAAACGGTTTGATCGCATGCTAAATGCACAAGTATCCGGTAATCTGTTGCAAATACAGTAAAACCTGTGTAAAACGGCCACTCAAAATAGACAAAACAAAGATTTTAATGAAGGTTAAAAGTATTGCAGAATGCTACTTATGACCTGCATTAAGCGATAATTATGACCTGCATTAAGCGATAATCGATCGTCAAAACTAATATGCGGTCTTTTGAGAGTGGCCGTTTTACACAGGTTTTGCTATGTAGGGGCTGCTGAATTGCCACTGATCTTGCTGTAAACTGCCAACTGCTCTAAAAGCAATGTTTGTTTATACTGATCCGCAGAACACAACAACAACAGGTAAAAATGTTTAATATTTATCACTGAAGAAACGCTGGCCTCTAGTTGTTTTACTAGGGAAGTAAGTGGAATCTTTAATATCTAGGTTAGACATCGACATTAATCTGTCCTCTGACTGTTTTCTTCGAGCAGCAATGGCACATGCGATCCAGCAGAAATGCACAGGCTCGTCCGAGTTATGATGATCGCCAATATAGTAGGTGACAAGCTCAGTCATGATTTCATTCTTTGACATAAGGGTTTATTCGCGTGACGCAAATCTAATAAATGTACAAAGATGAGAGAACGCACGTGCCTGATATTACACCTTAAGTTATTCATATACTTCGAGATAATTTAGAATGTGATAAAAAGCTTTAATTCAGCATTAAATAAAATATTAATTGTGTCATTAAAAGAGACTAGCGCATGACTAAACAGATTTGGTATGACACTTAGGAAAAATGCAGTTTTGAACAATAAATCGTTTTTTCGGATAGAGTTATGGGTCTTAGAAAAATGGAGGTTTCAGAAAACAAATAGTGGTCATAGCAGCTCTTTATACTACGGGCAACAATTTCAGTGAAAAACCCCTATATTTGCAACATCCTTACATGTCGATTAATGCCATCGTAACTTAGTGCATATAGCTTACCGGCTGTACTTGCTTTATAGATATTTTCTCACAATGTACTTGTCTCTGTAGCTGTGCAAGGTTTCGTGTGACCAGGCCTCGAGGTTATACAACTTTTTTCATGCTCAATTCAGCTGAGCATAAAAATTCAACAGTTGTTGGCATTTTAACATTTACGAGCAGGATAAAAGTCGCGTTCAGTTGAGTTGAGCATGAAAAAAGTCGTATAACCTCGGGGCCTGACTTATTTGATACCCAGTGTCTGCGTGTCAAGAGGTAATGTCGGTAGCCTTCCCTTACTTTGATAACCATTTTTATCCCCCAACATGCAAACAATTTCGGGCTACTATCGGCCCGCTGGCGAAAAGCCTTTGAATGGTATTTCGCTGGTGGATGTTGTGTCCTTGAGCAAGACACTCTATCCTCTGTTTAAAACTGCTTCGGCCATGGAGACCTCCTGACATGGCTATAAGATGTTGGCTGAAACGTACAGCAACAACACAACTCGCGAGTATAAAAGCAAAATCAACTAACGGTTATATGCACGACCCGTATTGAACGTATGCTGATAGAAGGAATGTGTGGAACCATGGAATGGGCCTCATCCAGCTGAATGTTTGTGTTATCGTAGTTTATGTATACATGTAGCGACCATGTGCTTTGCAGATTGACTATTGTGGCTTCATAACAGTCGATACTGGGTCTTTTTATATACTAACTATGTTTGTCCCACCTTCGGAGCTTTATGAAAATATTACATATAGTGTAAGAGATATGCTTAAATTAACTGGTATGTTTGTCCTCGGCTTAGCCTAATACAAGGAAATATTTTTGCAAGCCAGCTGTCTAGAGCTTACCAAAGTTCACTTGGTTTGGAAAATTAACAACATACAGTCGATATCAAGAAATTTATCCTGCTCATAAATGTTAAAATGCCAACAATTGTTGGCATTTTAACAATTATTAGCATGATAAATACAACATCTGAGAGACTTGAAGCAAGAAACTTCTTCATTTGTCGGTATTTCTGTTTTATGAGCAGTTTAAATTTCGAGCTCAGCTGAGTTGAGCATGGACAACGTTTTATAACCTCGGGGCCTGTAGCATCTGAGCTACCGCTACATTTGGTGTAAAGTACCACATTTTTGTACAGTGCAGTTTCACTGATTTTGTGTTCACTATACACTCCGACCTGCGTCTTCGTCTAAGGCTCCATTTTTCTGCGCTCGTCTCCTTAATGCAACATAACCAATGACAACTGACTTTTTCAAATATCAATTAGTTATGCGTCGATTATGAAGAGATTAAGAGATTTTTTATTTAAAAAGTAATAATTTTAGGCGTCTGAAAGACTAAAATCAAATGAAAAAAATGTTTAAGCCACGTGATTACATTTGCTATAAAATGCATCATTTATTGATACCCGGCTTATGAAAATAATCTCTTTGGAACCAGGGATCCGGAAAGTAAAGAGTTTGCAGTCTCGTGCTGCAACAAAACTGCACGCGCCTGGCACGTGCATGTCTGGGTGACATGGAGTCTTTAATGAGATAGACGGCATGCCTGTGTGCCATCCCCACGCTGTCATCTTGTTACCTGACATGGAACAAAATAAATGTAACAAAATTGGTGAAAACAGATATCATATCTTAAATGGATCAAGATAAACACAAATTTTGATCTTAAAATAGTAAATATTTTCTAATTCCACCAGATTTATCATCAGTTGTGGGTGCCCAAAAGAAACGTCCTATTGACACGGTTCTTTCGAGTACACAAAACATATATTTTGGTTTAGAAATTGAAAATAAATACATTTAATAACGCACTCTTATCTAGGGGTCTGCAAACATAATTGAGCCGCGACATGTGATTTCCAACAATGTGGCATTTTGACACATCTAGACTCAAATGAGCCTGTGAAGCCTTCTTTTAAGCTTAGAAACTAAAAATGGTATTGTGTCAGCAGCCTAAGAGTAATAGAATATTCAAGCGACTAGTAAAAGCTCTGATCAGACTGCGCTAATGCGCAGGCTGGGGTGAGCCTTTGCAGGTCGCACATACCACATTGTTAGAAATCTCATGGCGCGGCTCATATATAGAGCCATAATTAACAATTTGGTATTTCCAAACAATTATGCTAAATGTAAACGCCTGGTCTTTGTCTACTAAACAGGTGTCCTTCCCCTATTATACAATGAATTATGATTAGTCAGCGTACATGTGCTTGCTTGTGTGTTTGTTATGGTGTTTTACGTCCCAGTCAACAATTTTCAGTCATGTCGTCTAGGGAGCGCAGTGGCTCAGTGGTAGAGTGCTTGACTCGAGACCGAAGGGCCGCGGGTTCGAGCCTCACCGGCGTCACTGTGTTGTGTCCTTGAGCAAGAACATTAATCCTAGCTTTGTACTGGTTCAACCCAGGAAGACCCGTCCCTTTATAACTGAAAGATTGTTGATGGGACGCAAAGAATCAAATCAAACAAACAAACAAAATCATGTCGTCTTCCTTGGTTGAACCAGTACCAAGCAGCGGATAAAGTGTCTTGCTCAGGTCACAACTCAATGACAGTGCACTTGCTTAACATAAAGTGTCCAAAATCGGTTTCGGGTTAGAACAACACTAGAACCTCTATATATGATGTCGATATTAAAAGCAATGCACCAAAAACAGACTGTGGGTTCTTAAAACACCACCATAATCCACTTCCCAAAAGGTATTTTGTGGGCACTACGATAACCAACCTGTCTATGTGGGCTGCTCACAACATATCGTATCGCCAAAACATGCGCCATCATCGCAAACGGAGTTGGTAGAAGACCGGAAGTGCCTGCAGCCAATCAAATTGCGCGACCTAAGCATAATGTTGAGCACCAGTAAGCAGCTAAACGCGGGCCAGCATCGACCCGCCAGCGAAACGCCATTTGAATGGCGTTTCGCTGGCGGGCCGATGGCGGCCCGACAGAGAATGCTGGCTGGGTATAAGGAAAAGGTATCCTTGTGCCACACTATGGGTTCGCAATGTGGCCATTTTGTGAACAGATTGAAAAACAAGGTGTCCTTTTATTCAGCGTCTGTTATTGCCAGTTTTGATTGGCGCTATTTGCTACCTTTTGAAATGATTTGAAAGTTTCGACAAGCATCATCTTATTGTAAATAATAGACTATTCCAATGCAATAAAAAAATCAAATGGGAGTGAGATAAATACATTTACATATTTATCAATTCGAGCCTCACCTCTAAAGAAAAGAAAACGTTATACAAACATGATTAATATACATTAAAATTACTTTCTATAACAAATGGCTCTACTGGAGAGCTATAAGAAACTGTATGAAAACAAATAACAACTTGATTTTCAACTTATCAGTCCTGTGGAAGTCTGTACACTAAGATATTATACCTCTGCAGGTAAAAAAAAAATACAGCATATTACGTCTAAGGCTTAAAATTTCATAGCAGATTTTGGCACAATTACGGATGCTTTGAAAGCTGTGACAGCTAAAAATTGCAGACAGTTTCTCGTCATCATCTGTAGAATCATTATATTAGGAAATTCAAGTGATATATTAGTGAACAGATACCCTGAAGTGATGATAGTCTGGACAATATAAAAGTACGCGTCTCTCGTTGTCTACTTCCCTAGAAGCTGTGCCTATAACGTCAGTGAACTAAAGGACCGGTAAAATCCGGAAGCGTGTTCTTACGCTATGTTTGTTATATGGGCGTACACACTCGTCCAAACTGTTGCTAGCATTTTTGTGGCCGTGTTTTGCGGTTTTCCTGCCTTTACAAAGCCCTTATATTGCATTAAACCATGCTGTGTGGTCTAAGTAGTGCAAGTGCACACCACGTGATATCTGGAAGCTACAATACCATACTAGTATCGATAGAATGCCTCATAAACACATCTGGGTAGTAATAAGGAATTCCAAAAAGTACATACATGTAAATAAATACTGGTAAATGGATCCTACGGTAAAATAGAGAACCTGCAAACTTCGAAAATAGCAGATTCAATTTCATTGAGAATGACATGAGAGTTGCTGGTAAGTGCAGCAACTGAGGGATTGCCAAGTAAAGATCTAAAAGCGGACCATCATCGGCGGCAGCGAAACGCCATTCAAATGGCATTTCACTAGCGGGCCGATGGTGGCTCAACACTGTGTGCTGGCTAGGTCACAGCTCTGTACATGTAGTAACTGGGGATTTAAAAATCTAACTGAATCCAACCTTCGGTCTATTATATGTTATAAGGACCTAAAGACAGGTTTCCTTCACCTATAGACTTCAACAAATGTCGTGAAGAAATTGTTGGTGCCTTACAACAATTTTGTAATCGATGGTGTAAGCAAGAGCATGTTGAATCTATCGTTTTAAATGCATGTACTTGGAAATTAAATATATTTAATATTATTGACAGAAGAATTTCATTTTATAGCAATAGTTTAGATCTTCTTTCATCCAAGCCTAAATTTACTGTTCGAAATTTGAAGAAAGGGATACAGGAATTCCATCGGAAGTTTGTTCTAGCTCCTGGAGATAAGACGCTAACAATGTTGTGGTCGTTTGAAAAATGTCCTACATTAACACCCTAAAGCAAGAACTTCGCCCTGCTAAAACCTAGGAGCATAATTTGCTTGATGCGAAGTATGTCGTTGATAGGCATCAATGTCATCTGACTGCTAAGTTTGGTGTGTTTGTTAATTGGGATCATAGCAAGTTTCCTAAGTTATACCTATAAGTCACGTTTATTGCCAATTCTAGTACATGTACTTCTACTGAGCTATCTATACTTTTGACTTCTTGTTTCAATGCTATTAAAGTAAGGAAGAATGTGAAGATCAGGAATCCATACAATCAAATAACACACCTGACCCAGGACACCATATGGGAAAGTGTCAAAACACAAGATCATATCAAATACAAGAGAGCCAAGAGGTAAGCATGTTCCCAGCAGATGACCGCAAGGCTGCAAAGAACAGACTAGACAGTATTTCACAAAGCACAAAACGGATCTACAAAAGAACAGTCAGTGTCTTAAACATGCTTGACGGTACCAACCTCACCCTTATTTCTGATTTGGATCAAGACAGATAGGTATTTGATTCGCAAGAACGATCTCTATGTAATTGATGTATTATCTCCAAGTATATACAAAGCGAGATATTAAAAGGAGATATAACAAAGATAAGGACTCAACAGTACAAACAACTGCATACCAGAGTAAAAGAAATCCAACAGTTAAACGCTGGTGGGCCTGACCACAGACACAGCATAAAACCCATGCTATTTGAAATTGTGAAACAGTTTTAAGAGAAATTGCAAAAGTCTATTTTGGCCTATTAAAAATTCAGACGAGATTCTTAATAAATTAAATCTAAATGTTTTCTAGCAACAATTTTCTCTACATATGATTTCTCTGCTCTCTATACTACAATGCCTCATAATCTAATCAAAGAAAAACTAACAGAATAAATTGAACAAGCTTTTAATAGAGATGGCTCACTGTACTTGGCTTGCAATGAGAAATGTGCTTTTTCACTTTTGAACAACCTACAAAATATGAATTGTGGTTCTATTTCAGAAAATATGTGATGCTCTCCATTATCTTTTGGACAATACATTAATAAGATTTGGCTCAAAATCATATAGAAAAATTGTAGGTATTCAATCGGGTTCTAATTTTGCTCCTCTTGTTGTAGATTTGTGTTTGTTTTGTTATGAGAGAGATTTCATGTTGTCTCTTTCTGACAATAATTAAGCTGATGATATTTAAGCTTTTAACTCTACCTCAGGATACATAGATGACTTACTTAATATTGATAATCCTTACCTAGAGCAAAAGGTTGATCAGATGTATCCCACTAAACTCAGTTAAATAAGGCAAATTCTTTTGGTACTGTTAATTTCCCTTTTCTTGGTGTAGATGTTCTTAGGTCCCCTTCCTATGGTGTATATATTTCCCAGCTTATTTGTTTTACGAGAGTTTGTTCTTATGTTAGTGCATTCAACAACAGAAACCAAGTTTTGAGTGTTACATTATTAAAACAATGTTATAGATATCATAAATTTCGTAAAGCATTTTCTAATTTCTACCACCGACACTCTAAGTTGATTGTTTAATTCAATATTGGTTTAAAAACTCTTCTACAACAGGGCATATCAAAACTAGTGTTTTATGGTTATTTAGTTTAAACATTCAAAATAATTGTTGGAAACCTAATTCTAATGATCAATTCAAAAAGATAATCAAACTTTATAAAAAAAGTTAGATATAACATAGTCATCTTGCTACAGACTGCATGTCTAGTTGTGGACCAAATCACGTTTAAAGCTATGGTTTTCCTCTTTAATTGCACTACGGTTGGTCAGGCCTCAGACTCACTGATGGCTTGATGTAAAGCTTTTATTGGTTGGTTGGTGTCAGATGCCTATCTTTGGCCGTGCCCACCGTAGCTCAACTTGAATTTTGCTTCAGCTCACACTATCTGTGAGTCATAATTCATTTTCTTTGTATAATCATAGTGTGTTAATTTGATTTGATTGTTTTTGTCTGTGATGATACATTGTAATAGTTAGGAAGCCTCAACGCGAGCTAAAGTAATAAACATGTCCAAGATAAGTCACGTTCATAGACCTTGTATGATTACGTGTAAAAGTCAGGTGTTTGTGTTTAAACAACAACAGACTCTATGGCGAAGATTTGGTGCCAGTAAATGCCTTTAAGCCCCGGTGGCATAGGCTGCTGTCTATTCTAAGGCGGTGGTTCTGTTGTTGTTGATTTATTGGTTTATTTTGCTCCCACTGTTTGTGGGGGTTCTGTGTTTGGTCCTTGTTTTATTATTCATTACTTGGTGTCCGTCTAGTTTTGCAATCATCATGATGGGGAAGAGAGAACTGGTTGCTTTACTTTAAGTGTCTTCCTGATGTCTTGTGACAGTCAGTGTTCTGTGGCTCGTCCCCACGTACAGTGCCGTGGGTTGGTCTGCGGTGTGAAATCGTGTAATTCCTGATCAATCTCGCTTGCTTTTTTGTCATAATTATACATGTTATTTTCGTGCAGAAATCATCAAGATAATAGTTTATTTTGCATTGGCATGCATTTGATGTAGGTTGGACAAATTGACACGTTGTTGATACAGGTTTACAGATAAAACTACAGGTATGTATTTGATGCGGCTTAATTTATCCATTCGACAGATATTTGATGCCAATGACATTCTGACACATTTATAAATATTTAATGATGGTTGACAGCTTCTCAAAGGACAGGCATTTGGGGCTGATATATGACAGTTTGTCATTAAAACTTGCATTTTGCTCTTAAAGGAATACAAGCTAATCCCTATTTGTACAGTGGCGTGTATAACTGTATTTGGTGTTGACAGACAGTTTGACAAATTGACGTCACTTGACGCAGCCAATTGCCTGTTTGACAAATGCAAGTATTAAATTCTGATTGATAGCTTGACACATTGATCTACTTGTTTTCTGTTTGATAAACAAGAGTATGTAATTCTGATTGACAGTTTGACATATCGATATGAGCTGGTTGTACTATTTGCCAATGTGACAAACAAGTATTTTATTGCTGATTAACAACTTGACAAATCCACAGGAGTTGGTTGACAATTGGGAAAATGGCAGTTTCAATATTCTGATTGACAGCTTGACAAAATGACATGTTTAATTGCTGCTAAAATCTATCAATTTGACAAATGCTAGTTTGATATATCGGCATGAGCGGTCGCTACTAGTTGTCAGTTTGGCAAACTGCAGTTATTTAATGCTGCTAGGCAGTTTGGCATATCGATATGAGTTGATGCTGCTAATTGTCAATTGAATGTGACAAAATATATCTTAATTTTATAATGCTAAATGACAGCTTGACATATTGATATGAATTGCGTCTGCTGGTTGCAATGTGACAAAAGACATTATGTAATGCTATGCTGAATGACAGTGTGGCATATCGATATGAGCTGATGCTGCTAGTTGCCAATGTGACAAAATGGCATAATCATATGCTGAATGGTGGCTTGACAAAACGATATATATATATATATATATATATATATATATATATATATATATATATATATATATATATATATATATATATATATATATATATATATATATATATATATATATATATGGTCTCTATAACCAAACTTTGTGATTTTATAAACTAATACTACATGCTCGGTTGTAAGAAATGCGATTAACATGGGAACCATTGAAAAAAAGAAACATATTCAACACTCTACAATAGCCTTTCTTCATTTTTAACAGAGTCCGAGGTTTTAAAACGTTTTTCAAGTTCACCTCACTGGAGCATGGAATTTATAATCTTCATAAAGACAACAGACAAATATAAATGTATATGGCAAATTTCTTACTCAGAACAGAATACAATATCATTTCTGGTCATAATTTCAAAATGCCAACAATTGTTGGCATTTTAAATTGCATAACCAGTACAAATTACATGCTCTTGTAAATTGAGCATGAAAAAAGTTTAAAAATCCCAGGTTCAGATTTGTACTTTCAATATGCTCATAGCTAAGAATAATTTATAAAACATCAAAAATGCTACTTATTGACCTATAACCCTGGAAGGTACGAACATATAGATCGTCGATGTAGGTAAATAAACATACCCATTTCATCTACAAGTGCGCCACTTGTCTGAAAGATTCACCTTATAGAATGTTATACAATACATAACTCTCTGCTCAAAGTTTCAGAAACGTGTATTACTCAATATTTTCGGCTTTAGAGCATGCCAGTCGTTTGTAAAATCCTGCTGCTGAACATCTCCAGTCTGACCTTCATCTTAGCTCGGACGTTCTTCATGCAACAACTGCGCTGTTTTCTTTGGGTGCGTTTGAAAATACATATTGGTATTTTAGTTTGATTTTTATAAAGTTTTGATGTTGCTATTACAATAATAGTAGCATATACCATTTACAATGAAATAAATGTGTTACTTTAAGTACAGATAAAATAAAATGAATTCTGATATGTTAAGGTGTGTGGCAAAAACTGGTCCACTATAATACAGTCGATCCGTATTTATTCAAGCCAATGTGACCAAACTTTTCATTTAATTTGTCACTTTTTGAATGAAAGGAGCCAGGTATTCAATGTGAAATGGCAACTTTGCTTTCCTCTTTAATTGCACGCCGGCTGGTCGAACCTTAGACTCTATGACGGTTCCGACATAAAGACTTATCTATAGATGAGAGGGTTAGGGCCTGATCCTGTGTCTGTGGTCGGGCCCACAAGGCTTTAACTGTTGGATTTCTTTTACTCTGGTACGCAGTTGTATGTACTGTTGAGTCCCTATCTTTGTTATGTCTCCTTTTTATATCTCGATGTGTACGTACTAGGAGATTATACATCGATAATTTAGGGATCTTTCATGCGAACCAAGCATATATCTGTCTTGATCAACATCAGAAATAAGGGTGAGAATGGTACCGTCAAACATGTTTAAGCCCTCCAGTAATTTTCTTACTGACCGTTCCAATGCGGTGCTTTTTGGTTTGTGTTTCGTTTCATCCTGTCTAATCTGTTCCTTGCAGCCTTGTGGTCACCTGCTGTGAAAGAGTGACCTCTTGGCTCTTTAGTTTGTGATGTTTTCTTGTGTTTTTGTCACTTTCCCATATGGTGTCCTGGGGTGGTATTGGATTGTATGGAATCCTGATATTTGCCGTCTTTCATCGCAAATACATTTATTATTAAAGAAGGCAGGAACAAACTAAGAGTTGTTGTCAACAGATTATGTTACTGAAAACAATTTGAAAAGGAATACAATACTGAAGTTTAGACTTTTCAAGTATCATGCCCAATGCCTTTGCCTCTTTACAACATGTCAACTTACTACCTATATGAGCCGTGACATGTGATTTACAACAGTGTGGTATTTTGACAAGTGTAGACTCAGACGAGCATATGCAGCCCCTTTTTAATGCTTAGAAACTCCAAATGATGTTCAGTCAGTAGCTTAACGGTCATAGAATAGTCAAGCGTCTAGCAAGGCTCTGATCAGACTGCGCGTATGCGCAGGCTGATCTGAGGCTTTGCTGGTCACACACACCACATTGTTGGAAATCTCATGTCACGGCTCATTATGTGTCACTATTTTGCAAAGTTTGTATATAAATATGAGAGCTACAGAGAAGCCTGAACTAAAGGATACACAAAGTGCACTTGTTGTGGCTTTGGAGTTCACCATATTTGCATTAAAATGGTAATGAATTCGAACACTAGTAATAAATACCATAGGGCCAAGGGTGTTAACTTACGTTCAGTCTCTATAACTAACTTGATTGTATGATTTACATATCGATATGAGCTGATGCTGCCAGTTGCCAATGCGACAAAAAAGGCATGATCATATGCTGAATGGTGACTCGACAAAACGATATATTTATAGTCTATGTATACTTAAGGAATAAAGAAACGCAACAAACACTTTGAGTCACTGTAAGCATACAATATGATGCAAGTTTTTAGCGCAAATGGTATTTATCCATAGGAGCAGTATGTGTCCGTCAAATTACAGCAGGTTCAACGTAATTATCGATTGCATAATCATTTTGTTATGCGCGTAACCAGCCTGACCCCCGTAGTAAACTGCTGAAGCAGGGTCTATAAAAGCAAAGTTCGAATCAGCCATCGGTTTATTGTTTTAAAATGTCTTGACATAGATTGCGGATCAAGGAAATGATCAAATAGCGACGTTTATGTAGGATTCTGAAACGGCTTAACGTCATTAACGTCAACTCTGAATACGGCGTGAAACGCGTAAACTTTCTTTTCTGCTTGAGATTTATTCATTACAAGGACGTTTTGTTCAAGAATTACGACTTGAGATCTTTAGACGTCAAACAAACTCAATTCTTACGTTAAAATTCGATATCCTACGTTTTAATGATTTCCATGATGTTTGTGTGTTTTTTTTCTAATGATAAAATGGTCCAGTGACAAAGTTTAGGTTACAGTTAGCAAGTTTGATGACTACTTTCAGCATGTAATCAGATGTTTTATCTTGCATTATGCCGTGTTTTGTTTTGCTGACGTCAATATAAACACCTTACCAGCGTATTTCTACGGTATCTGAAAAATTAATTTTTCCAAAGAAAGCATGTTCTGATGTCTCTAGGTTTATCTTATCCCGTATATTCACCAGCGACACAAACTCGGCAGCTCTAAGTGACGTTTATCGTATATTCACTACCATTGTGTATCTTGCCATTCAAGTAGCGTGTTTTGACGCAATATTTGACTGCATTACGAATGTGATTGGGCGTTTGTTTAATTTGCACATTGTCAAGTCGACGCCAAATAACCAAACATGGAAAAGACCTGGTTTCTTGATCTTTATTCTGACGTTTACGTCATACTTTACGTTTTCATATGTTTTCATCTTGTAGCGAAAAATATAGCGTTAAAATGACGTTTTGGTATTTCATCACATGCTATAAATACTCAATAAGAAATTTTCAAAAGAGATTTCACCAATCCGTCATTTAAACACGCAAAATATATATTTGTGTCTGTTGCGTTTCTTTATTCTTTAAGTATATTTACAAGCACGAGTATAATATTTGGACAAGTGATACGTGTCGTTCGTCGTGATATGTTGTATGCAAAATGCATAGTTCTCCACTGAAAAAAAACTTTTGGGCTTCTATTATACATTTGCATTGTATTAGACCGACTGTAAATTTCAAAGACTGAAATGGACTTGTTAAATGACGATTACATGACGATTTTATAACACATATCATATAACTATTCATATTATTGACAAGCTTATATTAGATCGTAGAACTAAGGTCATGTTAGACATTCAAGACCCAGCAAAGTATATGCACCACCGACTTTGCACAAGCACAAGCTATAAAACATGTAATCCTGAAAGCAAATGAAAGTAGCTCTAGACCTGGTACGCATTGATCAGGGTCATTCATACCTATATGTTTTATAAGGCCCTATGAGGTGGGTCATTCATACCTATATGTTTTATAAGGCCCTATGAGGTGTGATACTCGTCAATAAAGCTGTACTTGCATATCTAACACTTAATAAAGTATTTTATTCCCTTAACCACCTGTGCGGTAGACCACAGGTTACTTAGTAGCTTGTGGTGACAGAGTTTGCTACCGAAATGGAGTCGGTTTATTCTCGTAAACCACATAAGAAACAACCCAAAGATTTTTGATTTCTCACGCAATTCAACATATATGTCTTGGAGAAACAAGAACTAAAGGCTGACATACTATTAAGGTGTTGTTGTGTTTTACCAGTGCTGCCTTATTTTACTGAGTTTACAGCCACGCAGCTACCAATTTCGCAATTTATATCACTGCCAAGTCTCAAGATAAGATGTTAAAAGCATAAACTAGGCAGCATATTGTTTTCCAGGTGCATGACACACTACACGAAAACTTATTCATTGCTACATGCTCATTTCACTGTTTCAGAAACAAAAATAGGTGAACATTTGTTTAAAAAATATTTATGGTGAACAACTCGTAAATTGAAAAAGACATATGTTGTAGATACACATTGGAATAGCCTCTATGACAATTCCAATGCGAGTGAACAACACATATGACTAAAAAATAAGGATAACTATTTTGAAACTTGTCCTTACCAAGCATCATGTCCGTTGCATTTGCCTTTTTTATTACCCCTAAAACTGTCTCTCAGTATTCAACTACCTGTCACAATACGCATATTGACTAGATGTTTTAGCTAACTTGGTAGTTGCGTGGTTGCATGGGGGCCAACTTGGAACACGATCGTTCAAACAATTGCACCAGCAGTTCAGTTCATGAACACATTGCTGCTGATCCAATGGTTCATTGGCGTTGGTTTATTATCAAATTATAAGTAATAAACATAGAAAAAGTTCTTAGAGCATATGAGCCAGTGCATGAGATTTCCAACAATGTGGTATGTGCAACCAGCAAAGCCTCAGATCAGCCTGCGCATACGCGCAGTCTGATCAGAGCCTTTTCTAGTGGCTTGAGTATTCTGTGATTGTTAAGCGACTGTCTGAACAGTATTTGGAGTTTCTAAGCTTATAAGGAGGCTGCACAGGCTCGTGTGAGTCTATTCATGTCAAAATGTCACATTGTTGGAAATCACATGACGCGGCTCATATAATTGTAATTAAAATTGTTCGGATATTCCAATATGAGGGTCATGGGTAGGTTATGTTCTTGGATTGCTAACCATATATTTTGAATATTTTCTTGTACATTGTGACCAACAAGTTTCCGTATATCATACAGTATCTAAGTTTAGCGATGTTTCATTTAAAAAGAAGTTGAAAATATACGATTTCATGGTGTGAGATGACGTTTTACGCCTTCCTGTGAATATTGCACTAACCGTTCCAAGGCGGTACTTCTTTGGTGGATCGTTTTTGTTAGTTATGCTTCATGTTGGTGTGTGTTGTGCTGTCGTGTCTGTTCATTGCAGCCTTGGAAAGAGCTGACCTCTTGGCTGTCGTGTGTGTTGTGTTTTCTTGTGTTTTGTCACTTTTCCAAATGTGTCCTTGTCCACATCAGGATTAAAACGTAAAACCGGTTTAAGCCCTCCAGTAAAATACTTTACTGACCGTTCCAAGACAGTACTTCTTTTGTGGATCATTCTTGTGTTTTTCATGCTTTCGCGTCTGTTCATTGCTGCCTTGTGGTCACCTGCTGGGAAAGGGCTGACCTCTTGGTTCTTATTTGTGATGTTTAATTGTGTTTTTGTCACTTTCCCATGTGGTATGCCGGTCAGGTTTGGTACTTGATTGTATCGATTCCTGATCTTTTTCGCCTTTGTTAATTTAAAAACAAGCTTTGTCCACGAAAGTTTCACTGTTAACCTCCGTCTTGACTTTTTCTCCGCTGAGATACAAGGTGAGGTCGAGCATAAGCATAGATTTCCTTAACTTCCTCTGGTAGGATTTGACACATTTGGTCACCACTGTAAAGAGTGTGCATGAGTTATATGGAATATTAAAAAGAAAATCCAAATGCATTTTAAGCGCAGTTTTGCTTTTAAATATGTAGGAATTATCCATCGAAAGGCATTTTTTCATAATAAAATATGATTTTTTCTGCATTATATATGTCATTGATTTATTTCAAGAAATTTGGTATTATCAATTTTCCATTCAATGATCATATAAATGATATCAAATGGGCTGCGACATGTGATTTCCAACAATATGGCATTTTAACAAGTGTAGACTCAGACGAGCATGTGCAGCCACCTCTTCAGATTAGAAACTCTAAAAGATTTTCGGTCAGTAGCTTAACACTCATAGAATATTCAAGCTCTGATCAAACTGAGGCGTTGCTGGTCGCACATACCACATTGTTGGAAATCTCAAGTCGCAACTCAAATATTTATTGGATTATTATGTCGAGAAATGGTAATTTTAACGGACATGGTGTTTGCCACCAGAAACCCATATTTCATATTTGAGGTTATATAAGAAGCGAATGTGATTTCATAATAGTCAGGAAAAAAAAACAGAAAAAAAAACGTTTATTTAAGAAGGCATTTTGTGAAGAAAAAGTTTTGAGATACCTATTAGGGGTATTTTGGTATGCTGAATCCGAAAACCAATGTGGCAAGCTGACAAATGTGGTCTTCACTATATAATTTGCATATTTCCAAGATGGTCGCCAAATTGAAGAAAAAATCAATAAAAAATATGTAGAGTAACGTGCTAAGGATGTCAACTGGTACAAATCAATCCAAAAACATCTCATAATAGGGGGTTTTCACTGACTTCAATTTATGCAATTAGAATTGAGCCAGTGCATGAGATTTCCAATAATGTGGTATGTGTGACCAGCAAAGCCTAAGATCGGCCTGCGCATACGCGCAGTCTGATCAGAGCCTTTCCTAGTCGCTTGAATATTCTATGACTGTTAAGCTACTGACTGAACTCAATTTGGAGCTTCTAACCATAAAAGGAGGCTGCACAGGCTCGTCTGAATTTACACATGTCAAAATGCCACATTGTTGAAAATCTCATGCACTGGCTCAATTTAAAATGTGATCAAGAGGTAATCAGGTGGGAGGCAACTTGGGCACATAGTTTTGCTTCTGACTTAGTTAAGGTTTTTTTTATGTTAGTGCATGCATATTATCTGGCCCAATGTGTCAGGAATGTTTCATTAAAATGAGAACTTTAAAACATGCATCGCAATGATATCATTATTGATTGCAGGAAAATATGGCTATTTAAACACATTCTGAAAATTTCAGCTAGGGGAGGGGGTTAATGCGATTTTAAAAAAAGTTGGCCTGTACCTACAAAATGACTCGTATCTCATCTGCAACTCACCCTACACTATTAAACTTGCTATTAAATTAAAGCTTATATATAGTACTATCATCCGTGGGATGGTCTGATATGCAGATTAACTATCTAATTTGCATATGTAACAATATTGAAGAAAATTTCAGAAAATAAGGGAAAACTATAAAAAAAAAGCAAATATAAATATAATTCTGTCCCAAACTGTCCTTGTTGCATGTTATAATATCATCAGTCATACAATTTGACAATTCCGTTCATCCAATGGTCATATAGAAAATTATCTCATTTGCATATTCATGAATATTAATGAAACTAAATATTGAGGTAAAACCATGGAATAACTATCCCCCAACAAACACACTCCTCGGGAGAGGAGGGGGTGGGGGTTGGTATTTGACTTACCTTGCACCCAAAGACAAACACTCATGGATGCTAAATTGTTCAGTGGGAACACTAAATGCCAAACAGATATTGTCTTTAAAAATAAACCTGTTTGGATTACATAAAAGTGAATGGTGTCAATGGCAACCCATCGTGCACTGTAGCTGAGTCAGAAGCATGTCCCCTTCATTTGCAAGCAGACCCGAGATCGACACGTACGTGCCACATATTATTTCATGGATTTTTCCCTCTTCCAGTAATTCAAGAATAGCAAGTTGTCAGTTACTGGCAAAACAAAATTGTCGCTAAATAGCAAAGAAAAACTGACTGGCTCAGGGATGTTTGCCTAGAACAATTTACCTCCCCCATAATGTGAAAATCTCTAACATGATTCTAAAGGAATGGGGTGTACCTACAAAATGATTCGTATCTAAGACCCAACTCATCATAGACTGCCGAACTTGGTTACAAACTAAAGCCCAAGCAAAGTTAATTTTTTCAATATGCTGATATGCAAATTTTCGCTTTGCATATTCGTGAGTATTAATTAAAAGGTAGAAACAAATGAAACATCGTAGAAAAAATAAGGGTGTGTACCTATACATATTACCCATATGTCAGTTGATAGTTATCGTGGACTATCAAACTGGATACCAAAGCAAAGCATAAACAAAGTACTTTTACCCAATGGTACGATATGCAAATGATCTAATTTCAATATTCATAAATATTTATGAAAACATGAGAAATAAGAGAAAAAATGGTAGAAAAAATAGGTACAGCATTACCTAAATGTCAGCTGCTTACTATTCTAGACAACAAAAAATATTACCAAATAAAAGTTGAGACATAGCACTTTAACCATATAGTATGATATGCATTTATCTAAGTTGCATATTTATGAATATTAATGAAAACATTAGAAATAAGAGAAAATGGTAGATAATTTAAAGGGGTGTACATACAACATAACCCAAGTTTTAGCTGCTAATTTATCTAGACTTCAAAAAATGTTACCAAATGAAAGTTGAGTCAAAGTACTATAACACACTAGTCTGATATACAAATCTAATTTGCATATTTGTGAATAATAATGAAAATATTTAAAAAAAGAAAACTTCCAGAAAAAAATGCAGAATAAAAAAAAATGGCTGTATCTACAAAATTACCTATATCTCATCTGCTACATCTCTCCTACACTAACAAACTTGGTACCAAATAAAAGCTAAGAAATAGCATATTGATGTCATGATTGGATATGCAAATCATTTTATGTTAATATTCTTGAAAATTAATTTATATGTTAGAATGAGATAAAAATGGTAATAAAATCAAAGGGCGTACCTACAAAATTATTCATATTGTAGTTGCTAATATTCCTCGACTACCGCACTTGGTACCAACTTAAAGCTAAGACCTTTTACTTTACTCAATAGTCATTATGTGAAATTATCCAATTTCAACTTTATTAATATTAATGTAGACATTAGAAATGAGAGAAAAACGTAGAAAAAAAGTGGGGGCTACTTCTAAAATTACTCCTATCTCATCTTTAGATTGTTCTAGACAATTAATCTTAGCATCAAATTAAGGCTGAGACATATTTTTTTATTCCAATGATCAGATTTACAAATCGTTTAACTAGCATACATGAATATTGATGAAAACTATAGAAACCTAAAGAAAAATTGAAAACGAATCAATAAGGTTGTATCTTGGGAAAACATACTCATTAATAAACGCATTTAATAAATTGCGTATCAACAACACTATGACAGAACTTTTCCTTGACTTTAATTTGGGAACAAGTTTAGAAAGTAAGTGAGTATGACATCTACAATAAATATCAGTTGAGATATGAGTAATTTTGTTTGTACATTCTATAAACTGTTCTCTAATTTTTTCTCATTTCTAATATTTTGATAAATATTAATGAATAAATTTTAGATGATTTGCATATTAGACCATTAAGTGAACGTGCTATCTATTAGCAGTAAATTGGTACCTATGCTGGTATTATTGTATAGTAAGCAGCTGAGATGTAGATAATTTTGCATGTACACCCCCTTATTTTTCTTACAATTTTTCTCTTATTTCTAATGTTTTCATTAATATTCATGGATATATAAAGGACCTCGGACAGTCTTAATGAAGGATTGCCCATAAAAATGACCAGAGAAAAGTTTCAAAGAAAATGATATATTTTCTATGAAAAAGATAGTAGGTTCAATCCTCGACTTATCCACAAAAGCCGTTTTGTCATTGAACAAGTACCTGTTGAAAAATATGGGCTGAAAACTCTGTTATTGCTATTCAACATATAGAAAATAGAAAAAGTTTTACTGAAGTGCTTTCCCCCCCGTGACCAAACTAATCCTTTTGCATACAGTCGTAGTTTTACATTTCACACATCATATAAAAACGGCATGATTGGTCACGGGGGGGAACGATGTCAAAATGCTCAAAAACACTTCATTATAAAACCTTATTAGAAACTTATTTTGTAAAAGACCTGTAGGTAAATGGCATGTATCAGGGCTTTAGTTATGAGTGCTTACAAAGTAATAAATTGTCTCATTTCTCGACCAAAACATATGTTGTGGGTGCTCAAAAGAACCGTCGCAATGAGACGGTTCTTTTAAGCACTTAGTTATAGATTAAATCTGATGTGTAAGAAAAATGTTAACGATTTTACGCTCAACATCTGTGTTTATCTAGACTATGATTTATACAGTATGCAGATATGATACACCTCAGTGCACAAGTCAACTGGATGAACTTGAAGCATTACAGGTAATAGTCAAAAGTCATTGACAGCACACTTCTTTAGATGAAACAATGTAATCTTCTCAACCGGAATTATATGCAAACGCATCACTTTCGTCTCAAGTTTTGTGCCTCAATCATAATATTTACATGTATTTAGGTGAATACTCGAGGAATCTTTGACTTTCTGTGAAATAAACTTGGCCACAAAAAATACCCCCACCCCCTAAACCCTAAATTCCTGGCATAATTATGCAATATTTTCAAAGTATTTTTATGTTGCTAGGTGCACTAAATGTAAGGGTTTGATTTAAGCACAAAACTATAGTTGTCAGTTATGCATTATCCTAGCCACAGGCTGTCAAAATTTGGGCAGATTGAATAGGAGACTGTCCGAGGTCCTTTGAAAATTTGCATATCTAAACATCGAATGAAAGTCCTATGTCTTAACATTTAGTTAAGTTAAGGATGAGTTGCTGCTGAGATATGAGTACTTTTGTAGGGACATCCCCATTCTTTAGAAGCCCATTATTCGTTGCCAAGGAAACTATGCAATTTCACATAGCTCAAATGAGTTTACTCTTTAGGACAATATTTTTCCCCATTTAGGTGGTCTCACATAACGATTTGTCTTACATTAGAAATTTTCCTGATGGTGCAACATTGGTCTAATTAGAACCTAGGGTGCTAAGGAATGTGCATGCTGTTACTTTTTATAGATACAAAATGTACCATGTATTTGTGCATGGACATTGTAACATATTTGTTTTAAAATAAAACAACTTTTGATTATCAAAGTTATTTTCTAATTAATTACTTGAAAAGTTGTTAAACAGTCCAAAATCGGGACATGAATAAAACTTACATTTAAATAGCAGGATAAGGCAAGTTTATATATGATTTTATAAACTAAACAAACATTTATTTCCATGAATACGGTAATAGCCTAGAACAATTATGTAAATTGTCGCCAAAACCATATTATCTAAGGGTAAAACCATCTTAGGATATAATACCTTTGGATAAAAAAACATTGTCAAAACATAAAACATTTCAGTAATGTGTCAAATTCCATGATTTTTGGCAGCCATTTTGAAAATATGTAAATTATGTCACTTATACGTCATTTCGCAGCTTGCCAACATTGGATTTTGGATTCAGCATACCAAATTACCCCTTATCAAGGTGTCAAGCCCTTTTCTTCACAAAATGCCTGTACTTGTTAACTTTTCTGATTTTTCCCTGACTTTAAATGGAATGACAGGTTCTCAATAAATAATATGATGTTAAACAAATAAACGTTTCCTTCAGTTCTCTTATAAAAAAAACCTTTTGTCAAATTTATACTTCATGTTATACTTTGCCTTGTTATGCTTTTTAGTGTCAATAATCAGCAGATACAACAAGTACATTGCTTATTCTTAAATTATTTTTCGAAAAAAGTGAGTATGACAAGGAAATGCCACAATCACAGATCACAGGCCAACCCATGACACCACAGGGTTTGTCATAACGTCACCACAATCATTTCAGGTTGAGAATTGTAAACATTTTAAGTTTTTGTTCTCCAGACGTTAAGGTTTCTAATACGACATTGTGTTGGATATTTTTGTTTATAATCTGTAGTCGTGGAAACACTTTGTGACAAGTAACATCCTCCGGAATGACCCGATGACATTTGTTTGGTTTCCATGGATAACGACTGTTCATAACTGCAGCAATCTATGCCATATTGTTTGTCATGGTTTATTATCATTTCACTTAACTTCCGTATATATTCAATCGCCAATCGAAGTGTTTTTACCTTAGATAAGCGTTTATGTCGAGTTTCTGATGGAACATGTCTTCGCAGTCGCAAGAAAGCATTGTTTACTGCCTGCACGCGCCTACGTTCACGTGCGTTCCTTTTGGCAACGAGATGTGGTGGTTTTTCACTGTGTGGCACGTGTTTGTAAGCACTTTTTCCTGAACGCTTGATCGTCCTCCTAATCACGTGACCGTCTCGAGATCGTCTGTATGTCACTGTGGTCTCCTTAGGAAATGACGTCATAACAGCAATTTATTTTTTTGCAAAAGTAGCGTGTGTAAATAGAAAAATGGTTCACTTTATAACATAGAAAGCATTATAGCATTAAATATCCATTTGTCAGTTTGTCCTCGTACTGGTTCGGAATTTCAAAATTTTAGATGCTAAGTGCCTCGTTAACGGTATTCAAATCCTGCACAAATATATCGGTACCAGCTTTACAGCCGCGCAAGCACCAGTTTAGCATTTAAAACCATCTATTGTCCATGTTTGGTTTTCCAAACTACCTATTGCTATCCTGGACCAAATTTACAGTGCCTCCATAAACTTATAATTCAACGTTGTATTTTTAATGTTTATTGAACTACCAGGCTCGGCGAAGTACATGTGGTCAAATATGTCATTGATCCACATAAATTATTAAACAATTTTGATTTTGAGAAGTCTAAAAGGTTATTTTCCATATCCTATAAAATTAAGTAGTACTTAACTTTAAGGAGGCATTTTAATTTTTGGGCCCTGATACATGCGCAGTTGCAATACAGTACGTCATCTTTAAAGGCTATATAGTTCCATGTATCCAAGCATATCATGAATCTGACATTTTCTTTGAGAACCCTGTTTCCAGATTCACTTATTATATAGAGGCAATTATTAGTTCGTGACCCTTAGAACGCCAATAACAACTGCGGGTAGCAACAAATTCTGTAAAACATCTAGTTGCCCGGCAAAATATGGCAATAATGTATGTAAATCTTCAGACAAGTGCGCGAATTATCAAGCCCAAGTTGCTCTTTGATTAATGTAAAAAGAGAACAAAACCGTTTCATGATGCTTGTTGTAAGGAACACGTATATGGTCATGTAAGGGTCATTTGGGTAGCAAGACAAAAAGAGCTTCTTAGGCATGGTCCTACGAGCGTTAACAAGAAACACGCTGACTGCATGTCAACTAACAAACTGACTGTTTCATGTCTTCAATTTCCATTGTAATATTAAGATGAACGTACCAATGAAACTGCAATGATACTGACAAGCGTGCTTCTGTTCGCATTTGACACTTCAGCTTTTAAAAGTACCTTTTTCGTCAAACACACACATTTGTGACATCATTTCCTGTCAGTAAATAGTCTGCGAGTTTGAGGGGACAGTTTTTATTTTGGATCGGATATTAGCTCATTCATTATTTATACTATCCGATAGAGAAATTAATATTTTCGCCGAAGGAAGGACCTTAACTTGTCTTTAAATAATTGAACCAGTCTCTTTGAAAAGGTGCTTATCACATATGCAAACAGAGAAGGCTCAGGTGAGGCTGCGCGGCAGCCTCGCCTGAGCCTTCACTGTTTGCAAATAAGGTGTATGTTAGTAGCTGAAGGTTCGGATTATATATGGCAAAGTAGAGGGGTAGGCATTTTGCTTCATGGGACAAACGCGTTCGTATGCGTGGTTTAACAAATGACTCTATGGAGGACGAAAAGCACCACCATCGCTTGACACGGTTCATTTCTACTCTCTTATTATCACGTTAATCAGAACAATTACAAAGATATTCATGCACAATTCTGAGAAAATGGTTCGCTGGCTCTTCATTTATTTCATTGTCGCTAAACCGTATTCTTACGCATAAATGCACCCGCCGATTTGACCCCGCCCCTAAATTTAATTAAGATCTCTCGAGTTATGAGGAATCCGAAACAAAGTAGAAACCTATTGTATTATAATAACATTGATGTATTTGCTTCATAGAGAAACACAACTTGCACTACAATAAAATCCAATGTTAGCATGTATATTCCCGTATATATCAAGTGTAGTCTCTTTGTAGCTTCGGGTCTTTAGAACGACGACATGAGCTTTAGGTTAATAAAGCATAAAGGGGCTTGTCTACAAAGAAATAGTAATTGGTTCTGTAAAATTGAAATTTTGGAGTCTAGACACAATGCATTGAGAAGATCCGTACTGTACTGGCTTGAGTTACAATAAGTTCCAATATCTAAAGGTGTTCTAGCACCCAGTATATGACTTCTCTACTCTCTATACATCATTACCTTATAATCTAATCAAAGGAAATCTTACTGAATTAGTTTGGCTTTTAACGAGAAAACACTTGTTTTCACTTCTGAACAACCTAAACGATATAATTTACGATCATGTCCGAGAGTTTGTGACGCTCTCCATTATCTCTTGGAATAATATTTATTATGTTTGGTTCTAAAGTATATAGACAGCCAAGGGCACTAGTTGTGTCCCACTTATTGCAGATTTGGTTTTGTTTTGTTATGAGAGAGACTTCATGCTGTCTCTTTATGATAAGTATCATGTCAATGATGTTGATGCGTTCAACTCTACTTCAAGATACCTAGATGACTTACTGAATGTTGATAATCTTTATTTTGAGCAAATGGTAAGTCACATATATTCAGCTGAACCCCAAGTTAAAGCAAATTTGTGTGATATCGAAGCCCCCTTTTTTGAGTTGGACTTGTCCATCACCAATGACATAATTTCATCTAAAATTTACAATAAACGAGATGATTTTTATTTTGAAATAGTTAATTTCCCATTTCTGGGTGGAGATGTTCCTCATGCCCCTCCGTATGGTGTATATATTTCGCAGCTAATTCGCTTTGCTAGATATCTTCAAATGTACGTGATTTTAAAAACGGCAACCTATGTTGACCGCTAAGTTGCTGAAACAGGGCTATCTATATCATAAACGTCGTAAAGCATTCTCTACCGAAGACACGCAGAGTTGATCGTTAAATACTATTTTGGATTGAAAACTCTTCTGCGACAAGGTATTTCAGAGTAGCATTTTATGGTGATTTGGTCTATACATGTAATAATCTTTTGTTATTGACTAATGACTCGGACGAGTACAAGGAAGCAATGCAAACAGCATGACTTTATTTCTGATTTGGGTTTAATTTCAGATATAGCGCGTGGTTTTGATACTTATTGCATACATGTAGAAATCACATGTTAAACAAACATGCACAACTCTCTAGTGGGGCTACACGCCTATTCTTTCGTCAGTGCCTTTATCTTAACATACGTTTTGAGTGCGAGGAGCGAAGACTCTGGCGAGACTGTGATGATGTAGTCTCGTCTGAGCCTTCGCTGCTCGCATATGCGATAGTACTAAAATCTTTTGTACTGGCCCCTTTTTTAAACAAAAAAACAAACAAACAAAAAACACCATGTCACCGATTATCACATGGGATGGTCCAAATCATTCCTCTGGTCATACTTTGGAACCATATCCGTTTATGCTGTGGTGCGCCTGGAAACTTGCCACGTGTTCACACAATAAAACGACACTAAATGCTTAATTACAAAAATATCTTTGAGACAGTTTATCATTTTTATAGTGAAATTGTCTCTGTTTTCATGTTACAATAAATGGAATATTAACTGCTAATTCACTGGCGCTCGATAATGATGTGTCAAAGTGATAAAAGCCTTTTCGAAAGGAAGAGGCTGACGCATTATCATTTTGTTGACTGCTTTCCTACCCATTCAACACTCTATTCATCATGCCGTTCACGGCGCACTGCTTGCTTGCATGCTTGGCCAATTAAAGTATACAACCTGTATAAATCGCTCCTCACAGAATAGGTAAAGTTATATATTTGTTAAAGCTGCATAGTCTGTAACTTTTGATCTTTTAATTTTAGAACTTATTTTTCAATTTTCAAGAACACGGTAAAAAAATAAGATTCTGGTAAACATTTGACCAATTTCGTAAATCTTAACAAATTATCAGTATCAAAACAACGGCATTTATGTTAAAATTAACTGTCTATAATTATTGGATGGACGCAAATAATTACCAACAAGAGAAAAACACACCTGTTTTATAAGATAATTCACTTTTCCGTGCAGTTTCAGCTATAGTGAAAAGATTTATTGTGAAAACAAAACTTAATTCTACTTTTACAAATAATTTAAAAAGAAAATAAAAAAAAAATCGAAAATATGTTCATAGTTGCAGACTTAGTCTCTTTAATAAGATGTTACTAGACGTAAACTATAGAGATTCTCGTCTAGTATTGGGCAAATGAAGCAAATACATAATTGTTATCTATTAATCTTTGATACCAAAATGTCTATTGATGAGTTGTCAAAATTGTTTAGAATTTTATCAAACTGATTATATTATATGCTTACATTTTAGGATGAAGTTTCACCTTATTCAATTGGAATTTTTCCTTTCGAACCACAAGGTAGTCAGAAAGGATAGTTCACCAACAAGAAGGGGTAAACAAACGAGTAAATGTCACTGTAACTCAGTCCTTTTTCACATTAGCATGAAACTTGTTGTCAAAAAATATAACAAGAAAATCGCCTCCTCATTTGGCATAAATTGATACATTTGTAGTTTCCACACGTGAGTTGGACATGAACATGTTTTATAACCTCGGGGCCTAGTTGTAAACCTTGAAGTTCATGATCATGGCCTTGCAAATTCAAACAGCCGGTGCAGGCGCACTTGTGTGTGTTTATGGTTTTGTTAGTTTGGTGTTTAGCAAACACAGGGTTCATCTTCATATAGGCTAACCGTTAAAACATGATATACTTTGAATGCCGAATGAGACAAATTCAGAAATATGTACTCTTTATCTCGGGCGAAAATGCGACGTGCTAATGGGGCACTAAGAGGTCCTGTGCTATGTAAAGACTACGCTATTTTGATAGAAATATGGGTAACATGAATATTAATTTCCCGCATCGGAGATCAATAGACTGCAAATATCGATAAGAAAATATCAAATATATTTGTTTTGATAAATTAACAAAATGCAGACAATTTGTATTAGTCACCATACATTCTTAAGTAGTCTAGATAAAATTGAGTGCAACATAGTAGTTTACAAGGTTAGCTTTTAAAACAGCTTAGAACCATCGCATGGCGTTTTACAGTTATTAGAGAAGAACTTTTATAGTGTTTTATTATTGCATTTGCTGAAACGACTCTTATCAGTGTTTCATGGGCTTCAAGGTCTGAGTATTTTTTTTTGTTTTAGTTAACGATTTGTACATAGGTGATCCATTGGAAGCAAATAAAGACAGGAAATATGCATATTCCGGTAAGACTGTGCTTGTGAACACACTGACTAATTGTAGAGTTAACCCCCTCCCCAGCAGTATGTATTAGGTCATTCAACCATACTCCTCAATCGAAGTCAATGCACATAATGCCTAGGGGGCATATTAAAACTGACCCATCTACATCTAATTATTTCGTCACATTTAGTCTAGAATATCGGAAGGGCCCATGTTTGATCGGGATTCTCGCTCAGTGGTAAGGTCTCTAATAGGCCTTTTCGCTGTTAGAAGCAATCCATTATCCAAAGTATATAAACATCGCTCACGCAATGATGGAATTTTGGAAGTAACTTGGTCGACGGGGAGTCTGAAAAAGAACTGTAAAAGACACTGCTGTTGGGGAGTTAACACCTGATCCATTTCCGCAACTTGCTAATGGAACAGGCCCGAATCGAACACGCGCCCTATGGAAGTTTACTAACGTATATCACCAGCGCTGACGCGCTGGCGAAAAACTATACAACCGTGCGAAATGTACCACTCGCGAAAACTAATGACAAGTTCCTGGAGGGAGCACAGTGGCTCAGTGGTAGAGTGATTGACTCGAAACCGAGGGGCCGCGAGTTCGAGCCTCATCGGCGTCACTGCGTTGTGTCCTTGAGCAAGACACATTAATCCTAGCTTAGTACTGGTTCAACCCAGGAAGAGCCGCCCCTTTATAACTGAAAGACTGTTGATGTAAAGAAACAAATCAATCAAACAAACAAACAAAAACAAGTTTCTGTTATTGCAATATAAACATGTAATAGTTATACTAAGGTTTGTCCGCCTGTACGTGGAGATAATCCACTCGCTTATATAAGCGAGTGGATTTCATGTATCTCTACGTGCAGGCGGACAAAGCGAGTGGATTGGATTATCTCCACGTACAGGCCGTCAAACTATAGCGAGTGGATTAACTCCACGTACAGGCCGACAAACCATGCAATAACTATTCTATGCCACCTACATTAGTGTAGACCTCGCATATTAGGAAATATTCCATGCTACAGTTGGTAATGGTAAAATCAAGGACTACCACTTACATTTTAAGAATTATATTGTTTAGACCAGCTGTCAAGTCGTTCTAGAAAGCACAAGTAAGTGAATCTAGATTTCCTTTGCACAATTGTATAATTGAATTGAAGGGCATTTCTTTCCTTTTTGCGCAAGACGGGTCATAATCTTATCGACGAGTATCAAAATACCCATCAATTGCAGTTAGCTTAATATGCACACTGTAAAAAGAAAATAAGCACAACTGTCATTCGCATAACCTTCCAACTGTTTTAAAAACTATGTTCTGTTCAATTGAATTGTTCCGAAGAGTGACTACAACTATGACAGGTAGTAATGTTTAACAGTTATCACTGGGAAAATGTTAGCCTCAAGTTGTTTTAGTATGAAAGTAAGTGTTAGTTTACACCAAAGGGGTGGCAGCTCAACTGCCACCTCCCTTTGTGTTAACCTAAACGTATTGTTTTAATTTACAGTGCAGTTTCTATTATATGAGCAGCGATAGTCACATTGTACATGTATATTTATTTTATCTGTTTGAGTTGTATACCCAAAACACGGGTACATGTATCTAGATGTGATGCGACAGAGAGCGTAATCTGATCAAGGTCTGTACCAGCACCAGTACTGTTAAAAGGGATACAAATCCACTAAAGCGACATCAAAAGAATAAAGAAAGGACGAACTACACATACACTGACAGTTGGAACTTTCAAATAAACTAAATTCTATAATATTCTACTCTACTGCAATTGAACAGATGAGTTTGTGGCGACGTACATTAGACACGCTAGCCGAAAACTACGTGGCTAATGACAATATGTCTCCGTCGGGAATATATCACCCCAGTTCTTACACCAAATCGTGTAACAATCGACACGCGTCAGTATATCCCGGTGATAACAAAGTCGATAATGGAACGATTCACATTGTTACACTTTGTAAGTCTAGAACCTAATTTTCACCTTTCCCTTTCAAGGGGTTAATCAAAGTGTGCCAGATCCCTACGATAAATAATATTAATCATTTTCTCTGTTGGGTTTCAGGTTGGGTGAGATGGAGGTAAGGTGTTTTCGTGTCTGTTTATAGTTGAACCACGTTGTGAGATACACTGTCTTTGTTATTGGGTAACAGCAGTACAAACAGATTTCATATTTTATACATATCCAACGAGTATTAAAGCACAATAGAACAAACAACGTAAATATGAACAAATTTCTAAAATGAAGTAAAGTGAAGACTTTTTTTACTGACACACTTTATAACAGCGAAATTCTTTACAACGTCGGTAGTATTTGCAAAAATGTACCAATAAAACACACCAAGAATGAAAGAACAGACATGCTCAATATGTTGAGCATTTTTCTGCGTTTCAGACATTAAAATAGGTGTGAACAACTTATGAATGTACATGTAAGTTTAGCTCCATTCATACCATTCCATTTAGTCCCATTCTATACTTTCAGAATTTAAAAATTAGCCCCATTGTATTCCGGCCTTTATGTCTTGGGTTTTTTGTCCGATTCATGTCTACGTACGATTATGGCTCGTATTCCTTTCACTTCTTCCACGCCTTGCTTTCTGTGCTTTCAGAACCTGTTTTAAGGCTACTTTACAGGATCTAACTGCTAATATAATCTCCAATGTAAAATGCAACTTTTTTTTTAAAGTTTTTGATAAACGAAGTGTGTAGTGCGCAATTGCAATCGCAAAAAAGTGCGCAAAAGATATCACTGCTAATTGCAAAAAGTGCGCAAATGCAATGCGCCCTATTAGATACCAATATAGTTAAGCATCTTTATAGATTACTTCCAGCATGACTTAAAAGGAAATAGGTCATGTGTGACCAGCTCATCGTGTGCAAGGAATGCCAATGTGGGTAAACAAACCGACATATAATTCTACCGCATATTACAAGGTCAATCACAGCAAACCCCAGATCCGTGGATGTAAATTGGCCTGGAGCAGAGCTTTACTTGGGACTAGATCCTAGCATGTAGTGTGTGGAGGGAAGGATCGGAATCCATACGTTTTACATCTGGTGTCCGCCAAGGCTCAGTCCTATGTCCAATTCTCTTGTTCATCAAAGGACTCTGAGAATGACGTATATTTGTGTTCAGCCTATGTAAGACTATGTTATTTAATTTAATTCCCATCCCTGACTTGAGAGATCGCAATATTATTTTGAAAGGCCCTAAATATAGATTTCCCTCTAATAAATATTTCCCTAATTGTCGTGGAGATCGCTGCGTCATTAAATGACTTCAGTAAGCGTTGATGTAAGCGAGAAAATGTTGAACCTAGGTCTTAGAGGAATGGAAGAATAACAGTTTGAAAATTATTGATACTCACATTTTATTTTACTCTCGTAAAACTTATCCTTTACCTCAAAAACCTGAATCTTAAGCGAGGTACCCATGATTTTCATATGCAGTATATTTTGGCCCCAGTAGATAAAGCTGCAAACAATGTTGTAGTTGTTTGACATTTATATATTTTGTTGCAACTTAAAAACGTGAGCTCTTTGGCACTAATGCCTATAAACTGCAGGCTTCTTTGAGTAAGAGGATTGGTGTAGATGGGTGTGGTTGTCATACAGCCATACATTTTGGTGTCAACGCTAAAGAAAACCAAGACAATGTTCCTTCGTTATACTGGTTACCTAAACTTCTTAAATCCTATAAAGCAATATTTATTGCTAATTCTAGTTCATGTATGACAACAGAACTTTCTAAAATTTCCCTTTTGTAGATGGTGATGTTCTTCGCTCTACATCCTTTCGATTTTAAATTGCCCAACTCATCCGTTTTGCTAGTGCATCTAGCCATGTTGCTGACTTCAACACTCGCAATAGACTGTAAAAACTTCTTAAACAAGGCTCTGGATACCATAAACTTCACATTCATTTCTAAATTTTACGGTCAATATTATGATTTGATATCTAAATACAATGTCGGACTTAAATCTCTTTTGCGCCATGGCCGTTTGGAACCATAGTTTTTTGGCGACTTAGTGTATAAATTTAAGAAAACTGTTGGCACTAGTATTTTTTCAGTGCAGTTCATTATAATAATATCTCATTATAAAAAGCCCGGTTATAACATTTAATGAATTACAACAGAATGCATGCTTGATGGTCAACCAAATCACGGTTGGCAGCTTTGCTTTCCTCTTTAACTGCACGCCGGCTGGTCGGACCTCAGACTCCATGATGATTCCGACTTAAAGACTTATCTATAGATGAGAAGGTTATGGCTTGATGCTGTGTCGGTGGTAGGGCCCACCGGGTTTAACTGTTTGAATTATTTTACCACGGCATGCAGTTGTATGTACTGTTTAGTCCTTACCTTTGTTTGTTTTGTATGTACATATACTAGGAGATGATACATCGATAATCTTTCATGCTAACCAACTATATATCTGCCTTGATGCATATCAAAAGTAAGGGCGCGGTTGTTACCGTCAAATATGTCTAAACCCTCCAGTAATTTTCTTACAGACCGTTCCAAGGTGCTGCTTCTTTTGTTGATCTTTTTTTATATTTGTGTTTCGTGTCAAACCGTATTGTCTGTTATTTGCAGCCTTGTGGTCACCTGCTGGGAAAGGGCTGACCATTTGGCTTTCTTCTTTGTTTTGTGTTTTCGTCACTTTCTCATTATGGTGTCCT
The DNA here is from genome assembly GCA_964019695.1 of Loripinus fragilis. Taxonomy (NCBI): domain Eukaryota; kingdom Metazoa; phylum Mollusca; class Bivalvia; order Lucinida; family Lucinidae; genus Loripinus; species Loripinus fragilis. Next base: position 5,383,183 of record OZ026517.1, on the reverse strand, counting down.
CAGTCAGGTGTGATATATGATTGTATCATTTCCTGATATTTGCCTTCTTCCTTACTTTGTGGTTATAATCCGTTATTCTATAGGTCAAGGTTTTGGTACGTAGATGAAATATATTTAGCAAGCTGAGGTAAAGATAGTTAAAAGTTAAACAATTTACTTCAAAATAACAGCATCCAAAAATTTGGTTTATAGACGACAGTCGTGCTATGTGGCTGCCATGTTTGCTGATCATGCATTGACAAGAGACTGTTCGGCCATCTTCTGAAAGTGCATGCCTATTCTAGGTACAGCAATCATCAGTCTAGTTGGTGATTGATCATTTCAGAATAAGCTGCTTTTGTCTTGTATCAATGTCGGTTCCAGGTTTCCCATTTCCTATATGTTTATTGTGTAAGTTTATGGTCACTTATGCGGAGATGTTTATGTGTTGAGTCTGTAACCTAACATTGAATCTTCTACGTACAACAAGTTTAACATATCTTCATCGACCCAAACGAAAGTTTGCAGGTGGTTTTGACGCAATCGGAACTGCCTCGCCCATTTCCGCGAAATTCCGTGGGATCAGACCACGGATGAACATCGAGGATCTACTTTGATAACGCGGGTGATAACGTCACATAAACCATGTTAACACAATGACAAGTGTGATTGCAGCATTACAAACGACTTAAATGAAGTTTATGTTATGAAAAAAACATAAACTTCATTTATTCTGCTGATTAAACTTTTCGGATAATCAGAATAATCGATTTTAATAGAGCTGAACCCACATGCTACAGAACTAATTTTGCATACGCCAGATAGAGCTTTTTGGTACACAGTACTACGCGTAATGCTCCTTACATACACCCGAGCCATGATTCGATTCTCAAATTGTGGCGGACTTTCCCGAATGGGTTTGACATTGTGAGAAGATATGCATGTGCGCTTCAATAGTTACTGCAAGCGGTTACGAGATCTTGAAGTGTGCGTTTTGGATTCTATAACCTATATTTGCCATTCTTATCAGTTCCTTCTGCAAAGGTTGACAAACTGATACTCAAAACTAACAATACAGAGGAATGCATATCGGCAATCAAAACTATCTGTTTGTGAGTAATTAGCATCTGGTTATAATGCTCAAACAATGAAGTGCAGTGTTGCATGTTTTCTTGACTTGTGGTCTACACGTGCCATTGAACACGAGGGCGGAGTTCGAGGTTACGCTGGGACAAATCCCCTATCTTGTCTCCACGTAATTGCAGGGGCATCCGCTGCAGACTGCTAATAACATGACAATTCGGATCTTCTATTGTCGAATGTGCATCTTACGTAAAAATACCCGAAAATTAGCATTAAATTGATTATTGATGAAATTCTGGGGAAATGGGAATATATTTCACCTGCGGAAATGAAGGCACTGGTCAGCCCTGTGCTTATCTGCACCTTACTTTTATGTTATTCTATTCAATCTATTTATTTACGTAAAGCACACACATGCGCACATAAGAATGCGTTAATTCGTGGGAGAGTCTGGCCTTGAAGCGCTGCACTTAAGATTCAGACTTTTTCCAGGCGGTGTGGTTAGTTAGTATTATTTTCCACCATTCAGGATATTCTAAATATGTTGATGTAATCACGCATATCAGAATGACAGCGCTAAGTGAATTATCCGAAAAAGTATGCACATTCGAACTTCTCATATGATATTAACCATTCATAAATCAGCAAAATTAAGTGAAACTCGGTTGTGACGACTAACAAAGTATTTAATTATTTAAACAAGTCATCTAATACTAATTTTCTGTCACCCAATAGGTTCTCAAATATCTGGGCAATAATTGCTCGATTGCTGACAGTTTTCGGGTCATTAGAAGTACGCTGTATGTCATGATACGCACGGGGCTCTGTGCTAATAGTTTCCAACACGCGAGCAAATAACATTGAAGTGTATGGAATGTTTCCACTTTTGCTATTAACCCTTTGTATATTGGAGTCCCCTAAACGGGTACTTTTGCAAACAATGACGGCCCATATCACCAGGGACTACACTGTTTGTTAAGATTCTGATTGAAACAAACCGTCAGGCACAGAAATACATCATAATTCAGAAATTCTAACTGTGACCCCTAAAAAAGTGCAAAATGGACAATCCCATACTTATTGTATCAGTATGCATTGGTAAATCCATCTTGAATTAAGTCGAATCACTAACTACAGTTTGAAGATCTATGCAACTTGCATATCTCTTCTCAAAGGTTAGCAAATAAATTTAATCATCCATATAAGCCAAATTCAATAGTAGTTCAGCTGCCATCAGGCTTTGTGTAACATTACACTTAATAATACTTTTGACTATTTTATAATGCATTTGCAGTGTTTGAGGTTAAGAAACCCACATCTATGAGTGATGTGTGATATGGGGTGGGTCCTAAAGCAAATAATTTCTTCAAAAATCCCCCTCCCTATTATTTAAAAGGGGTGACAATGCATCGTCATGTGCGTTTTATTGTCTACATGTACGTCGCGTAGACTATCTAATATTTGGTTTGATTCTCACAGGCTAACCTGTCGAACTGTCCAGTGTAAGATTAACGCAGTTTATCTCCCAAAATCTTATTCTACATCAGTCTCATTTGGACAAACATACGGCCTGATGTGGGTCCAACTGCAATGCTGAATGACCCGACACGTCACGGACACTTCAGGTAGTACTATCTGTACGTTTCATAGGGCCACTTAAGCAATTTTTTCTAGCTTAAAATTTTAATTACTTTTTTGCCCATCAGTTGAAACATGGGTTATGGGTGCTCTAATCGAGACGGTTCTTTGAGTACCCACAACATTTGCTATGGTTGAGAAATAAGAAAAATAATTTTCTGATAGGCACTCTTATCTGGGGCCCTGCGTTTGCCTGTCTGTCTACCACAAGCCTACGTTGTCTATGCTTAAAACGTGACTTATTCAGGCAAAGTTGTCCCCAAGTCAAAGTAAGTAAGGGTGCAAAGATCAGGAATCGGTACAATCAAGTACCACACCTGACCCAGGATACCAATGGGAAAGTGACAAACTCACAGAAGACACCACAAACGAGAGCCAAGAGGTCAGCCCTTTCCCAGCAGGTGACCACAAAGCACATATAAACAGACGCGCACAAAGACACAGCAAACACAAGATAGAACAAAACATAAAAGATCCACAAAAGAAGTACCGCCTTGGAACGGTCAGCAAAATATTTTACTGGAGGGCTTAAACCGGTTTAACGGCGCCAACCTCACCCTTAATTCAGATGTGGATCAAGACACATAGATATTTGGTTTGCCTGAAAGACCCCTAACTTATCAATGCATCATCTCCTAAAACATATAAATCAAGATATAACAAGGAGATAAAGCAAAGATAAGGACTCAACAGTAAATTAAACTGAATACCGGAGCAAAAGAAATCCAACAGGTAAACCCCGGTGGGCCCGACAAACAGCCAAAGCATCAGGCCCCTACCATCTCATCAATAGATACGTCTTTAAGTCGGAACCATCATAGAGTCTGAAGCCCGACCCACCGGCGTGCAATTAAAGAGGAAAACAAAGTTGCCAACCGTGATTGGGTTGACTACCAAGCATGCAGTCTGTTGCAATACATTAATGTTATAGCCAATTTTTTATAATGGGAAATCATTTTAATGAACTGTGCTGAAAAATTATTAGAGCCAACAATCCTCTTCAATTTATACACCAAGTCACCATAGTAATCAGGTTCCGAAAGTCCTTGGCGCAAGAGAGATTTAAGTCCAACTTGGAATTTAGAAATAAAATCATAGTATCATCTATAAAATTTTGAAAATGTTTTGCGAAGTTTATGATACCGATAGCCTTGTTTAAGAAGTTTCTGAATTAACAATTTATTGCGAGTGTTGAAGTCAGCAACATAGCTAGATGCTCTAGCAAAGCGAATGAGTTGAGAGAAACGTCTCGAATTGGTCAATAAAAAGAAAGTAGGTTCAGATTGTTAGTGCTCCTGACCAGCCTTCCGAGGGCTGCGAGCTCGTTAATCAAAATCTAACTGTCTGCCTTCCCATCTGTCTACATGTCTCTCTGCCTGTCATAAACTACAATGCTTTTTTTTTATTAAAAAAGACTACTTGTAGATCTGAATAGCAATTTTATACACTGCTAAAATACTTTAAGGACCATCTGATAATTTTCCATAGGCGATAATGTAACCACCATCAAATAGACAAACCATACACTTCGTTTGCTTCGTTTGTTAAGCAAACCAGATTATTTTGTCAAAAACTGTTTTTGATAGACTATAGCTGCTAAAGTCCTTAGCTCAACTTTTGTAATTTTTGATATTCTTGAAAATGAAGACTTTTTCTGTTAAGCTGTAGAATCATAAGAACATGTGTGTAACTTAACCTAATGGTTTCTACCAAGAAGCTCATAAGTGCATTTGCATGCTGATAACTGGCAACACATGCTGTGTGTTCCTTTAGCTATTTTGAGCAGTGTATGTGCTTAGCGTAGACCAAGCTTTTTGTGAAAGCTTAAACTTGTTGTATCACAAATAATGGATCAGTTGTGTTGCCTGATTTCATTGGGCTATGTAGTCCAAAGTCTTGCGTGTTTGGAATTGTTCCAACTCATCTTACTAAACAATGCATCCACCCGTTGCGATATGATTCACACGAACTACTTGTTTGGTGTTATACATGATGTCACGGAAGTGTTTGTACTCATCACTACCACAGATGCCGATACATTTTTAAGTTTGATAACATGATTTATGTTAAGTTTATAAGGTATCTATTACATATCAATCAAGTGCAGTCGTCTCGCAGGCTGGTAGTTGGTCATCGGTATTTCGACACGTTTTTTCGCCCTGCCCATGAGATAACGTCACTTAGCACATGTTGAGTAACGTCAATCTTGAAACGTGCATCAGTAGACTCTCTAGTTGGGCTAGAGGAATAATATCCCATGTGCCTGTAAGCACTCATGGCTCTGGCGAGACTGTGCTTTTTCGCAGTCTCGTCTCCCAGTAAATATCTAAAAACGGGTCACCATCGGTCCACCAGAGAAACGCCATTTAAATGTTAAATTTATAGTGTGCTGACTTAGCTGTGCCTTTCGTGTGTTGCCAATATCCGTTTAATACCAATATCTTTGAATCATATTTCTGTGTTTCGGGGAAAGGAACCACTTTGAGTCAGGATGAAATATGACGATAAAATAACACATCATTGTCAAATACATCTAATAGAGCTTGCAGGTTTAGCTTTTCTGATGAGTCCAGCATACTTTCTCTATATATTCAAGCAAAACGACAGTTTGACATGGGTACACGCCGCTCTGAGTTTCATTGTGACATTTCGGCTTTCACTGATTTTGTACTTTTTCAGACTGTATTGCGTTATACGCTTATAGATATATGTATCAATGTATCACTTACGCTGAAATTTCAATTTAGTTTCTATGCAACAAACGGATATTGTTTCGAAGCACAAAGCATTGAGGTTAGACCTGTTGACACGAGGACACTTTGCATCACGGTTACAGTCAACCTCTTCTGGTACAACATAAAAAACATCGACGGGTTATATCCATTTTCTTTCGGCAGCAGATCCGACGAAAGAAAAGAAAGGATAATAACGTCCTTCATTTTCGCTTCACATTTCCTGGGTTTCGGTGTGGCGTATCATGTTTATAGCATTTGTAAAAGTTCTTATTATATGACATCGCGCGGCTGGCAGTGAGACAACGACATGTATTAAGATCGATAAACCACAAGTGGTAGCAAATATATATATTGCTATTCTGAGAGAAGTGGTAAGTACTCTTAGTCAGCGAGTATGATCATCACACACTGCAGACCAACCCACGACACCGTGAGGAAGGGCCACTGATCATTAACAGTCACAAGACATAAGGAGGACAATTCAAGTTAAGCAAACAGCTCCCTCTTCCTCATCAAGATGACTGCAAATCTAGAAGGGCACTAAGTACTGCATAATAAAACAAGGACCAAACGCAGAACTCCAAAAATCAATGGGGGCAACAATAAACAATGGACCCATCGAACGTAGAACGTACAGCAGCCTAAGCCACTGGGGCGCGCGTCTGTGCGTTGGGGTGCTTAAATGCATTTTACTGGTACCAAGTATTCGTCCTAGATTTTGTTGCTGTAAAAACACAAAACATGTTTAGCTCACATGGAGGCTTTATAACTTATGCAATGTATCACCACAAAGAAACAATATAATCAAATTATCAAATTTCACACTATGATGATGCATCAGGCACAACCCACGGATGATAGCTTCATGTCAGGGCCGTCAGTGAGTCTGAGGCCTGACCAACCGTACTGCAGTTAAAGAGGAAACCATAGCTATATAACGTTATTTTGTTTGCAATCAGACAAGAGCAGAATCTAGGGCGAAGATTTGGTACCAGTAAAATGCATCTAAGCCCCACAGTGGCTTAGGCTACTGTCCATTCTAAGGCGGTGGTTCTGTTGCTGTTGATTCGTTGTTGATTGTTACTCCCATTGTAGGATTCTTTAATTGTTGTATGTTTTGTTATGCGTTACTTTATGTCCATTCTAGTTTTGCACTCATCTTGATGGGAAGAGATAGCTGGTTGCTTTGCTTAGTTTGTCTTCCTGATGCCTGCTGATTGTTGTGTGGCTCTTCCTTGTGTGGTATTTCCTTTTCATACTCACTTTCCATTTATGCAGACTGTCACATGACATCCATGTTATACTCACCTTTTTATAAGGTGTAATTATCTTTTTGAATTAATCACTAAAATTAAGGCTTATAAACAATCCTTTGATTTTATAAACTAAATCACCATAAAATACTGGCTATGATATGCCCTGTTGTAGAAGCGTTTTTAAGCAATATTGTATTTAACAATCGGTGGTAGAATTCAAAAATTGTTTACGAATTTTATGATATCGATAACCTTGTTTTAATAACGTAATAGTCAAAATTAGTTTCTGTTTCTGAAGTCACTAACATTAGAATATATCATAAGCTGCGAAACATATACACCATAGGAAGGGGATTGAGGAACATCTACATCGTGATATGGGAAATTAACAATTTCAAAATTTCAATCATCCTGTTAATGATAAACTTTAGATGGCACTACGTCTTTCGCTATGGACAAGACCTAGTCAAAAAGGGAGCTTTATTATCAAAGATAATTTGCCTTATTTAACTCAAATTTAGTGGAAAATATCTGACCTACCATTTCTTCGAAATAAGGATTATAAATATTCAGCAAGTCAGATTGACTGTTGTCATAATAGGACAACATGGCGTCTCTCTCATAACAAAACATAACACTTTTGCAAAAAGAGGAGCATAATAAGTACCCATTTGTCTATGCAACTTCGAGCCAAATCTTATAAATATATTGTTCAAAAGATGATTGAGAGCATCACAAACTTTCAGACGCGACCACAAGTTTCTTAATACAATTCAAAACAATGTCAACCCTTTCTGTTTAAGGCCTATATGTCAGTTTCTGATAAGGGATTTCAGTATCTCACTGGACTAAAGAGGTTCCAAGAGGGAACTTACCTATATAAAATAAAATTTTCACAAAGATAAATATGTATATTTTATCAGAAATACCAAAACTCTTCATTGTACCTCTTCATTATCTCCAGCAAAGCGCTCATAATAGCCCTAAGGGAGTGGTACCACTGTTATTGAGTAAAAAATAGGTATTTAAAAGTGTGTTCATTTAATTCAGTTACTTTCTCTTTGGTAATATTACGAGACAATGTAGTATAGAGAGTAAAATCTCGTATGTAGACAAACTAAATGCTAGAAAACATAATATTATATATTTTAATTTATAAATTTTGACTATTTCTCTTGTAAACTATTTCGCAATATTTAATAACATGCTTAAATCGCAGTGAGGCAAAGGGTCAATCATATAGAAAACTCGGTCATGGTACATGAACAAGAATTAGCATTTTGCGTTTGGCATTCATTTGCGTACTTACCCAATATTACTAGGTGATACTACATACTAAATACCAAGGATCTAGGCATTGTGGTTTCAGATAAGTATATTTTTCTTATATTCCCTATATAAGCCTATGTGATGCATGTGACCCCCCCCCCCCCATTTAGGGCCCCATGGATATACATGTAATTTGAACAAACTTGGTAGAAAATAGTGAGTATGATCAGGAAATACCACAATCACAAACTGCAGACAAACACATGGCACCGCGAGGAAGAGCCACACAACAATCACGAGACACCAGGAAGACAAACTAAGCAAAGCAACTAGCTCTCTCTTCCCATCAAGATGATTGCAAAACTCGAATGGACATAAAGTAACGTACAATAAAACATAGAACAATTACAGACTCCCACAATGGGAGTAACAATAAACAACAAGTCAGCAACAACAGAACCACCGCCTTAAAACGGACAGCAGCCTATGTAATACATGTGACCCTGGGGCAGGCCAATTTCGGGCAACAGGGACATTATTTGATCGAAATTGGTAGAGCTCTACTAGATGATGCTGCATACTAAATATCAAGGCTCAATGCCTTGTGGTTTCTTTTTTCGCCAAAATTTTGTCCGGACAACTGGACGGATTAGTATTCTGAAATTTGGGGTATGGTAGTTATAGAGTTGTGCAAGAGGGTTTCGAAATTAAAAACGTAAGTGAGTTTGATCAGGAAATACAACAATCACATACTGCAGACCAACCCACGGCACCGTGGGGAAGAAAAACAGAACAACAACAGTCACAATACACCAGGAAGCCACCAGGAAGACAATTAAAGTAACACAATCAGCTCTCTCTTCTCGTCAAGATGATTGCAAAACTAGAAAGGACACTAAGAAATACATAACAAACAAAAAACTAAACACAATCCCTTTTGGCAAATTGAATTTTAATACGATGCCTAATATGAATACTTCTAGAGTCAATATAAGCTCAACGAGCATGTTGAGTATAATAAAATGTAAGCAGTGCTGCATCATAAGGTCTATGAGTTTTGTCATGGAATGCATTGGCCTCAATGTCCAATGATAGAAAGAGTAACTAAACCTGAAAATGCCATATGGTAGCATGAATGTTTTAATGTGATACTTAAATCATAAAATCTTAAAACATATCTATTTTTGCGTTCTAGATTCCTGTTTGATGCACACCATACGTGTACTGGCATCAGCGCTTAAACGAGATTTTGGAGTATCTGATTTTGCTGTACGTTAGTAAATGTACTAGGACAATTGGGAACAGTGCATGGTTTAACAGTAAAATTGCAACTGTGATCCAAGATTTTAATTTTATTTTGACATCTTTTGCAGATTTACAGCGAATGACTTGTATGCATAAATGTATCCCCCCTTCCCGAATCTATGTGTGATTCTGAAGAAGTGATATAATCAAGTTATGATTCCTTAATATGTAATGGACAAAGTAAAGTGACCAAATAAAATGATATTTTCTAACATTTATATTTATTAGCTACCAAAGAATGCTAATGACACCTCGCTCTATACGCTATGATCTATACTGTTTGTAAAAAAAACATGTGGACGTATCTTTTCATAACCAAGGTTAACAAGCGGGCACTAGGAGAAAACAAACTGTCACTCAGAATCCCCTCCAGCCCATTTGCATGCAAATTAATATCAAAGGGCCGCGGTATGACTTGATATTCTATTGAGCATGTTTCTTGTCGATAATAATATAAATACAACAAATATTATTCCAAATAACCTCTAAGCAATGAAATTATTGCGATAGTAGACATGGGCCATTTCATTGAAAATTGACCTTAATGAAACCGCCGCTTCTGCAATACCTGCATAACCAAAGCAAAAACGATTACCCTGATCAATCTGCGCATGTGCGCTGATTGCTCTGAGCATTCGTTTGTGTAATAATGGCTTTGTAAGACCTTTCATATGGCATATATAAACGCATGCTACAAGTCTGCAAGTATAAATTTACCATTCATGATATTTCAACATCTAGAGAACATCTAGAGATAAGCCATTAATACTCAGGTGCACACCAAAATATACAGCGATAACTTATTCAGATTTACATGCTAATTCAGTCACTGAAATACTTTTTTGAGGAAATGGTTTAGGTGAAATAACCTTCTTTAAAAGACATATATATTTTGGTACACAAAGAATGTGCCGCTCAAGATCAAGATCAAGATAGGTTACCGATGAAAGGCCAAAACTGACAATCATTCACTAGGACCTGCAGTTGGGGGAATCAGTCCCTAGCTAAACTTAGCAACACAATTTTAGAGAACATTACATATACTTACTGTGCTGCAACAGTGTAAGCTCGTAAAACAACAAATAAAACACTTGTTCAGGACAGCCACAATGTCAGAATTCATAGATGGAGATAAGTGTGCGTACAGCGTATGTATGACAGTACGCATTGTAATTCCAAATATATGTGAACCGTGCATAGTATCAAAATTATCGATGCGAACATAATTTTCTATTCTAAGGATATGTATCTGCATTTTTAAACAGACAGCAAAAGAGTCAGTCGTTGTTGTGTTTGCAAACACGTGAAGCTGACTGAAAACAACTATTAGAATTATTCTGTCCAATTTGGATTAAAGGGCGACGAACAACGTTGCCTAGAAATGTGCACACGTACGAATTCTCGCCACACACTTTTTTATTGCAATTTCAGTATCCGTTATACATGTGATAGGTAGGTCAATTATGCAGTGTAAATCCAGGTGTACCTTTCCAATACATTCAAATTTGAGCTGACAACATGTTTAAAAACATACAAATCTTAAAATGCATTTGATTTCATAATAACTCGAAAAAGATACAGGTTGTTTCGGAGGATCTCCAGGTTATTTATACATGTAATAAGTCGCATGCACAGTTAGCCCAAAGAAGTAGCCATAAAAAATTGGATGTTGAAATACAATCATTTGGGCCAACACATATGGGCCAGTACATATCGTATGTGCCCACAGCGTCATTTAAACCCACCATGCTTACGTATCTAGAGGGGCTAGAGGTCTTGAGTTTCGTCTTTTTTTCATATACAGTGCATCCATACACTGTGTATTAAAGCAGTTAGACTGGCATCAGTCGTTGATGTTAATGGTACTTCTATTTAGCCATATCAACTATGACATGCCACATTTTATCTAATGCTAACATGCCAGAATAGACATTTAACTTATGCTGGCTGAAGAAAAAGACAATTTTATAGAACATGGTAAATTTAGTAAAAATATACCATTATGAATAAAAATTCACATCTCATCAGACTTTCTAATCAGACTTAATAAGTTTAGCGAGCAGTGAATGCGTATGAGTTCGCCTGAGCCTTACATGGGCAGGTCCAGAAAATTTCGTCATTTTTTAATCCTAAACATATTTTACAGAGGGGCCCAATTGACTATTCCAAGGGAAACTAAAATTGTCCATGGGGTCGAAGTTTTCCCAGGAAGGGGGTGTGGTGATATGATGGTCCAAATGCTTATTCCTATGGAAACTAATAACACTTGTGGCTGTCCAGTGATCTCCGGACCTCCTCCCCTACCCCTACCCCTCCCCCTCTAGATCCGGCCAAACCGTCTTTGCGGGACAATGCGATACGTTCCTAAACTGCATGTGCTGGCTCATTTGCAATTGCTATGACCCCTTTTTAAATGAAAATGCCGAGTTAATACTAGGCTAATGAAATGCCGGCTCACTTCGGGCAGAATTAATTGACAGAGGTTTAGATAGTTTATACATCATCAAAAAGTCAACCGGCTTGCCAGTGGCTGTATTGAAGATTTTGACTTTGATATTGATAGGTACAGTAGGTAGATACGAGATAGCACATTTAATCTGTCAGCGAAGAAAATTCGGCTATCATACTTTTACTTGGAGCAAAATTTATAATTTTACAAAGAAAAGTAAAAAAAAAAAAAAAAAAAACGTTGAATAAAGAAAACAACATGCTATCAATATTTCATGCATCTACTTATACCGAGCGCCCGTGCACAAGTGTGGCCCCAGACGAGAAGCATTAAGCAATGCAAATTCCAATCATGAGGTTATAAAAACTTTTTTTTCTTATGCTTAACTCAACCGAGCATGAAATTTCACCTGCTTTTAAAAATAAAAGCTTCAAAGTTAAGATCATTCGTGCTTTAATACTCTCATATTTTGAATTTATGCTGCTGATATTTGTTAAAATGCCAACGCGTGTGGCATCTTAACATTTATGAGCAGAATAAATGTCATGCTCAGTTGAGTTGAGCACAAAAAATGTTTTATAACGTCAAGGCCCGGCTGGTTTGGTAGGCTTCAATACTAACTGGCAACATGCATCATCTTAATGTAAGATATCCATGCAAATCTTTTGGACCCATGGTAGCGCATATTCCTGAAAAAAGGCACGGACGGATATTTCGGGTACTAGCACAATAAATGCAAAAGTTCGAAAGCTCTTATCTTCAAAAAGTAGTCGAATGTCATTGTTTTCAGTGTCGGCGAGGGCTCGATACGAGCCTGTATATTCGCACAGTCTCATTAGAGCCATCTTCGCTCGAATAGTGGTAAGCTGTGTTAATATCAGGCATTCACGCCCGCAAGATTGCTGCAAATGCATCTCTGAATAATGAATTATACCCATATGTGATAGTCATTATATCACATGGCGGGCCTATAACGTTGGAATTTGAATGCACCATATGGGCGCTATTGACACTGTGGCGCAACATTCTGACTAAGTCAAATTAAGCCGAATGGAATTTCCCACTCTTATCTACTGGACCAGTCCATTTTTGTTTCACGGGTTATTCGTATGGTATTTTTCATTTATATTCAAATTTTATTAGAAAATAATGTATGCAAAAAAAAGTAGAGATCCTGATCAGACGCCGCGTATTTGCGGTGTCTGGTCTGGGTCTGCATTGTTTGCAAATGTCCTACAAGAATGACGCTAGGCTTAAGTAGCATGCATAGTAGAACCAGAACCGACACCACTTGATCACTGCTAACGAAAACAAAACATTTTAGGGACGCTAGCGGGTAACATTCGCAGATGTTCCTTAAAAAGGAGATTCTTTAAACTTCTTCTTTAATGTTTCTGTGATGGTTCAATTTTACGAGCTCCTTTCCCCAAGTTCATTCGAGTTTGGTTTAATTAAAGCAGCATTAGGGTTTATTTTACGACGGTATAACGGGGTTCTTTTTAATTATTTAACCCCGAAAGGTTTTGATAAACGTCTAAATTTGTTCAACCACAGGCCCCATAATTGTTAAGTTATCTAACGCGCAATAATTTTCTAAACAGATGATAATCATTAATGGTTAAAATACAATTGCACCAAAGTAAAAGTAAATGTGCACGCGAATGAATTCAAACGCTTTAACACTTTTTATACCAATGAATTCCTCCATCTGGTTTGTAACAGCGAGTCTGGGATGGTTCTGTAGACATATAAAGGGCTTGAATTACCACATGAAGATGTCCATGCGCGGATCCAGAGAGTGGGGACAGGGGGTCCGGACCCCTCTGAAAAATAACAAAAATATAGGGTTTCTTTGCAATACTGACCGCACCCCCCCCCCCCCTGAAAAAATACAAAAAATATAGGGTTTAATAGCAATACTGGTCCGGGTCCCCCGAAATTCTCAAAATTCTCACAGCTACTAAGCCAGCATTCAATGTTGGGCCATCATGGAGATTGTTTTTATCTTAGCATACAGTGCAGACCTTAATGAATCACCAGAGTACCTGTTTAGGTGTTTATTTCTATCATACATGTTGTACAAAGGGTTAATACTACACCTTGAAGAATCAGTTTTTTGTACAGATAAACAAAAAGCTTTTAGGCGTGAATGTATTTACAATATTGAAAATACGGACCTAGAAATAGAGGTTTCAGGTGTTTACTTACATTTATTATAATACATCTATTTTGACACACAAGACTGGTTCATTCTACGCGTTACGCATCAACCTGATGAAATATAATGATCCGAAAGTCATTACTCAGAGGTTGTGGTACATCTATAGCTGTTAATTAAAGTGTGCATGTGTGGATGCGTGTCCATATCCACGTACTGAGTATAGGGCGACATATTCAACTAATGCAGACAAAAACGAGAAAGTATATCACTGTCTCAATGTCTGCACTGTTTGTTATCAGAATGGAAATGATTAGGAAAACATAATTTTCAGCAACTTGACTCTTTGTATTGAATAAGAGACCACTCCAACAGGATTAAACAGTCAAGATGGCAGGTGCCATATGGATTATAGGAATTTCGATTATTGGCATATCATTCTATTTGTCTCATCTTCCGTGTGTGTGTGTGTGTGTGTGTGTGTGTGTGTGTGTGTGTGTGTGTGTGTGAGTGTGTGTGTGTGTGTGTGTGTGTGTGTGTGTGTGTGTGGCTTGCATGCGTCCGTGTGTGCATGTTTGTGTATGTTTGAGTTAAAGTAGTAACCAGCGGTAACAGTTATATTTTCCCTTGCGCACCACGATGTCATCATAACGAGCCGTTTAAGCACCTTGTGGCGATTGTTTGAACAAGACAAGCTTGTCTGGGGCGGGCACTTTACAAGTTAGCTAACGGTTTTAAATGGTGTAAGACAACAAAACAACACCGCTAATACACAGGTAAACAAGACGCACTCCGTTAGGTTTCGGGTCATCCTGGGTCGGAAAATAGCATAAATGATCAAAGAACCTTCTGCGATGGTCAAACGACGCTTTATTTTCGAAAGGAAACTAGAATTTCCTGATTCAATATTAAGAAACTTTCATGAATAAAATTTTCACACATCCTATATGTTATAGTTATACCATAGGTTGTTCGCCTTTCACGAGCTTTAGCGAGTGGATTATCTTGCGAACAGGTGGACAATCGTGGTATAACTATTTTATACCGCCTACATCAGTAAAGACCTTGCACATCACGAGATATTTCGTGCTAAAGTTGGTAAGGGTGGTATATTTTGTAGTAACACGCACAATGTTAAAAAAATCCGCTGGTTTAATATACTGAACTACAAAAGAAACTCATCAGTCACTCTTTGGGGCGATCATGAGAAAATAGTTATGAAATGACAATATATTTTATATCATATTCTTTAACAATCAATTTTGAGTAAAACCCTCTTGTTCTGTACGCGAGTGTATAGACAATGGGCCATTTTTAAAAATGACAAGTTTCAGACGAATGGTTTCACCATGATTCTCGTCTAAATCAGTTCACTTCGTCAAATAACCGATATGGCCCTCTCTAACGACGACATCGAGTGTGTGCAAAAGACAAAACCAACCGTTTTAGTTTAGTAAGCCCGATTCCCAATCCATTAGAGAGCTGTGGCAGTGCAACCTCGGAATCTTCAACAGCTTTAGGCTTCTTTCCACCGAGAATAAGCGCGGATTCGCAAGACTGTTGAAGACGTTACGTGCATTCGATTCGACCTCCTAATGATGCAGTAATTGCTCCAGGAGTGGGGCATGCCCGTTATTGGACGAATTTCACTCAAGTGAACTGATGTAGACGAGAACTAGATGTTCATTCTCAAGTGAAAAACTTGTCATTTTTGAAAATGACCCCTTGTCTATACACTGGCGAACAGCATGAACGGGTTTAAGTGAAACTGTTACATTTTTCAATGAATTGATGCAGAATTGATTTTTAAAGAATATGATATAAAATATATTTTCAATTCTTAATTATCTTTCCATAATTGCCCCCAAAAAGTGACTGATGGGTTTCTTTTGTAGTTGAGTATATTTTGTAAATTTTGTATCGAGATTGTAACAACAACAGAGACAAAGCTTAGTCAATTGTTTATGCTTGTTGTAAGCCAATTCTGAATGTCAACTCCTGTTTTCTAGGTAAAGCTGAACATATTATAACGGGGGAGCTTTACTGTAGTTTAGCAGGGTGAAACAGTTTTACCATCTCGAACCCAACCTAGTTGTCTCAGCATCAAGTGTGTGATTGGGGGTGATGAGGGGGAGAACAAATATATCCCCTGACCTTGAAGAAGATCTAGATGATGCAAACTCCCCAGCTTACCTTTGTAAGACTGAGATACCCGACGCCTCACTACCACCGTCTTCTGTTTACTAAATTGTATGCTGATATACTTGGGCAGCAGCCCGATTTATTTATACATGTACTCTAAAATCATGTCACTTTTGTTAAAAGTTCTTTTTACCACTCAGCTCACTTGAAAAGAGCGATATGTGAAGGTTATGGCGATAGTCTTCTCATTGCTTTCACTATTTGCATATATGAAGCATGTAATCGATGAGGGCCCATACAAAACAACTCAACATCAATCTCGCTCCGATGGTGCGCGGGAACATTTAAAGGGTCGCTTATGGAGGACAGAACAGAACAGAACTGAAAAGAATTTTATTAGACAAGAAGCGCCTCTATCACATGACATGGCTGATAACAGTTTTCTTGTTACTTATTGAAGATGGTCAGATATTTGATAACTGTTGAATAATTATAGATAAGAAAGTGTCACAAAATTATTTACATGTATAGCATTGTCCTGCCGAGTACACTAACCGTTCGACTTACGTTCCGATCATCTCTTTCCCAAACAAAAATGCTGAACCTTAAATATTCAGTCGTGAAAGGTACCACATGCTCATCAGTTGTTCAATTCGGCTTCTTATGATGAGGATATGAACCATTTTCAAAGACTTTCTGAGAGTATGAAACTTTTGGAGGGTACAAAGAAACATAAGTATTATGACTATACGTGAAAATAAAATGTCAAATTAAATATGAAAAATGTTATGCTAAGTGAATAATTTGTCAGAGAAAGAGAGATTTTGAACGTTTCAAAATTACATTAAGAAAAATTAATGTTTCAGATTACGAGTGAGTTTTATCCCAGATCATAACTCGTACTTTAATTACCGTTGAGAAAGGCCTTCGACCCTATGACAACAACTCGAATATGCAAAATGGGTGGGTGGACAAAAGACAACGTATTGTGCAAGCAGAACAAATTACGTTTTCGTAAACTTTAATAATTAAATGGGTTTAGAGCTGAATTCCAAATTACTTTATGTTTATTTTCCAGCAAAGGAGTATTTAGAAGACATGTTCCCATGTTGCTCAAGAAAATACACAAGAAAATGATCTCATTTTAAACCGAACGAAATTTCCAACTCCTATCAATTAAACTATTCCATCTTTAAGGGTTGTTGGGTTGTACTTTTCATATTAAGCGAATTTTAATATACGAGGGATGTTCGAAAAGAATTGCTTATTTCTATCTGGAGACATCAAATTTCAAGTAAGCCAAAAAGTGCTCATTCCATGACATCAACGAACTCTCCGTGGCTAGAAATGCAAAGCTTCAACCGATGTATCCACTTCCTGAAGGCGTCACGGTACGCTGATTTGGCAAATAAGGTACTGATGGAGCCTGTCAGGACTAGTATTTCCGCCCAGCAAGGAATTATTTCAATTTCGGAAACATAAAGAAATCACATAGGGCAAGATCTAGGGAATACGGGAGGTGAGGCAAACAGTTACTTTTTTTTTCTTCCAAAACGCCGTAACCATTTCGGAGGCAAGAGCAGGGACATTGCCATGTAGAAGACGGATACATTTAAAACCAGTGACAGGGTGTCGTTTCTGATAATATTTTTCGGCTTCTCCATCACTATGTCCTTGTAGTGCTTAACGGTGATGTTTGTTGCCATTTTCCATCGGCACTTTTATTGCGACTCCTTCACCAGAGAAGAAAATTGCATACCAAACCTTCCGTGCACTCAAAGACCGTTTGGCAATTATTGGGTGTCTGCTATGTTTAGGGGCCCAGATTTTATTGCTAAACTTTCTGACGGGCTCAAAATAATAGATCCAATTTTCATCAACTGTGACGACATTGGCAAACTGCTTTTTGTCACAAGTTTGAAACATTTGCAGCATCTTTTTGGCCACTTTATCCCGTTGTCTGTTTTGTCCATCAGTCAACAGATGTGGTACCCATCTAGCAAAAGTCTTTCAGACTTACAAATGCTTCTTCAAAATAAGGTGAACCATTGATAGTGGTATGCCTACTTTTCGTGCAATATCACAAATTGTAACTCTGACATCTCCTTCAATGATTTCCTTTATTTTTGAAACGATTTCTTTACGAGATGCAAATTTTGGCCTAACTGATTTTGGTGCATTTTTGATGGACTCTACACCAGATTAAAATTTATTTTTCCAGCGCCGAATTGTGTCATAAGACACACAAGAAGGTCCTTAAGTAGTAGAAAGTTCAGTCATCAGCTGCTTTAAAGAACAACCAAGTTTTGAGCGAGCTTTGATGTAAGCCTATATTCCATATATCTGGTCGACGTTTCTACCAACCATTTTTACTACAGTGGTCAATCACTGCGTGTATTAATATGGCAACTTTTATGTCTTACATTTAATCTAACATGTACATTTATACACCGTTGTGTAGACCTTGAATAAACCTAGATAGGTATATAATTGTTTTTAACGTGCCCAACGTGGATATCGAGATATAGGACAATAAGCAATTCATTTCGAACATCCCTCGTATTATTCTGTAAGCAAACAGTGGAGACCCTGATCAAACGCCTGATCTTGATCTTCACTGTATGCATAGGTCACACAAAAAGGACGCTAAATTATATCGGCTGTTGATCACTAGAACAATTTAAAAGCAGAAATTGTGCCCCAGGATTAAATGTGATGCGTAGTGGGTGTACAAAAACATGTGCCATATTAAATCCAAGGAATTGAACAGTGGAACAATTTAAACGCAGAAATTTTGCCCCAGTGTTGAATGTGATGCCTAGGGCATGCCTGGGGTGTGGTGGGTAGAAATCAAAGTTCTCAGAAAATGTTCATATGTCATATTAATCGAACTAATTGAACAATAGAACAATTTTTATGCCCCAAGGCTTAATCTGATACCTAGGGAATGCCTGGATTTGGGGTGGGTGGGGTAAAAATTAAAATTTTCAGAACATGGTCATGTACCATATTAAACCGAACGAATCGAACAGGAGAGCAATTTGAAAGCAGATATTGTGTCCCAGGGCTTAATCTGATTCCTAGGACATACCTGGGGGTCGGGTGAGTGGGTCGGTAAAAATAAAAGTTTTCAGAACATGGTCAAGTGCCATATTAAATCGAACGAATTGAACAGTAGAACAATTTTGAAGCAAGACTTGTGTCCCAGGGCTTAATGTGATTCCTAGGACATACCTGGAGGTCGGGTGAGTGGGTCGGTAAGCGATAACGGTTTTCAGAACATGGTCAAGTGCCATATTAAATCGAACGAATTGAACAGTAGAACAATTTTAAAGCAAAACTTGTGCCCCCATGGTTTAATATGATGCGTTGTGGGTTTCTTGGTGTGTATGCAGTATGCATATATGTGCGTGGTGGGAGAGTGTGGGGTTGTGCGATGGTGCTACATCGAATATGCTCAGGTGGGGTGCCAGAGGTCTCAACCAGATAGTTTTTTGAATGATTTATATCGGACACTTCGGTGAGAATCCCATCGATTGGACCCATGTTCTCGTTCAGTCAGGAGAAGGTGACCCCATGTTTATCACTGGTCATGGGTCACATACATGTAGAAAAACAGGCCCCGAGGTTATAAAACTGTTTTCATGCTCAACCCAACTGAGTATGGAAATGTAATTGCTTATAACCATACTCAGTTGGGTTGAGCATGAAAAAAAAGTATGGAAATGAGTATGGAAATGTAATTGCTTATAAACCGGGCCGCGTAGCGCAATCGGTAACGTGTCTGGTTACAGATGCGAAGCTGACTGCAGATCCAGGGGTCGCGAGTTCGATCCCGGCCCGGTCCTATACTTTCGTGGAGATTGATCATGAAATAATTTCTACGGTCATTCTCCTCCCTTCCGCTGAATCATTCATGAAGGGTTGTTGTCAGTTACAAGCGAAAGTATGTGCACGATTACTGGTAAACTGCTTGTTCAAGCCTGCCCAGGAAAAAAGTGTGGTTAGGTGAACTGACCGTCCCGCAATGACCATAGCTGTTGACTTGGGACGTAAAGCAACTAAACAAACAAAACAAACATAATTGCTTATAAAAACCAAAATGACCGTTTTTGTTTTCAAGCTCTTAGCTGTTGTATTTATCATGCTTATAAATGTTAAAATGCCAACAAGTTGGCATTTAACATTTATAAGCATGCTATATTTAATGCTCAGTTCATTTGAGCATAGATACTGTTTTATTACCCTGAGACAAGATCACATTAATTAAAAGTGTTATTGCTTTGTTTCAAACAATAAAATGTGATAGTGACCGCAAGTTAAACATGTCAACTTAATTTCAGTGCTTTTATATCTCGGTGTCAATCATTTGAATCTGACAAAATATCATGACTAAGTGGACAAAAAACGAAAAAAAAAACAAGTTTTTTTGCGTAGATTATGCTCATAGCATCATTGTGTATCTCCGAAAACATCAGATTGCTGGTCTTACGTTCCATTGATGCTATAATACTAAAGACAACATATAAGGGAACCCTAAATTCAAGTACAGAAACCAAACTTCAATGACAAAGGGGACCTGGCCCTTGATTCCGCGAACATTGATATATGAATGACACCTTCTGTACGGATGATCTTTTATCGTATCGTATCCGTCATCATTCCCCTAATAATCCTCGGTCAAGCTACTGCAAGACATCGCAAATGTGCTCCATTGGTGACATATGGGGGGATTTGGCTGGCCACGCCTGAGTGCGCTTACACGGTGCTGCCCCAGAAAGTCGGCGGCGCCATGGCCACGGTCTGGGTGCGCATTGTCGTGTTTCCACCAATGGGCTTGGCAAATGCAACAAGGTTGATCAATGCAACGTTCACCTTGTACCATTATCAATTCCGCCGTTTGGAAGTACGTGATGACCGTCTAGACCATCCTTATACCCATCGTCCGGCTGAACTGTTGCATACATGCACGTGGTGATTGCTCAGTGTGAAGTTCACAAGGTTCGAAAACGTGTCTTTGGCCTTTTTGTGCGTATGAAAACTAATTGTTCCGTATTTATGATACTGTGTGGTATGACTAAGTATCCATATATCCGTCGACCGCACATGTCAAAAAAGTATTCCGGCCATTTCTCTGTGTGGTATCCCAATTTCAATTAAACTTAATTAAACGGGCGCATGCACTGTATAGTGATGGTTTCAAATGTGCAAAAGGTATATTTGGGGTGAAAGAAAGTCAAGCTTCCTTTAAATAGGAAATAAAATGATAGGGTTAATAGATCTTAGTGTCGCCAGGGGTCGCACAGGTCGAAAGAGTATAATGCCCCGGATGTGGATACATCTTTTCATTTTTGTACATCCTTCTATTAAAAATGTATATATTTGTTTATTCGCCTTATAATTATGAATAGTTTTATGTGAAAGCCATCATGACCCCTGCTGTCTGCCCTTTTGAGGACACCATGTAGATGAAAATTTTGATTGTTAGTTGTGACCGGTGGTAAAAGTTGGTAAAGTAGATGGCGGTAGAGTATAAATTTCGCGAAACTCAGCTAAAATGTAATGAGAGAATGAACACAAGGGCCAGTCAAGTCAAATCCGGTAAATTCGATGTCCTCGGGACTAGAGGTTTTATTTCGAGTTATCAGTAGTTCGAATTATAGGTAGGTGGGCATAAATATGTAAATAACTCCCATTTTTATATGACTTTTCCTATCAAACATATGTTTTGAAGCGTAAAAGAAACGTCGACGTTTCTTTTACGCTTCCATAATATAAATAATAATAATGAGCCAGTGCATGAGATTTCCAACGATGTGGTATGTGCAACCAGCAAAGCCTCAGATCAGCCTGCGCATACGCGCAGTCTTATCAGAGCCTTTGCTAGTCGCTCGAGAATTCTATGATTGTTAAGCTACTGACTGAACACAATTTGGAGTTTCTAAGCTTAGGAGGTGGATGCAGAGACTCGTCCGAGTCTACACATGTCAAAATGCCTCATTGTTGGATATCTAATACACTGGCTCAAATTCGTTTCGGTTAGTGGACACTTCCAACTTTTTGGAGTTCAAATCTTCGTGGTTTTCCGTGCATTGTGGTGACTCTAGACATAGAAACTGCCATAAAAGCGGTATGTTCTCTAATACCATCACCCACGCCGATCCGGAATTAATGCATCACATGCAAACAGCAAAACCAAGATGAGTGACCACAGAACAAGGTGTATCATCATGACTGCTTTGAATACATGTAAAGTAAAACCTGTCTTAAGCGGCCACTCAAAAACAGACAAAACAAAAGTCTTAAAGACAAATGGTAGTTTAATGAAGGTCGAAAGTATTGCAGAATGCTCTCTTGGAGGAGCATTCTGCAATACTTTCGATCTGCATTATGCGATAATCGGTCTTGAAAACCAATATTGGTCTTCTTTTTGAGTGGCCGCATAAGACAAGTTTTACTTATATAAAAAACAATACCCCTTGTTCGAATAATGGATCATTCTTTTGTCGCATAAACTCACCAAATTGAAAATTCACTCTTTGCATTAGACTGAAGATTGCCTTTATTTCACTGGTGGCATACCACCGTGATCAAAACCTCCACGAATATGACTGAGGTGTGCATGATTAATATGTCAAACATTAAAACTGACCAACCCGGTAAGGTCTCCGGTGCAAGCTACACGGCCTGTAACGCTTTCATGACAGAATCACCGTTGCAACACGCTACGTTTGGAATCAAACGCAAAACGACCTGAAGCATGTGAAAACGCTATTAATTATTTGCAAACATCAGAGCAGATTCAACATTTCATCATCTTGTCCTACCACTGTCTTAAATTCGCTGGAGATGACATTTCATATACAAATATGTTCTTAAAAAGGTATCCTTTGGAAGCAAATAGACGGCTTTTTATAGCATTGTCTATTTTATATTAGTCTAGCCCATGACGTCCATATGCATACATGTAAAATAAATGACACAACCAAAAAACAACACGTAAGGAAATGCCACAATCACACACTGCAGACCAACCCACGGCATCACGAGGAATATGCACAGAGCACTAACAGTCACATGACATCCGCGCAGTCTGATATGTGCCTTTGTCATTTTTTTTCTGGAACTTACAATAGCTTTACCCTTAACCAGCCAATATTTTTGTCATGAAATTGCCTGATTCATTTACTCATGTCCACTTCAGACTAGACTTTATCATGGAAGCAAACACTATGGACATAGGGAGCAGTTTGAGCTGGGTGCATATTGTTTGCAATATAGGCTACCTACGAAAATAAGTAGACAAGAAGAACGGACGACACTTGATTGTTATATTTTCTTTAATCCAGAAGACCGTTTTTCTCGCGGAGAATCTGAGGTCCAGTCATCATTTTCATATTGTCCTAGCAACGGGATCAATGTTTACCATATTAGTGCTGGACACTTCAGTTGGCGTTTTTCCAAGTCATATGTTTGCGACCATCTTGTTCACCATTTTATGCTGTTTAAAGTATATCATGGTAACGAGGTAACCGGACCCTCTTTTCGCCTCAATGCAAAAATATCCTCTGGTGTGCTGCCACTATATTTGGTTGAAATGCACACGTGGACTGATCCTAGCCTTCAAGTGTGCCCATATATTGAAAGGGACGTTCTTTCGCTTTGTGGATTTTTTTTTCTATTTTTGTTCTTTTCTGTGTGGTATATGATAATAAACATCTGCTTATGATCATTTTACACTTAAAACATTAATTACCATTGTCCAAACTATTAATTTTAATGTTGACAAAATTAAGGGACTAACCTCAACTGAAACTGACATGGACATTAGTTTTAAAGCCCTATCATAGTCTCCATAAAATATGATATGTCTTCACTTGTTGTATTTATTCAAATGCTAGACAGAGAAAAATGTGCACCCAATTTAAAACAATACATACTAACAATGGGAGCCAGCTCAAAGGCGTAGCCAGAACGCTGAAAAAGATACGTACATCAAAGGTAGATTACTGGATCAAGCATTGATTTTCATCAATTGTGCCCCTTTTCAAAATGGGAACTTCTCTTAATTAAAGGAATGAATTTGCTCACTCAGGCCAAATTGTTTTATTTTCATGGTATATTTAAAAACTGGGGGCGGGGTTCAAGCGAACCTCCTGAACCTCCTCTGGATCCGCCACTGGGAGACTGCACGGATGCAGAGGCTGGGCTGAGGCTTTGACACTCGCCTTGAATCCCATCATCGGGCTTAATGTGGTATACGTTAAAGTATTAACAAATAGAGAAATAGTTACTTCAAATAAGACTGCTGATGACAGAGCTGATCTGGAAAGATTTATTTGACAAAAGTTTAATGTACCGTAAAAATAAATTGGTATATTATTATACGTTTTAATAAGACTATGTAGATCTAGAACACACTGTTAAGAAACATGTCCGGTCTAGATACACACTTTTTGTTGGCCTGAAACATAGCATGCAAGCTCCTTTATGAACGTTTAATAAACTTGTTTTAATCATGCCAAAAACTGAAAACCATTAAAATTTCATCGAA
Organism: Loripinus fragilis; assembly: GCA_964019695.1. NCBI lineage: Eukaryota > Metazoa > Mollusca > Bivalvia > Lucinida > Lucinidae > Loripinus > Loripinus fragilis. The sequence continues at coordinate 5,358,615 of OZ026517.1, read as the reverse complement.
AGTGTGTCTAGCTGATAAACGACTTACCGACTGTAGTCAGTTATTTAGATAGAATTTAGATAAAACAAAAACGCATTTACATTGTATCGTTCATAAAAGGTAATTTTAGCAAAAGTTGTGTATATGTTTACTGCATAGTTTTAGTGCTACATTTGGTGCTTCAATTTTCCATCCTCTCTGTTTGTAAGTACATGTTATTGCTCACTATTGTGTTAAACATGCATTAAGCACACACTTGTATGTTATGTTATGTACTGTTATGTACTTTACTGTACTGTTGTGCTGTGCTGTGCTGTGCTGTGCTGTGCTGTGCTGTGCTGTGCTGTACTATGTTATGGTATGTTATGTACTTGTTCATAGTACTGGTTCATCTCCTGACATGACTGAGTGTTTCTTTACTAGAACGTAAAGAATAAAAAAGCAACAATTGGGAACGAATAAAATGCAGTAAAAACTGTTTTTAAAAGGCCACTCAAAAAGAAGACCATTAAAAATAGGTTTACGATGTCGACACACCCTTGCCTTTACACCAAATTTGGTGGCAGCTGAACTGCCACTGGTATTGGTGTAACCTTTCAACTGCTTAAAACTATGTTCTGTTCTATTGTATTGATCCGGAGAAAGCTAGCAACAAGAACAGAACTCAACTGAGCACGAAATTTCATCTGCTCATAAAAACTAAAATACCGACAAATGAAGAAGTTTCTTGCTTTAAGTCTCTCAGATGTTGTATTTATCCTGCTGATAAGTGTTAAAATGCCAACAATTGTTGGCATTTTAACATTTATGAGCAGGATAAATTTCGTGCTCAGCTGAGCTGAGCATGTAAATTTTTTATAACCTCGGGGCCAGATAGAAATGTTTACGTCTGTCACTGATGAGAGGTTTGCATGATGCTGTTTTAGCAGGAATGTACGAGTAGGTTTGTACCAAAACGGAGGACGGTTCAGCTAACATTTTCTTTTGGTGTTGGCATACATGTATTTTACAGTGTCACTTAAACTTTTCAAGTTCGTGGATAACTCAATTGAGCACGAAATTTCAACGGCACATCTAAACTAAATACCGACAAATAAAGAAGTTTATTGCTTTAAGTCTCTCAGAGGTTGTATTTATCATGCTAATAAATGTTAAAATGTCCACAATTTTGGCATTTTAACATTTATGAGCAGGATTCATTTCGTGTTCAGTTGAGTTGAGCATGAAAAAGTTTAATAAACTCGGGCCAAGGTCAAGTTTTCTCGCTTTGACGCTCAGGTATAGGAAGTATATACTACATTATTTTTGGAAACAAATATTTCTTAGGGTGGGTGGATCATTGCCATCTAAATATGTAATTGTGTATGTTAAGCTTCCTCAATTTAGCCATGTCAAGACTGAACGTTATCTAGCTAGAGAACAAAATTGAGCCGCGCCATGGAATTTCCAACAATGTGGTATGTGCGTCCAGCAAAGGCTCGGACCAGCCTGCGCATACGCGCAGTCTGATCAGAGCATTTGCTAGTCGCTTGAATATTATATGACTGTTAAGCTACTGACTGAACATCATTTGGAGTTTCTAAGCTTAAAAGGAGGCTGCACAGGCTCGTCTGCGTCTACACTTGTCAAAATCCCACATTGTTGGAAATCACATATCGCGGCTCATTAATGAATTCAGGTTAGCTGAGGACACAAAAACTGGCGTATTATACAGCTAAACCCAAACAAAAAGTAGTGATAAAATTGCACAGGTAACTTTGTAGAATTTAATATAAAATGGTATCAGAGAGACGGTGAACGATTAAGCGCGGATCCCGAGGTGGGGGGGGGGGGGGGCTGGTCTGGACCCTCTCTGGTAAATCATAAACTTCCTTAGAAATACTGATCCGGATCCCCTGGAAAATCACGCTACCAAACCAGCATTCCATGTTGGGCTATCATCGTCCCGCCAGCGAAACGTGTGTTGGTGGGCCCACGATGGTCCGCTTTTATTGTTATTTGGATCCTCTCTCCTCTCCTCATCAACTAAACAAAAAAAACGTTGCCAGAGTTGGACCCCGTCTAACAAAACTTTTTGGATTGGAACAACGGCGAGACAACAAAATTCTTTGTTTATGAATTCAAGCTCTAGCATCGATTTTCTCTGTGACACAAAATTGTATGCGACCGAGTCATATTTATTGCAATTTATGAACTTACTATAACTATCGAACAAAGAAAATTTTCAAAATTGACCAACGTTTTTCGCAGTTTTCCACTAAAAGTTGTTATATCGATTTGCGGTAAATTATTGCAAAATTAGCTCTTTTTCTCTTATTCTTTTTCGGAAAATGTGGCTTTGAGGTCGCGCTCAAACATAGGATTTGGAGATATAATACTACATAGCGATGGTTAAAAGGGATTTGATTAAACCCTTTAAATTGTCATCAAAACTAATGCCTTGTCACTTAAAAGTGAACGCGAACGGTGAATACCTTCACCACTATTGCGTACGCAAATACTGATCAAGGTTTGCACTGTTCGCCGTGGAAGTCATTAGAAACCTGTGCAGGATCCAAATTGCATCGCTAGCGTATGTAGACCATCTTGGTCCGCACGGTTCCTTCAAGAACTTCAAGGTGCATTTTCGTGCGATTCAGCTCATTAATATGATGTACGATTAATTTAGCTGATGAAGAAGGAGAAATTGTGACCTCGACATTTAATGGGACTTTTAGAAGAATTGTGTCTCCGCCAAAAAGATGAAATTTAAAACGCTCAGGGCGTTGAATACATCATATACACGGCACGCGACAGGGAGCAGGCCTCCAGTATTATAAAGGATGTATCCAGGCGCGAGATGAAAATACTACGTAAAGTAGGCGGGGCTTATTCGCCAGGTGCGCGTGCTGTTCCGCTCGGGTAGCTACCCGCTCACATTAGGCGGTGTCGCGTCACTAACCAGCGCGTGGGAAAGGATATGATTGACAAGCGACTACCTGTAGGCGGAGCTAGTTTTAAAGTCAGCGCGTGTGAAGATTTGATTGACATTCTATTGTATTGTACACCTATCATCTCACCTGGATAGAATATAGCGACGAATGATTTTTGCTGGGGTCATACCTCATACGACTCTTATCGGGAGCAAATAAAGCACACTTCAGGCACACGACAGTCGCGCGAATTGTACGACATTGACAAAAAGTATTAAACTGTTGCATCGCATGCAAACGTGAGAAAAATGGCTGCAGCAACCGTAGGATTCATTCCACTGCAATTGATACCTACAAATACATTGAACACTTATAGTTTGGACAAATTTCCTGCAAATGGAACTTACGTTGTGGTGAAGACACCGACGGTCGCTCAGCAGCTCCAGCTGACGAAATCTCTGAAGGAATTGAAGGAGGGAAAAGATTTCAAGACAAATACACCTTCCAGCAAGCCAGTGATTCTGCGGTGCAAGCGGCGGGTGGATTTTTCAGGAGTTGGCTGCAAGTTGGTGGATGCACAGAATCCTTCGGTATCGAGAAGAAACGAACGGGAACGAAAAAGAGTGAAAATGGTGAATCTCGGATTTGAAACACTGCGGCAACATGTACCTAGTGGGAGAAAAAACAAGAAGATGAGTAAAGTGGAGACTTTGAAATCTGCCGTGACTTATATCAAACAGTTACAGGAGATGCTAGATGTTCACGACGCCGCTGTAACCGATCTCCTTACCAACAATATTGAGATGCTGGAAAACCACGGGTCTGAAGTGAGTGACACCAACGGCTGCAGTAATATGGTGAACGAGAATGACAAGACGAGTCAGCATCAGCCCAGAACTCCAATGTCAACAGTGTCAGAACAGAGTTTGGCCACATCTCCAGCTCACTCTCAAGGACAGTTGTCACCAGTGTCGGAGATGCAATATTCCCCCGCTCAAAGCCACGGACAAGGACAATATTCTCCAGTGTCGACAGGAGACGGACATTTTTCTCATGTGCAAAATGGGCAAGGACATTATTCCTCTGCACCCAGTGGACAGTATTCACAAACTACGTATATTCAATCGGACTTGTATGCTCAGTTACAAAATGGACAATCATTTTCACAACAGTCTCCTGGTTCCCTGCATTCACCTACCAGCAGTGTAATGTCAGATACTTCCTATGATTCCTTAGGGGACCAGGGACAGGAGGAAGATGACTTGTTGAACTTTACCAACTGGTTCTAAACTTATGGACTCATCTACTTTGGGTAAGTACGATGTCTGTCTGTCTGTCTGTCTGTCTGTCTGTCTGTCTGTCTGTCTGTCTGTCTGTCTGTCTGTCTGTCTGTCTGTCTGTCTGTCTGTCTGTCTGTCTTAAATATAGTCCGGGTTTCCTCTGACGTTTTAGTGGCTTTTCTTTATTTTGATATTTGCCACTGTTAGTGGCAAATATCAAAATATGGAAAAGCTACTTAAACACCAGAGAAGGCTCGAATTATCTTAAATTTAATGCAACTTGCAATTTTAGCATTTGCAAAACTGTTCTATTATAAATGTTTAACATAAATATGTTTCAAAAATGATTTGTGTCAATTTGACTGTGGAGTTTGGACGCAACAGATAGGCTGCAGGAAGCGAAATGTCGTGACTCGATAAATGATGTCGATTCTTGCGACATTTTCGATTGCCGCTAATCATTTTGTTATATTATTTGTCATTATTTCAGTACAAACACTACACAGTTCATATCGTCAATAATAATGCATGTTTTATATACAAATTTATTTCATAAAAACGAACTCGAAGAAAACTGGGCAAACTGTGTTTTGAAAAATTCTATGGTATTTATAAATATAAATTTATGTACGTTACTATAAACAATTTTTGATAGACACATAGAATACAGTCATACACCATTTAATACGGGTAGTGGGTTTTGCCTCCAATAGTATTAAAGCGTATTCAAATTGATGACAAGAAAATTGGTCGCCAGGTCATTTGCGGACAGCGAACTGAATAGGACGATATAGTTTGGCAGTTTTGTAGCCCGTTTTCGTAAATGTTCGCAAATCTGTAGCATCGATACTTATTAAAATTCCTTGATAAAGCCTCCATTTTGATGAAATATGACGTGGGTGAAGTTAGCAGTAGCGCAGTAGCGCAGTAAGATAATTTTGTGAAGTTGGCAGTAGCGCAGTAGCGCAGTAAGATAAATTTGTGAAGTTGGCAGTAGCGCAGTAGCGCAGTAGCACATCAGCAGTAGAATAAATTGTGAAGTTGGCAGTAGCACAGTAACGCAGTTACTGTAGCAGTAGAACATATTGTGAAGTTGGCAGTAGCGCAGTAACGCAGTTACTGTAGCAGTAGAATATATTTTTGAAATAAGCAGTAGAACAAATTGTGAATTGGCAGTAGCGTAGTAGCAGTAGAACGCAATAGCGCAGTATACCATTCGAGAGTAATTCTTTTTCCTGTGCTCTTTATTTGAATAAATTAATTGAATTGATTACCTCTACCCCATCCTCCACACCCACCCTGCCCCGCAATATATTTCAAAGTTTCCAAAGTGTGTCTTTGTTCCCCTGTCCCTTTAACAATAAATTAGGCAGCTGTTCATAAGTTCCTATTTCCCCTTAAATACATTGAACTGCTCGTCTCTATCCTTCCCCCTACACCCACCAACCCGCTATACCTTCTAATGTCCACTGCTCTCCAGATTTGTCGTTGTTACTCTTACTGTAAAAATAAATTTAGCAATTGTTCCTATGTTCCGCTTAAATATTTTCCTTTTTTTCCCTTGATAAAGTTGGTGACGGCAATCGAAAGTGCTGTTGCATCTTTGAATATATTCAAGCAAGAGTTATAAAACTTATATAATTCTTATACCAAGCCCAATGAGTTTCGTATTTGGGGGTGGACGATTTATTAACCATAATAAAATAAGCTTCAAAATTGAAATGATAAGTGTCAACAATTCTTAACAGCAAAAGATCTTAATTTTGAAACAGATTCGTCCAAGATTTTTTTGGGATTCGAAGGTTGCACACTCCAAATTTTTACCAGTTTTGGCTTTTCGAGCATACAGGGTGTGGCGAGCCCCATGGGTAGGTAGGCCCGGGTGTCCTGCCCACTGCCTAGTAGGTGTACCCCCGTCGGGTTGGGCTTTAAGGGCTTAGAAATGGCGATGTAGTGGGGTAGGGTAGATGCTATAGGGGATATATGTGAAGTTCTGGTGCGCAGCCTTGGAATTTTCGAGCATACAGGGTGTGGTGAGCCCCATGGGTAGGTAGGTCCGGGTGTCCTGTCCACTGCCTAGTAGGTGTACCCCCGTCGGGTTGGGCTTTTAGGGCTTAAAAATGGCGATGTAGTGGGGCCCGGTAGCCAGTAATGGGTATACTATATACAGGGATATATGCAAAGTTCAGGTGCGCAGCCTGGGAATTTTCGAGCATACAGGGTGTGGTGAGCCCCATGGGTAGGTAGGCCCGGGTATCCTGCCCACTGCCTAGTAGGTGTACCCCCGTCGGGTTGGGCTTTTAGGGCTTAAAAATGGCGATGTAGTGGGGCAGGGTAGAGAGTAATGGGGATGCTATAGAGGGATATATGCAAAGTTCAGGTGCGCAGCCTGGGAATTTTCGAGCATACAGGGTGTGGCGAGCCCCATGGGTAGGTAGGCCCGGGTGTCCTGCCCACTGCCTAGTAGGTGTACCCCCGTCGGGTTGGGCTTTAAGGGCTTAGAAATGGCGATGTAGTGGGGTAGGGTAGATGCTATAGGGGATATATGTGAAGTTCTGGTGCGCAGCCTTGGAATTTTCGAGCATACAGGGTGTGGTGAGCCCCATGGGTAGGTAGGTCCGGGTGTCCTGTCCACTGCCTAGTAGGTGTACCCCCGTCGGGTTGGGCTTTTAGGGCTTAAAAATGGCGATGTAGTGGGGCCCGGTAGCCAGTAATGGGTATACTATATACAGGGATATATGCAAAGTTCAGGTGCGCAGCCTGGGAATTTTCGAGCATACAGGGTGTGGTGAGCCCCATGGGTAGGTAGGCCCGGGTATCCTGCCCACTGCCTAGTAGGTGTACCCCCGTCGGGTTGGGCTTTTAGGGCTTAAAAATGGCGATGTAGTGGGGCAGGGTAGAGAGTAATGGGGATGCTATAGAGGGATATATGCAAAGTTCAGGTGCGCAGCCTGGGAATTTTCGAGCATACAGGGTGTGGCGAGCCCCATGGGTAGGTAGGCCCGGGTGTCCTGCCCACTGCCTAGTAGGTGTACCCCCGTCGGGTTGGGCTTTAAGGGCTTAGAAATGGCGATGTAGTGGGGTAGGGTAGATGCTATAGGGGATATATGTGAAGTTCTGGTGCGCAGCCTTGGAATTTTCGAGCATACAGGGTGTGGTGAGCCCCATGGGTAGGTAGGTCCGGGTGTCCTGTCCACTGCCTAGTAGGTGTACCCCCGTCGGGTTGGGCTTTTAGGGCTTAAAAATGGCGATGTAGTGGGGCCCGGTAGCCAGTAATGGGTATACTATATACAGGGATATATGCAAAGTTCAGGTGCGCAGCCTGGGAATTTTCGAGCATACAGGGTGTGGTGAGCCCCATGGGTAGGTAGGCCCGGGTATCCTGCCCACTGCCTAGTAGGTGTACCCCCGTCGGGTTGGGCTTTTAGGGCTTAAAAATGGCGATGTAGTGGGGCAGGGTAGAGAGTAATGGGGATGCTATAGAGGGATATATGCAAAGTTCAGGTGCGCAGCCTGGGAATTTTCGAGCATACAGGGTGTGGCGAGCCCCATGGGTAGGTAGGCCCGGGTGTCCTGCCCACTGCCTAGTAGGTGTACCCCCGTCGGGTTGGGCTTTAAGGGCTTAGAAATGGCGATGTAGTGGGGTAGGGTAGATGCTATAGGGGATATATGTGAAGTTCTGGTGCGCAGCCTTGGAATTTTCGAGCATACAGGGTGTGGTGAGCCCCATGGGTAGGTAGGTCCGGGTGTCCTGTCCACTGCCTAGTAGGTGTACCCCCGTCGGGTTGGGCTTTTAGGGCTTAAAAATGGCGATGTAGTGGGGCCCGGTAGCCAGTAATGGGTATACTATATACAGGGATATATGCAAAGTTCAGGTGCGCAGCCTGGGAATTTTCGAGCATACAGGGTGTGGTGAGCCCCATGGGTAGGTAGGCCCGGGTATCCTGCCCACTGCCTAGTAGGTGTACCCCCGTCGGGTTGGGCTTTTAGGGCTTAAAAATGGCGATGTAGTGGGGCAGGGTAGAGAGTAATGGGGATGCTATAGAGGGATATATGCAAAGTTCAGGTGCGCAGCCTGGGAATTTTCGAGCATACAGGGTGTGGCGAGCCCCATGGGTAGGTAGGCCCGGGTGTCCTGCCCACTGCCTAGTAGGTGTACCCCCGTCGGGTTGGGCTTTAAGGGCTTAGAAATGGCGATGTAGTGGGGTAGGGTAGATGCTATAGGGGATATATGTGAAGTTCTGGTGCGCAGCCTTGGAATTTTCGAGCATACAGGGTGTGGTGAGCCCCATGGGTAGGTAGGTCCGGGTGTCCTGTCCACTGCCTAGTAGGTGTACCCCCGTCGGGTTGGGCTTTTAGGGCTTAAAAATGGCGATGTAGTGGGGCCCGGTAGCCAGTAATGGGTATACTATATACAGGGATATATGCAAAGTTCAGGTGCGCAGCCTGGGAATTTTCGAGCATACAGGGTGTGGTGAGCCCCATGGGTAGGTAGGCCCGGGTATCCTGCCCACTGCCTAGTAGGTGTACCCCCGTCGGGTTGGGCTTTTAGGGCTTAAAAATGGCGATGTAGTGGGGCAGGGTAGAGAGTAATGGGGATGCTATAGAGGGATATATGCAAAGTTCAGGTGCGCAGCCTGGGAATTTTCGAGCATACAGGGTGTGGCGAGCCCCATGGGTAGGTAGGCCCGGGTGTCCTGCCCACTGCCTAGTAGGTGTACCCCCGTCGGGTTGGGCTTTAAGGGCTTAGAAATGGCGATGTAGTGGGGTAGGGTAGATGCTATAGGGGATATATGTGAAGTTCTGGTGCGCAGCCTTGGAATTTTCGAGCATACAGGGTGTGGTGAGCCCCATGGGTAGGTAGGTCCGGGTGTCCTGTCCACTGCCTAGTAGGTGTACCCCCGTCGGGTTGGGCTTTTAGGGCTTAAAAATGGCGATGTAGTGGGGCCCGGTAGCCAGTAATGGGTATACTATATACAGGGATATATGCAAAGTTCAGGTGCGCAGCCTGGGAATTTTCGAGCATACAGGGTGTGGTGAGCCCCATGGGTAGGTAGGCCCGGGTATCCTGCCCACTGCCTAGTAGGTGTACCCCCGTCGGGTTGGGCTTTTAGGGCTTAAAAATGGCGATGTAGTGGGGCAGGGTAGAGAGTAATGGGGATGCTATAGAGGGATATATGCAAAGTTCAGGTGCGCAGCCTGGGAATTTTCGAGCATACAGGGTGTGGCGAGCCCCATGGGTAGGTAGGCCCGGGTGTCCTGCCCACTGCCTAGTAGGTGTACCCCCGTCGGGTTGGGCTTTAAGGGCTTAGAAATGGCGATGTAGTGGGGTAGGGTAGATGCTATAGGGGATATATGTGAAGTTCTGGTGCGCAGCCTTGGAATTTTCGAGCATACAGGGTGTGGTGAGCCCCATGGGTAGGTAGGTCCGGGTGTCCTGTCCACTGCCTAGTAGGTGTACCCCCGTCGGGTTGGGCTTTTAGGGCTTAAAAATGGCGATGTAGTGGGGCCCGGTAGCCAGTAATGGGTATACTATATACAGGGATATATGCAAAGTTCAGGTGCGCAGCCTGGGAATTTTCGAGCATACAGGGTGTGGTGAGCCCCATGGGTAGGTAGGCCCGGGTATCCTGCCCACTGCCTAGTAGGTGTACCCCCGTCGGGTTGGGCTTTTAGGGCTTAAAAATGGCGATGTAGTGGGGCAGGGTAGAGAGTAATGGGGATGCTATAGAGGGATATATGCAAAGTTCAGGTGCGCAGCCTGGGAATTTTCGAGCATACAGGGTGTGGCGAGCCCCATGGGTAGGTAGGCCCGGGTGTCCTGCCCACTGCCTAGTAGGTGTACCCCCGTCGGGTTGGGCTTTAAGGGCTTAGAAATGGCGATGTAGTGGGGTAGGGTAGATGCTATAGGGGATATATGTGAAGTTCTGGTGCGCAGCCTTGGAATTTTCGAGCATACAGGGTGTGGTGAGCCCCATGGGTAGGTAGGTCCGGGTGTCCTGTCCACTGCCTAGTAGGTGTACCCCCGTCGGGTTGGGCTTTTAGGGCTTAAAAATGGCGATGTAGTGGGGCCCGGTAGCCAGTAATGGGTATACTATATACAGGGATATATGCAAAGTTCAGGTGCGCAGCCTGGGAATTTTCGAGCATACAGGGTGTGGTGAGCCCCATGGGTAGGTAGGCCCGGGTATCCTGCCCACTGCCTAGTAGGTGTACCCCCGTCGGGTTGGGCTTTTAGGGCTTAAAAATGGCGATGTAGTGGGGCAGGGTAGAGAGTAATGGGGATGCTATAGAGGGATATATGCAAAGTTCAGGTGCGCAGCCTGGGAATTTTCGAGCATACAGGGTGTGGCGAGCCCCATGGGTAGGTAGGCCCGGGTGTCCTGCCCACTGCCTAGTAGGTGTACCCCCGTCGGGTTGGGCTTTAAGGGCTTAGAAATGGCGATGTAGTGGGGTAGGGTAGATGCTATAGGGGATATATGTGAAGTTCTGGTGCGCAGCCTTGGAATTTTCGAGCATACAGGGTGTGGTGAGCCCCATGGGTAGGTAGGTCCGGGTGTCCTGTCCACTGCCTAGTAGGTGTACCCCCGTCGGGTTGGGCTTTTAGGGCTTAAAAATGGCGATGTAGTGGGGCCCGGTAGCCAGTAATGGGTATACTATATACAGGGATATATGCAAAGTTCAGGTGCGCAGCCTGGGAATTTTCGAGCATACAGGGTGTGGTGAGCCCCATGGGTAGGTAGGCCCGGGTATCCTGCCCACTGCCTAGTAGGTGTACCCCCGTCGGGTTGGGCTTTTAGGGCTTAAAAATGGCGATGTAGTGGGGCAGGGTAGAGAGTAATGGGGATGCTATAGAGGGATATATGCAAAGTTCAGGTGCGCAGCCTGGGAATTTTCGAGCATACAGGGTGTGGCGAGCCCCATGGGTAGGTAGGCCCGGGTGTCCTGCCCACTGCCTAGTAGGTGTACCCCCGTCGGGTTGGGCTTTAAGGGCTTAGAAATGGCGATGTAGTGGGGTAGGGTAGATGCTATAGGGGATATATGTGAAGTTCTGGTGCGCAGCCTTGGAATTTTCGAGCATACAGGGTGTGGTGAGCCCCATGGGTAGGTAGGTCCGGGTGTCCTGTCCACTGCCTAGTAGGTGTACCCCCGTCGGGTTGGGCTTTTAGGGCTTAAAAATGGCGATGTAGTGGGGCCCGGTAGCCAGTAATGGGTATACTATATACAGGGATATATGCAAAGTTCAGGTGCGCAGCCTGGGAATTTTCGAGCATACAGGGTGTGGTGAGCCCCATGGGTAGGTAGGCCCGGGTATCCTGCCCACTGCCTAGTAGGTGTACCCCCGTCGGGTTGGGCTTTTAGGGCTTAAAAATGGCGATGTAGTGGGGCAGGGTAGAGAGTAATGGGGATGCTATAGAGGGATATATGCAAAGTTCAGGTGCGCAGCCTGGGAATTTTCGAGCATACAGGGTGTGGCGAGCCCCATGGGTAGGTAGGCCCGGGTGTCCTGCCCACTGCCTAGTAGGTGTACCCCCGTCGGGTTGGGCTTTAAGGGCTTAGAAATGGCGATGTAGTGGGGTAGGGTAGATGCTATAGGGGATATATGTGAAGTTCTGGTGCGCAGCCTTGGAATTTTCGAGCATACAGGGTGTGGTGAGCCCCATGGGTAGGTAGGTCCGGGTGTCCTGTCCACTGCCTAGTAGGTGTACCCCCGTCGGGTTGGGCTTTTAGGGCTTAAAAATGGCGATGTAGTGGGGCCCGGTAGCCAGTAATGGGTATACTATATACAGGGATATATGCAAAGTTCAGGTGCGCAGCCTGGGAATTTTCGAGCATACAGGGTGTGGTGAGCCCCATGGGTAGGTAGGCCCGGGTATCCTGCCCACTGCCTAGTAGGTGTACCCCCGTCGGGTTGGGCTTTTAGGGCTTAAAAATGGCGATGTAGTGGGGCAGGGTAGAGAGTAATGGGGATGCTATAGAGGGATATATGCAAAGTTCAGGTGCGCAGCCTGGGAATTTTCGAGCATACAGGGTGTGGCGAGCCCCATGGGTAGGTAGGCCCGGGTGTCCTGCCCACTGCCTAGTAGGTGTACCCCCGTCGGGTTGGGCTTTAAGGGCTTAGAAATGGCGATGTAGTGGGGTAGGGTAGATGCTATAGGGGATATATGTGAAGTTCTGGTGCGCAGCCTTGGAATTTTCGAGCATACAGGGTGTGGTGAGCCCCATGGGTAGGTAGGTCCGGGTGTCCTGTCCACTGCCTAGTAGGTGTACCCCCGTCGGGTTGGGCTTTTAGGGCTTAAAAATGGCGATGTAGTGGGGCCCGGTAGCCAGTAATGGGTATACTATATACAGGGATATATGCAAAGTTCAGGTGCGCAGCCTGGGAATTTTCGAGCATACAGGGTGTGGTGAGCCCCATGGGTAGGTAGGCCCGGGTATCCTGCCCACTGCCTAGTAGGTGTACCCCCGTCGGGTTGGGCTTTTAGGGCTTAAAAATGGCGATGTAGTGGGGCAGGGTAGAGAGTAATGGGGATGCTATAGAGGGATATATGCAAAGTTCAGGTGCGCAGCCTGGGAATTTTCGAGCATACAGGGTGTGGCGAGCCCCATGGGTAGGTAGGCCCGGGTGTCCTGCCCACTGCCTAGTAGGTGTACCCCCGTCGGGTTGGGCTTTAAGGGCTTAGAAATGGCGATGTAGTGGGGTAGGGTAGATGCTATAGGGGATATATGTGAAGTTCTGGTGCGCAGCCTTGGAATTTTCGAGCATACAGGGTGTGGTGAGCCCCATGGGTAGGTAGGTCCGGGTGTCCTGTCCACTGCCTAGTAGGTGTACCCCCGTCGGGTTGGGCTTTTAGGGCTTAAAAATGGCGATGTAGTGGGGCCCGGTAGCCAGTAATGGGTATACTATATACAGGGATATATGCAAAGTTCAGGTGCGCAGCCTGGGAATTTTCGAGCATACAGGGTGTGGTGAGCCCCATGGGTAGGTAGGCCCGGGTATCCTGCCCACTGCCTAGTAGGTGTACCCCCGTCGGGTTGGGCTTTTAGGGCTTAAAAATGGCGATGTAGTGGGGCAGGGTAGAGAGTAATGGGGATGCTATAGAGGGATATATGCAAAGTTCAGGTGCGCAGCCTGGGAATTTTCGAGCATACAGGGTGTGGCGAGCCCCATGGGTAGGTAGGCCCGGGTGTCCTGCCCACTGCCTAGTAGGTGTACCCCCGTCGGGTTGGGCTTTAAGGGCTTAGAAATGGCGATGTAGTGGGGTAGGGTAGATGCTATAGGGGATATATGTGAAGTTCTGGTGCGCAGCCTTGGAATTTTCGAGCATACAGGGTGTGGTGAGCCCCATGGGTAGGTAGGTCCGGGTGTCCTGTCCACTGCCTAGTAGGTGTACCCCCGTCGGGTTGGGCTTTTAGGGCTTAAAAATGGCGATGTAGTGGGGCCCGGTAGCCAGTAATGGGTATACTATATACAGGGATATATGCAAAGTTCAGGTGCGCAGCCTGGGAATTTTCGAGCATACAGGGTGTGGTGAGCCCCATGGGTAGGTAGGCCCGGGTATCCTGCCCACTGCCTAGTAGGTGTACCCCCGTCGGGTTGGGCTTTTAGGGCTTAAAAATGGCGATGTAGTGGGGCAGGGTAGAGAGTAATGGGGATGCTATAGAGGGATATATGCAAAGTTCAGGTGCGCAGCCTGGGAATTTTCGAGCATACAGGGTGTGGCGAGCCCCATGGGTAGGTAGGCCCGGGTGTCCTGCCCACTGCCTAGTAGGTGTACCCCCGTCGGGTTGGGCTTTAAGGGCTTAGAAATGGCGATGTAGTGGGGTAGGGTAGATGCTATAGGGGATATATGTGAAGTTCTGGTGCGCAGCCTTGGAATTTTCGAGCATACAGGGTGTGGTGAGCCCCATGGGTAGGTAGGTCCGGGTGTCCTGTCCACTGCCTAGTAGGTGTACCCCCGTCGGGTTGGGCTTTTAGGGCTTAAAAATGGCGATGTAGTGGGGCCCGGTAGCCAGTAATGGGTATACTATATACAGGGATATATGCAAAGTTCAGGTGCGCAGCCTGGGAATTTTCGAGCATACAGGGTGTGGTGAGCCCCATGGGTAGGTAGGCCCGGGTATCCTGCCCACTGCCTAGTAGGTGTACCCCCGTCGGGTTGGGCTTTTAGGGCTTAAAAATGGCGATGTAGTGGGGCAGGGTAGAGAGTAATGGGGATGCTATAGAGGGATATATGCAAAGTTCAGGTGCGCAGCCTGGGAATTTTCGAGCATACAGGGTGTGGCGAGCCCCATGGGTAGGTAGGCCCGGGTGTCCTGCCCACTGCCTAGTAGGTGTACCCCCGTCGGGTTGGGCTTTAAGGGCTTAGAAATGGCGATGTAGTGGGGTAGGGTAGATGCTATAGGGGATATATGTGAAGTTCTGGTGCGCAGCCTTGGAATTTTCGAGCATACAGGGTGTGGTGAGCCCCATGGGTAGGTAGGTCCGGGTGTCCTGTCCACTGCCTAGTAGGTGTACCCCCGTCGGGTTGGGCTTTTAGGGCTTAAAAATGGCGATGTAGTGGGGCCCGGTAGCCAGTAATGGGTATACTATATACAGGGATATATGCAAAGTTCAGGTGCGCAGCCTGGGAATTTTCGAGCATACAGGGTGTGGTGAGCCCCATGGGTAGGTAGGCCCGGGTATCCTGCCCACTGCCTAGTAGGTGTACCCCCGTCGGGTTGGGCTTTTAGGGCTTAAAAATGGCGATGTAGTGGGGCAGGGTAGAGAGTAATGGGGATGCTATAGAGGGATATATGCAAAGTTCAGGTGCGCAGCCTGGGAATTTTCGAGCATACAGGGTGTGGCGAGCCCCATGGGTAGGTAGGCCCGGGTGTCCTGCCCACTGCCTAGTAGGTGTACCCCCGTCGGGTTGGGCTTTAAGGGCTTAGAAATGGCGATGTAGTGGGGTAGGGTAGATGCTATAGGGGATATATGTGAAGTTCTGGTGCGCAGCCTTGGAATTTTCGAGCATACAGGGTGTGGTGAGCCCCATGGGTAGGTAGGTCCGGGTGTCCTGTCCACTGCCTAGTAGGTGTACCCCCGTCGGGTTGGGCTTTTAGGGCTTAAAAATGGCGATGTAGTGGGGCCCGGTAGCCAGTAATGGGTATACTATATACAGGGATATATGCAAAGTTCAGGTGCGCAGCCTGGGAATTTTCGAGCATACAGGGTGTGGTGAGCCCCATGGGTAGGTAGGCCCGGGTATCCTGCCCACTGCCTAGTAGGTGTACCCCCGTCGGGTTGGGCTTTTAGGGCTTAAAAATGGCGATGTAGTGGGGCAGGGTAGAGAGTAATGGGGATGCTATAGAGGGATATATGCAAAGTTCAGGTGCGCAGCCTGGGAATTTTCGAGCATACAGGGTGTGGCGAGCCCCATGGGTAGGTAGGCCCGGGTGTCCTGCCCACTGCCTAGTAGGTGTACCCCCGTCGGGTTGGGCTTTAAGGGCTTAGAAATGGCGATGTAGTGGGGTAGGGTAGATGCTATAGGGGATATATGTGAAGTTCTGGTGCGCAGCCTTGGAATTTTCGAGCATACAGGGTGTGGTGAGCCCCATGGGTAGGTAGGTCCGGGTGTCCTGTCCACTGCCTAGTAGGTGTACCCCCGTCGGGTTGGGCTTTTAGGGCTTAAAAATGGCGATGTAGTGGGGCCCGGTAGCCAGTAATGGGTATACTATATACAGGGATATATGCAAAGTTCAGGTGCGCAGCCTGGGAATTTTCGAGCATACAGGGTGTGGTGAGCCCCATGGGTAGGTAGGCCCGGGTATCCTGCCCACTGCCTAGTAGGTGTACCCCCGTCGGGTTGGGCTTTTAGGGCTTAAAAATGGCGATGTAGTGGGGCAGGGTAGAGAGTAATGGGGATGCTATAGAGGGATATATGCAAAGTTCAGGTGCGCAGCCTGGGAATTTTCGAGCATACAGGGTGTGGCGAGCCCCATGGGTAGGTAGGCCCGGGTGTCCTGCCCACTGCCTAGTAGGTGTACCCCCGTCGGGTTGGGCTTTAAGGGCTTAGAAATGGCGATGTAGTGGGGTAGGGTAGATGCTATAGGGGATATATGTGAAGTTCTGGTGCGCAGCCTTGGAATTTTCGAGCATACAGGGTGTGGTGAGCCCCATGGGTAGGTAGGTCCGGGTGTCCTGTCCACTGCCTAGTAGGTGTACCCCCGTCGGGTTGGGCTTTTAGGGCTTAAAAATGGCGATGTAGTGGGGCCCGGTAGCCAGTAATGGGTATACTATATACAGGGATATATGCAAAGTTCAGGTGCGCAGCCTGGGAATTTTCGAGCATACAGGGTGTGGTGAGCCCCATGGGTAGGTAGGCCCGGGTATCCTGCCCACTGCCTAGTAGGTGTACCCCCGTCGGGTTGGGCTTTTAGGGCTTAAAAATGGCGATGTAGTGGGGCAGGGTAGAGAGTAATGGGGATGCTATAGAGGGATATATGCAAAGTTCAGGTGCGCAGCCTGGGAATTTTCGAGCATACAGGGTGTGGCGAGCCCCATGGGTAGGTAGGCCCGGGTGTCCTGCCCACTGCCTAGTAGGTGTACCCCCGTCGGGTTGGGCTTTAAGGGCTTAGAAATGGCGATGTAGTGGGGTAGGGTAGATGCTATAGGGGATATATGTGAAGTTCTGGTGCGCAGCCTTGGAATTTTCGAGCATACAGGGTGTGGTGAGCCCCATGGGTAGGTAGGTCCGGGTGTCCTGTCCACTGCCTAGTAGGTGTACCCCCGTCGGGTTGGGCTTTTAGGGCTTAAAAATGGCGATGTAGTGGGGCCCGGTAGCCAGTAATGGGTATACTATATACAGGGATATATGCAAAGTTCAGGTGCGCAGCCTGGGAATTTTCGAGCATACAGGGTGTGGTGAGCCCCATGGGTAGGTAGGCCCGGGTATCCTGCCCACTGCCTAGTAGGTGTACCCCCGTCGGGTTGGGCTTTTAGGGCTTAAAAATGGCGATGTAGTGGGGCAGGGTAGAGAGTAATGGGGATGCTATAGAGGGATATATGCAAAGTTCAGGTGCGCAGCCTGGGAATTTTCGAGCATACAGGGTGTGGCGAGCCCCATGGGTAGGTAGGCCCGGGTGTCCTGCCCACTGCCTAGTAGGTGTACCCCCGTCGGGTTGGGCTTTAAGGGCTTAGAAATGGCGATGTAGTGGGGTAGGGTAGATGCTATAGGGGATATATGTGAAGTTCTGGTGCGCAGCCTTGGAATTTTCGAGCATACAGGGTGTGGTGAGCCCCATGGGTAGGTAGGTCCGGGTGTCCTGTCCACTGCCTAGTAGGTGTACCCCCGTCGGGTTGGGCTTTTAGGGCTTAAAAATGGCGATGTAGTGGGGCCCGGTAGCCAGTAATGGGTATACTATATACAGGGATATATGCAAAGTTCAGGTGCGCAGCCTGGGAATTTTCGAGCATACAGGGTGTGGTGAGCCCCATGGGTAGGTAGGCCCGGGTATCCTGCCCACTGCCTAGTAGGTGTACCCCCGTCGGGTTGGGCTTTTAGGGCTTAAAAATGGCGATGTAGTGGGGCAGGGTAGAGAGTAATGGGGATGCTATAGAGGGATATATGCAAAGTTCAGGTGCGCAGCCTGGGAATTTTCGAGCATACAGGGTGTGGCGAGCCCCATGGGTAGGTAGGCCCGGGTGTCCTGCCCACTGCCTAGTAGGTGTACCCCCGTCGGGTTGGGCTTTAAGGGCTTAGAAATGGCGATGTAGTGGGGTAGGGTAGATGCTATAGGGGATATATGTGAAGTTCTGGTGCGCAGCCTTGGAATTTTCGAGCATACAGGGTGTGGTGAGCCCCATGGGTAGGTAGGTCCGGGTGTCCTGTCCACTGCCTAGTAGGTGTACCCCCGTCGGGTTGGGCTTTTAGGGCTTAAAAATGGCGATGTAGTGGGGCCCGGTAGCCAGTAATGGGTATACTATATACAGGGATATATGCAAAGTTCAGGTGCGCAGCCTGGGAATTTTCGAGCATACAGGGTGTGGTGAGCCCCATGGGTAGGTAGGCCCGGGTATCCTGCCCACTGCCTAGTAGGTGTACCCCCGTCGGGTTGGGCTTTTAGGGCTTAAAAATGGCGATGTAGTGGGGCAGGGTAGAGAGTAATGGGGATGCTATAGAGGGATATATGCAAAGTTCAGGTGCGCAGCCTGGGAATTTTCGAGCATACAGGGTGTGGCGAGCCCCATGGGTAGGTAGGCCCGGGTGTCCTGCCCACTGCCTAGTAGGTGTACCCCCGTCGGGTTGGGCTTTAAGGGCTTAGAAATGGCGATGTAGTGGGGTAGGGTAGATGCTATAGGGGATATATGTGAAGTTCTGGTGCGCAGCCTTGGAATTTTCGAGCATACAGGGTGTGGTGAGCCCCATGGGTAGGTAGGTCCGGGTGTCCTGTCCACTGCCTAGTAGGTGTACCCCCGTCGGGTTGGGCTTTTAGGGCTTAAAAATGGCGATGTAGTGGGGCCCGGTAGCCAGTAATGGGTATACTATATACAGGGATATATGCAAAGTTCAGGTGCGCAGCCTGGGAATTTTCGAGCATACAGGGTGTGGTGAGCCCCATGGGTAGGTAGGCCCGGGTATCCTGCCCACTGCCTAGTAGGTGTACCCCCGTCGGGTTGGGCTTTTAGGGCTTAAAAATGGCGATGTAGTGGGGCAGGGTAGAGAGTAATGGGGATGCTATAGAGGGATATATGCAAAGTTCAGGTGCGCAGCCTGGGAATTTTCGAGCATACAGGGTGTGGCGAGCCCCATGGGTAGGTAGGCCCGGGTGTCCTGCCCACTGCCTAGTAGGTGTACCCCCGTCGGGTTGGGCTTTAAGGGCTTAGAAATGGCGATGTAGTGGGGTAGGGTAGATGCTATAGGGGATATATGTGAAGTTCTGGTGCGCAGCCTTGGAATTTTCGAGCATACAGGGTGTGGTGAGCCCCATGGGTAGGTAGGTCCGGGTGTCCTGTCCACTGCCTAGTAGGTGTACCCCCGTCGGGTTGGGCTTTTAGGGCTTAAAAATGGCGATGTAGTGGGGCCCGGTAGCCAGTAATGGGTATACTATATACAGGGATATATGCAAAGTTCAGGTGCGCAGCCTGGGAATTTTCGAGCATACAGGGTGTGGTGAGCCCCATGGGTAGGTAGGCCCGGGTATCCTGCCCACTGCCTAGTAGGTGTACCCCCGTCGGGTTGGGCTTTTAGGGCTTAAAAATGGCGATGTAGTGGGGCAGGGTAGAGAGTAATGGGGATGCTATAGAGGGATATATGCAAAGTTCAGGTGCGCAGCCTGGGAATTTTCGAGCATACAGGGTGTGGCGAGCCCCATGGGTAGGTAGGCCCGGGTGTCCTGCCCACTGCCTAGTAGGTGTACCCCCGTCGGGTTGGGCTTTAAGGGCTTAGAAATGGCGATGTAGTGGGGTAGGGTAGATGCTATAGGGGATATATGTGAAGTTCTGGTGCGCAGCCTTGGAATTTTCGAGCATACAGGGTGTGGTGAGCCCCATGGGTAGGTAGGTCCGGGTGTCCTGTCCACTGCCTAGTAGGTGTACCCCCGTCGGGTTGGGCTTTTAGGGCTTAAAAATGGCGATGTAGTGGGGCCCGGTAGCCAGTAATGGGTATACTATATACAGGGATATATGCAAAGTTCAGGTGCGCAGCCTGGGAATTTTCGAGCATACAGGGTGTGGTGAGCCCCATGGGTAGGTAGGCCCGGGTATCCTGCCCACTGCCTAGTAGGTGTACCCCCGTCGGGTTGGGCTTTTAGGGCTTAAAAATGGCGATGTAGTGGGGCAGGGTAGAGAGTAATGGGGATGCTATAGAGGGATATATGCAAAGTTCAGGTGCGCAGCCTGGGAATTTTCGAGCATACAGGGTGTGGCGAGCCCCATGGGTAGGTAGGCCCGGGTGTCCTGCCCACTGCCTAGTAGGTGTACCCCCGTCGGGTTGGGCTTTAAGGGCTTAGAAATGGCGATGTAGTGGGGTAGGGTAGATGCTATAGGGGATATATGTGAAGTTCTGGTGCGCAGCCTTGGAATTTTCGAGCATACAGGGTGTGGTGAGCCCCATGGGTAGGTAGGTCCGGGTGTCCTGTCCACTGCCTAGTAGGTGTACCCCCGTCGGGTTGGGCTTTTAGGGCTTAAAAATGGCGATGTAGTGGGGCCCGGTAGCCAGTAATGGGTATACTATATACAGGGATATATGCAAAGTTCAGGTGCGCAGCCTGGGAATTTTCGAGCATACAGGGTGTGGTGAGCCCCATGGGTAGGTAGGCCCGGGTATCCTGCCCACTGCCTAGTAGGTGTACCCCCGTCGGGTTGGGCTTTTAGGGCTTAAAAATGGCGATGTAGTGGGGCAGGGTAGAGAGTAATGGGGATGCTATAGAGGGATATATGCAAAGTTCAGGTGCGCAGCCTGGGAATTTTCGAGCATACAGGGTGTGGCGAGCCCCATGGGTAGGTAGGCCCGGGTGTCCTGCCCACTGCCTAGTAGGTGTACCCCCGTCGGGTTGGGCTTTAAGGGCTTAGAAATGGCGATGTAGTGGGGTAGGGTAGATGCTATAGGGGATATATGTGAAGTTCTGGTGCGCAGCCTTGGAATTTTCGAGCATACAGGGTGTGGTGAGCCCCATGGGTAGGTAGGTCCGGGTGTCCTGTCCACTGCCTAGTAGGTGTACCCCCGTCGGGTTGGGCTTTTAGGGCTTAAAAATGGCGATGTAGTGGGGCCCGGTAGCCAGTAATGGGTATACTATATACAGGGATATATGCAAAGTTCAGGTGCGCAGCCTGGGAATTTTCGAGCATACAGGGTGTGGTGAGCCCCATGGGTAGGTAGGCCCGGGTATCCTGCCCACTGCCTAGTAGGTGTACCCCCGTCGGGTTGGGCTTTTAGGGCTTAAAAATGGCGATGTAGTGGGGCAGGGTAGAGAGTAATGGGGATGCTATAGAGGGATATATGCAAAGTTCAGGTGCGCAGCCTGGGAATTTTCGAGCATACAGGGTGTGGCGAGCCCCATGGGTAGGTAGGCCCGGGTGTCCTGCCCACTGCCTAGTAGGTGTACCCCCGTCGGGTTGGGCTTTAAGGGCTTAGAAATGGCGATGTAGTGGGGTAGGGTAGATGCTATAGGGGATATATGTGAAGTTCTGGTGCGCAGCCTTGGAATTTTCGAGCATACAGGGTGTGGTGAGCCCCATGGGTAGGTAGGTCCGGGTGTCCTGTCCACTGCCTAGTAGGTGTACCCCCGTCGGGTTGGGCTTTTAGGGCTTAAAAATGGCGATGTAGTGGGGCCCGGTAGCCAGTAATGGGTATACTATATACAGGGATATATGCAAAGTTCAGGTGCGCAGCCTGGGAATTTTCGAGCATACAGGGTGTGGTGAGCCCCATGGGTAGGTAGGCCCGGGTATCCTGCCCACTGCCTAGTAGGTGTACCCCCGTCGGGTTGGGCTTTTAGGGCTTAAAAATGGCGATGTAGTGGGGCAGGGTAGAGAGTAATGGGGATGCTATAGAGGGATATATGCAAAGTTCAGGTGCGCAGCCTGGGAATTTTCGAGCATACAGGGTGTGGCGAGCCCCATGGGTAGGTAGGCCCGGGTGTCCTGCCCACTGCCTAGTAGGTGTACCCCCGTCGGGTTGGGCTTTAAGGGCTTAGAAATGGCGATGTAGTGGGGTAGGGTAGATGCTATAGGGGATATATGTGAAGTTCTGGTGCGCAGCCTTGGAATTTTCGAGCATACAGGGTGTGGTGAGCCCCATGGGTAGGTAGGTCCGGGTGTCCTGTCCACTGCCTAGTAGGTGTACCCCCGTCGGGTTGGGCTTTTAGGGCTTAAAAATGGCGATGTAGTGGGGCCCGGTAGCCAGTAATGGGTATACTATATACAGGGATATATGCAAAGTTCAGGTGCGCAGCCTGGGAATTTTCGAGCATACAGGGTGTGGTGAGCCCCATGGGTAGGTAGGCCCGGGTATCCTGCCCACTGCCTAGTAGGTGTACCCCCGTCGGGTTGGGCTTTTAGGGCTTAAAAATGGCGATGTAGTGGGGCAGGGTAGAGAGTAATGGGGATGCTATAGAGGGATATATGCAAAGTTCAGGTGCGCAGCCTGGGAATTTTCGAGCATACAGGGTGTGGCGAGCCCCATGGGTAGGTAGGCCCGGGTGTCCTGCCCACTGCCTAGTAGGTGTACCCCCGTCGGGTTGGGCTTTAAGGGCTTAGAAATGGCGATGTAGTGGGGTAGGGTAGATGCTATAGGGGATATATGTGAAGTTCTGGTGCGCAGCCTTGGAATTTTCGAGCATACAGGGTGTGGTGAGCCCCATGGGTAGGTAGGTCCGGGTGTCCTGTCCACTGCCTAGTAGGTGTACCCCCGTCGGGTTGGGCTTTTAGGGCTTAAAAATGGCGATGTAGTGGGGCCCGGTAGCCAGTAATGGGTATACTATATACAGGGATATATGCAAAGTTCAGGTGCGCAGCCTGGGAATTTTCGAGCATACAGGGTGTGGTGAGCCCCATGGGTAGGTAGGCCCGGGTATCCTGCCCACTGCCTAGTAGGTGTACCCCCGTCGGGTTGGGCTTTTAGGGCTTAAAAATGGCGATGTAGTGGGGCAGGGTAGAGAGTAATGGGGATGCTATAGAGGGATATATGCAAAGTTCAGGTGCGCAGCCTGGGAATTTTCGAGCATACAGGGTGTGGCGAGCCCCATGGGTAGGTAGGCCCGGGTGTCCTGCCCACTGCCTAGTAGGTGTACCCCCGTCGGGTTGGGCTTTAAGGGCTTAGAAATGGCGATGTAGTGGGGTAGGGTAGATGCTATAGGGGATATATGTGAAGTTCTGGTGCGCAGCCTTGGAATTTTCGAGCATACAGGGTGTGGTGAGCCCCATGGGTAGGTAGGTCCGGGTGTCCTGTCCACTGCCTAGTAGGTGTACCCCCGTCGGGTTGGGCTTTTAGGGCTTAAAAATGGCGATGTAGTGGGGCCCGGTAGCCAGTAATGGGTATACTATATACAGGGATATATGCAAAGTTCAGGTGCGCAGCCTGGGAATTTTCGAGCATACAGGGTGTGGTGAGCCCCATGGGTAGGTAGGCCCGGGTATCCTGCCCACTGCCTAGTAGGTGTACCCCCGTCGGGTTGGGCTTTTAGGGCTTAAAAATGGCGATGTAGTGGGGCAGGGTAGAGAGTAATGGGGATGCTATAGAGGGATATATGCAAAGTTCAGGTGCGCAGCCTGGGAATTTTCGAGCATACAGGGTGTGGCGAGCCCCATGGGTAGGTAGGCCCGGGTGTCCTGCCCACTGCCTAGTAGGTGTACCCCCGTCGGGTTGGGCTTTAAGGGCTTAGAAATGGCGATGTAGTGGGGTAGGGTAGATGCTATAGGGGATATATGTGAAGTTCTGGTGCGCAGCCTTGGAATTTTCGAGCATACAGGGTGTGGTGAGCCCCATGGGTAGGTAGGTCCGGGTGTCCTGTCCACTGCCTAGTAGGTGTACCCCCGTCGGGTTGGGCTTTTAGGGCTTAAAAATGGCGATGTAGTGGGGCCCGGTAGCCAGTAATGGGTATACTATATACAGGGATATATGCAAAGTTCAGGTGCGCAGCCTGGGAATTTTCGAGCATACAGGGTGTGGTGAGCCCCATGGGTAGGTAGGCCCGGGTATCCTGCCCACTGCCTAGTAGGTGTACCCCCGTCGGGTTGGGCTTTTAGGGCTTAAAAATGGCGATGTAGTGGGGCAGGGTAGAGAGTAATGGGGATGCTATAGAGGGATATATGCAAAGTTCAGGTGCGCAGCCTGGGAATTTTCGAGCATACAGGGTGTGGCGAGCCCCATGGGTAGGTAGGCCCGGGTGTCCTGCCCACTGCCTAGTAGGTGTACCCCCGTCGGGTTGGGCTTTAAGGGCTTAGAAATGGCGATGTAGTGGGGTAGGGTAGATGCTATAGGGGATATATGTGAAGTTCTGGTGCGCAGCCTTGGAATTTTCGAGCATACAGGGTGTGGTGAGCCCCATGGGTAGGTAGGTCCGGGTGTCCTGTCCACTGCCTAGTAGGTGTACCCCCGTCGGGTTGGGCTTTTAGGGCTTAAAAATGGCGATGTAGTGGGGCCCGGTAGCCAGTAATGGGTATACTATATACAGGGATATATGCAAAGTTCAGGTGCGCAGCCTGGGAATTTTCGAGCATACAGGGTGTGGTGAGCCCCATGGGTAGGTAGGCCCGGGTATCCTGCCCACTGCCTAGTAGGTGTACCCCCGTCGGGTTGGGCTTTTAGGGCTTAAAAATGGCGATGTAGTGGGGCAGGGTAGAGAGTAATGGGGATGCTATAGAGGGATATATGCAAAGTTCAGGTGCGCAGCCTGGGAATTTTCGAGCATACAGGGTGTGGCGAGCCCCATGGGTAGGTAGGCCCGGGTGTCCTGCCCACTGCCTAGTAGGTGTACCCCCGTCGGGTTGGGCTTTAAGGGCTTAGAAATGGCGATGTAGTGGGGTAGGGTAGATGCTATAGGGGATATATGTGAAGTTCTGGTGCGCAGCCTTGGAATTTTCGAGCATACAGGGTGTGGTGAGCCCCATGGGTAGGTAGGTCCGGGTGTCCTGTCCACTGCCTAGTAGGTGTACCCCCGTCGGGTTGGGCTTTTAGGGCTTAAAAATGGCGATGTAGTGGGGCCCGGTAGCCAGTAATGGGTATACTATATACAGGGATATATGCAAAGTTCAGGTGCGCAGCCTGGGAATTTTCGAGCATACAGGGTGTGGTGAGCCCCATGGGTAGGTAGGCCCGGGTATCCTGCCCACTGCCTAGTAGGTGTACCCCCGTCGGGTTGGGCTTTTAGGGCTTAAAAATGGCGATGTAGTGGGGCAGGGTAGAGAGTAATGGGGATGCTATAGAGGGATATATGCAAAGTTCAGGTGCGCAGCCTGGGAATTTTCGAGCATACAGGGTGTGGCGAGCCCCATGGGTAGGTAGGCCCGGGTGTCCTGCCCACTGCCTAGTAGGTGTACCCCCGTCGGGTTGGGCTTTAAGGGCTTAGAAATGGCGATGTAGTGGGGTAGGGTAGATGCTATAGGGGATATATGTGAAGTTCTGGTGCGCAGCCTTGGAATTTTCGAGCATACAGGGTGTGGTGAGCCCCATGGGTAGGTAGGTCCGGGTGTCCTGTCCACTGCCTAGTAGGTGTACCCCCGTCGGGTTGGGCTTTTAGGGCTTAAAAATGGCGATGTAGTGGGGCCCGGTAGCCAGTAATGGGTATACTATATACAGGGATATATGCAAAGTTCAGGTGCGCAGCCTGGGAATTTTCGAGCATACAGGGTGTGGTGAGCCCCATGGGTAGGTAGGCCCGGGTATCCTGCCCACTGCCTAGTAGGTGTACCCCCGTCGGGTTGGGCTTTTAGGGCTTAAAAATGGCGATGTAGTGGGGCAGGGTAGAGAGTAATGGGGATGCTATAGAGGGATATATGCAAAGTTCAGGTGCGCAGCCTGGGAATTTTCGAGCATACAGGGTGTGGCGAGCCCCATGGGTAGGTAGGCCCGGGTGTCCTGCCCACTGCCTAGTAGGTGTACCCCCGTCGGGTTGGGCTTTAAGGGCTTAGAAATGGCGATGTAGTGGGGTAGGGTAGATGCTATAGGGGATATATGTGAAGTTCTGGTGCGCAGCCTTGGAATTTTCGAGCATACAGGGTGTGGTGAGCCCCATGGGTAGGTAGGTCCGGGTGTCCTGTCCACTGCCTAGTAGGTGTACCCCCGTCGGGTTGGGCTTTTAGGGCTTAAAAATGGCGATGTAGTGGGGCCCGGTAGCCAGTAATGGGTATACTATATACAGGGATATATGCAAAGTTCAGGTGCGCAGCCTGGGAATTTTCGAGCATACAGGGTGTGGTGAGCCCCATGGGTAGGTAGGCCCGGGTATCCTGCCCACTGCCTAGTAGGTGTACCCCCGTCGGGTTGGGCTTTTAGGGCTTAAAAATGGCGATGTAGTGGGGCAGGGTAGAGAGTAATGGGGATGCTATAGAGGGATATATGCAAAGTTCAGGTGCGCAGCCTGGGAATTTTCGAGCATACAGGGTGTGGCGAGCCCCATGGGTAGGTAGGCCCGGGTGTCCTGCCCACTGCCTAGTAGGTGTACCCCCGTCGGGTTGGGCTTTAAGGGCTTAGAAATGGCGATGTAGTGGGGTAGGGTAGATGCTATAGGGGATATATGTGAAGTTCTGGTGCGCAGCCTTGGAATTTTCGAGCATACAGGGTGTGGTGAGCCCCATGGGTAGGTAGGTCCGGGTGTCCTGTCCACTGCCTAGTAGGTGTACCCCCGTCGGGTTGGGCTTTTAGGGCTTAAAAATGGCGATGTAGTGGGGCCCGGTAGCCAGTAATGGGTATACTATATACAGGGATATATGCAAAGTTCAGGTGCGCAGCCTGGGAATTTTCGAGCATACAGGGTGTGGTGAGCCCCATGGGTAGGTAGGCCCGGGTATCCTGCCCACTGCCTAGTAGGTGTACCCCCGTCGGGTTGGGCTTTTAGGGCTTAAAAATGGCGATGTAGTGGGGCAGGGTAGAGAGTAATGGGGATGCTATAGAGGGATATATGCAAAGTTCAGGTGCGCAGCCTGGGAATTTTCGAGCATACAGGGTGTGGCGAGCCCCATGGGTAGGTAGGCCCGGGTGTCCTGCCCACTGCCTAGTAGGTGTACCCCCGTCGGGTTGGGCTTTAAGGGCTTAGAAATGGCGATGTAGTGGGGTAGGGTAGATGCTATAGGGGATATATGTGAAGTTCTGGTGCGCAGCCTTGGAATTTTCGAGCATACAGGGTGTGGTGAGCCCCATGGGTAGGTAGGTCCGGGTGTCCTGTCCACTGCCTAGTAGGTGTACCCCCGTCGGGTTGGGCTTTTAGGGCTTAAAAATGGCGATGTAGTGGGGCCCGGTAGCCAGTAATGGGTATACTATATACAGGGATATATGCAAAGTTCAGGTGCGCAGCCTGGGAATTTTCGAGCATACAGGGTGTGGTGAGCCCCATGGGTAGGTAGGCCCGGGTATCCTGCCCACTGCCTAGTAGGTGTACCCCCGTCGGGTTGGGCTTTTAGGGCTTAAAAATGGCGATGTAGTGGGGCAGGGTAGAGAGTAATGGGGATGCTATAGAGGGATATATGCAAAGTTCAGGTGCGCAGCCTGGGAATTTTCGAGCATACAGGGTGTGGCGAGCCCCATGGGTAGGTAGGCCCGGGTGTCCTGCCCACTGCCTAGTAGGTGTACCCCCGTCGGGTTGGGCTTTAAGGGCTTAGAAATGGCGATGTAGTGGGGTAGGGTAGATGCTATAGGGGATATATGTGAAGTTCTGGTGCGCAGCCTTGGAATTTTCGAGCATACAGGGTGTGGTGAGCCCCATGGGTAGGTAGGTCCGGGTGTCCTGTCCACTGCCTAGTAGGTGTACCCCCGTCGGGTTGGGCTTTTAGGGCTTAAAAATGGCGATGTAGTGGGGCCCGGTAGCCAGTAATGGGTATACTATATACAGGGATATATGCAAAGTTCAGGTGCGCAGCCTGGGAATTTTCGAGCATACAGGGTGTGGTGAGCCCCATGGGTAGGTAGGCCCGGGTATCCTGCCCACTGCCTAGTAGGTGTACCCCCGTCGGGTTGGGCTTTTAGGGCTTAAAAATGGCGATGTAGTGGGGCAGGGTAGAGAGTAATGGGGATGCTATAGAGGGATATATGCAAAGTTCAGGTGCGCAGCCTGGGAATTTTCGAGCATACAGGGTGTGGCGAGCCCCATGGGTAGGTAGGCCCGGGTGTCCTGCCCACTGCCTAGTAGGTGTACCCCCGTCGGGTTGGGCTTTAAGGGCTTAGAAATGGCGATGTAGTGGGGTAGGGTAGATGCTATAGGGGATATATGTGAAGTTCTGGTGCGCAGCCTTGGAATTTTCGAGCATACAGGGTGTGGTGAGCCCCATGGGTAGGTAGGTCCGGGTGTCCTGTCCACTGCCTAGTAGGTGTACCCCCGTCGGGTTGGGCTTTTAGGGCTTAAAAATGGCGATGTAGTGGGGCCCGGTAGCCAGTAATGGGTATACTATATACAGGGATATATGCAAAGTTCAGGTGCGCAGCCTGGGAATTTTCGAGCATACAGGGTGTGGTGAGCCCCATGGGTAGGTAGGCCCGGGTATCCTGCCCACTGCCTAGTAGGTGTACCCCCGTCGGGTTGGGCTTTTAGGGCTTAAAAATGGCGATGTAGTGGGGCAGGGTAGAGAGTAATGGGGATGCTATAGAGGGATATATGCAAAGTTCAGGTGCGCAGCCTGGGAATTTTCGAGCATACAGGGTGTGGCGAGCCCCATGGGTAGGTAGGCCCGGGTGTCCTGCCCACTGCCTAGTAGGTGTACCCCCGTCGGGTTGGGCTTTAAGGGCTTAGAAATGGCGATGTAGTGGGGTAGGGTAGATGCTATAGGGGATATATGTGAAGTTCTGGTGCGCAGCCTTGGAATTTTCGAGCATACAGGGTGTGGTGAGCCCCATGGGTAGGTAGGTCCGGGTGTCCTGTCCACTGCCTAGTAGGTGTACCCCCGTCGGGTTGGGCTTTTAGGGCTTAAAAATGGCGATGTAGTGGGGCCCGGTAGCCAGTAATGGGTATACTATATACAGGGATATATGCAAAGTTCAGGTGCGCAGCCTGGGAATTTTCGAGCATACAGGGTGTGGTGAGCCCCATGGGTAGGTAGGCCCGGGTATCCTGCCCACTGCCTAGTAGGTGTACCCCCGTCGGGTTGGGCTTTTAGGGCTTAAAAATGGCGATGTAGTGGGGCAGGGTAGAGAGTAATGGGGATGCTATAGAGGGATATATGCAAAGTTCAGGTGCGCAGCCTGGGAATTTTCGAGCATACAGGGTGTGGCGAGCCCCATGGGTAGGTAGGCCCGGGTGTCCTGCCCACTGCCTAGTAGGTGTACCCCCGTCGGGTTGGGCTTTAAGGGCTTAGAAATGGCGATGTAGTGGGGTAGGGTAGATGCTATAGGGGATATATGTGAAGTTCTGGTGCGCAGCCTTGGAATTTTCGAGCATACAGGGTGTGGTGAGCCCCATGGGTAGGTAGGTCCGGGTGTCCTGTCCACTGCCTAGTAGGTGTACCCCCGTCGGGTTGGGCTTTTAGGGCTTAAAAATGGCGATGTAGTGGGGCCCGGTAGCCAGTAATGGGTATACTATATACAGGGATATATGCAAAGTTCAGGTGCGCAGCCTGGGAATTTTCGAGCATACAGGGTGTGGTGAGCCCCATGGGTAGGTAGGCCCGGGTATCCTGCCCACTGCCTAGTAGGTGTACCCCCGTCGGGTTGGGCTTTTAGGGCTTAAAAATGGCGATGTAGTGGGGCAGGGTAGAGAGTAATGGGGATGCTATAGAGGGATATATGCAAAGTTCAGGTGCGCAGCCTGGGAATTTTCGAGCATACAGGGTGTGGCGAGCCCCATGGGTAGGTAGGCCCGGGTGTCCTGCCCACTGCCTAGTAGGTGTACCCCCGTCGGGTTGGGCTTTAAGGGCTTAGAAATGGCGATGTAGTGGGGTAGGGTAGATGCTATAGGGGATATATGTGAAGTTCTGGTGCGCAGCCTTGGAATTTTCGAGCATACAGGGTGTGGTGAGCCCCATGGGTAGGTAGGTCCGGGTGTCCTGTCCACTGCCTAGTAGGTGTACCCCCGTCGGGTTGGGCTTTTAGGGCTTAAAAATGGCGATGTAGTGGGGCCCGGTAGCCAGTAATGGGTATACTATATACAGGGATATATGCAAAGTTCAGGTGCGCAGCCTGGGAATTTTCGAGCATACAGGGTGTGGTGAGCCCCATGGGTAGGTAGGCCCGGGTATCCTGCCCACTGCCTAGTAGGTGTACCCCCGTCGGGTTGGGCTTTTAGGGCTTAAAAATGGCGATGTAGTGGGGCAGGGTAGAGAGTAATGGGGATGCTATAGAGGGATATATGCAAAGTTCAGGTGCGCAGCCTGGGAATTTTCGAGCATACAGGGTGTGGCGAGCCCCATGGGTAGGTAGGCCCGGGTGTCCTGCCCACTGCCTAGTAGGTGTACCCCCGTCGGGTTGGGCTTTAAGGGCTTAGAAATGGCGATGTAGTGGGGTAGGGTAGATGCTATAGGGGATATATGTGAAGTTCTGGTGCGCAGCCTTGGAATTTTCGAGCATACAGGGTGTGGTGAGCCCCATGGGTAGGTAGGTCCGGGTGTCCTGTCCACTGCCTAGTAGGTGTACCCCCGTCGGGTTGGGCTTTTAGGGCTTAAAAATGGCGATGTAGTGGGGCCCGGTAGCCAGTAATGGGTATACTATATACAGGGATATATGCAAAGTTCAGGTGCGCAGCCTGGGAATTTTCGAGCATACAGGGTGTGGTGAGCCCCATGGGTAGGTAGGCCCGGGTATCCTGCCCACTGCCTAGTAGGTGTACCCCCGTCGGGTTGGGCTTTTAGGGCTTAAAAATGGCGATGTAGTGGGGCAGGGTAGAGAGTAATGGGGATGCTATAGAGGGATATATGCAAAGTTCAGGTGCGCAGCCTGGGAATTTTCGAGCATACAGGGTGTGGCGAGCCCCATGGGTAGGTAGGCCCGGGTGTCCTGCCCACTGCCTAGTAGGTGTACCCCCGTCGGGTTGGGCTTTAAGGGCTTAGAAATGGCGATGTAGTGGGGTAGGGTAGATGCTATAGGGGATATATGTGAAGTTCTGGTGCGCAGCCTTGGAATTTTCGAGCATACAGGGTGTGGTGAGCCCCATGGGTAGGTAGGTCCGGGTGTCCTGTCCACTGCCTAGTAGGTGTACCCCCGTCGGGTTGGGCTTTTAGGGCTTAAAAATGGCGATGTAGTGGGGCCCGGTAGCCAGTAATGGGTATACTATATACAGGGATATATGCAAAGTTCAGGTGCGCAGCCTGGGAATTTTCGAGCATACAGGGTGTGGTGAGCCCCATGGGTAGGTAGGCCCGGGTATCCTGCCCACTGCCTAGTAGGTGTACCCCCGTCGGGTTGGGCTTTTAGGGCTTAAAAATGGCGATGTAGTGGGGCAGGGTAGAGAGTAATGGGGATGCTATAGAGGGATATATGCAAAGTTCAGGTGCGCAGCCTGGGAATTTTCGAGCATACAGGGTGTGGCGAGCCCCATGGGTAGGTAGGCCCGGGTGTCCTGCCCACTGCCTAGTAGGTGTACCCCCGTCGGGTTGGGCTTTAAGGGCTTAGAAATGGCGATGTAGTGGGGTAGGGTAGATGCTATAGGGGATATATGTGAAGTTCTGGTGCGCAGCCTTGGAATTTTCGAGCATACAGGGTGTGGTGAGCCCCATGGGTAGGTAGGTCCGGGTGTCCTGTCCACTGCCTAGTAGGTGTACCCCCGTCGGGTTGGGCTTTTAGGGCTTAAAAATGGCGATGTAGTGGGGCCCGGTAGCCAGTAATGGGTATACTATATACAGGGATATATGCAAAGTTCAGGTGCGCAGCCTGGGAATTTTCGAGCATACAGGGTGTGGTGAGCCCCATGGGTAGGTAGGCCCGGGTATCCTGCCCACTGCCTAGTAGGTGTACCCCCGTCGGGTTGGGCTTTTAGGGCTTAAAAATGGCGATGTAGTGGGGCAGGGTAGAGAGTAATGGGGATGCTATAGAGGGATATATGCAAAGTTCAGGTGCGCAGCCTGGGAATTTTCGAGCATACAGGGTGTGGCGAGCCCCATGGGTAGGTAGGCCCGGGTGTCCTGCCCACTGCCTAGTAGGTGTACCCCCGTCGGGTTGGGCTTTAAGGGCTTAGAAATGGCGATGTAGTGGGGTAGGGTAGATGCTATAGGGGATATATGTGAAGTTCTGGTGCGCAGCCTTGGAATTTTCGAGCATACAGGGTGTGGTGAGCCCCATGGGTAGGTAGGTCCGGGTGTCCTGTCCACTGCCTAGTAGGTGTACCCCCGTCGGGTTGGGCTTTTAGGGCTTAAAAATGGCGATGTAGTGGGGCCCGGTAGCCAGTAATGGGTATACTATATACAGGGATATATGCAAAGTTCAGGTGCGCAGCCTGGGAATTTTCGAGCATACAGGGTGTGGTGAGCCCCATGGGTAGGTAGGCCCGGGTATCCTGCCCACTGCCTAGTAGGTGTACCCCCGTCGGGTTGGGCTTTTAGGGCTTAAAAATGGCGATGTAGTGGGGCAGGGTAGAGAGTAATGGGGATGCTATAGAGGGATATATGCAAAGTTCAGGTGCGCAGCCTGGGAATTTTCGAGCATACAGGGTGTGGCGAGCCCCATGGGTAGGTAGGCCCGGGTGTCCTGCCCACTGCCTAGTAGGTGTACCCCCGTCGGGTTGGGCTTTAAGGGCTTAGAAATGGCGATGTAGTGGGGTAGGGTAGATGCTATAGGGGATATATGTGAAGTTCTGGTGCGCAGCCTTGGAATTTTCGAGCATACAGGGTGTGGTGAGCCCCATGGGTAGGTAGGTCCGGGTGTCCTGTCCACTGCCTAGTAGGTGTACCCCCGTCGGGTTGGGCTTTTAGGGCTTAAAAATGGCGATGTAGTGGGGCCCGGTAGCCAGTAATGGGTATACTATATACAGGGATATATGCAAAGTTCAGGTGCGCAGCCTGGGAATTTTCGAGCATACAGGGTGTGGTGAGCCCCATGGGTAGGTAGGCCCGGGTATCCTGCCCACTGCCTAGTAGGTGTACCCCCGTCGGGTTGGGCTTTTAGGGCTTAAAAATGGCGATGTAGTGGGGCAGGGTAGAGAGTAATGGGGATGCTATAGAGGGATATATGCAAAGTTCAGGTGCGCAGCCTGGGAATTTTCGAGCATACAGGGTGTGGCGAGCCCCATGGGTAGGTAGGCCCGGGTGTCCTGCCCACTGCCTAGTAGGTGTACCCCCGTCGGGTTGGGCTTTAAGGGCTTAGAAATGGCGATGTAGTGGGGTAGGGTAGATGCTATAGGGGATATATGTGAAGTTCTGGTGCGCAGCCTTGGAATTTTCGAGCATACAGGGTGTGGTGAGCCCCATGGGTAGGTAGGTCCGGGTGTCCTGTCCACTGCCTAGTAGGTGTACCCCCGTCGGGTTGGGCTTTTAGGGCTTAAAAATGGCGATGTAGTGGGGCCCGGTAGCCAGTAATGGGTATACTATATACAGGGATATATGCAAAGTTCAGGTGCGCAGCCTGGGAATTTTCGAGCATACAGGGTGTGGTGAGCCCCATGGGTAGGTAGGCCCGGGTATCCTGCCCACTGCCTAGTAGGTGTACCCCCGTCGGGTTGGGCTTTTAGGGCTTAAAAATGGCGATGTAGTGGGGCAGGGTAGAGAGTAATGGGGATGCTATAGAGGGATATATGCAAAGTTCAGGTGCGCAGCCTGGGAATTTTCGAGCATACAGGGTGTGGCGAGCCCCATGGGTAGGTAGGCCCGGGTGTCCTGCCCACTGCCTAGTAGGTGTACCCCCGTCGGGTTGGGCTTTAAGGGCTTAGAAATGGCGATGTAGTGGGGTAGGGTAGATGCTATAGGGGATATATGTGAAGTTCTGGTGCGCAGCCTTGGAATTTTCGAGCATACAGGGTGTGGTGAGCCCCATGGGTAGGTAGGTCCGGGTGTCCTGTCCACTGCCTAGTAGGTGTACCCCCGTCGGGTTGGGCTTTTAGGGCTTAAAAATGGCGATGTAGTGGGGCCCGGTAGCCAGTAATGGGTATACTATATACAGGGATATATGCAAAGTTCAGGTGCGCAGCCTGGGAATTTTCGAGCATACAGGGTGTGGTGAGCCCCATGGGTAGGTAGGCCCGGGTATCCTGCCCACTGCCTAGTAGGTGTACCCCCGTCGGGTTGGGCTTTTAGGGCTTAAAAATGGCGATGTAGTGGGGCAGGGTAGAGAGTAATGGGGATGCTATAGAGGGATATATGCAAAGTTCAGGTGCGCAGCCTGGGAATTTTCGAGCATACAGGGTGTGGCGAGCCCCATGGGTAGGTAGGCCCGGGTGTCCTGCCCACTGCCTAGTAGGTGTACCCCCGTCGGGTTGGGCTTTAAGGGCTTAGAAATGGCGATGTAGTGGGGTAGGGTAGATGCTATAGGGGATATATGTGAAGTTCTGGTGCGCAGCCTTGGAATTTTCGAGCATACAGGGTGTGGTGAGCCCCATGGGTAGGTAGGTCCGGGTGTCCTGTCCACTGCCTAGTAGGTGTACCCCCGTCGGGTTGGGCTTTTAGGGCTTAAAAATGGCGATGTAGTGGGGCCCGGTAGCCAGTAATGGGTATACTATATACAGGGATATATGCAAAGTTCAGGTGCGCAGCCTGGGAATTTTCGAGCATACAGGGTGTGGTGAGCCCCATGGGTAGGTAGGCCCGGGTATCCTGCCCACTGCCTAGTAGGTGTACCCCCGTCGGGTTGGGCTTTTAGGGCTTAAAAATGGCGATGTAGTGGGGCAGGGTAGAGAGTAATGGGGATGCTATAGAGGGATATATGCAAAGTTCAGGTGCGCAGCCTGGGAATTTTCGAGCATACAGGGTGTGGCGAGCCCCATGGGTAGGTAGGCCCGGGTGTCCTGCCCACTGCCTAGTAGGTGTACCCCCGTCGGGTTGGGCTTTAAGGGCTTAGAAATGGCGATGTAGTGGGGTAGGGTAGATGCTATAGGGGATATATGTGAAGTTCTGGTGCGCAGCCTTGGAATTTTCGAGCATACAGGGTGTGGTGAGCCCCATGGGTAGGTAGGTCCGGGTGTCCTGTCCACTGCCTAGTAGGTGTACCCCCGTCGGGTTGGGCTTTTAGGGCTTAAAAATGGCGATGTAGTGGGGCCCGGTAGCCAGTAATGGGTATACTATATACAGGGATATATGCAAAGTTCAGGTGCGCAGCCTGGGAATTTTCGAGCATACAGGGTGTGGTGAGCCCCATGGGTAGGTAGGCCCGGGTATCCTGCCCACTGCCTAGTAGGTGTACCCCCGTCGGGTTGGGCTTTTAGGGCTTAAAAATGGCGATGTAGTGGGGCAGGGTAGAGAGTAATGGGGATGCTATAGAGGGATATATGCAAAGTTCAGGTGCGCAGCCTGGGAATTTTCGAGCATACAGGGTGTGGCGAGCCCCATGGGTAGGTAGGCCCGGGTGTCCTGCCCACTGCCTAGTAGGTGTACCCCCGTCGGGTTGGGCTTTAAGGGCTTAGAAATGGCGATGTAGTGGGGTAGGGTAGATGCTATAGGGGATATATGTGAAGTTCTGGTGCGCAGCCTTGGAATTTTCGAGCATACAGGGTGTGGTGAGCCCCATGGGTAGGTAGGTCCGGGTGTCCTGTCCACTGCCTAGTAGGTGTACCCCCGTCGGGTTGGGCTTTTAGGGCTTAAAAATGGCGATGTAGTGGGGCCCGGTAGCCAGTAATGGGTATACTATATACAGGGATATATGCAAAGTTCAGGTGCGCAGCCTGGGAATTTTCGAGCATACAGGGTGTGGTGAGCCCCATGGGTAGGTAGGCCCGGGTATCCTGCCCACTGCCTAGTAGGTGTACCCCCGTCGGGTTGGGCTTTTAGGGCTTAAAAATGGCGATGTAGTGGGGCAGGGTAGAG
Organism: Loripinus fragilis; assembly: GCA_964019695.1. Lineage (NCBI taxonomy): Eukaryota > Metazoa > Mollusca > Bivalvia > Lucinida > Lucinidae > Loripinus > Loripinus fragilis. The sequence continues at coordinate 5,322,880 of OZ026517.1, read as the reverse complement.
AGTAATGGGGATGCTATAGAGGGATATATGCAAAGTTCAGGTGCGCAGCCTGGGAATTTTCGAGCATACAGGGTGTGGCGAGCCCCATGGGTAGGTAGGCCCGGGTGTCCTGCCCACTGCCTAGTAGGTGTACCCCCGTCGGGTTGGGCTTTAAGGGCTTAGAAATGGCGATGTAGTGGGGTAGGGTAGATGCTATAGGGGATATATGTGAAGTTCTGGTGCGCAGCCTTGGAATTTTCGAGCATACAGGGTGTGGTGAGCCCCATGGGTAGGTAGGTCCGGGTGTCCTGTCCACTGCCTAGTAGGTGTACCCCCGTCGGGTTGGGCTTTTAGGGCTTAAAAATGGCGATGTAGTGGGGCCCGGTAGCCAGTAATGGGTATACTATATACAGGGATATATGCAAAGTTCAGGTGCGCAGCCTGGGAATTTTCGAGCATACAGGGTGTGGTGAGCCCCATGGGTAGGTAGGCCCGGGTATCCTGCCCACTGCCTAGTAGGTGTACCCCCGTCGGGTTGGGCTTTTAGGGCTTAAAAATGGCGATGTAGTGGGGCAGGGTAGAGAGTAATGGGGATGCTATAGAGGGATATATGCAAAGTTCAGGTGCGCAGCCTGGGAATTTTCGAGCATACAGGGTGTGGCGAGCCCCATGGGTAGGTAGGCCCGGGTGTCCTGCCCACTGCCTAGTAGGTGTACCCCCGTCGGGTTGGGCTTTAAGGGCTTAGAAATGGCGATGTAGTGGGGTAGGGTAGATGCTATAGGGGATATATGTGAAGTTCTGGTGCGCAGCCTTGGAATTTTCGAGCATACAGGGTGTGGTGAGCCCCATGGGTAGGTAGGTCCGGGTGTCCTGTCCACTGCCTAGTAGGTGTACCCCCGTCGGGTTGGGCTTTTAGGGCTTAAAAATGGCGATGTAGTGGGGCCCGGTAGCCAGTAATGGGTATACTATATACAGGGATATATGCAAAGTTCAGGTGCGCAGCCTGGGAATTTTCGAGCATACAGGGTGTGGTGAGCCCCATGGGTAGGTAGGCCCGGGTATCCTGCCCACTGCCTAGTAGGTGTACCCCCGTCGGGTTGGGCTTTTAGGGCTTAAAAATGGCGATGTAGTGGGGCAGGGTAGAGAGTAATGGGGATGCTATAGAGGGATATATGCAAAGTTCAGGTGCGCAGCCTGGGAATTTTCGAGCATACAGGGTGTGGCGAGCCCCATGGGTAGGTAGGCCCGGGTGTCCTGCCCACTGCCTAGTAGGTGTACCCCCGTCGGGTTGGGCTTTAAGGGCTTAGAAATGGCGATGTAGTGGGGTAGGGTAGATGCTATAGGGGATATATGTGAAGTTCTGGTGCGCAGCCTTGGAATTTTCGAGCATACAGGGTGTGGTGAGCCCCATGGGTAGGTAGGTCCGGGTGTCCTGTCCACTGCCTAGTAGGTGTACCCCCGTCGGGTTGGGCTTTTAGGGCTTAAAAATGGCGATGTAGTGGGGCCCGGTAGCCAGTAATGGGTATACTATATACAGGGATATATGCAAAGTTCAGGTGCGCAGCCTGGGAATTTTCGAGCATACAGGGTGTGGTGAGCCCCATGGGTAGGTAGGCCCGGGTATCCTGCCCACTGCCTAGTAGGTGTACCCCCGTCGGGTTGGGCTTTTAGGGCTTAAAAATGGCGATGTAGTGGGGCAGGGTAGAGAGTAATGGGGATGCTATAGAGGGATATATGCAAAGTTCAGGTGCGCAGCCTGGGAATTTTCGAGCATACAGGGTGTGGCGAGCCCCATGGGTAGGTAGGCCCGGGTGTCCTGCCCACTGCCTAGTAGGTGTACCCCCGTCGGGTTGGGCTTTAAGGGCTTAGAAATGGCGATGTAGTGGGGTAGGGTAGATGCTATAGGGGATATATGTGAAGTTCTGGTGCGCAGCCTTGGAATTTTCGAGCATACAGGGTGTGGTGAGCCCCATGGGTAGGTAGGTCCGGGTGTCCTGTCCACTGCCTAGTAGGTGTACCCCCGTCGGGTTGGGCTTTTAGGGCTTAAAAATGGCGATGTAGTGGGGCCCGGTAGCCAGTAATGGGTATACTATATACAGGGATATATGCAAAGTTCAGGTGCGCAGCCTGGGAATTTTCGAGCATACAGGGTGTGGTGAGCCCCATGGGTAGGTAGGCCCGGGTATCCTGCCCACTGCCTAGTAGGTGTACCCCCGTCGGGTTGGGCTTTTAGGGCTTAAAAATGGCGATGTAGTGGGGCAGGGTAGAGAGTAATGGGGATGCTATAGAGGGATATATGCAAAGTTCAGGTGCGCAGCCTGGGAATTTTCGAGCATACAGGGTGTGGCGAGCCCCATGGGTAGGTAGGCCCGGGTGTCCTGCCCACTGCCTAGTAGGTGTACCCCCGTCGGGTTGGGCTTTAAGGGCTTAGAAATGGCGATGTAGTGGGGTAGGGTAGATGCTATAGGGGATATATGTGAAGTTCTGGTGCGCAGCCTTGGAATTTTCGAGCATACAGGGTGTGGTGAGCCCCATGGGTAGGTAGGTCCGGGTGTCCTGTCCACTGCCTAGTAGGTGTACCCCCGTCGGGTTGGGCTTTTAGGGCTTAAAAATGGCGATGTAGTGGGGCCCGGTAGCCAGTAATGGGTATACTATATACAGGGATATATGCAAAGTTCAGGTGCGCAGCCTGGGAATTTTCGAGCATACAGGGTGTGGTGAGCCCCATGGGTAGGTAGGCCCGGGTATCCTGCCCACTGCCTAGTAGGTGTACCCCCGTCGGGTTGGGCTTTTAGGGCTTAAAAATGGCGATGTAGTGGGGCAGGGTAGAGAGTAATGGGGATGCTATAGAGGGATATATGCAAAGTTCAGGTGCGCAGCCTGGGAATTTTCGAGCATACAGGGTGTGGCGAGCCCCATGGGTAGGTAGGCCCGGGTGTCCTGCCCACTGCCTAGTAGGTGTACCCCCGTCGGGTTGGGCTTTAAGGGCTTAGAAATGGCGATGTAGTGGGGTAGGGTAGATGCTATAGGGGATATATGTGAAGTTCTGGTGCGCAGCCTTGGAATTTTCGAGCATACAGGGTGTGGTGAGCCCCATGGGTAGGTAGGTCCGGGTGTCCTGTCCACTGCCTAGTAGGTGTACCCCCGTCGGGTTGGGCTTTTAGGGCTTAAAAATGGCGATGTAGTGGGGCCCGGTAGCCAGTAATGGGTATACTATATACAGGGATATATGCAAAGTTCAGGTGCGCAGCCTGGGAATTTTCGAGCATACAGGGTGTGGTGAGCCCCATGGGTAGGTAGGCCCGGGTATCCTGCCCACTGCCTAGTAGGTGTACCCCCGTCGGGTTGGGCTTTTAGGGCTTAAAAATGGCGATGTAGTGGGGCAGGGTAGAGAGTAATGGGGATGCTATAGAGGGATATATGCAAAGTTCAGGTGCGCAGCCTGGGAATTTTCGAGCATACAGGGTGTGGCGAGCCCCATGGGTAGGTAGGCCCGGGTGTCCTGCCCACTGCCTAGTAGGTGTACCCCCGTCGGGTTGGGCTTTAAGGGCTTAGAAATGGCGATGTAGTGGGGTAGGGTAGATGCTATAGGGGATATATGTGAAGTTCTGGTGCGCAGCCTTGGAATTTTCGAGCATACAGGGTGTGGTGAGCCCCATGGGTAGGTAGGTCCGGGTGTCCTGTCCACTGCCTAGTAGGTGTACCCCCGTCGGGTTGGGCTTTTAGGGCTTAAAAATGGCGATGTAGTGGGGCCCGGTAGCCAGTAATGGGTATACTATATACAGGGATATATGCAAAGTTCAGGTGCGCAGCCTGGGAATTTTCGAGCATACAGGGTGTGGTGAGCCCCATGGGTAGGTAGGCCCGGGTATCCTGCCCACTGCCTAGTAGGTGTACCCCCGTCGGGTTGGGCTTTTAGGGCTTAAAAATGGCGATGTAGTGGGGCAGGGTAGAGAGTAATGGGGATGCTATAGAGGGATATATGCAAAGTTCAGGTGCGCAGCCTGGGAATTTTCGAGCATACAGGGTGTGGCGAGCCCCATGGGTAGGTAGGCCCGGGTGTCCTGCCCACTGCCTAGTAGGTGTACCCCCGTCGGGTTGGGCTTTAAGGGCTTAGAAATGGCGATGTAGTGGGGTAGGGTAGATGCTATAGGGGATATATGTGAAGTTCTGGTGCGCAGCCTTGGAATTTTCGAGCATACAGGGTGTGGTGAGCCCCATGGGTAGGTAGGTCCGGGTGTCCTGTCCACTGCCTAGTAGGTGTACCCCCGTCGGGTTGGGCTTTTAGGGCTTAAAAATGGCGATGTAGTGGGGCCCGGTAGCCAGTAATGGGTATACTATATACAGGGATATATGCAAAGTTCAGGTGCGCAGCCTGGGAATTTTCGAGCATACAGGGTGTGGTGAGCCCCATGGGTAGGTAGGCCCGGGTATCCTGCCCACTGCCTAGTAGGTGTACCCCCGTCGGGTTGGGCTTTTAGGGCTTAAAAATGGCGATGTAGTGGGGCAGGGTAGAGAGTAATGGGGATGCTATAGAGGGATATATGCAAAGTTCAGGTGCGCAGCCTGGGAATTTTCGAGCATACAGGGTGTGGCGAGCCCCATGGGTAGGTAGGCCCGGGTGTCCTGCCCACTGCCTAGTAGGTGTACCCCCGTCGGGTTGGGCTTTAAGGGCTTAGAAATGGCGATGTAGTGGGGTAGGGTAGATGCTATAGGGGATATATGTGAAGTTCTGGTGCGCAGCCTTGGAATTTTCGAGCATACAGGGTGTGGTGAGCCCCATGGGTAGGTAGGTCCGGGTGTCCTGTCCACTGCCTAGTAGGTGTACCCCCGTCGGGTTGGGCTTTTAGGGCTTAAAAATGGCGATGTAGTGGGGCCCGGTAGCCAGTAATGGGTATACTATATACAGGGATATATGCAAAGTTCAGGTGCGCAGCCTGGGAATTTTCGAGCATACAGGGTGTGGTGAGCCCCATGGGTAGGTAGGCCCGGGTATCCTGCCCACTGCCTAGTAGGTGTACCCCCGTCGGGTTGGGCTTTTAGGGCTTAAAAATGGCGATGTAGTGGGGCAGGGTAGAGAGTAATGGGGATGCTATAGAGGGATATATGCAAAGTTCAGGTGCGCAGCCTGGGAATTTTCGAGCATACAGGGTGTGGCGAGCCCCATGGGTAGGTAGGCCCGGGTGTCCTGCCCACTGCCTAGTAGGTGTACCCCCGTCGGGTTGGGCTTTAAGGGCTTAGAAATGGCGATGTAGTGGGGTAGGGTAGATGCTATAGGGGATATATGTGAAGTTCTGGTGCGCAGCCTTGGAATTTTCGAGCATACAGGGTGTGGTGAGCCCCATGGGTAGGTAGGTCCGGGTGTCCTGTCCACTGCCTAGTAGGTGTACCCCCGTCGGGTTGGGCTTTTAGGGCTTAAAAATGGCGATGTAGTGGGGCCCGGTAGCCAGTAATGGGTATACTATATACAGGGATATATGCAAAGTTCAGGTGCGCAGCCTGGGAATTTTCGAGCATACAGGGTGTGGTGAGCCCCATGGGTAGGTAGGCCCGGGTATCCTGCCCACTGCCTAGTAGGTGTACCCCCGTCGGGTTGGGCTTTTAGGGCTTAAAAATGGCGATGTAGTGGGGCAGGGTAGAGAGTAATGGGGATGCTATAGAGGGATATATGCAAAGTTCAGGTGCGCAGCCTGGGAATTTTCGAGCATACAGGGTGTGGCGAGCCCCATGGGTAGGTAGGCCCGGGTGTCCTGCCCACTGCCTAGTAGGTGTACCCCCGTCGGGTTGGGCTTTAAGGGCTTAGAAATGGCGATGTAGTGGGGTAGGGTAGATGCTATAGGGGATATATGTGAAGTTCTGGTGCGCAGCCTTGGAATTTTCGAGCATACAGGGTGTGGTGAGCCCCATGGGTAGGTAGGTCCGGGTGTCCTGTCCACTGCCTAGTAGGTGTACCCCCGTCGGGTTGGGCTTTTAGGGCTTAAAAATGGCGATGTAGTGGGGCCCGGTAGCCAGTAATGGGTATACTATATACAGGGATATATGCAAAGTTCAGGTGCGCAGCCTGGGAATTTTCGAGCATACAGGGTGTGGTGAGCCCCATGGGTAGGTAGGCCCGGGTATCCTGCCCACTGCCTAGTAGGTGTACCCCCGTCGGGTTGGGCTTTTAGGGCTTAAAAATGGCGATGTAGTGGGGCAGGGTAGAGAGTAATGGGGATGCTATAGAGGGATATATGCAAAGTTCAGGTGCGCAGCCTGGGAATTTTCGAGCATACAGGGTGTGGCGAGCCCCATGGGTAGGTAGGCCCGGGTGTCCTGCCCACTGCCTAGTAGGTGTACCCCCGTCGGGTTGGGCTTTAAGGGCTTAGAAATGGCGATGTAGTGGGGTAGGGTAGATGCTATAGGGGATATATGTGAAGTTCTGGTGCGCAGCCTTGGAATTTTCGAGCATACAGGGTGTGGTGAGCCCCATGGGTAGGTAGGTCCGGGTGTCCTGTCCACTGCCTAGTAGGTGTACCCCCGTCGGGTTGGGCTTTTAGGGCTTAAAAATGGCGATGTAGTGGGGCCCGGTAGCCAGTAATGGGTATACTATATACAGGGATATATGCAAAGTTCAGGTGCGCAGCCTGGGAATTTTCGAGCATACAGGGTGTGGTGAGCCCCATGGGTAGGTAGGCCCGGGTATCCTGCCCACTGCCTAGTAGGTGTACCCCCGTCGGGTTGGGCTTTTAGGGCTTAAAAATGGCGATGTAGTGGGGCAGGGTAGAGAGTAATGGGGATGCTATAGAGGGATATATGCAAAGTTCAGGTGCGCAGCCTGGGAATTTTCGAGCATACAGGGTGTGGCGAGCCCCATGGGTAGGTAGGCCCGGGTGTCCTGCCCACTGCCTAGTAGGTGTACCCCCGTCGGGTTGGGCTTTAAGGGCTTAGAAATGGCGATGTAGTGGGGTAGGGTAGATGCTATAGGGGATATATGTGAAGTTCTGGTGCGCAGCCTTGGAATTTTCGAGCATACAGGGTGTGGTGAGCCCCATGGGTAGGTAGGTCCGGGTGTCCTGTCCACTGCCTAGTAGGTGTACCCCCGTCGGGTTGGGCTTTTAGGGCTTAAAAATGGCGATGTAGTGGGGCCCGGTAGCCAGTAATGGGTATACTATATACAGGGATATATGCAAAGTTCAGGTGCGCAGCCTGGGAATTTTCGAGCATACAGGGTGTGGTGAGCCCCATGGGTAGGTAGGCCCGGGTATCCTGCCCACTGCCTAGTAGGTGTACCCCCGTCGGGTTGGGCTTTTAGGGCTTAAAAATGGCGATGTAGTGGGGCAGGGTAGAGAGTAATGGGGATGCTATAGAGGGATATATGCAAAGTTCAGGTGCGCAGCCTGGGAATTTTCGAGCATACAGGGTGTGGCGAGCCCCATGGGTAGGTAGGCCCGGGTGTCCTGCCCACTGCCTAGTAGGTGTACCCCCGTCGGGTTGGGCTTTAAGGGCTTAGAAATGGCGATGTAGTGGGGTAGGGTAGATGCTATAGGGGATATATGTGAAGTTCTGGTGCGCAGCCTTGGAATTTTCGAGCATACAGGGTGTGGTGAGCCCCATGGGTAGGTAGGTCCGGGTGTCCTGTCCACTGCCTAGTAGGTGTACCCCCGTCGGGTTGGGCTTTTAGGGCTTAAAAATGGCGATGTAGTGGGGCCCGGTAGCCAGTAATGGGTATACTATATACAGGGATATATGCAAAGTTCAGGTGCGCAGCCTGGGAATTTTCGAGCATACAGGGTGTGGTGAGCCCCATGGGTAGGTAGGCCCGGGTATCCTGCCCACTGCCTAGTAGGTGTACCCCCGTCGGGTTGGGCTTTTAGGGCTTAAAAATGGCGATGTAGTGGGGCAGGGTAGAGAGTAATGGGGATGCTATAGAGGGATATATGCAAAGTTCAGGTGCGCAGCCTGGGAATTTTCGAGCATACAGGGTGTGGCGAGCCCCATGGGTAGGTAGGCCCGGGTGTCCTGCCCACTGCCTAGTAGGTGTACCCCCGTCGGGTTGGGCTTTAAGGGCTTAGAAATGGCGATGTAGTGGGGTAGGGTAGATGCTATAGGGGATATATGTGAAGTTCTGGTGCGCAGCCTTGGAATTTTCGAGCATACAGGGTGTGGTGAGCCCCATGGGTAGGTAGGTCCGGGTGTCCTGTCCACTGCCTAGTAGGTGTACCCCCGTCGGGTTGGGCTTTTAGGGCTTAAAAATGGCGATGTAGTGGGGCCCGGTAGCCAGTAATGGGTATACTATATACAGGGATATATGCAAAGTTCAGGTGCGCAGCCTGGGAATTTTCGAGCATACAGGGTGTGGTGAGCCCCATGGGTAGGTAGGCCCGGGTATCCTGCCCACTGCCTAGTAGGTGTACCCCCGTCGGGTTGGGCTTTTAGGGCTTAAAAATGGCGATGTAGTGGGGCAGGGTAGAGAGTAATGGGGATGCTATAGAGGGATATATGCAAAGTTCAGGTGCGCAGCCTGGGAATTTTCGAGCATACAGGGTGTGGCGAGCCCCATGGGTAGGTAGGCCCGGGTGTCCTGCCCACTGCCTAGTAGGTGTACCCCCGTCGGGTTGGGCTTTAAGGGCTTAGAAATGGCGATGTAGTGGGGTAGGGTAGATGCTATAGGGGATATATGTGAAGTTCTGGTGCGCAGCCTTGGAATTTTCGAGCATACAGGGTGTGGTGAGCCCCATGGGTAGGTAGGTCCGGGTGTCCTGTCCACTGCCTAGTAGGTGTACCCCCGTCGGGTTGGGCTTTTAGGGCTTAAAAATGGCGATGTAGTGGGGCCCGGTAGCCAGTAATGGGTATACTATATACAGGGATATATGCAAAGTTCAGGTGCGCAGCCTGGGAATTTTCGAGCATACAGGGTGTGGTGAGCCCCATGGGTAGGTAGGCCCGGGTATCCTGCCCACTGCCTAGTAGGTGTACCCCCGTCGGGTTGGGCTTTTAGGGCTTAAAAATGGCGATGTAGTGGGGCAGGGTAGAGAGTAATGGGGATGCTATAGAGGGATATATGCAAAGTTCAGGTGCGCAGCCTGGGAATTTTCGAGCATACAGGGTGTGGCGAGCCCCATGGGTAGGTAGGCCCGGGTGTCCTGCCCACTGCCTAGTAGGTGTACCCCCGTCGGGTTGGGCTTTAAGGGCTTAGAAATGGCGATGTAGTGGGGTAGGGTAGATGCTATAGGGGATATATGTGAAGTTCTGGTGCGCAGCCTTGGAATTTTCGAGCATACAGGGTGTGGTGAGCCCCATGGGTAGGTAGGTCCGGGTGTCCTGTCCACTGCCTAGTAGGTGTACCCCCGTCGGGTTGGGCTTTTAGGGCTTAAAAATGGCGATGTAGTGGGGCCCGGTAGCCAGTAATGGGTATACTATATACAGGGATATATGCAAAGTTCAGGTGCGCAGCCTGGGAATTTTCGAGCATACAGGGTGTGGTGAGCCCCATGGGTAGGTAGGCCCGGGTATCCTGCCCACTGCCTAGTAGGTGTACCCCCGTCGGGTTGGGCTTTTAGGGCTTAAAAATGGCGATGTAGTGGGGCAGGGTAGAGAGTAATGGGGATGCTATAGAGGGATATATGCAAAGTTCAGGTGCGCAGCCTGGGAATTTTCGAGCATACAGGGTGTGGCGAGCCCCATGGGTAGGTAGGCCCGGGTGTCCTGCCCACTGCCTAGTAGGTGTACCCCCGTCGGGTTGGGCTTTAAGGGCTTAGAAATGGCGATGTAGTGGGGTAGGGTAGATGCTATAGGGGATATATGTGAAGTTCTGGTGCGCAGCCTTGGAATTTTCGAGCATACAGGGTGTGGTGAGCCCCATGGGTAGGTAGGTCCGGGTGTCCTGTCCACTGCCTAGTAGGTGTACCCCCGTCGGGTTGGGCTTTTAGGGCTTAAAAATGGCGATGTAGTGGGGCCCGGTAGCCAGTAATGGGTATACTATATACAGGGATATATGCAAAGTTCAGGTGCGCAGCCTGGGAATTTTCGAGCATACAGGGTGTGGTGAGCCCCATGGGTAGGTAGGCCCGGGTATCCTGCCCACTGCCTAGTAGGTGTACCCCCGTCGGGTTGGGCTTTTAGGGCTTAAAAATGGCGATGTAGTGGGGCAGGGTAGAGAGTAATGGGGATGCTATAGAGGGATATATGCAAAGTTCAGGTGCGCAGCCTGGGAATTTTCGAGCATACAGGGTGTGGCGAGCCCCATGGGTAGGTAGGCCCGGGTGTCCTGCCCACTGCCTAGTAGGTGTACCCCCGTCGGGTTGGGCTTTAAGGGCTTAGAAATGGCGATGTAGTGGGGTAGGGTAGATGCTATAGGGGATATATGTGAAGTTCTGGTGCGCAGCCTTGGAATTTTCGAGCATACAGGGTGTGGTGAGCCCCATGGGTAGGTAGGTCCGGGTGTCCTGTCCACTGCCTAGTAGGTGTACCCCCGTCGGGTTGGGCTTTTAGGGCTTAAAAATGGCGATGTAGTGGGGCCCGGTAGCCAGTAATGGGTATACTATATACAGGGATATATGCAAAGTTCAGGTGCGCAGCCTGGGAATTTTCGAGCATACAGGGTGTGGTGAGCCCCATGGGTAGGTAGGCCCGGGTATCCTGCCCACTGCCTAGTAGGTGTACCCCCGTCGGGTTGGGCTTTTAGGGCTTAAAAATGGCGATGTAGTGGGGCAGGGTAGAGAGTAATGGGGATGCTATAGAGGGATATATGCAAAGTTCAGGTGCGCAGCCTGGGAATTTTCGAGCATACAGGGTGTGGCGAGCCCCATGGGTAGGTAGGCCCGGGTGTCCTGCCCACTGCCTAGTAGGTGTACCCCCGTCGGGTTGGGCTTTAAGGGCTTAGAAATGGCGATGTAGTGGGGTAGGGTAGATGCTATAGGGGATATATGTGAAGTTCTGGTGCGCAGCCTTGGAATTTTCGAGCATACAGGGTGTGGTGAGCCCCATGGGTAGGTAGGTCCGGGTGTCCTGTCCACTGCCTAGTAGGTGTACCCCCGTCGGGTTGGGCTTTTAGGGCTTAAAAATGGCGATGTAGTGGGGCCCGGTAGCCAGTAATGGGTATACTATATACAGGGATATATGCAAAGTTCAGGTGCGCAGCCTGGGAATTTTCGAGCATACAGGGTGTGGTGAGCCCCATGGGTAGGTAGGCCCGGGTATCCTGCCCACTGCCTAGTAGGTGTACCCCCGTCGGGTTGGGCTTTTAGGGCTTAAAAATGGCGATGTAGTGGGGCAGGGTAGAGAGTAATGGGGATGCTATAGAGGGATATATGCAAAGTTCAGGTGCGCAGCCTGGGAATTTTCGAGCATACAGGGTGTGGCGAGCCCCATGGGTAGGTAGGCCCGGGTGTCCTGCCCACTGCCTAGTAGGTGTACCCCCGTCGGGTTGGGCTTTAAGGGCTTAGAAATGGCGATGTAGTGGGGTAGGGTAGATGCTATAGGGGATATATGTGAAGTTCTGGTGCGCAGCCTTGGAATTTTCGAGCATACAGGGTGTGGTGAGCCCCATGGGTAGGTAGGTCCGGGTGTCCTGTCCACTGCCTAGTAGGTGTACCCCCGTCGGGTTGGGCTTTTAGGGCTTAAAAATGGCGATGTAGTGGGGCCCGGTAGCCAGTAATGGGTATACTATATACAGGGATATATGCAAAGTTCAGGTGCGCAGCCTGGGAATTTTCGAGCATACAGGGTGTGGTGAGCCCCATGGGTAGGTAGGCCCGGGTATCCTGCCCACTGCCTAGTAGGTGTACCCCCGTCGGGTTGGGCTTTTAGGGCTTAAAAATGGCGATGTAGTGGGGCAGGGTAGAGAGTAATGGGGATGCTATAGAGGGATATATGCAAAGTTCAGGTGCGCAGCCTGGGAATTTTCGAGCATACAGGGTGTGGCGAGCCCCATGGGTAGGTAGGCCCGGGTGTCCTGCCCACTGCCTAGTAGGTGTACCCCCGTCGGGTTGGGCTTTAAGGGCTTAGAAATGGCGATGTAGTGGGGTAGGGTAGATGCTATAGGGGATATATGTGAAGTTCTGGTGCGCAGCCTTGGAATTTTCGAGCATACAGGGTGTGGTGAGCCCCATGGGTAGGTAGGTCCGGGTGTCCTGTCCACTGCCTAGTAGGTGTACCCCCGTCGGGTTGGGCTTTTAGGGCTTAAAAATGGCGATGTAGTGGGGCCCGGTAGCCAGTAATGGGTATACTATATACAGGGATATATGCAAAGTTCAGGTGCGCAGCCTGGGAATTTTCGAGCATACAGGGTGTGGTGAGCCCCATGGGTAGGTAGGCCCGGGTATCCTGCCCACTGCCTAGTAGGTGTACCCCCGTCGGGTTGGGCTTTTAGTGCTTAAAAATGGCGATGTAGTGGGGCAGGGTAGAGAGTAATGGGGATGCTATAGAGGGATATATGCAAAGTTCAGGTGCGCAGCCTGGGAATTTTCGAGCATACAGGGTGTGGCGAGCCCCATGGGTAGGTAGGCCCGGGTGTCCTGCCCACTGCCTAGTAGGTGTACCCCCGTCGGGTTGGGCTTTAAGGGCTTAGAAATGGCGATGTAGTGGGGTAGGGTAGATGCTATAGGGGATATATGTGAAGTTCTGGTGCGCAGCCTTGGAATTTTCGAGCATACAGGGTGTGGTGAGCCCCATGGGTAGGTAGGTCCGGGTGTCCTGTCCACTGCCTAGTAGGTGTACCCCCGTCGGGTTGGGCTTTTAGGGCTTAAAAATGGCGATGTAGTGGGGCCCGGTAGCCAGTAATGGGTATACTATATACAGGGATATATGCAAAGTTCAGGTGCGCAGCCTGGGAATTTTCGAGCATACAGGGTGTGGTGAGCCCCATGGGTAGGTAGGCCCGGGTATCCTGCCCACTGCCTAGTAGGTGTACCCCCGTCGGGTTGGGCTTTTAGGGCTTAAAAATGGCGATGTAGTGGGGCAGGGTAGAGAGTAATGGGGATGCTATAGAGGGATATATGCAAAGTTCAGGTGCGCAGCCTGGGAATTTTCGAGCATACAGGGTGTGGCGAGCCCCATGGGTAGGTAGGCCCGGGTGTCCTGCCCACTGCCTAGTAGGTGTACCCCCGTCGGGTTGGGCTTTAAGGGCTTAGAAATGGCGATGTAGTGGGGTAGGGTAGATGCTATAGGGGATATATGTGAAGTTCTGGTGCGCAGCCTTGGAATTTTCGAGCATACAGGGTGTGGTGAGCCCCATGGGTAGGTAGGTCCGGGTGTCCTGTCCACTGCCTAGTAGGTGTACCCCCGTCGGGTTGGGCTTTTAGGGCTTAAAAATGGCGATGTAGTGGGGCCCGGTAGCCAGTAATGGGTATACTATATACAGGGATATATGCAAAGTTCAGGTGCGCAGCCTGGGAATTTTCGAGCATACAGGGTGTGGTGAGCCCCATGGGTAGGTAGGCCCGGGTATCCTGCCCACTGCCTAGTAGGTGTACCCCCGTCGGGTTGGGCTTTTAGGGCTTAAAAATGGCGATGTAGTGGGGCAGGGTAGAGAGTAATGGGGATGCTATAGAGGGATATATGCAAAGTTCAGGTGCGCAGCCTGGGAATTTTCGAGCATACAGGGTGTGGCGAGCCCCATGGGTAGGTAGGCCCGGGTGTCCTGCCCACTGCCTAGTAGGTGTACCCCCGTCGGGTTGGGCTTTAAGGGCTTAGAAATGGCGATGTAGTGGGGTAGGGTAGATGCTATAGGGGATATATGTGAAGTTCTGGTGCGCAGCCTTGGAATTTTCGAGCATACAGGGTGTGGTGAGCCCCATGGGTAGGTAGGTCCGGGTGTCCTGTCCACTGCCTAGTAGGTGTACCCCCGTCGGGTTGGGCTTTTAGGGCTTAAAAATGGCGATGTAGTGGGGCCCGGTAGCCAGTAATGGGTATACTATAGAGGGATATATGCAAAGTTCAGGTGCGCAGCCTGGGAATTTTCGAGCATACAGGGTGTGGCGAGCCCCATGGGTAGGTAGGCCCGGGTGTCCTGCCCACTGCCTAGTAGGTGTACCCCCGTCGGGTTGGGCTTTAAGGGATCAAAAATGGCGATGTAGTGGGGTTATGAATGTCTTGTCGCTGTTATTGTTCGTGGACTTTTCCTTAGACTCTTTCTCGTGGTGCCATGCGCTGGTCTGTAGTATGTGATTGTGGTAATTCCTGGTCATATCCACTTTTTGCCCATTTTTCACTTTCAATTCTTTTTTTTACTATACTTCAGGAATAAAGAAACGCAACAAACACTCCGATACATTGTAAGCAAACAATATGATGCAAGTTTTAGTGCAAATGATATAAATTCATGGAAGCAGCATGTATTCGTCAAATTACAGCAGGTTCAGAGTAATTATTGATTACGTTATCGTGTTGGTATGCACGTAACCAGCCTGACCCCGGTATTAAACTGTTGAAACATGTTAAAGAAAAGCAAAATCTGAATCAACAACCGGTTTGTTGTTTTGAAAAATCTTTGAATAGATTGCGGATAATGGAAATCGTCAGCTGGCCACCTTCCAGTAGGATTCTGAAACGTCAACTCTGAAAACTGCTTTGAACGCGTAAATTTTCTTTTCTGCTTGAGCTTTATTAAATACATGGACGTGTTCTTCGAGAATTATGCTTGGAGATCCTCAGACATCAAAAACGTCAATTCTGACGTCAAAATTCGACATCCTACATTTTAGTGGTTTCCATAATATTTATGAATTTTTCTAATGAGAAAATGGTCCAGTGACAAAGTTTAGGCTACAGTTAGTTAGTGTTAATTTTCGGGATCTACTCAGGTTTTTTCACTAGCATTATGTCGTGCTTTGTTTGACTAACGTCAATATAAACAGACAGCCATTTCTACAGAATCTGAAAAGTCAGGTTTTTCCAAAAAAGCACATTCTGACATCTCTAGATTTAATTAAACGCATAATCTGTTTTCCTTGCTTAATCTCCCTTTTGTTAAGTGGAAGCATTGACTGTAAATGCTCTCTATCATCTACTAAAGTTTTGGTGACTTATTTAAGTCTGTGTGCATATAGACATTTGGGTGTATAATAATTTTTGAGGCCAAACTTTATATTTGGGTACCTCTTGTATGACAGTTAGTAAATTAATCCAAATCCTTGTAAAGTTAGATAGATTTTCTTTTTAAAGGGTACTTTTACTTAAAAGATAACTCCTATCCTTTAAGCCCATTTTCACTCATAAGATCAATCTAATATATGACTGTTCAACTTTTTCTCTATATGTAACACTTATTTTATAGATAAATCTAATATATTAATGTATAAGATTTCAACTTTGCCTGTCTAAGGTTTCGCCTTTGCCTGTATAAGGTTTCACCCTTGCCTGTATAAGGTTTTTCCTTTGCCTGGATAAGGTTTCACGTATGCCTGAACATACATATTTCGTAAGTTCACCCTTATGTTCTACCCTTGAGCGCAGGTGCTTGTATGAATAAGGTTTCAACTTTACCGGAACATACATATAGGTGTAACGTCTCACCCCTGCATATATTTGCATAATTTATTGTTAATTAAGTTATTACCTCAGTATTTTCTCATGTCACATACAACATGTCTGATAGTGTCTTAAGATATTAATATATGCTTTGAATTGATGATCTAAATCAATTGAAAAACTAACATAATCTTTTCATTTCAAGCCCTCTTACACTACCGTTGCCATCGACCCAGGCGAACCCACAATCATAGACCATTGTAACACCGCCTTAAAAATCACGGCTTGCATGTTTACCCGGCCAGATGCAGTTTACTTGAGTACAGTTATCTGAGGTCATTTGTAGGTATCATATTTCTTAGTAGAATTGTCTGATGCAAAAAGCTGTTATAATAATTGATAGTAGAGAAGTCTGGGCCATTTGTCGACATCCAAATTCATAGTAACACTTACTAATGCCACTTATAGGCATAATAATTCTTGGTAGAAATTTTTAATGCAGCTAGTTTATATATAAAAGTACATAGAGTTGTCTGAGATCAAAATGTAGGTATCATATTTCATAGTAGAATTGTCTTATGTATAAGCTGTAATAATAATTGATAGAGTTGTCTAAAGCCTTTTGTAGACAAACAAGTTCATATTAGAGCTCACAAAAGCCACTTGTAGCAATCCACACTCTTATTAGAATTGTTAAATGCAGCTAATTTGAATCATTTCCGATAGTAGAGTTGTCTAAGACCACTTGTTGGTATCATATTTATAAGTAGAAATGTCTAATGCATATAACTGTTATTTGAATGGATAGTTGAGTTGTCTTCATGCTAGACTTTACTAGTGACAATAGTTGGCATCAGGATTCTTAGAAGAATTGTTTAATGCAGTTATTGTGCATAAATGTCCATATTAAAATTGTCTAAGACGACTTGTATGTATCATATTTTCTATTAGAATTGTCTAATGCAAATAACTGTTTTAAGAATTTATAGTGGAGTTCTCTAAGAAGACATCCATATTCCTAGTATAGCTTACTTATGCCACTTGTTGGCATCACAATTCTTAGAAAAATTGTTCAATGTGGCTAGTGTGTATAAATGTCCATTGTAGAGCTATCTAAGACTAATTGTAGGTATCATATTTCTTAGTAGAGTAGTCTTATGCAAAAAGAATTGTTATAAGAATTAATAGAGTTGACAAATGTCATTTGTAGTATACAAATTTATAGTAGAGCTTACTAAAATCACTTGTAGGCATTCATAGTGGAGTTGTCGTAGGCCATTTGTCGGCACACATATTAATAGTAGAGCTTACTCATGCTACTTTTTGGCATCAGAATTCAGAGTAGAATTGTTAAATGCAGCTTTTGTGCATCAATTTTCATAGTAGAGTTGTCTAATTGATATTAGAGTTGGAATTAATTCTCTCTTGCGCCAAGGACTTTCGGAACGTGAATTCTATGGTGACTTGGTGTATAAATTGAAGAAGATTGTTGGCTCTAATAATTTTAATTACATGCTGATGGGTCGGACTTCAAAAACTAACAGAATTAATTGATCAAACATTTAACAGACAGGGCTCACTTTATTTGGCTTGTAATGATAAAAATGCTTTTTTTTTTTACTTCTGAACAACCTAAACGATATAAATTGTGGTCATGTCAGAAAATGTGTGATGTGCTCCATTATCTTTTGGACAATGTATATATAAGATTTGGCTCGAAATTATATAGACAAATTGTCGGTATTCCAATGGGTACTAATTGTGCTCCTCTTGTTGCAGATTTGTTTTTGTTTTGTTATGAGAGAGACTTTATGCTGTCTCTGTCAGACAATAATCAAGCTGATATTATTGAAGCTTTTAACTCAACCTCCAGATATTTAGATGACTAACTTAATATTGATAATTCTTATTTTGAACAAATAGTAGGTCAGATATATCCTACTGAACTTCAGTTAAATAAGGCAAATTCTTCCGATACTGAAGCTCCGTTTTTGGACTTGAACTTGTCAATAACAAATGGCATAGTTTCTTCTAAAATTTATGATAAACGGGATGATTTTAATTTTGAAATAGTAAATTTCCCATTTCTTGATAGAGATGTTCCTCGCTCTCCTTCCTATGGTGTATATATTTCTCAGCTTATTCGTTTTGCTAGAGTGTGTTCTAATGTTGATGACTTCAACAACAGAAACTTATTTTTAACCGCTAAATTATTAAAACAAGGTTATAGATATCATAAAACTCGTAAAGCATTTGCTAAATTCTACCACAGACACTCGGAGTTAATTGTTAAATACAACATTGGGTTAAAAACTCTTCCGCAACAAGGCATATCAGAACCTAAATTTTATGGTGATTTGGTCTATAAATTCAAACGCATTGTTGGAAAACCTAATTTTAGTGATCAATTCAAAAAGATAGTAAAACGTTATATAAGGGTTGGATATAACTTGGATATCATGCGACAGTCTGCATGCCTAGTTTTAAACCCAATCACGGTTTATTGCTATGGTTTCCTCTTTAATTGCACGACGGTGGGTCAGGCCTCAGACTCTATGACGGCTCTGACGTAAAGCTTTAATCGGCGGGTTGGTGCCTGATGCTTATATGTAGCTGGACCCACCGTGGCTGAACTTGAGGTTTTCATTAGCTCTGACTATCTGTGAGTCATGCGCCCTTTTCTTTGTTTCATCATGGTGTAGTAATTTGATTAGAGTGTTTCTCCATGATGATACATTGTATTAGTCAGATGACCTCCATGCGAGCTGAACATTTCTTGTACTTCAACAACAGCAGAATCTAGGGCGAAGATTTGGTACCAGTAAAATGCATTTAAGCCCCCCAGTAGCTTAGGCTGCTGTCCGTTCTAAGGCCGTGGTTCTGTTGTTGTTGACTTTTTGTTTATTGTTACTCCCATTGTGGGAGTCTGTAACTGTTCTATGTTTTGTTGTACGTTACTTTATGTCCATTCTAGTATTGCAATCATCTTGATGGGGAAGAGAGAGCTGATTGCTTTGCTTAATTTGTCTTCCTGGTGTCTCGTGATGGTTGAGCGGCTCTTCCTCGCGGTGCCACGGGGTTGTCTGCGGTTTGTGATTGTGGTATTTCCTGATTATACTCACTTACTTTTCAGACTCTATGAAGGTCCCGACTTAAAGTAAGTAAGGGTGCAAAGATCAGGAATCGATACAATCAAGTACCACACCTGACACATGATACCAATGAGAAAGTGACAAAATCATAGTCAGACACCACAAACGAGAGCCAAGAGGTCAGCCCTTTCCCAGTAGGTGACCACAAAGCACATATAAACAGACGTGCACAAAGACATAGCAAACACAAGACAGAACAAAAACATAAAAGATCCACAAAAGAAGTACCGCCTTGGAACTGTCAGTAAAATATTTTACTGGAGGGCTTAAACTGGTTTAACGCGCCAACCTCACCCTTAATTCAATTGTGGATCAAGACACATAGATATTTGGTTTGCATGAAATACCCCTAATTTATCAATGCAGCATCTCCTAAAACATATAAATCAAGATATAACAAGGAGATAAAGCAAAGTTAAGGACTCAACAGTAAATAAAACTGAATGTCGGAGCAAAAGAAATCCAACAGGTAAACCACGGTGGGCCCAACAAACTGCCAAAGCATCAGGCTCCTACCATCTCACCAATAGATAAGTCTTTAAGTCGGAATTATCATAGAGTCTGAAGTCCGACCCACCCGCATGCAAATAAAGAGGAAAGCAAAGTTGCCAACCGTGATTTGGTTGACCACCAAGCATGCAGTCTGTAGCAATACATTAATGTTATAGCGAATCTTTTTATAATGGGAAATTATTTTAATGAACTGCGCTGAAAAATTGAATTGTTAGAGCCAACAATCTTTTTCAATTTATACACCAAGTCACCATAGAAATCAGGTTCCACAAGTCCTTGGCGCAAGAGAGATTTAAGTCCAACTTGGAATTTTCCTGGTGTCTCGTGATGATTGAGCGGCTCTTCCTCGCGGTGCCACGGGGTAATCTGCAGCTTGTGATTGTGGTATTTCCTGATCATACTCACTTACTATTTTAGAAATCAAATCATAGTATCGTCTATAAAATTTTGAAAATGTTTTGCGAAGTTTATGATACCGATAGCCTTGTTTAAGAAGTTTCTGAGTTAACAATTTATTGCTAGTGTTGAAGTCAGCAACATAGCTAGATGCTCTAGTTAAACTAATGAGTTGAGAGATATAGACTCCATAGGATGTAGAACGAGGAACATCACCATCTAAAAATGGGAAATTGACAATTTCAAAATCAAAGTCGTCACGTTTATCATACATTTTGGTAGAAACAATATCATTAGAAATTGACAAATGCAAGTCCAAAAATGCGGCTTCAGTATCAGAGGTATTGGCTTTATTCAGTTGGAGCTCTGAAGGGTATATTTGACTAACCATATTGTCAAAATAAACATTAGTAATATTTTAAATATCGTCCAAATATCTGGATGTAGTGTTAAACGCATCAATAACATCAGCCTGCTTATCATCAGAAAGAGACATCATAAAGTCCCTCCCATAACAAAACAGGAATAAATCTGCAACCAGGGGAGCACAATCAGTGCCAATAGGAATCCCAACTACTTGTCTATACAGATTGGTGCCAAATCGAATAAAAATGTTGTCCAACAAAAAGGTCACATCACATACATTTTGACACGACCATGCAGGATATTATTTCGGTTTTTCTGAAGTAAAAACTGCATATCTGTCATTACATGCAAGGTAAGGATAGCCTTCTCTCTGGGAGATTCTTTCAATAAGATCAATAAGTTTATCTTTAATTAAATTATGAGGCAAAGAAGTGTAAAGAGTAGAAAAATCACAAGTAGACAAACTGGTCGCATTGAAATCTCTAGCTTTAAGTTTATCTAAAATTTCACCTGAATTTTTAATAGACCAAAATAGGTTTTTACAGGATCTCTCATATACCTTTCACAACACTTAATAACATGTTTTTAACAGCTGCAAGACACAAGGTTAACAATTTAGAAAGTTCTGTTGCCGTACAAGAACTAGAATTAGCAATAAATCTTGCTTTAAAGGTTTTTTTTATGGAGTTTAGGTAACCAGTACAACGTAGGAATTTTGTCTTGATTTTCTTTAGCTTTGACACCAAAATGTAGGGCTGTATGACAACCATGGCCATCAACAATCACCCTCTAACTTAAAGAAGGCTGCAGTTTATAGGCATTAGTGTCAATAAGCTCACTCTTAAGAGTATTATTATAATACAATCGTCAAACAACTACAACATTGTTAGCACCTTTATCTGCTGGAACCAAAACATAGTTCATATGAAAATCCTGTATACCTCGTTTAAGATGACGAAAAATAGATTTACGTTTAAAGGTGTGTATTACGAGAGTAAAATAAAATACAAGTATCAATAATTTTAATAATGTTAATCTTCCATTCCTTCGAGGCATCAGGTTCAACATTTTCCATTTGCACAAACGATTACTATAGTCATTTAAAGAAGCAGCGATCTCTCTACGACATTTAGAGAAATCAATATCAGAGGGATATCTATATTAAGGACCTTTAGATATATTATTGCGAACTCTAGCGTCAGGAATGACATTTAGATTACCTGTAATAACATGCCCTGCAGAGGGATATAAATAATTATAATTTTGACAATCTCAGGAGGCAGGGGTATTGGAATCTATATCTATATCATTTACAATTTTATTAAAGTTAAATATAGTAGACCTAATTGGCTTGTTATATTTATAACAAATGATAGTAGTTTCAGAATTATTAAAGTAATTTGGAATAGATGAAATCACTAAATTATCCTTGAAGATACTATGTAAATCAATAAACTCAATACCTCTGTTAATGAATGGAATTTTGATAAAATTGTCGTTTATGGTTGACCTTAGAATCGATATAAGACCTAAGGAAATGTTGAAAATAAAACCCAAAGACTTATCTATTGATGAGATGGTAGGGACCTGATGCTTTGGCTGTTTGTCGGGCCCACCGGGGTTTACCTTTTGGATTTCTTTTGCTCCGGTATTCAGTTTTATTTACTGTTGAGTCCTTATCTTTGCTTTATCTCCTTGTTATATCTTGATTTATATGTTCTAGGAGATGATGCATTGATAAGTTAGGGGTCTTTCATGCAAACCACATATGTGTCGTGTTCCATATGTTAATTAAGGGTGAGGTTTGCGCGCTGTGAAACAGGTTTAAGCCCTCTATTAAAATATTTTACTGACCCTTCCAAGGCGGTACTTCTTTTGTGGATCTTTTATGTTTTTTCTGTCCAGAAGTTGCTATGCCGTTGTGCACGTCTGTTTATATGTGCCTTGTGGTCACCTGCTGGGAAAGGGCTGACCTCTTGGCTCTCGTTTGTGGTGTCTAACTGTGAGTTTGTCACTTTCCCATTGGTATCCTGGGTCAGGTGTGGTACTTGATTGTATCGATTTCTGATCTTTGCACTCTTACTTTGTCGAAGGCGATTTGTAGACATCCTTATTCATAGCAGAGCTCACTATCGCCACTTGCAGCATCAGAATTCTCAGATGAATTGTTTAATGCAGCTAGTTTGCATAAATTTCCATAGTACAGTAGTCTAAGACCACTTGTAGGTATCATATTTCTTAGTAGAATTGGCCAATGCAAATAGCTTTTATATGAGTTGATAGTTGAGTTTGTCTAAGGCCATTTGTAGACATAGAAATTCATAGTAGAGCTAACAAATGCCACTTCTTGGCATCAAAATTCTAAAAATAATTGCTTGCTGCAGCTGGATTGCATAAATTTCGATAAAAGAGTTGTCTAAGACCACATGTTGGTATCATATTTCTTAGTATAACTGTTTAATGCAAAAAGCTATTATATGAATTGACAGGATAGTTGTCCAAGGCCATTTTAGACACTAACATCACTTGTAGGCACAATTGTTTAATGCAGCTATTGTGCATAACTGTCCATAGTAGAGTTGTCCAAGACCACTTTTTGGTATCATATTTCTTAGATGTATTGTCTAATGCAATTAGCTGTAATATGAATTGATAGTGCATTTGTCTAAGGCCATTTGTAGACATGCAAATTGATAGTAGAGCTTACTTATGCCACTTGTTGGCATCAGAAATTCTTAATAACATTGTTTAATGCAGCTATTGTGCATAAATTTCCTATGTAGAGTTGTCGAAGACCACTTGTAGGTATTATATTCATTAGTAGAACTGACTAATGCAAAAAGTTGTTATATAAATTGATAGTGTTGTCTAAGGCCATTTGTAGACATCAAACATCTTAGTAGAGCTTACTAATGTCACTTGTTCGAATCTGAATTCTTAATTAAATTACTTAATGCAGCTTTTCTTTTGCATAAATGTCTATAGAACTGTCTAAGACCATTTATCTTAGTAGAACTGTCTAATGCAAATAGCTGTTATATGAATTGATAGTCAAGTTATCTAAGACCATTTGTAGATATACACATTAATAGTGGGACTTACTTAAGCTACTCGTTGGCATCAGAATTCTTAGTATAATTGTTTAACGCATCTAGATTGCATAAGTTACCATAGTAGAGTTGTCTAAGTAAGAAAGACAGCAAGGATCAGGAATCGATACAATCAAGTACCACACCTGTCCCAGGAAACCAAATGGGAAGGTAACAAAATCACAATAAACATCACAAACAAGAGCCAATAGGATAGGCCTTTCCCTACAGGTGACCACAAGGCAGCAATGAACAGATGCAAAAGCATGACAAACACGAGACATAAATAACACAAATAATCCACAAAAGAAGTATCACCTTGGAACGGTCAACAAAAAAATTTATTGGAGGGCTTTAACTAGTTTCACGGTGCGCTAACCTCACCCTTAGTTCATATGTGGATCTAGACACGTAGATGTTCAGTGTGCATGGAAAACCCCTAACATATCCATGCATCATTTCCTAGAACATATAAATCATGATATAAAAAGGAGATGAAGCAAAAACAAGGACTCCACGGTTCATAAACCTGAATACCGGTGCAGAAGAAATCCAACAGGTGGTACTGACAAAAGCCAAAGCATCAGGTCCCTACCATCTCATCAATACATAAGTCTTTAAGTCGGAATTATCATAGAGTCTGAAGCCCTACCAATTGTGCAATTAAAGAGGAAAGCAAAGTTGCCAACCATGATTGGGTTGACCACCAAGCATGCCGTCTGTTGCAATACATTAATGTTATGGCCAATCTTTTTATTATGGGAAACTATTTTAATAACCTGCGCTGAAAAATTATGAGAGCCAACAGTCCTCTTCAATATATACACCAAGTCACAAAGAATTCATGTTCAGAAAGTCCTTGACGCAAGAGAGATTTAAGTCCAACTTGGAATTTAAATATCAAATCAAAATCGTCTATAAAAAGTTATAAAATATTTTCGAAGTTTATGGTACCAATAGCCTTGTTTAAGAAACTTCTGAGTTAACAATTTATTGCGATTGTAAAAGTAAGGAACAAGGTTGTTGGTACATGTATCATATTTCTTAGTAGAATTGTCTAATGCAAATTGCTGTTATATGATTTCATAGTAGAGTTGTCTAGGGCCATTTGTAGTCATAGGAATTTATAGAAGAGCTTACTTATGCCACTTGTAGGCATCAGATTTCTTGGTAAAATTGCTTAATACAGCTTTTGTGCATATATTTCAATAATAGAGTTGTCTAAGACCGCTTGTAGGTATCATTAGGTGTTGACATATAAATTCATAGAAGAGCTTGCTAATGCCACGTGTACGCATCAGAATTATAAGTGGAACTGTTTAATGCAGCTAGTATGCATACATTTTCATAGAAGAGTTGTCTTAGACCTTTTGCTGGTAACATATTTCTTATTCTAACACTCCTCGCCTATGGAGCCAATGCTAAAAAAGTGTGATATATCAAACAATAATTCACAGTTTTGAAATCGCGAGGAAAGTCCGTGCTAGCTGACGTCATTTGTTAATGGAATATTACGTCATTCATAACGTTAGATGGTGTAACGTCATTTTTACGCTTAAAATACGTTACAAATGTATGTAAATGTATGCGACGTAGTCTAAGTATTGGCGGGAGTTCTTCAGTGCAATGGCGGAAAGATGGAAGAAGCTGAAGACTTCAAATGTGTTTTCGTCGTTTATTTTGTATTAGAATCGAAATAGATCAGCTCTAATGAGTGAATCGTTGAGTAATAATTCCCTGTTTGTCGGTCAGTTGTACAAAGATAAATCACTCGTGCTGCGCGCTCGTGATTTGATCTTCTTTACAACTGACCTCCAAACAGTGAATTATTATACAACAATTCACTGCTAGAGCTGATCTATTACTTAAGTAGAATAGTGTAATGCAAATAGTTGTTACATGTATAAGAATTGATAGTAGAGTTCTCTAAGGATATTTGTAGACATCAAAAAGCATGGTATATCTAAATAATGCCACTGCTTGGTATCATAATTCTTATAATAATTGTTTAATGCAGCTAGTTTGCAAAAATACATGGCAGCAGGTATCTAAGACCACCTGCTGGTATCATATTTCTTTATTAGATTTGTCTCATGCAAATATCAGTTATAAGAATTGATAGTCAAGTTGTCTAAGGCCATTTGTAGACATCCAAATTCATAGTAGAGCCTACTAATGCAACACGTACCCATCAGAATTATAAGTGAAACTGTTTAATGCAGTTAGTATGCATACAGTTCCATAGTAGAGTTGTCTTAGACCACTTGTTGGTATCATATATCTTAGTATAATTGACTAATGCAAATAGTTGTTATAAAAATTGATAGTGGAGTTGTCTAAGAAGACATCCATATTCCTAGTATAGCTTACTGATGCCACTTTTAGGCATCAAAATTCTTAGAAGAAGTGTTCAATATAGCGTGTGTGAATAAATGTCCATAGTAGGGTTATCTAAGACTAATTGTAGGTATCATATTTCTTAGTAGAGTAGTCTTATGCAAAAAAACTGTTATAAGAATTGATAGAGTTGACAAATACCATTTGTAGTATACAATTTTATAGTAGAGCTCACTAAAATCACTTGTAGGCATTGGAATTCTGATTACAAGGGTTTAATGCAGTTAGTTTTCATAACTTTCTATAGAACAGTTGTCTAAGACCACGTGTAAGTATCAAATTTCTTAGTAGAATAGTCTGATGCCAATAGCAGTTTTAACAATTCATAGTGCAGTTGTCTAAGGCTATTTGTAGACATACAAAATAGTAAAAGAACTTACTAATGTCACTTGTGGGCATCAGAATTCTTAGTAGAATTGGTTGATGCAGATGTTTGCATAAATGCCCATAGTAGATTTGTCTTAGAACAATTGTTGGTATCATATTTCTAAGCAGAATTGTCTAATGCAAAAATATGCTATATGAATAGATAGTGGAATTTTCTAAGGACGTTTGTAGACATATAAAGTCAAAGTAGAGCTAACTAATGTCAGTTGTTGGAATCAGATATCTTAGAAGAATTGTTTAATGCAAATAGCTATTTTAAGAATTCATAGTGGAGTTGTCTAAAACCATTTGTAGACATACAACATAATAATAGAACTTGTTAATGCCACTTGTGGGCCTCAGAACAATTATCAGTAGAAATGTCGAAAACAGCTAGTTTCCATAATTGTCCATAGTAGTGTTGTTTAAGATGAATTGTTGGTATCATATTTCTTAGTAGTATTATCTAATGCAAATAGCTGTCATAAAGATTGATAGCGGATATGTCTAAGGACATATGTAGACATCAAAAAGCATATTGGAGCTTATTAATGCCATCTGTTGGCATAAAAATTCTTCGAAAAATGTTTAATGCAGCTAGTTTGCAGAAAATGTCATAGTAGAGTTACCGAAGAGTACTTGTTGGTGTCACATTTCTAAATAGAATTGGCTAATGCTAATATCTGTTAAAGGAATTGAAAGTGGGATTGTCAAAATACAAAATTTTAGTAGAACTTAATAATGCCACCTGTAGGCATCTGAATTCTTAGTAAAATTGTTTCATGCAGCTAGCTTGCATAAACGTTCAAAGTAGAGTTGTCTAAGGTCACTTGCAGGTACATGTATCTTATTTCTAAGTAGAAATGTATAATGCAAATAGCTGTTGTAAGAATTGATAGTGGAGTTGTCTAAGACCATTTGTAGACATCCATATTCATAGTTGAGCTTATGAATGCCTTTGACTGCATCCAGCTTATGACTAAAAGTGTTTAATGCAGCTAGTTTTCATAAATATCTATAGTAGAGTTGTCTAAGACCACTTGAAGGTATCAAATTTCTTAGTAGAAAATCTAATGCAAAAAGTTGTGTTAAGAATTCATCGTGGAGTTGTCTAAAGCCATTTGTATGCATACATATTAATAGTAGAACTTACTAATGTCACTTGTGGGCATCAGAATTCTTAGTAGAATTGTTTAATGCAGCTTGTTTGCATAAATGTCTATAGTAGAGTTGCCTATGAACAATTGTTAGTATCATATTTCTAAGCAGAAGTGTCTAATGCAAAAAATAAGCTATATGATTTGATAGTGGAGTTTACTAAGGACGTTTGTAGACATATAAATTCATAGTAGAACTTACTAATGCCATTTGGTGACGTCACAATTCTTAGCAGAATTTTTTTAATGCAAATAGCTGTTTTAAGAATTCATAGTGGAGTTGTCTTAAGCAATTCGTAGACATACACATTAATAATAGAACTTACTAAAGTCACTTGTGGGCATCAAAATTAATAGTTGAAACGTTTGATGCAGCTAGTTCGCATAATTGTTCACAGTTGAGTTGTCTAAGATGACTTGTTGGTATCATATTTGTTAGTAGAATTGTCTAATGCAATAGCTGTTATAAGATTTGATAGTGGAGATGTCTGAGGACATATGTAGACATCCAATAGCATATTCGAGCTTACTAAAGCCACCTGTTGGCATCAGAATTCTTAGAAGAATTACTTAATGCAGCTAGTTTGCAGAAAATGTCATAGTAGAGTTATCTAAGTCTACTTGTTGATATCATATTTCTTAGTATTATTGTCTAATTTTAATATATGTTATAGGCGTTGATATTGGGGATGTCTAGAGCCATTGTAGATATACAAATTTATAGTAGAGCTTACTAATGTCACCTTTAGGCATTAAAATTCTTAGTAGAATTGCTAAATGTAGCTAGTTAACAACAAAATCCATAGTGGAGT
Organism: Loripinus fragilis; assembly: GCA_964019695.1. Taxonomy (NCBI): domain Eukaryota; kingdom Metazoa; phylum Mollusca; class Bivalvia; order Lucinida; family Lucinidae; genus Loripinus; species Loripinus fragilis. Next base: position 5,295,206 of record OZ026517.1, on the reverse strand, counting down.
TGTCTAAGACCACTTGTAGGTATCAAATTTCTTAGTAGATTTGTCTAATGCAAATAGCTGTTATAAGATTTGATAGTGGAGATGTCTAAGGTCATATGTAGACATCAAATATCATATTAGAGCTTACTAATGCCACATGTTGGCATCAGAATATCTAGAAGAATTGCTTAATGCAGCTAGTTTGCATAACTTGCCCTAGTAGAGTTATCTACGACTACATGTTGGTATCATATTTCTTAGTAGAATCGTCTAATGCTAATATCTGCTTTAGAAATCGATAGTGGGGTTGTCTAGGACCATTTATAGTTATACAAATTCATAGTAGAACCTACCAATGCCACCTGTAGGCATCTGAATTCTAAGTAAAATTGTTTCACGCAGCTAGTTTGCAGAAACGTCCAAAGTAGAGTTGTCTTAGACCACTTTGAGGTCATAGTAGAGCTTACTTAAACCCTTGTTGGAATCAATAATTATTAGTAGAATCGTTTGTTGCAGCTAGTTAACATAAATGTCCATAGTGGAGTTGGCTAAGGCGACTTGTTGGTATTATATTTCTTAGTAGAATTGTCTATTGCAAATAGCTTTTATAAGATTTGATAGTGGAGATGTCTAATGCCATATGAAGACATCAAATATCATACTAGATCTTACTAATACCACCCGTTGGCATCAGAATTCTTAGAATTATTATTTAATGTAGCTAGTTTGCAGAAATTGCCAGAGTAGAGCTATCTAGGACTACTTGTTGGTATCATATTTCTTAGAATTGGCTAATGCTAATATCCGTTAAAGGAATTGATAGTGGGGTTGTCTAGGGCCATTTGTAGATATACAAATTTATAGTAGAGCTTACTAATGCCACCTGTAGGCATCTGGATTCTAAGCTAAATTGTTTCATGCAGCTAGTTTGAATAAACGTCTTAAGTAGAGTTGTCTAAGACCAATTGTTGGTATCATATTCCTTAACAGAATTGTCTAATACAAAAATATGATATATGAATTGATAGTGGAGTTTTCCAAGGAAGTTTGTAGACATATAAATTCATAACAGAGCTTACTAAACACACTTTTAGGCATCAGAATTATTAGCAGAATTCTTTAATGCAGCTAGTTTGCAGAAATATTCACAGTACAGTTTTCTAAGATGACTTGTTGGTATCAGAATTATTAGTTGAATTATCTAATGCAAATAGCTGTTATCAGAATGTAAAGTGGAGATGTCTAAGGCCATCTGTAGACATCAAATATCATATTTGAGCTTACAAATGCCATCGGTTGGCATCAGAATATCTAGAACAATTTTTAATGCAGCTAGTTTGCATAAATTGCCCTAGTAGAGTTATCTACGACTATTTGTTGGTATCATATTTATTGAAGAATCGTCTAATGCTAATATCTGTTATAGAAATTGCTGTTATACGAATTCACAGTCTACAGCTGTCTAAGACAATTTGTAGACATCGAAAGGGATAGTTGTACTTATTATTGCCACTTGTAGGCATCATCATTCTTAGAAGATTTGTTAAATAAGGCAAGGATGCATAAATTCCCATGATACCATTGTTTAAGACCACTTGTAGGTATCATATTTCTTATCAGAATTGTATAGTATAAATAGCTGTTAAAAAGTAATAGTAGAGTTGTCTAGGGCTATTTTTAGACATCAAAATTCATAATAATGCCACGTGTATTCATCAGAATGATTAGTAGCATTTTATGCAAGCAGCTAGTTGGCAAACTATTCCATAGTAGAGTTGTCTTAGACAACTTATTGGTATCATATTTCTTTGTATAATTGTCTAACACAAAAAGTTGGTATCCGAATAATTGATAGTAGAGTTGTTTAAGAGTTGCTCAAGACCATTTGTAGACGTCAAAATTGAACGTAGAGCATACTAATGCAATTTGTAGGCATTAAAATTCTTAGTAGAATTGCTTAATGAAGCAAGTTTGCATTCATTCCCATAGTACCCTTGTCTAAGACCACTTGTAGGTATCATATATCTTAGTATAATTATCGAATGCAAATAGATGTTATACGACTTGATAGTAGTGTTGTCTAAGACCATTTGTAGGGGCATCGAAATTTATAGTACTTAGAGCTTAACAATGCCACTTGTAGGCATCAGCATTCATCGTAGATTTAATTAATGAAGCAAGTATGCATACATTTCCATGATACCGTTGTCTAAGACCACTTGCAGGTAAGATATTTCTTAGTAGAATTGTCTAAATAACTGTTATACAATTGTCAAATAACTGTTATACAAGTTGATAGTAGAGTTGTCTAAGACTATTTATAGGGGCATCGAAATTCATAGTACTTAGAGCTTATTTACACTACTTGTAGGCATCAGCATGCATGGTAGAATTAATAAATGTAGAAAGTAAGCATACATTGCCATGGTACCGTTGTCTAAGACCATTTGCAGGTATCATATTTCTTAGAATCGTCTTATACAAATAAGTGTTATAAGAATTGATAGTAGAATTGTCAAAGTCATATTTGCAGACATCCAAATTCATAGTAGAGACTAATAATGCCACGTGTTGGCATCAGAATGATTAGTAGAGCTAATTAATGCAGCTAGTTTGCAAAATAGTCCATAGTAGAGTAGTCTTAGACAACTTGTAGGTATCATCTTTCTATGTTGATTTGTTAATGCAAAAAGTTGTCATACGAATTGATAGTAGAGTTGTCTAATACAATTTGTAGACGTACACATTAAAAGTAGATCTTGCAACTGCCACTTGTAGGCATCATAATTCTTAGTAGAATTCATTAATGCAGCTCTGTTGCAAAAATGCCATAGTAGAGTTGGCTAAGACTACTTGTTGGTATCATATTTATTAGTAGAAGTGTCTAATGCAAGTAGATGTTATATGAATAAGTAGTACAGATTTGTCTATAAGACCATTTATAGACATCAACATTCATAGTGCTTACTAATGCCACTTGTAGGCATCATCATTCTAAGAAGAGTTGTTAAATGCAGCTAGTTTGCATAAATTCCCATAGTGGAGTTGTCTAAGACCACTTGTTGGTATCATATTTCTTAGTATAATGGTCTAATGCAAATAGCTGTTTAAAAATAGATAGTAGAGTTGTCGAAGGCCATTTGTAGACATATAAATTCATAACAGAGCTTGCTTATGCCAATTGTAGGCAGCATAATTCTTATTATGATTAATTAATGCAGCTAGTATGCATAAATTTCCAATGTGGAATTGTCTAAGATCACCTATAGGTATCATATATCTTAGTAAAAATGTCTACATTAAATAGATGTTATTCCATATAATATAACAAATGCCGTTCATCCTCGTTTTCAGGAAAACGTCATATTTTTTGGCACAACTCTGTCGCTGTATCGACTATCACTCAACTCACATAAATATTGTTAAGCAGATACACAGCTGGATATATAAGAGACAATAATTAGCGAAGAATACTTTCAGAAGCAAAAAATTGACCAAAATATTAACCTTTTTAACAGCTAGGTACACTTTTATGTGCCCTTGTCGACTGCAACCAACCCGCGATGCTTGCGCCGTTCCAGTACAGTGGTTTTCTAGCGTTGTATTGGTAGAATCGTTTAACCCATTTAAGCCGAATGAAATTTACCATTATTATCAATTGGATCAGTCCATTTCCACTTGAAGGGTTGTAAGGTTGTGGTTTTCATTTTTATCTAAATTCTAATAGAACTTTCTGTAAACAAAGAGTGGAGACCCTGACCGGACGCCGTGTTCTGTGGCATCTGGTCTAAGTCGGCACTGTTTGTCTTTGTCCCAAAAAAGGACGCTAGGCTTAAATGGATTAATGCAACTAGTTGACATAAGTTTGTTTTTTTATAATAGAATTGTCTTAGGCTTCGTCTATGTATCATATATTTCTATGTATAATTGAAAAATGATAATAGCTATACTTTAGACAGAAACTGTTAAATTTAAGACCCAAAATGGCTAAACGTTATTTTGGGGGCTAAAGAGCGCTAATTTATATAGCATATGGCCCAAAACCGCAAAACAGATACACTCATTGCAACCAGACCCTCATAGTTATGTCGTCTTAGTCAACTTGTAGGCATCGGAATTCTATCTGATTTGTCTAAGTCAACGTGTTAGCAAGCAGCCTGCATCGCCTACCATGCTACCCATACGCTTGTCTGCAATCGCACAAACATGCGTCCTCCTTGCTACAAATAATAGCCGCCATGACGTATTGGATAAACACCTCGTCTTGTATCCAGGGGTTACTTATTTCGATCCTGAAGTCAATCAGATGAAATTCGAAGCCTAATAACCTAACATGTTTGGTGGAACGTTACACAAACTAACTAACTCATTGTTCAATAAAGAAATAATTTTATGTATACCTAGCTTACACCAAGCTCCCTCACTAAAATTAATTTGGGCCTCGATGCGAGTAAACCTATCTCCAGGGATTTCCAGGTGCAAACCAGCTTGCGCATCCTAGCAGTCTGATCACCTGGGGCTTATTAGATTTTGTTGTATCTAGACTTGCTACGAGCGAAATTTCGATTTTCTAGATCGTCTCTGCAGCTGAGCAGCCCGCTGAGCAGGCTGGTTCCAATCTCATGATGTCAGAAACCCCCGATGACAGAGATCTCGTGTTGAGGCCCATTTTATATCCCTAGCGTAGACCAAGTTTTTTTTAAAAAAGCTTATACTTGCATTTACTTTTAAATTAGTATGTTTGATTATTTTAACGGATTGATTTGATAATATTTATTATTTATAATAATGATTATAGATCTAATATAATTATTCTTGCATGTATTATTATATTTATGTTTTACTCAATATAACTTTGGTTTAATATGCGTTGGCATGGAAAGGTGGGGCTTAACGCCGTTGGGCGGAAGCATATAAGAAAGTTAATACACTTTACTACGGAGAAGGTTGACATAATTATTGCGGTCAGCCATGGCCTGCCGCTTATATAAACTTCAATCAAACGCACATCAAATTCAGGTTTTGACCAACCCTTTATGCTGTGCTCAGGCTATATTTTATTCGCTGCCGAACAACGAGTGGGGTACCAAATATAGTGGTTTGACCTACAGCGCGAACTAAACTGTCCGTGAAATCTGTAGGGCTTCCTATAGCGTGAGGCAAGCTCGTTTGCGAATTTAATTTTCACAAAGAAGGCGTCAATTTGCCCTGCCGCTTATAGAAACGCAATAAGTATTAGCTTTTCAAAAAAGCTGGCGAAAGCAAAACGTCCCAAAGTCAAAACGTCCTTGATTGGCAAAGAGGGCGAGCGAACTTCACATCAGTAAGCGTACTTATATGATTGTCATCCACATCTGATCACATAGAATTACTATGAATTCAGGCACTGTCTTATGACGGTCATGACAAACAGGTTTTATGCCCCCAAAGGGAGGCATATAGTAATCAAACTGCCTGTCCTAAGTGTCCTAAGTGTTTGAGTATTAATATCATATCTGGAGTATATCTCCTATATTATTTTAGGCAGGAATGCCAAAATTCGTGTCTTAATGCATTTAGGCTCATGGAGCGTCACGCACCTTTACCACTGCCATCAGATCAAGAAAAATCGTGTCACGAGCATAAATCCTAGGAATCCCAAATTTGGTTTTTGAACACATCTTGGGGTCACGGAGTCTGTACATATACAGTTAACCGACCACTGTGACCTTGATTTTCTGACATCAGTTTTAAGAAAAATGTGCTGTCTAGTGTTGTCAAATGATTTTCTATAAATGTGTCGCATGCTAGATACATTACCATAACATACCATGCATAAGCCGGGTGCTTTCAAAAGATCAAGCAACATCCTCGCTGGAAGCATGTGTTTAATGGTAACAAATCACAGTTCAGGTGTTAATAATCAGAGCTTAGAATAAATCTACATTAACAAGCTCTAGAAGTTCAAAATGGAAGCATGCAGTGGGCAAGAATACATACAATGAAAGGGCTAAACGACCGCCAGCTTTTTTGAAAAGCTAATACTTGTTTAATTCTTTTATTCACCAGCGCGTCAGCGCTGGTGATGCTGGTGATATACGTTAGTAAATTTCCATTGGGCGAGTGTTCGATTCGGGCCTGTTCAATTAGCAAGTTGCGGAAATGGATCGATTGTTAACTCCCCAGCAGTAGTGTATTTTACTGTTCTTTCTCAGACTCCCCGTCGACCAAGCTACTTCAAAAGTTCAACCATTGCTTTGGATACCGGATTGCTTCTAAAAGGGAAAATGCCTATTAGAGACCTTTCCACTGAGCTAGAATCCTGATCAAACATGGACCCTTCGGATATTCTAGACTAAGTGTGACGAAATAACTAGATGTAGATGGGTCAGTTTCAACATGCCCCCTAGGCATTATGTGCATTGTCTTCGATTGGGTAATACGATTGAATGACTTAATACATACTGCTGGGGAGGGGGTTATCTCTACCATTATTTAGTGTGTTCATGAGCAGAGTCTTACGGGAATATGCATATTTCATGTGTTTTATTTGCTTCCATGGATCACCTATGTACAAATCGTTAACTAAAACAAAAATACCCAGAGCTTGAAGCACATGAAACGCTGAAAAGAGTGGCTTCAGCAAATGCAATATTGAAACACTATATACGTTCTTCTTTAATAACTGTAAAACGCCATGCGATGGTTCTAAGCTTTTGTTAAAAGCAAACCTTGTTTAAAGTTACACCAGAAATAATCAATGTTGCAGAGATGTCCTTAAGTCAAAACGCCCCATAAAAAGAAGATGTTATGGTTGGTTGGACCACCCGGGGTAACTCAGGTGATAATATTAAATGCCTTTTAAATAGTGTTCAGTGGGCTGTGAAAACGCGACTTGTACAGCATCACAATTTTGCATTGTTTTGTTGCATGCATAGAACTCCCGCCGATACTTAGACTACGTCGCATTCGTTTACGTGTTTTTGTAACGTCCTTCAAGCGTTGAAACGACGTCACAGCGTCTAACACCATGAATGACGTCATTTTCCAGTAACAAATGACTTCAGCTAGCACGCACTTTCCTCACGCTTTAACCGTAAATATATCATTGGTTCTGTCAATAGGCGAGGTATGTTAGACTTGGGGCCCCCAGGGGTTTTGGGGATCTAGGGAGAATGGCTATTTATTTTCATGGAGCTGGGGAGCACTGGTAATTATTTTAGGGGAGGAAGGGAGCAAGTTCATAATTTTGTGGATTTAGGGAGCCTTGCCAAAAAGCAAAAAAAAGAAGGAAAAGCCTCCATTTTGTTTTATTTTTTAAAAATTTCTTCTGCCCCCAAACCCCCTTGTAAATTCTAAATGTATTTATTTTTTCGTACTAACATGGTCCTCTAGCTTGATCTGAGAGAGAAATGTGGCAATTCAGTTTTCTGTTGATTTTTCCCCTTAAAATTGTTTATTTTTAGGTTGGTAATAACATACTGTGGGAAGCCCAAGATCACACCATTTTGTCAAAATATTTACCGGGGGAGTATGCCCCCGGACCCCCCCTAGCAACAGTGTGACTACACAATGGTACGAGGCCACCTACACACTTGCTATGTTATTCTCTTCTTAAGTAATTAGCCCTTTTTAAAGGATTTTTGAAGGATGCTTGTCAGATATATACTAAATTGATTTAACTGAAGTTAAACAAGCATATATAGCAATACAAAACAAGCACTAATAGCAATTGTAGAAAAGTTAAATGCTTTCAATAAAGTGTCTAGAAAAATCTGGTATAAGCTGTTGGAAAAAATCAGCCCCTGTTCGCAAAAAGAAAACCGAATGGTATGTCTCCAAGCCTACTCTACCAGGTACAGCAACAACATTTTAATGATGGCCTCATACTTTGAGCCATATATAATGTATTTCATTGAAATTAATTATATGTTATGCATTTCATGGCTTTTATATGTCATGCATTCCATGGCAAACACCTGTTTTTACATGTATAAGACAAAATATTAAGCGATCATATTGAGTCATGCGCTCTTATATAGCTTTATAGTTTTTAAGTTGTGATTTTAATCCTACGGAAAGATAAAACATTTTAGGGAGAATTCGCATATATTTTTGGGGATTTTGGGAGATGCTGAACTATTTTTAGGGATTTGGGGAGCGAAGACAAATACTTTTCGAGGGACAGGGAAATTATTTGCAGGGAGACAGGGATCAATGTATTATTTTCAGGGATCAAGGGAGCACAGACCCTGGGGGCGTGCTCAGAATTGCTATTTTAACCCACGGGTGACATGGTCGAATTGAATAGAATAAAGTTTATTTCCAATCATAGGACACCAAGAGGCAGCATATACATCACAATAATAACAAATTAAGGCAAGCATGTAAACATAAAGTAACTAATTCTAGATTTTGATTAATCAATAACGACTAAATAAGGCACATGTTGAACATATATACACTATGCTAGTCAATATAACTGATATCTGAAGCACATGACCCGAGCCAACGTATTAAGAAAAAAATGAGAGTACCCCCAACCCTGGGGCCCATCTGTGTCAACCTGAAGAACTCAGATTGACCCTAGCCCACAAGCGATCAGCATCGGAAAAACAGAACCCCATCCCCAATCCCCACTCCCAAATAACTGGCAATTGAGATACTGAATACCCATATTCACACAAACGACCATCCACAGACAGGCAACCAGCAATCAATATAGATATGGTGAATTTTAGCGCCTCGTCACTCCGAAACTCACAGTATTTAATATTATAAAGCATGTGCATGACACATCTCTGCATTAACACACACCTGCATTGATATCTCACAAAGACATCATGTCACTTAGTTAAGATTTACACAGACTGTGCAAAATATCACACGACAATCCAGATAGTTTTCTTCGCTGACCAACACGAGACATTACTTTCTTGACAATGCTATTATAAATATGTTTACAATAACACTTATATATAAATTGAGAGAACAAATTTATCGCATCTATAATTTCATTACTAAAAAGTCATACAAACTTCTTGTGACTTAATCTATCTATCTATCTATCTATCTATCTATCTATCTATCTATCTATCTATCTATCTATCTATCCACCCATCCATCCATCCATCCATCCATCCATCCATCCATCCATCTATCTATCTATCTATCTATCTATCTATCTATCTATCTATCTATCTATCTATCTATCTATCTATCTATCTATCTATCTATATCTGTCTGTCTGTCTGTCTATCTATCTATCTATCTATCTATCTATCTATCTATCTATCTATCTATCTATCATTTATACTTGTATTAATAAAAAGCACTTTTCTTTTATCTGTAAATACAAAATACTCAGTAATAATATGAATTATCTGACAAAATTTTGATTATGCAGTGATTTTTATAACATCCCATTATTATCTACCGGGTCCCTTTACATCACTATGTTAAGCTCTTAAAGCTCCACCAAACGGAGGTACACCTAATATGTAGTAGGCAGAATACCCAGGCCTAACTACTCATGAGCTTCACTACGCCCTGTATGCTCGAAAGTTCCCAGGCTGCGCACTTGAATTTTGCGAATACAGTACCTCCTATAGCATCCTAATTACTCTCTACTGGGCCCACTACAATACCATTTCTAAGGCCTTAAAGTCCAACCCTTTGGATAAACATCTAATACGCAGTAAGCAGGACGCCCAGGCCTACCTACCCATGAGCTTCACTTTGCCCAGTAGGCTTGAAAATTCTCAGGCAGCGCACCCGAACATTGTATATATCCCTGTATATAGTACATGTATACCCATTACTCGCTAAAGGGCCCCACTACATCGCCATCTCTAAGCCCTTAAAGCCCAACCAAATGGGGGGACACCAGGCAGCGCATCTGAAATTCAATTATATCCCAGATAGCATCCCAATTACTATCTACCATGCCCAACAACAGCGCCATTTCTAAGCCTTTAAACCCTAACCCAATGGGGATACACCTACTAAGCAGTAGGCTGGACACCCAGGCCTATCTACCAATGGGCATGATCACGCCCTGTATGCTTGAAAATTGTAAGACTGCGCAACTGAACTTTGCATATATTCCTTGATATAGTTTATCCATTACTGGCTACGGGGCCAACTACACCGTCATTTCTAAGCCCTTAAAGCCCTACACAATGGAGGTATACCTACTAGGCAGTAAGCAGGACACCCAGGCCAAACTACGAAAAGTATAAGGCTGCGTAACTGAACTTTGCATATATCCCTTGATATAGTGTACCCATTACTCTCTACAAGGCGCCACTACAACGTCATTTCTAAGCCCTTAAAGCCCAAACCAACGGAAGTCAACCTAGTAGGCAGTAGGCAAGACATTCAGGCCTAACGACGCCCTGTATGCTAGAAAATTCCAAGGCTGCGCATCCAAACATCACATATATCCCCCTATAGCATCCCCATTTCTCTCTACTGGGCCCCACTATAACACCATTTCTAAGCCCTTAAAACCCAACCCAACGGGAGTACACCTACTAGGCAGTAGGCAGGACACCCAGGCCTAAATACTCATTGGCTTCAATACGCAATGTATGCTCTAAAATTCCAACGCTGCGCACCCGAACTTTGCATATTTCCCTATATAAAGTATACCCATTACTCTCTCCCTGGCGCAACTACAACGCCATATCTAAGCCCCTAAATCCCAACACAATTGGAGTACGCCTACTAGGCAGTAAGCAGGACAACCAGGCCTATCCATGGGATTCAATACACCCAGTATGCTCATAAATTCCAAGGCTGCGCATCTAAACTTCACATATACCCCTTACAGCATCCACATTACTCTCTACTGGACCCCACTATACCGCCATTTCTAAGACCTTAAAACCCAACCCAACGGGAGGTAAACCTACTAGGCAGTAAGCAGGCAACCAGGCCTATCTACAATTGGGCTTCATTACTCCCTGTATTCTCGAAAATTCCAAGGCTGCGCACCTGAACTTTGCATATATCCCTGTTATACAGTATACCCTTTACTGGCTACCGCTCCCCACTACATCGCCATTTCTTATCCCTAAAAACCCAACCCAACCCAACGGGGGTACACCTAGAAGCGGTAGGCAAGACACCCCTGCCCATCTACCCATGGGCTTCACCACGCCCTGTATGCTCAAAAAGTCCCAGGCTGCGCACCTGAACATTGCATATTTCACTGTATATAGTATACCAATTACTGGCTACTGGGCCCCACTACATCACCATTTCTTAGCCCTTAAACCTCAACTCAATGGAATACACCTACTAGGCAATAAGCAGGACACTCAGGCCTAACTATCCATGGGCTTCACTACGCCCTATAGCCATGAAACTACCAGGGCTGCACATGTGAACTTCACTTATATCCCCCTATAGCATCTTCATTATACTCTACCAGGCCCCACTTCAACGTCGTTTCTAATCCCTTAAACACCAACCCAGCGGAGGTACATCTAGATAACAGAAGGCAGGATACCCAGGCCTTTCTGCCTATGAGCTTCACTACGCCCTGTATGCTCGAAAATTACGAGGATGTGCAACTGCACTTTGCATATATCCCGGTATATAGTATACCCATTACTTGCTACCAGGCCCCACTACAACGCCATTTCTAAGCTCTTAAAGCCCAACCGAATGGGGGTACATCTAGTAGGCAGTAGGCAGGACACTCAGGTTTACTTACCGATGAGCTTCATTACACCCTGTATGCTCAAAAATACCAAGGCTGCGCATCTGAACTTCACATATATCCCCTATAGCACCCCTATTAATCTCTACCAAGCCACATTACAACGCCATTTCTAAGCAAAAAAATTTCTCTAATTTTCTACGCCCTGTATGCTCGTAAATTCCAAGGATGCGCCCCTGAACTTTGTATATCCATGTATATATTATACCCATTACTGGCTGCAAGGCCACTCTACATCGACATTTTAATCTGTTAAAGCCCAACTAAACGATATTATACCTACTAGGCAGAAAGCAGGGTTCACAGGCCTAATAAACCAATGTGCTTCACTACGCCCTGTATGCTCAAAAATTCCCCGGCTGAGCATTTGAACTTCACATATATCCCCCTAAAGCATCCCAACTACTCTCTACCAAGCCCCACTACAACGCCATTTCTAAGCCTTTAAAGCCCAACCCAACGAGGGTACACCTTTATGTTAGTAAACAGAACGACCAGGCCTGTCTATCTTGGGCTTCACTATGCCCTGTTTGCTCGAAAATTCCTAAGGCTGCGCACCTGAATTTTGCATGTACCCCTGAATATTCTATACCCATTACTTGCTACCAGGCCCCACTACAACGCCATTTCTAAGCCGTTAAAGCCCAACCCCAAGAGGTGCATCAAGTAGGCATTAGGCAAGACACCCATGCATACCTATTTATGGGCTTTACTACGCACTGTCCGCTCGAAAATTCCAAGGCTGCTCGACTTAGCTTTGCATATATCCCCGTATATAGTATACCCATTAAGGCTACCACATCTTACTATATCGCCATTGCTAAGCCCTTAAAGCCCTACTCAACGGGAGTACACCTAGAAGCAGTAGGCAGGACACCCAGGCCTAACTTTCCATAGGCTTCAAAACGCACTGTATGCCCGAAAATGACAAGGCGGCGCATCTAAACCTCACAGAGCCCCCCTATAACATACCCATTACTGGCTGCCAGGCCCAAGTAAAACGTCATTCCTTATTCCTTAAAGCCCAACCAAACGGGTGAACATCTAGTAGGCATTAGGCAGGACACTAGGCCATGTATGCTCAAAAATGCCCAGGCTGCGTATCTTAACTTCACATATAGCCCCCTATAGCATCCCATTACTGACTACTGGGCCCCACTACAACGCCATATCTAAGCCCTTAAAGCCCAACCCAACAGCAGTACATCTAGCAGGCAGTAGGAAGGACGCCAAGGTCTAGCTACCCATGGATACACTTTGTCCTGTTTACTCGAAAATTCCAGGCTGCGCATCTGAACTTCACACATAGCCCCCTAGAGCATCACCATTACTCTCTATCAGACCCCACTACAACGCCATATCTAAGCCCTTAAAGCCCAACCCAACGGGAGTACATCTAGGTGGCAGTAGGCAGGACACCCAGGCATACCTACCTATGGGTTTTACTACGCCCTGTAGATTCGAAAATTCCCAGGATGTGCATCTGAACTTTGCATATATCCTTGTATATAGTATACCCAAAACTGGCTACTAGGCCCATTCTGAGCCCTTAAAGTCAAAACCCATCGGGGTTCACCTAGAAGGCAGTACACCCAGGCCTAACTATCCATGGGCTTCTCTATGCCCTGTATGTTCGAACATCCAAGGCTGCACATCTGAACTTCATATACGTATGTAGCCTCTTATAACATCCCAAATACTCTCTACAGGGCCCCACTACAACGCCATTTCTAAGCCCTTAAAGCCCAACCCAACGGGAGTCAATCTAGTAGGCAGTAGGCCGGACACACAGGCCTAACTATCCATGAGCTTCACTACGCCCTGCATGCTCGAAAATTCCCAGGCTGTCCAACGGAACTTTGCATATATCCCTGTATATAGTATACCTATTACTGGCTACCAGGCCCACTACATCGCCATTTCTAAGCACTAAAAGCCAAACCCAAGGGGGTACCACTAGTAGGCAGTAAGCAAGACACCCAGGTCTAACTACCCATGGGCTTCACTACACCATAATTATATGCTCGAAAACTCCAAGGCTGTGCATCTGAACTTCACATATAGCCCCCTAAAGTATCCCATTACTAGGTAGTAGGCAGAACACACAGGCCTGACTACCCATGGACTTTACTATGCCCCAAATGCGCGAAAATTCAAAGGCTGCGCATCTGAATACCACATATATCCCCTATAGCATCCCCATTACTCTCTACTGGGCGCCATTGCAACGTAATTTCTATGTCCTTAAAACCCAACGCAACGGGGGTACACCTACTAGATAGTAAATATGACACCCAGGTCTAACTACCTATGGGGACACTACGTTCTGCATGCTGGAAAATTCCAAAGCTGTGCAACTGAACTTCACATATATTTCCATGTAGCATCCCCATTACTCTCTCCTGGGCCCGACTTCAACGTCATTTCTAAGCCCTTAAAGACCAACCCAACGGAGATAAACCTAGTAGGAAGTAGGTTGGACACCCCGGCCTACCTACCTATGGGCTTAACTACGCCAGGTATGCTCGAAAATTCCCAGGCTCAGCACCTGAGCTTTGCATATATTTCCCTATAACATCCCTATTTCTCCATACAGGTCTGCATTAAAACGCCATTTGTAAGCCCTTACAGCTCAATCCAACGGAGGCACATCTAGTAGGCTGTAGACAGGACACACAGGCCTACCTACCAATGGGCTTCACTACCCCATGTGTGCACGAAATTTGCCAGGTTGCGAACCTGAACTTTGCAAACATGTATATCCCTGTATAAAGTATTGTTATTGTAGTATATTCTAGGACACCAATGCCTAACTACCCATGGGCATCTCTTTGCTCGGTTTGCGCGAAAATTCCAAGGCTGCGCATGTGAACTTCACATATAGCCTCCTATAGCAACCCTTTGCTCTCTACCATGTCCCACTACAACACTATTTCTAAGCCCCTTAAAGCACAACCCAACGGGAGTACGCCTAGAAGGGAGAAGGCAGGACAACCTCACCTGCATTTCACATATATCCCTCTTTCGCATCATAATTACTCTCTACTGTGCCCACTACATCGCCATTTCTAAGCCCTACGGGGATAGTAGGCAGAACACCCAGGCCTAACTACCCATGGGGCTCACCACGCTCTGTATGCTCGAAAATACCCAGGCTGCGCACCTGAACTTTGCATATTATCCTGTATAGTATATTCATTACTAGCCACCGGGCCCCACTACATCGCCATTAGTCATTACAGTTCTGAAGCTTATTTTACTATGGTCTATATATCGTCCACCTTAGTTTGCTTGATATAAGAATTAAATATGCTTGCCTATATATGCATAGTTGCAAAGGCCCACCAACTTTATCAATCCTCACTATGGGGAAAATGGGAAAGTATTTTAGCGTAACTTATGATGGCAACGACAAATTTAGAGAGCAGTGTACATTAGAAAATATGGAGGGTTGGTGGGTGTAGGGGTGGGTAGAGACAAGGGAGAGAGGGGTAAAGGTAATCAATTCAATTTATTTATAGGGCATAGGAACACGATTACTCTCGAATATGATTCATTGCACTACTACGCTCCTGCCATCTTTAGAATGCGTTCTACTGCTTCTGCGCTACTGCTACTGCGCTATTGCCATCTTTAGAAAACGTTCTACTGCTACTTCGCTACTGTCATCTTAAGAATGCGTTCTACTGCTACTGCGCTATTGCCATCTTTAGAAAACGTTCTACCGCTACTGCGCTTCTGCCATCTTAAGAATGCGTGCTTCTAAAACTGCGCTATTGTCATCTTTAGAAAACGTTCTACTGCTACTGCGCTACTGCTATCATTGCGTTCTACTGCTACTGCGCTTCGAATGTGTTCTACTGCTACTGCCCTACTGCCAAGTTCTCATTTATCTCTACTGCTACTGCGTTACTGCCAACTTCACATTCAGCTGTACTGGTACTGCGCTACTGCCAATTTCACAATTCGTTTTGCTGCTACTGCGCTACTGCTAACTTAACAATTTGCTCTACTGCTGCAGTAACTGCGTTACTGCTACAGTAACTGCGCTACTGCGCAACTGCCAACTTTACAATTTGTTTTACTGCTACAGTAACTGTGTTACTGCGCTACTGCCAACTTCACAATTTGTTCTACTGCTGATGTGCTACTGCGCTACTGCGCTACTGCCAACTTCACAAATTTATCTTACTGCGCTACTGCGCTACTGCTAACTTCACAAATTTATCTTACTGCGCTACTGCGCTACTGCTAACTTCACTTACGTTGAAATATGTACTATTGTATATCACGCATTCATTTGTTGTTTACCTATATTGTAAACCTGAGACTAGTTGAAATAAACTTGAAAGCAGTCATTCTCACACTGGATAGGCGGCAATCGAAAACGCTCTTAACAATCGACGAACGCGGATCAAACAATCGTTAGAAATAGTGTTTTCGATTGCCATTTTGGCGACAAATAACAATCGATTACTCTGTTTTTAACGATTTTTTATCTACTCTTCGTCGACATTATTAACGTTGTCGATTGCCGCCTATCTGGTGTGACTTATTGTAAGCAGTAGTATTATATTTTATAGCTCGAATGTTTTAAAAATTAAGGTTTTCAGAATAAAATTATTTCTTAAAAGATTAAAACAAATTAAAACAGATTTCCCAAACTGTAATAGCTAGATTGTTTCTAACTCTTTTCATTCTGATGGATTATCCCATATATATTGATGATAACAAACATGCTTTATATTTGTACTATCAATAGATTTCTATTATTTTGGCATCAACAATTCAATTATTTTTAATATCAAAATTTATGCTTATTTGTATGGGATGTAAAATGCTCATTGTCAACGAAAACAGTGTCTTTTAAGAGATTTAATAAATGGTTGACTGTAAATCGTAGCTGAGAAGTAGATTTCGACACAGTCTGAACAACTTGAATTAAAATAAAATAAAAGTCAAAAATTAAACCAGTGTGCATAAATTCTTGCCAGGAGTAAAACTGTTTTTAAATATACGCTGAGAATAAAATACCTGTATATGTACCATGAGAAAAAATACCCCATATTTATACAGT
This sequence comes from Loripinus fragilis, assembly GCA_964019695.1. Classification (NCBI taxonomy): domain Eukaryota; kingdom Metazoa; phylum Mollusca; class Bivalvia; order Lucinida; family Lucinidae; genus Loripinus; species Loripinus fragilis. The sequence goes on along the minus strand of OZ026517.1, from coordinate 5,278,443 downwards.
AATATTCTAAAAGTGTAAACGTTCTGGCTTTAGACCAACCACTTCATTTTGTGATGTTCATCATATGTGATCGTGGATATATGAATTCGACTGGCGAAACAGAAACCACAACCGATAGTCCGCAAGGTTTTAGCCGGATATTCATTGCTTGTATTCATCCCACATTCAGGTAGCTTTTAAATTATACAGCTCTTGCATAAAGATACTTTTAAATACCTTGCTTGAGACGTTTGATAAAGTAATTTTTCTGTGTCATTAACTTTATTTTTGCACTAAATGTAAAACGTTGCTTTAATTGAACCTGCTTGAAAGTTTAGTAAGATAGTTTTGAATAGACCCACTGCTTTCTTTATACTCAGATTGACCGACATTTACGCACTTACTTGTAAATTGTACAGCCTGCAACGCATTTTTAGTTCACCTCTTTAATATTGCCAATGCAATCCGAAGTTGTCATTTTTCACATGGACAGCGTTTGGACTATTTCATATGAATTTCATATGAACTATAAGCGCTTGAAAATTCCAGTTATCCTGGGTAGCAAGCCAATATTTGCCATTATTTTTGCAGTTTGCAGTCAAAGTCTACGCGCCAAGCGTCAATATAAATCATAAATGCAGACAATTTTTATTTTGCGAACTCGAAAAGAAAAGTCACATATGGGTCTACAAACCAACTGTTACGACAAATGGTAAAGGTCGGTTTCGTATGGAAAATTGAAAACAAACAAATTTATTTGAACACGAGACCCCGCGTACTAGTCTTTATGTGTACAAGATGTTGAATGTAAACAATGGGACCAGTCAAATTTCCGTACCGCTAAGATGAAACCCGAATTCGTGGCTTTTTCGTCTTTAAACCTAAATAAAGCAATTATAAATATTACAGACAAATTACAATATGTAATTGAATTGTGAAAAGGTAATTACTAGACCTTGGGCACCGGCTGTCCATTGTAACAAAACACAAACAACGAATGTTTAACTTTAGTATCATGAGGGTATATATATTTTTTTAATTTTGTAGTCATGTACGTATACAGACATTGCTGCACAACACGGAGGCTTTGATTAGTCAGCGTATTAGCGCACCCCTCCAGGCAAACCAGAAATATTTACTGCCAGTAGTATAATTTGCACCGTTCCGACCGATATCAAAAGAGTGCATAAGTCTCTTAGGATATTTGTTCAAATATGGCGGTGTTTAATTTTGAGTATAGAGTACCACTTCACAAGTCATTTCTACAATAGCAATGTCCCGCTTGAGTCTCAAGTCTTGCCCCATGTAATCATTTTTATGTTCTTTTATCCAAAATCTGTTGTAAAAGAGGCGTAATTGCAGTAAAAATTAGCAAAAGAACGGGAGAATAACCTTTTTAGGATTTTGTGTACACTTTCACGGTAATTGGCTATCTTACTGTTTACACAGGTATTCGCGTGCCACACTGCGCGCTTATCTGATAATTCTTTAATATTAAAGTTAAATAGATCTCAAATGCCGAAAATTGACAGCAACTTTAATAATAACCTTATAACAATATAGGTTATAATATAATAATTAGGTTTTGTAATCTATCTAACCATCTACTCCACCATTTTCGTTCAAACCCACGTGGCGAAACTTATTAGGGGCGTGATTTTGCAATCGCAATTTCAATTTTGATTTCACTTTTTCGCTGGATTTCATGTCCATTTCTCCACTTGCCTGGTTTCCATATCTACTGGGCCCTCATCGGAAATGTTATTAACTCTTACTTTTTAAAATCAATACAATTTCAATCCGCACATCTGTGGTATTCTCACGAACCGCACATTCGTATTTCGTATTTGATAGCTTTTCGCCCCGATGATTTTTAACCGGCGCGTGCGAGTCGCGAGACTTTATTGCTGTCATCCGAAATACTGACTATGACTTCCATGCCCCGCTTTATAATCATAAAATCAATCCAAAACTTATGGATTATAAACAAATTATAGTGTCAACCCTTAAAGCTTGTTTGACTGCTAAAGAAAGCGTGTATAGAAAAATAAATTAAACTTTTAAAATATCAAAACCAATACAAGTGCAGTCATGGTCCGTTTGTATGTCAGTTAAGTATTTGAAATGTACTGGGTTTCATTCAAAGTGTACAGATAGAGGACTGGTACAATACAGGCGGAAATTAGGATATTTATCTACCAGAGAAAGTCCCTCCCTCTCCTTGTCGAACAGCAAACTTTCAGGTCAGGATGTGTGACAAATACCGACTGGTCCTCATCGTCATAACCCGGGAGCAGATCAGCTCATTGACGCAAGCGTTTTAACCGCTATAATCGAACGACCTGGATACAGACCTGTAATTTATAAAGCTAAAACAGATAGAAGGAAATTTCGGTTTTCGCCACCCCTCGAATAAGTGTGTTTAAATTGAAAAACAGAATAAATGATGAGCGATACCCGAGAATGTGAACATACCATATGCGTAGATGAAATAGCGATGGTGATAGGGTTAAGGTTTTGTTTAAATAAAGTGTTTTATTTTGAAAATCCTTCAAATTTAATTTCAGAAGAATTTATCAGTTTAAATTGCGGAATTAAGAACTTCATCGTTTATTCTTTCAGGTCATCGATACAGAACAAATGAAGTGCACATGGAGAATTCTCATCTGTTCGCAGACAGAAACGCCGCTCTCAAACGCTGCAATGAAGGCAAACGGCTAACAGAGCGACGATCGTGACAGGACGAGCAACCAATGCAGACAGCGTACCAGCGTTACTGCCTAGAACTAGTATACGTCACAGGAGTAGATCTACGTGAATAGACCTTACGCCACAGTCATGTACACTGTGGAATCGTGCTTGCGGACTTTCGTTTACAAGAACGTTCAAACATAGTAACAGCGAAACTGCCAACAGACGTGAAGAGTAAAGCTATGTGTTCAAAGATGCATCAGCCAAATGTGTTCATTAACTTATAATAAAGCCAGCTTATGATTGTATTCCAAGCTTCCACGTGTGAAATGTGCCTTCAGTGTGTTTACAGCGAAGACATAGGTCGGCCTACTATCCATTTAATTATGCCTTGAAGTATAGTTAAAGCAGTAGCTTTTGTACTTATTCACTGAATTTCCACAAGCCAGATAGGCTGATACCCGATACTTTGTGTTTCAACAAACGCGGTTTAATAAGCTTCAGAAACAATTTCCCAATTGTTCCTAAGCATAGTCATCCGCATTAGTTGATTCATGTCATTTATCCAGAGTGTTACAGCATACATTGGCGCATTCTGATCTTCGGCTTCGCTGCAGGCACACCAGATAAGGCATCATTTTGCTTATCGTGTACATTATACTTCATTAGTATTCTTCCATATGGGTCTCGACGCGAGAAAACCTGTCTTCGGGGTTTCTGAAAAGGCGAGACTCAAACCAGCCGCCTTAGCTACAGAGACAAGCCAGACTATTAAAATTTCGCTCGAAGCAAATTAAGATATGATACTTTACAATAAGCTAATAAAGAAGACGCTGATCAGACTGTGCGGATGCGCAGGCTGGTCTGCGCCTTTGGTATTCACAAACCTCCGAAGACAGGGTTTCCCGCGTCGAGGCCCAATTATTATAACATTGCTGTTACATAAAACGCGAACAAAGCAGTTTATATATTTTCATCCTCTATTTATTTTGATACATCTATTTATTTACATGATACTTAATTTATGCAAGTTTTCTCTATGTTTTATAAAATAGCATTACAAATATAGAAAGGTCGGTGTTGTAGGCAAATTCCATTATCATATTGCATATTACAGGCTTTTAGATACGAGTGGTTAATTAAAAATAAATTTTCTTATTTCCCAACGGGGACATTCATTTTGGGTGGTCAAATGAACCGTCTCAATGAGACGGTTCTTTTGACCACCCAAAACAAATGTTTAAACATATTCACAATCTATCCATCTATCTATCTACATCATTCAAACCAAACGTACACCGGATATAGCGAACAGTAAGACCAGGTTCCACCTACATGACAAACTGTACTTCAAGTACCTGGTACATGTAATGTATGGACTTGGTGAAAGCGTAGTTGCCATTGTGTTTGTACACATTGGCATGTTCACCCGGCGAAGACTCGGATCAGCCTGTGCATCCACTTGGTCTCATCAGAGTCTTCGCTATCCGTAGAAAGCATCATTGGGCCTTGACCACCCATAGAGCACCTAGCAAAGACTCGGATCAGCCTGTGCATCCACTTGGTCTCACCACAATCTTCGCTGTCCATATAAAGAATCACTGGGACCTTGGCCGCCCATAGAACGCCTAACGAAGACTCAGATCAGACTGTGCGGATGCGCAGGCTGATCTGAGTCTTCTTTTGGCGCACATATTAAGTTGTGCCTATTGATGAGACATGGTGATATGCTAAAACACTGTTTGTCTAAAAATAAGGCTTTTAGTTAGAAAGTGGTAGGATAATCATTATTTTATAGAATCGTTAACAATTAAACAAATTCCCTGAAATTATATAGTAAATCAGTTGAAACGTTTTATGATTTTTTTAAAAAATGTGTTTGTTGATCATTTGATACATGTGTATTTTTAGAAGCTCTTACTTGTTACACTATTTGCTGTTGATTCAAATCTGTTAAATTTCTGTTAAAACTTTGGCAATGACAGTAACATGTACATTGCATAATGCATGGAACCATTTTATACACAGACATCCCCAGTTGAGCTAATAGAACGCAAACTTGACTTGATGTTGTTATGTTTTCTGCAAGCAAGTGCTGTGGTTCTCAAACTTAACCTATCAGGCTGTCCCTCAGGTTCGCTGGCCACAGCCTAGGATTTGTATTCATAATGTACAAACTGTACAATTACCACTGTTATCTAAAATGTTCGCATCATTTTTTGGATGCTCAGTTTAACTATTGCTCAAGAATGGCATCTATATCATCTGCTAACACACTCAGCAAAGCAGCAGCAGTATTTATGATCACCATTGGATTCCGTGTCTGACATAGTATTCCAGGCATATTATTCTAGATTCGACAAAGCAGCCACCACGTCCATTTTGACGTTAACTTACAGCTTTTGAAAATCATGTAATATACGAGCTATATGTATCGGTTTAACCACTTTTATTCTGGATAATGGTAAACAGGTACTTATTGTTAACAAATTTGGCAGTTCCTGAGATTTTGTCAGTTATTGCTTATGTGTAAAGCCACTCTTTAGGCATGCATGCGCTTGAGTCCTCAGTTTTGACTTGCATCTTATCCTACATCCCTTCTTTAAATTTGTGGGAAGCGATGGTTCTTACAAGACTGCACGTGTGAGCAGGCTCGTCTTAGCCTTTCGATTTTCTACTGCCATCCCACGAACTTGCGCATATACATGTATTTAATACATACAAACTCATAAGTGACACAAATATGCAAACATTGATATTGTAAAAGTGATGTTGATAATGATAGCACAAGGCATGAACACAGCCAGACGGAGGGAATGCATCTGAAGAGACAATTCTAAAGAAATCGAAATCAAATGAAAATAGTACTTTCTACATGGCTTATCAGTGAAGGCTCAGATGAGGCTGCGCATAGTGCGTTCTTGTCAGAGCATTCACTGTTTGCACACATACAGTACAGAGGCAGGTTAAGATTCAGATCAGACATTTGAGCTCTGGCCCTAATGGATACCTCTAAATACGTATTTTATATAAACATTGGCTTGAAGGAAGGAACACGAACAAAAGTTTTATGAAGCTGTATATATAAAGTAAACCCTGTCTTTAGCGGCCACCCAAAAATAGACAAAACAAATATCTTAATAACAAATAGAAGCTTAATGTAGGTCGAAATTATTGCAGAATGCTCCCCTTGGAGCATTCTGCAATACTTTAGGCCTGCATTAAGCGAAATTGGTCTTGAAAACCATTTTTTTGGTCTGTTTTGAGAGTGGCCGTTTTAGACAGATTTTACTGTATCTTGCTTCTTCTCCACCTGGTTGGTTCCCGGTCTCTCCATGACATCTCAATCGGATTGTTTGCTGTTACCCGACCTGTTACTGTACACATAGTGCTTCCTAAATTAATGATGTTTTGTACAAATTTTATTCTATTTTTCTCACATTCCTTGACGATGTTTGTAAATAGCCAATGTATAATTTTATACGAATAGTTTGTTAGCCGTGTTTGGCAAATTGCTCTTGTTTATATACTTGATCAAAGAAAGAAAAAAATAATGAAATAAAATTTACAGATTTAAAGCTTACTTGTGAGTTATCTTTTGACTTTTGCTTGAAAACCACTCTTTTATTGCCTTTAATTGAATTTTAACAAGCTGAACAGTCGGACGACGCCAAATAAAAAAGTACCTAGCATAGTTGCCAGTCAGGCATACCCCCTGACTCACATTAAGGAGCTTCATCTAATCTTAGCTGTTTGAAAAGTATTGTAACTGGTATTCAGACGTAGTCTTTACGCCATGAATCTTATGATGACAACTAGATGCATTACTACTAAGTTAGTACGTCACATGACACTGACGCATCACTTAAGAAAAATCGACAAGAAATTACCCACAAAACACCGGATTTGAGATATTTTGATGATGCTGACGACTACAATGATGATGATGATGATGATGATGATGATGATGATGAATTAACATTAATAGTTTCCATAGCAGTGTCTTGGATGCTCGATATATTTGCCCACGTCCGTTTAGCATACAGCACATCAGTGTGTTTGTCTGTACCTCGTCGTGTAATTACAAAATTAAACCAAAATAATCTCCAAACATCCCCATTATAATTCCTTTGATTTGGTATTTTCAAAAGAAAGACACCGTCTTTGACTTCAGTCGGTATGAAAAACAACAACACTACATTTTGGCGAGTAGCAAAGGTCCAAGCAAGCCTGTGCTAAAGTGCAGTCTTGCTAGAGCCTTTACTGGTCTCATACACATTATATAGAAGTAGATACATTATTTGCGATTATAGAACCCACATGTTAGCTGTGTATGGACACATTTAAAGGGCAACGGAGGACACGTCTACAATTTTCTCTAAGCCAAGTCCTTTTAAAGTTAAATTGGGTGCTACCTTATGAGATTTGATTGTAATTATAACTTGTCATGGGACAGTGGACTACCCTGTCTAGGCGAAATAGGGAAGATACAACCGTAGTTTGGGCTGTATTACCATGACAACTTATTTAGAAGAAGTTTTCGTATTTCTCAACGAAAACCTATATGTTATGGATACTCAAAGGAACCGTCTCAATGAGAATATAATCGCAATCTTAATACGTAATAGTTATTACCATTGGTTGTCTGCTTGTACGTGGAGATAATCCACAAGCTTTAGCGAGTGGATTATCTTACTTACAGGTGGACAAACATGGTATAACTATTTTATACCACCTACATCAGTGTAGATCTTGCAAATCACGGGATATTTAATGCTAAAGTTGGCAAGGGTGGTATAAAAAATGTTACATATCTGGGCCAAGGTAAAATCATTTAAACCGCGACTAACACGATTTCTGTTTTAAAAGTACATGTATACATTTCTTCTGCAACATGTGGTGGTAACGTATCAAAGCAACGCTACACCCCAGTCAGCAGTGTGCATAGAAATGTGCACATGGGTAATTAGGTACTTTGGCCTGTGGTGAACCCACCCTATTACATTGCCATCTGTTGCCCAAAACCCAGCTTACATGGTGGATTAATTCTTGTTGCGCTGACGTTAAAATTGCAAGACGACAATTTTAAAACTTTGTAGGCAATTTCTTGTGTTTAATGTGAAAATGATCTTTAACTTGTCACATGAACTCTAAGATGATTCGTGTGAAATATGTGCGGTTCGTGGTTGTTTTCAAATTCAGATATATGGATTACATGAGAAAACTCTCGTATTGATTTCATTTCATTCATGTTTGGGTTTAAACTTCAACATGTTTGAAAAACAGCGGGAGCAAACCACAGATGCGGAGATCTCAAATACCAAAATATGCATTTAATTGTACGTACGCACGTATACACAGAAAGTAGTATTGCCACTCCACCGTTCCACCATGATTATATAGGTTTTCTGAAATGTACAGAAGAACTATGCGATGTCATTAATTGATTTTGAAACACCAAACACCACTTTATGCAATCGGAATGGCTTCTGCTAGGCGGCCCTCGCATATAAACTGCTTTATATCACCCTTACCTACTTTAGCACGAAATATCTTGTGATGTGAAAGGTCTACACTGATGTAGGTCGTATAAAGTATTTATACCGTGTTTGTCCACCTGTACGTAAGATAATCCAATCGCTAAAGCTCGTGGCTTGTCTCCACGTACAGACAGACAACCCATGGCATAACGTTTACTTATTTGAGCGGAGCACAGCAACAGGTACAACTTGGTAAACATGACTCAGATCATACACGAAACGTGAAAGTAGAAAATATATCAGATTTAAGACCTTTGGTCTTAGATAATATATCAGACCTTGGGTTCAAACCCTACTGGATATATGTGTATGCATATTTAACATGCGCGGATCCAAAGGCCGGGATGGGGGCGGGGAGTACTGACCCCTTTGAAAAATCACAAGTGGAAATACTGTTACGGACCCCATCGAGAAGCAATTGGTCCCCTCTAATGGTTTCTCGAGGGTTGGCCCTACTGCCCTCTGTGAAATACGTAGATTGATTGCATAAACCCCTCCCTGACAGAATTCTTTTGATTCGCGCATGTTTAAACAGTGATTTTACATATATATGCGATACGTATGGAGAATTCATGAGTTACTAGTAAGGCGATCAAGATACTTCCAAACGCAAACGAGCCAGCAACTGAGAATTGGTACTTATAGTATTTGTGAGCAACGAAGCCCTCTCGGAAGGCTCAGATGAGCCAGCGCAATTGCACGGTTTCGCCACAACTTTCACTTCACCATTCACTAAATATGGATGTAGATGAAGACGAAGTCCAGAATTTAGACATACCGTCTCGCTGGATACGCCTGCATGGACGTTTAAATTAGGCTTTTGCGCATATGCGATAAACAGCAAAATATCAAGTTCTGGCCTTAGTGATTTTTTTTGAGAAATCAGAAAAGTTTTGAGACGGACGTGCTTTTACGAGGGTTGCCAACTCTAAACGGAAACGTCTGCGTAAAAGTGTCAGTAAAATAATCATTCTCACACACATATTTGTTTGATTTTTGATTGATTTGATTCTTTATGTCCCATCAACAATCTTTCAGTTAAACAGGGACGGGTCTACCTGGGTTGAACCAGTACTAAGCTAGGATAAATGTGTCTTGCTCAAGGACCACAACGCAATGACGCCGGTGAGGCTCGAACCCGCGGCCCCTGTTCTCGAGTCAAACACCCTACCACTGAGCCACTGCGCTCCCTATCTCACATACATATGGGCCAGCACATGATAGATTGGTACTTATCAGATCATCCAGTAACGAAGGCTCACCGGAGCCTTCGCTGCTTCCATACACTAAGTTAGAATAATGATGAAGACCAAGGCCATTAGAGGCATTTGCGCATATGCGATAAGTACCAAATCTCTTGTGTCGTCGCATTTGCTAAACGCATTTTAGCACACTCTCATGTATGATTCCTCGGTTAACGCAATGCTTATGCGTCGAGATGTTATTTTGAGACTACTTTTGTTGACGCGGAGATTAGTTTTGACCAAACGCAGATCAAATATAATTAAATTCTCCATTTCGGTGATCTTATAAAATTAGCCATTAAGAATGACACCCGAGACAATGTTGCAAAATCATAGGGGAAAATCAAACTTTCAGTGTGGCAATATACAATTTTTAAAGTAACAAAGCAATGCAATTCCATTTAGACTATCCCCCTAGAGAATTGTGCTGTCATATCATCTCTTAAAGAACTATCCTAGCTTAGTACTGGTTCAGCCCAGGAAGACCCGTCCCTGTTTAACTGAAGGATTGTTGATGGGACGTAAAGAATCCAATAAAAACAAATCTCTTAAAGAACTTTCCAAGCTGCGTCGAATAAGAGATGTTTGCACTCTGTACGACAGGTTGTTAGCCCGTAACAGCCTGTTACATATAACACTATAACAAATTAAGAAAAACTGAAAATGAAAGCTTGAGCTGCAGAAAGCAGACATTAAAATATCTTATTTTCTAATTACATGTAGTCATGTAGTCTGCATGCATGGTGCCTAAGCTACATAAAACATGTTGAACAAGATAACAGCTTCCAATGGTTTTATGTGCGTTACATAGATTAAATTTCCCTTTGTAAATGGTAATTCTGACTAACACCATTTAGCTTTACAAAATGTTTTTAATCTTGGTATACAAAAATACCATCAAAGTTTGCCTTTCTTTCTTAAATATTTCGTCTTGAACGATCTATTGAACAACCCTATCCCCAGTTTTAAGAAGCCAATTTTGATATCTATTATTTAAGTAAAAATATGTGAAAATATTTTCCGCTGGTGGATATCTTATATTTTGGAGACTATCTTGCTATATGATAAAGAATCATAGATCTACCAGTTTAACACCAGGATTAGAGCACTTATTAAAGGAGGTAACATATGTTACATGACATAATAAATGAACAAGAAAATTGTCTTGATGTAAGAGATGATATTTCAGAAAAAAAATGAATATTTTTCACAGGTTTTCATAAAAATTCTCTAGCCTCTGGTGCCTTAACCTTAGAAATTATAGTCATTGCTGATAACAAGCCAATGCACTTATGTTCCAGATGTTATAAAAACAAATTTCACCTATTTCCTAATACATATAGAATACCAAACAATATATATAAAGATACTATAAGAAAATAATGGTTACATATAGGGTTCCTGTTAAATGTTAATTATATTCAACTAATCTTTATTCAAGTCAACCTTACATACAACGTCTATCATTATGTCTGCTTCAGCAAAATAATCATTCACCTCATCACAACCAGTAGAATCACCGCAAGTTATTATGACTGCAAGTTAGTAAGGTCCTGTCCCACCCATATCCCTTTGGGAACTATGCAGACATATGATATCTTAATGAAACATTCAACCTACATCAAATAAAAGATGTTTTCATTCTGTAAGCCAGCTAGAGGTTAGCCTGCAACAGCCTGTTGCATATGTTACTTTATCAGATTAAGAATGGGTAAATTGACTCTCTGAGCTACAGAATGAATATATTCATTTGCATTATTCATGTAGTTTACATGCTGGATGCCTTTACTACACATGGAAGCTTTAGAACAAAAATAAAGCTTCCTATAGTTTATGTGCGTTACATTAATTGAATTACCTTTTGAAAGTGGTAATTGTGACAAACATCATTTATAAGAATTTCCTGAGTTCCTTATATTTTGCCCTCAAAGGACTTAATTGAGTTTCTTTGCATGTGTGGCCTGTGCAAGTATCAAACAAAATGACTGATCTATAATTTAAGTCCTTAGCATTATTCAAATCAGAACCAGCCTGTCAGTACCAGGGGATCAAATACTAAATTAAATAGCGGTAATTTTTGGTGCTGTTTCACATACATGCATACAATGGAGCATGCGTCTGGTACCTGCATCTTCCTGTGAAGTTGAGACAATCCACAGATTTAACTGCAACTACCTCTTCATCCGTTCAGTCAAGTGATAGCATTGCTCTGATTTTGCAAACCATATACCTCTACCGTGTATCTCTTTGCATATGTAAATTTCTGCTATTGGACAAACAGAAATTTGATGAGCTGCGTTTTGTTTCCATCATTTGCCATGGAGCCTCTCCAGTCCTTTGGTATGGTCCTTTGGTCAGAGATTAAAAGGTTTTGATGCTCTACAATAACTTAATAAACAATTCTTTAGATGTATCTGTAAGAAAGTAGACTCTTGATGATTTTGCCAGACGGTTTAATACCATATCTGCTATACCTTGAAAGCTATCTGGTATAGGAGAAAGGACATAAAGTTTGACATTGCCATCAATTACGTTTGCTACTGGTTCAGTAGTTGGTGCCAATGGTTGAAAGCAAGTCTTAAGATGATGTAAAACCTTTGCTTTCTCAGATTTTGCAGGCATACCATCTGCTGCTGTATGCAAAAAGGGAACTGGACTATGAGAAATAGGATAACCAGCAAATTTTTATTTTGCTCAATGATCCGTTGAAAAGGCTGAAATTGAAAACATTTGCCAGCGACCGTGTACTCGAAAAGAATAACGTCATGATAATTCCCTTGCTTATTTATGATGTCAAGGTAACATGTTACACCCTTTAATAACAACTCTGATCTTAGAGACATAGTGAATCATAGAAGTGAAAGGGCCTAAGCTGTGCTCTGTTCTTCCTGCATTGCATTAATTCACCTGCTTTGATACATATAGCTCTTTCATCTGAAGAGCACTAATTACCTCTCCTTAAGCACTTCAGAAGAACTAAGGCTTAATAAAAAGTATTTTAAGTGTTTGGGGAAAGGTGAAAAATGTTCGAAGATAGTATATATTTAAAATGAGTTTGTCGCATGTAAAGAAGCCAACCTATATCAAAGTAAACCAGCTCAAATATGATCCTTTTTCACAGAAATATTAAAGCACATCAGGCCAGGTACGTAGTGCTTTTGATGACATTGATCTGTGTTATTTTCCGCATTGCTGGGATTTAGACATTCTCCTCCTTGCAGACTCAGCGGAAACCCATGCTCAGCCAATTATCAGGCATTCATATCAGTCTCCGAATATGCCAAACCCTGTATGGCTAAGATGAAAATTCGTCGCTTCAGTGCTATAGTGTTATATCTACCATTGCACAAGTTTTGAGAAAAATGAGTTTGAAAATTTTAGCATCCTGATTTTTTATGCCTTATTTATCACAGACCTTTGAATCATACCAGAGGGTTTAAATATATACATACAGTGTAAATGACCTTGGTTTGAAGAATGTTTTACATTAATATGGAATTTACGGCATTTTACAGTTTGCAGATAGAACATTATGCCCTAAAAATCGCCTTCTGCGTTCAGTGCTTTAGCGTTCTATATTTTCCTACAGCTTATTATTCTGTTTATGAGGTCAATTCATATACAAGTCTGAATAGAAATGATTAATTGTAGCTAAAAGTAGCAGATTTAGTCATTTATTTGGTATAACGGTAACAAACCACACCGATTATGCCATTAAAACTTATACAAGGGAGGTAATCTGTTTCTACAGTTAATTTTTTGTGTCAATGGGGTCAATTTGTATAATATTTTTGACTGAACTGATTATTTGGACCTAAAAGTAGCAGGTTTAACCTTTGATTTGTAATTACATCGACAAATTACTTAAATTAAAGCAGTTTAGATATGTGTAAGGGAGGTAATCTGTTTCTACACCTTATTATTTTGTCCATGGATCATTTTGCGCTATAATTTTGACTGAGTGGATTATTTGGTCCCAAAAGAAGCCAATAAAGCCATTTGTTCATCATACGACTGACAAACCGCTTCAATTTAGGAAAATTTATTTAAATTTATGTAAGGGAGGTAACAGCAATTTTTAGCAATTTCTCCAACGGACGTAGATAGAACAGTATGACACTGTCCTCACCCAGTCACGTGACATAATCACCATCGGTCATTGGATGAAACTCATTTAGAACACTATAGCACTGAACGAAATTGTCTTTTTGTAGATAGAACAGAAAAGCATAGCGATTTTAAGCTTACTGAGAGGAGATAGGAAAATGAAACCTTCACCAGTAGATAGAACATTTGATCACCTTTCCAACGGTATGCATAACTCATTTTTGACCAAAATGTCACTTAGAACACTATAGCACTGAAGCGACGAATTGATGATGATTTTTTTTTCGATTTTCAGTGGACTGGTGATAAAAGTGTACCTCAGGAGTTGGTTGATTCTACTGGCTGCAAGAAGGCGGGTGATAATGATGATTTTCCAAAGAACAGTTGACACAATAATACATGTACCATATGCGTGTTACCCTGAAGAAGATTAGTTCTGAATATTTACAGTATACAAGGACTTTTATTGAACTGTTTTGTTTAAATGCAAAACTATCTTTTCTATTTGTTGCTCTACTTTTAGCATTATACGTACAGTGTTAGGAAATATGCCATAAAGTGTTTTGATAAGATCTGTAACAACATTCTATGGGCTTGATAATCAGCAATGAGTATAATTTCTAATTTTTCAGTACAAAAGACCAGAGATTTATAGGCACACTGTCTTGTGAAACATATTCATTCATTCTGAAGTATCATCTATAACGTCAGACAGTGACCTTGCTCCTTTATTACATCATGTTTAAATTGATCAACTTGCAGATATATGAGCAATGCCAAATACATCAAGGAGTGGGATAAAATGCTTCTCTCCAATGGAGTCCTTCACAGAAAGGCCACATTGAATGGACAGAACTTTCTGCAGCTTGTCCTCCCACCAGCTTTTTGAGAGGATGTTTTTGAAGCGCTACATGATGACCTTGGGCATCAAGGCAGAGATAGGACCATGTCACTTATAAAGCAGAGATTTTTCTGGCCTGGCGTGGATACCTATATCAAGAACAAGGTTGCATCATGTGAGCGCTGCATCAGAAGGAAAGCTGGTCCAGACAGAAGTAAGCTTATCAACATTACTTCTACTACACCTATGGAGATTGTGTGTCTTGATTACCTTACCCTTGAAAGATCCAAAGGGGGATTTGAAAAAATCTTGTCAATCACAGATCACTTTTCTAGGTATGCCCAAGCTATTCCCACTAGGAATGAAACCGCTAAAACTACAGCGAGGGTGTTGTTCGACAACTACATTGTTCATTATGGTTTCCCAGCCCGCATTCATAGCGATCAAGGTGCCAACTTTGAATCAAACCTGATCAAAGAGCTGTGCAAGATTGCAGGGGTTGAGAAATCACGAACAACACCTTATCATCCTATGGGAAATGGACAGGTGGAAAGGTTTAACCAAACCCTACTCCAAATGCTTGGGACTCTTCAGGAAAACCAGAAAAGTGACTGGAAGGCACATGCCCCTACTTTGGTCCATGCCTACAATGCCACATTTCATGACAGCACTGGGTTCTCACCTTATTTTCTTATGTTTGGGCGCCACCCTAGGTTGGCCATTGATGCCTTCCTTGGTCTGAATTCAGATTCATTGAATTCAACCTCTCAGACCGAGTACATAAGAAAACTAAGAGACCGCCTCAGTTTTGCTTACCAGAAGGCCCGAGAGGTGTCCAAGAAAGCTGGTTCTAGGCACAAACTGAATTATGACTTACGAGCCAGAAGTTCAGTTCTGAGGATTGGGGACCGAGTGCTTGTCAAGAATGCTGGCATTAGGGGCAGATGTAAGCTTGCGGATCGGTGAGAGAAGAACCCCTATATAGTCATCGACCAGCCAAATGATGACATCCCAGTTTATAGAGTTAAGCGTGAGGGTGCGAGGTCGAAAACCAGGGTTCTCCACAGGAACTTCCTGCTGCCCTTCATTGGTCTTCCGACTTATGAGGAATCAGTTGAAGAAGTTAATGAGTTGGACGAAATACAATCCATCAATGCCAATTTGGATTTGTTGTCAGATCCAGACTCAGAGGCAGCCTATGATGGAGGTATTTCGGACAACAGTCATTGCTCTTCACCTGAGAAGGTCAGGAGGTATAAGATTCTGATGCGGTGAAAGCCCGGAGAATCAGGTGTTCTGCCTCGCACTGTAAAGTCAAACAGCGTCTCAGATACCCAATCAGTGTCCTGTTCTTCCTCAAGTGAAGAAAACAGAAATTTGCGCCCAGCTAGAGCTAGGAGAAAACCTAACTGGATGCGGTCTAATGATTGGGTTCTGGGCTAGTTGTCCCCACGCTGAAACTCTATAGACAGTTGGTACTGGTCAGTGACAGTTTTGTTTTAGACTTGTATATATGTTGTGATTTTCATCCTAATCACTTTTTTAAACTTTCATAAATTGCTTAGTTTTATTATTACAGCAGAAGGATGTAGTCATCATTGTGGTTATTATGAGACCACTTTTATCATACCTCCATTGCTGGACATCAAAAGTTTGATGCGTCTGGGAAATGGAATTAGATTTGTGACCATGACATTTTTGGTCAAACATATAATGGTCACGTTAACTTTATTACTGCTAATAGTGTTTAGTTAGATATTTTATATTGGATGAATCCTATTCATATGACTGAATACTATTTACATGACTGAATATTATTCATTCTGGAATTGATAATGAAAATAGTGTATACTATTCTCATTTTTAACTTTAACTGACTCATTTTGTCATTTTTTCCAGAGGCAGCTCGTGGAGCAATATACAGTTAAGCAGTTATCATCAAAGAATGTGTCCTTTTACATATTTTCTATTTTACAGAATTTTCAGTGGATTTCGGAATGATAATTGCTAAGACCAGGATTGAAGGATGATAAACACTCATGACATATTCACTTGGGCATACTTCATATTTCAGAGAAAAAATATGTATCTTAACATACTAATTGATTTTGTTTTGGTCAATTCCAGACACAAAAAGTATGTTCCAGATTTTCGCGCAAGAATCATCATGTCATGAGTAAATTCAGTGATAGAGTAATTATTATAGGGGAAGACTCTGTATTATATTTATGTGTTTCATGTTTGTACAAACTCATTTAACATTCATTTATTGATTTTTTTAACATAATTTCAGCCATTCCAGGTTATAACTTTATTTAATGAAAACAATTTCTCTTTGACAGAACATGGGATTTGACAGCCAGGAAGAACATGGAATATATTGTTTACATTTACCATTTATTCAGATATTGGTGTGTTTTTTTTCTTTAGGCTGCTGTTGTTCTGTATTGTCAAAATTATAATGACATTATTTGTTTTCCTAATGTTATGGCCTGAAGCTGAGACTGGAATTTACTTGTATATGCTTGTTGAATTACATACCGTTCTAATTTATAAATGTCGGGACGCCATTTCCTAAAGGGGGGAAATATGTCATAGGCTACTTTGTACATTCCTATATACCCCATATAACGTCCCATACCCATATCCAATATTGACCCATAGTGTAATGTTAGTTGTGAGTTACCCTATTTAGGCAGGTAACTGTAGATATTTACCTTTATGCTAGTACTGTAGCACCACAACTCACATTCTTATTATTGTATTGCACAATAAATATCACTGGACATTCATTGGCATTTACATGTTGGATATAAATCATTAAATATATTAATTCAATATATTTGTTGCAGGTATGTAAAGTTTAATGTTTTATCTTCATTTTATCACAACCTCATCATTCATGTTGTATTAGAAATTGTCTATTTTGTATATTTCATGTTTTGTTGTGTGCGATGTATGTAATGGCGATAGGGTAAAGTTTTCAGGTGGATCTTATATGTACACCTGTTGATTTCAAACACGACAGCTTATCCCTATAGCCATGACAACTCACATTCTGATTATTGTATTGCACAATAAATATCATTGGACATTCATTGGCATTTACATGTTGGATATAAAAGTAAGTAAGGTTGCAAAGATCAGGAATCGATACAATCAAGTACCACACCTGACCCAGGATACCAATGGGAAAGTGACAAACTCACAGAAGACACCACAAACAAGAGCCAAGAGGTCAGCCCTTTCCCAGCAGGTGACCACGAAGCACATATAAACAGACGCGCACAAAACATAGCAAACACAAGACAGAACAAAAACATAAAAGATCCACAAAAGAAGTACCGCCTTGGAACGGTCAGTAAAATATATTACTGGAGGGCTTAAACCGGTTTAACGGCGCCAACCTCACCCTTAATTCAGATGTGGATCAAGACACATAGATATTTGGTTTGCATGAAAGACCCCTAACTTATCAATACATCATCTCCTAAAACATATAAATCAAGATATAACAAGGAGATAAAGCAAGGATAAGGACTCAACAGTAAATTAAACTGAATACCGGAGCAAAAGAAATCCAACAGGTAAACCCCGGTGGGCCCGACAAACAGCCAAAGCATCAGGCCCCTACCATCTCATCAATAGATAAGTCTTTAAGTCGGAACCATCATAGAGTCTGAAGTCCGACCCACCGGCGTGCAATTAAAGAGGAAAGCAAAGTTGCCAACTGTGATTGGGTTGACTACCAAGCATGCAGTCTGTTGCAATACATTAATGTTATAGCCAATCTTTTTATAATGGGAAATTATTTTAATGAACTGCGCTGAAAAATTATTAGAGCAAACAATCTTCTTCAACTTATACACCAAGTCACCATAGAAATCAGGTTCCGAAAGTCCTTGGCGCAAGAGAGATTTAAGTCCAACTTGGAATTTAGAAATCAAATCAAAGTATCGTCTATAAAATTTTGAAAATGTTTTGCGAAGTTTATGATACCGATAATCATTAAATATATTAATTCAATATATTTGTTGCAGGCTTGTCTTTTCTTGTGAAGGAACCCACGCCCATTTTACATAGCCGTTGGAGGTTTATTGATTTTATCCCAGCGAGCAAGGGGTGCAGCGGTGACATCTACAAAATATACAATATCCACCAGCTTAAATTGTTTTCACATGTGTTACTTTAACGGTCATACCAAAGTCCTCAGTAAAACTGGTGGAAGGGTTATTTAACATAGAAACGCAAACCCTCTTTCTCTATTAGCCAATTGAGAATGTTAGTTAAACCTTATCTAAAATGGTTTGAAAAAAAAATATACACAGAGCAGTTGTTAAACTGAATGACGACAGTCACAAATATTACATTAAAATTGCAATTAAATACATGTAACACACATATCACCACAGGAAGCTGTAATTTTGTTAAAAAGGCTTTCGTATGTAGGTAAGGCATCCAGTATGCAGGCTCTATTAGCATCTGAAATAAGAACAGTTCTGTAGCTCAAACTATCGATTTTCTTATTCTTAATTTTATTTTGTAACATATTTATCGCGTTGTTACAGGCTAAAACGCCGGCTTACATATTGCAACCTTCTATTTGATGCAGCTGGAATTATTTTTTAAGATAGGATATGTCTGTGAAATTCCAAATGGGACTGGGATTCAGCAGGTACTAACTTAGTTTGCAGACAAAACGATGCAGTATGATAATTATATTGGTTGTGATGCGGTGGACACTTATTTTGCCACAGAAGCTGACACAATACTATACATTTATATGTGTATGAGTTGGATGAGTATTAGTTTAGAATAGTTTACATTTAACAGTAACATTTACTAACTTGTCGTGTTTAACTGTGAAACTATTATTTTCTATCTCCCTTAGTATCTATATTTTAGTATTGTATCAGCAAGTATGTGAAAAAGTTAATTTATAACATCTGTAACAAAGGAGCGCGTGCTTGAACATTGGGTTAAAAACTTCTGCAACAAGGCATATCAGAACCTATATTTTATGGTGATTTAGTCTATAAATTCAAACGAATTGTTGGAAAACATAATTTTAGTAATCAATTCAAAAAGATAGTAAAACGTTATATAAGGGTTGGATATAACTTGGATATCATGCGACAGTCTGCATGCCTAGTTTTAAACCCAATCACGGTTTATAGCTATGGTTTCCTCTTTAATTGCACGACGGTGGGCCAGGCCTCAGACTCTATGACGGCTCTGGCGTAAAGCTTTATTCGGTGGGTTGGTGCCTGATGCTTATCTGTAGCTGGACCCACCGTGGCTCAACTTGAGGTTTTCTTTAGGTCTGACTATCTATGAGTCATGAGCTCTTTTCCTTGTTTCATCATGGTGTGTTAATTTGATTAGAGTGTTTCTTCATGATGATACATTGTATTAGTTAGATGGCCTCCATGCGAGCTGAACATTTCTTGTACTTCAACAACAGCAGAATCTAGGGCGAAGATTTGGTACCAGTAAAATGTATTTCAGCCTCCTGGTAGCTTAGCTGCTGTCCGTTCTAAGGCGGTGGTTCTGTTGTTGTTGACTTTTTGTTTATTGTTACTCCCATTGTAGGAGTCTGTAATTGTTCTATGTTTTGTTGTACGTTACTTAATGTCCATTCTAGTATTGCAGTCATCTTGATGGGGAAGAGAGAGCTGATGGCTTTGCTTAATTTGTTTTCCTGGTATCTCGTGATGGTTTAGTGGCTCTTCCTCGCGGTGCCACGGGGTTGTCTGCGGTTTGTGATTTTGGTATTTCCTGATCATACTCACTTACTATTTTTGATAATCAACAATGAATACACTTTCTTAGACTAAGGCACCAAAGACTAGAGATTTACTTTAAAACATGTAAAATATTCCTTTTTTTCTGAAATATCATCGCTAACATCAAAATAAGAAAGACAACAAGGATCAGGAATCGATACAATCAAGTGCCAAACCTGTCCCAAGATACCAAATGGGAAAGTAACAAAATCACAATAAACATCACAAACAAGAGCCAAAAGGTCAGCCCTGTCCCTTTCCAGACAACGTACTTGTTCATTTATCATGTTATGTAACAAAATTATGTTAGATTCTTTAATACGTGCTCTGGTCTGTAAATATGTAAGATATCATACAGCAGCAAATATTTTCATATACTTTTACTTGAATAATACCTACTAAAATTGGCGCTTTAAAACTGAGGGAGGGGTAATTTAATGGCTCATTTAAGACAATATATTTAAGATTAAAAAAGGAAACTTACGTTTTCCTTTAAGCCAAATGAGTATGTTAGTACAACAATATAAACCATCTAAACAAATGCACAGACAAGTTGTAAAAGTAAGTGATATTAGTCACAATTACCATTTTCAATGCGTAATTTAATTTAAGTAACACACATAGCACCATAGGAAGTCATAATTTGTTTCAAAAGCTTCCATGTTTACCACCAGGCGTCCAGCATGCAGACCATATGAGTAATTTAAATAAGTTGGCAGTTAAATGCCTGCTTTCTGTAGCTCAAACATGTATTCTTCTTTTCCTTAATTTGATATGGTAACGTAAGTAACATGCTGTTGTAGGCTAAGGCCCCGGTGTACTGAGCGCAAACATCTCTTATTCGACGCGGCTTGGATTGTTTTTTAAGATAGAATATGTCTGCAAAGTTCCCTGGGGAGTAAACCCATACTAGCCATCAGTCTAATTATACTCCCGCCTTTGGAGTGTGCCATCAGGTAAGACAATCAGTCTGCTCAGCTACAGGAACTAGCTATAACCTGGCATATTTGGATCTATATAAGATTATGTAGCATGTATGGGCCAGCACATTAGATTTCGGTACTTATCGCAGACGCAAATGCATCTAATGACTGGCCATGTTAATATATCTATGCTACTGAGACAGTGACCTATACAAGTATAACGTGTAACCACGGATCTTAAATTAACATAAGATCCGTGGCGTAACATAGGTGTAACATAGGTCACTGATTTACACCAAGTTGACACTCTAAATTTTGGTCTGGGCCTTCATTTCATGTACGCGAGTCGGTTTGTGGTGGAATTTCAATCTTTCATGTACAGACGTCGCGCATAGTATTGGCGTACAAAACGTGGTTTTGCCTTTAATCTGTTTACAGGAACCGATTTTTAATGTTCTGGTCATATTTTTTGTTTTGAAACTAGGAGTGTACGTTCGCCCTGTAAAGATTTTATTGATTCTTAGATTTTTTTAATCAAAACAGTTAAAGGAGAGCTCAAGAACTCAAAATTTGGGGGTAAAACGTCTGTAACTCTGTAACAATACCGCTGTAGTAGGCATGCGCAAATGCGTGTTACAACGCCATTTTGACATCAATTTTTACGAAATTTAGTCTACGTCAAAGCTGAAACGTCACCGTTCAACGTCATATCCAGTGTATTGTTTATTTCTCTACAACGGCGTCTCAGAAAGTTAAGTTTTGTAAAATAAATTCTGTAACTCGTGACAAAAAACGCGCGAAAAATACAGACATGGTCTCTTCGGTAATTGATTTTGTAATCTTGATAGCGTTTTATTGACAAAATAGTTGTTTGTTTGAAATGTACTTTTTCCGTTATGAAAGATAATCGAAAAATATTTGCATTGCCGCTTTCCATTTAAAAATGTTCAAGAAAACCCCAAGTCTTAAAATTTGTTACCAAAACACAATTTTCATTAAAATAAATACACATACTCTTGAAATTTAACCTTGGTTTTAACGTTGAGAATGAAACTCACTAGAAAATTATATCTCCACAATGTACTTTGCTTGCTTACTTATAATGTGGTATATGAAGTTTATCCGCCGAAAAATAAAGAAAATGTGAACATTTACCTCAGTCTTAAATTGTGTTACCGGCGGTAAAAATGACGTTAAACATAGAAACGTCAAACGAGGCAATTTAGGAATAAGCTGCCGTTTTCAGTTCTCCTGTATATGCGCGTGTACTAAGTTGGAAGTTCTTGTATGAAATCGAATTTATTGATGTTTGAAAGCTAGAAAGTGGTTTTCATATATTTTACCAGCGGATGAAAGTCTCTCCAGAAGCAAGGCGACTAGCTTACTATAAGGAGAAAGAAAAAAACAATTTAGCGTCGCGACGTTTCAATTCGACGTTACGTTTTGTACGCCAAAACCATGCGCGCCGTCACAATGAACTAAAGGCCAATCCACAACATTATGGATGAGTGGTTATATTGGGCATAAAGAAGTTAAAATGAAAGTGTCTTTTCTCCTGATTACCACAGTATTTGTTTTATTGGGTAAATTATTGAGATATACATGTATATCCTCTTTTGTGGTGCCATGGACACGCTTTTAGGTCATATTCCGTATCGTGTAGCCATGTACAGGAAACCACAGCTGCTGCCATGTTCTATTGCACTGAGTGTGTTTAATTTAATGTCACCCGGCGTGACATTCTATGCAATAGCAATTATATTGGAAAGAAGAAACGGTATAACACAGAGTGTCATGGAGCGAAAATTTGCAATGGTCAAATAGGTTTTGTAACTTAAGGCCGCCTACGTTCCCTTTTGCTTAAAGCAGGACTGGTTAGGAATAACAATTACAATAACAATATACGCTTTACGTAGACCACGTTTATTGTTTGAAGCTTACACGTATTACTGTTGCAGTTATACTTGTAAATCCTGAGTTCTCTCTTGAATGTTACTTTCAAAGTAATCTTAGAGAATAACGAATGGTAATGTAATAATTGAAAGCTGTAAATTATTATAAGTTCAAACACACCCTTGGTACTAGGCGGCAGGGCGAGGAACTTAGCTTTTCTAGGTCTGCATACAATTGCGTCTGTCTCAGTTCTTACGTCAACGTGTAAAACACGTGGATTACTCAACCCTGAAACTCCTACTGCTTACTACAATGCATCCAGTAACCCGTTTACCCTATTCACAGTATAGTCCGATAAAGTACTTGGGGATCTAGCTCCATGAATTACTACACTCCTTCCCACTTTGAGAAAGAGGTCTTCGCCATAGGTAGGGTTCCTGAAAAGAGAACTATTATGGCCACTCCACAGGCCGTTATAATGATTATAGAATACTGTACCTTTACAATATCCTCACACAGACCGGGTTACCTTGAATGAACCAGAAGTTCAACTCTACTTGAAGAATCCTGTTGACTTCTCTCTTGTGTTGACGTATTGTTGAGCCTTACGCTCAACCGCCATGCAGTGAGTGAGTCACACAGACTCAGCTGTTATCTTGATTCATCGTTCATCGTCAAGCCACGGAGACTCGGTTGTTCTTGACATTTTTATCTTTTGGTGACTCTCCGCGACTCCGCTGTCAGCCAGTTGTAACCTTGAATATGTATATCTGAAAACTTCACCTGTGGCCTTATCTGTTGGCTAGTCACAGACATAGCCGTCCTCTGTATTCCTCTGTCAGCCCGTCCTAACCTTGACCTGCACTCTGTTGGCTAGTCACAGACATAGCTGTTATCTAGGTTCCCCTGTCAGCGAGTTGTACACCAGTCGTAACCTTTAACCATGCATCATTACCTGCCAATATGTACATCATACCCTGGAAGATTCTTTCATCATAGTTCCCCTGGAAGTTGTTCTATGCTCACTTTTACGTCCTTCTTGGAGTGGTCACAATGACGAACACAGCTCAGCTACTATGACCATCTTGAAGTTGTTGCTGATGTCGAAGTCAAAATGACTAACACAGTTCAGTCACTTTGACTATCTTACAATTGTCGCTAATGACGAACACGGTTCAGACACTATGACCTTCATGGCCAGAGCATTTGCTGCTTGAACACACTACAAGCACTGTAAAATAAGTGTAACTTTACACCACTTTGGTGACAACTGAACTGCCACTGGTTTGTTGTAATATTTCAACTGCTTTATAAACATAATGTGTTTCTTTTTCATGACCCGGAGAATAACTGCAACTATATCAGGTAGAAATGTTTAACATTTATCACTGTAGAAACGTGGCCTCAAGTTGTTTTAGTGTTAACGCCAAAAGGGTGGCAGCTCTGCTGTCACCTCTTTTGTGTTAACTTACAATTATTTTTACAGTGTATGGAAGTCGAAGAAGCTAGATAGTATGCTTCCATTTGCTAGTGTCGCACCTACGCTTGCGTGCTTTTAAAATGTCTTTGCGCACATACCGTAAATAATAGGATCAATTCTCACTAGAGAATACCATTTTCAACCTTCGTCATTTAAAAGCAATCTATAACATAAATCATTTTTTTCATAGCGTCCCATAAATGGGACATCAGCAAACAGCGAAGACCCTGGTATGATGTCGCAAAACACCGCATCGTACCAGGGTATTCCCTATTTTCAATCATGAAAACAATTCTACCCAGTATCAAGCAAACGACCTGGAGAAAATCAGATAGAATCAGCACGCATAGTATACTATTATCGTTAAATCCTCTGTTTTCTGAAACTTAATTGTGCTGAATATCCATTCCATTATGAAACTGAATGGGATAGTTTGGCCTACAGAAGACACACGCATAAAGGCTCACGGCGTAGCCCTTTGTGCGGCAATCATCTTGATGGGGAAGAGAGAGCTGATTGCTTTGCTTAATTTGTCTTCCTGGTGTCTCGTGATGGTTGAGCGGCTCTTCCTCGCGGTGCCACGGGGTTGTCTGCAGTTTGTGATTGTGGTATTTCCTGATCATACTCACTTACTATTGTTGAATTGGTGCAGATTTGATGTAGAGATGTCAAATCAGCGTTGCAACAAAGTCATTTGGGCGGTGGTGGGCTCACCACTTTTATACTTCTCTTAAAAACCAACGTACAATTACATACACCTGCTATTGTGATCGACAATTGTTTTGCTTTATAAGAGTAAGGAATCAGATTGCTTTCTTCTGAATCCTTTTGCATGATTATATTCATTTTTGTGTTGTAATTGTACATGCAAATTTTTCGAATAAAACATGTTTAAACCAAAACTATATTTATCAAATTTCAATTTTGAATGACCATCAGACAAGCGGTTTGGTAAGATGATAATAGCGAAGATATAATACATTGAACTGAATGCTGAATAGGAAATTTGGGCTAACCATTCCTACGCAACAGGTTTCAAAGTTCAAAGGTTATTATAAGTCACCTATTAGTTTGCTATTGGGCAAAAACGTATAAATCGGACCAACATTTATAAAGTTCCTGTGATGAAAAAAGATTAAGTGGAGTTAAATAACATTATTTTTATTCTTAATATCCGTGTGTTTGTTCATTATGAAAAGAAATTGACAAAAATAGGTAAACATATATTTTCCCCATTAAATTTATGTCCCAAGGGACAAGAAAATGACGGGCATTGGCCTGGCCCCTACTGACAGTAGTAAGTTACAGTGACGTTTGAAGCAATTGTTATCGAAACTAGAGATCGCCTTTCCGCCAGAAACAAATTGAGTCAAGCTTGGGAAAATATATGTACCAACTTAGTTTCTTGGTGTGATCACGTTTGGCCTTGTTTTTTCGCAGCTAACCACATTTGTCTTCCTTCTGATTTGATACAATACCTTTGGACAGACCATTGCACATATCTAGGGTTGTCAGGTTATAGTTGTAAAAATTGTTGTATTTTTTTTGTCTGAAGATCTTATTTTTCTTTAACAAACAGTGATGAAATGTCGCATTTCAACTAGGTCTTCACTGTTTGTAAAATACCCATTTAGGGGTTTCGGGAATGA
This sequence comes from Loripinus fragilis, assembly GCA_964019695.1. NCBI lineage: Eukaryota > Metazoa > Mollusca > Bivalvia > Lucinida > Lucinidae > Loripinus > Loripinus fragilis. The sequence continues at coordinate 5,252,310 of OZ026517.1, read as the reverse complement.
ACATGTTGGGAAACAAATAAATGCATCAGACTCAGCCTAGTCTAAGTTGGAATCGAGTATTTTACGCGGTAAACGTGGAACAGCCGGCCACCATCGGCCCGTTAGCGAAACGCCTGGAGGGCTAATGGTAGCTGGGTAATGTGTGCAGCAGTTGTATTTATTCATGCCAAGGAAGTCTGCAACAAACGAAGCCTGTCATTGTTTGCATTTTGTGATAAAGGTGTTATTGTGTACATGTATGATAAGACCGGTACTGCATATGTCCTCACGCGCCCTGCCTGCTGTCCTCAAAATACCTTCCCATCCATCGAGTCAGCGGCCGTAATCCTGGGGTGTGCGATATGCTAAGATTGAACATTTTTCTGTTTACAAATGGATACTTTTCACACTTGGAACAAACGATAAGATAAATCTCAGAACCCGTTACATGACAAAATCAACCCTGTGTGACGAGGACGTGCAATGATGACCCCGATACATGTCCATGCAAATACAAATCAATTTAATGATTGAGCAATGTTAATTGTTATTGCAAAACGCCACGACGCCAATTGGCCTGCGCCCGCGCATGCCGATTGGGGCCTGGGATTTCAGTCCCAATATTAATGTTGGTTTGCTTTGCACAGTATTATTCCTGACTTGATACCTCAATTAAACTTCATTATTCATGCTAAATTCTTACATTTCCCAGCATTTGGAGAGATACGGAAGCATTATTTTGTCGTTGTCTTATCACATTCAAGGTGTTAAAACGATTAATCCTATATCAGTGAAGTCCAAATGATAATGGATTAAACATTAAAGGAGAATTGTTTCAGATGCGCACTGTCTCTTGGCTACCACTGTCGAACAGAGGACCGTAACGTGACAGGGGGTGGGACAACGTCAAAACAGGTTGATTAATAAATGCTGGAGATTTTATGTGGAATGCTGTGGGTTTCGTTTGTTATTATTTTTGATTTTTTAAGAGTCAGTTTGATATCATAAGTGATGAAATATTTGCTTGTTTACATGAAGATAATACCAACGAGCTACTGGTATTAATTGCATAAGGACATTGCACTACGTCTGTGCAAAAACCAACCCGGCAAACCTAAAACAGAAAAAGGCAATAGAAACATACAAAAAATACAATAAAAGAAATTAGATGAACCCATCAAACATCGAAAGAGTTAACCCTTTACCTCATAGCGACACTTTTTAACACTTTAGCAAACAAAGCAGACCCAGATCAGGTAGAGCTGATTTTTCAGGATGCGATGAATAATGTTTGGACCTTGTTAAAATCAAAATAGTTTCACTTTTTCTATAGATCACAGTGATATTTTGGCCATAAGTACTGCATCGATCCTGGCAATTTATCAAATATTTATTGTAACACATTGAAATATCAATACTTCACTTAAGTCGTCCTTAACTTTAAGAAAGGATTGTTATTTTGGGCCCAGGACCCGAGGTCATAAAACTTTTTTCTTGCTCAACTCAACTGAGCGTGTTATTTCAACTGTTCATAAAGACTAAAATGCTAAAGCAAAAAGATTTTTCTTGCTTTAAATCTTTCATGTGTTGTATTTATCCTGCTAATAAATGTTAAAATGCCAACAATTGTTGGCATTTAACATTTATAGGCAGAATAAATTTCGTGCTCAGTTGAGTTGAGCATGAAAAAAGCAAGTGAGTATGACCAGGAAACAAAGACAAACACAGAAAAACTCCACAAACAATGGGATGTCCATTAAACAATATTTCAACAACAACAGAACCACCGCCTTTGAACGGACAGCAGCCTAAGCCACTTGGGGGGGGGGGGGAGGGGGGGTTAAATGTACTTTACTAGCGCTAAATCTTCGCCCTAGATTATATTGTTGTTAAAACACAAACATGTTTAGCTCGCATGGAGGCTTCCCATCTATTGCAATGTATCATCACAAAGTACAGTGCCAATGAGGTTGTCTCGCGCTGCAGCTCATTTTGTTACCCCGGCTGTGAGTGGGATTTCGTTGTTTCGTGGTGGTGTAGCTCTGCGTGTCCTTTCTAGTTTGGCAATGGTCTTGCTGATGAAGAGAGCGCCGGTATAAAGGGTAAAGTCAGGTAACTTCGGACATCAGGTAAACTCGGACATACATTTGCAAACAGTTGAAATCCAGATGAGACGGCTCCTTATGAGCCGTCTCATTAGGATTTTCACTGTTTGCTTAAGTGATTTATTTTTTATTCCAATAATTAAAAAATGAAACAAACAAGGTCGCTGTCCGAATTTACCTGATATCCGAAGTTACCTGACTTTACCCTATATCTAGCTGTTTGCTGCTACGTTTCTTCATATGGCGCAATGTGTTTTCACTTCCAATATTTCATGAAACATTTTCCCAAGGTCATCATCAATGCCTTGTGTAAGCGTGTTATTTGAGGAAGTTGTTAGTTTCCAAGTAAGATGTATGTAAAAGGAACCCAAAGCCGTCATAGAGATCAATGGGAAATACATAAGCATCAGTTACCGACAACAACTTGTAGAATCAGAGAATTTCACAAAGACGAGAGTGAAAGAATTCGCGACATCCACAACGTTTCTGCCCTGTTATTAGCAGAACTAATGATTTAATGTGCGTACGATATCCGTCAAACCGATATTCTAATGCGCTATTAGACGGAACTTCGGTATACTTTGTATACGTACGCGGACATTACCCCGGCAAATTAACTCAAAGACGACGATGCTGAAATGAATAGGACATATCGCCACCATCCCCGTCCCTTTGTTGGAGTCGTAATGAACCTGTTTTAACATTGTACTCAGGACATTATATTACATCTTGTTTTCTATCTATTCATTTTCTGATTGAGTCAACGAACATTAACTTCGATATATGATAGTGTTAATAGAGAGTCCGATTGCTAATTTAGTACCTAGGGATCAATCCGGGGATTCAAAATTCTGTCAGCCGCCTTAGTTTGATTGTAAAGGACAAATGTTTAGATGAATTTACAAATATTACTTGAGACGTTATGTCTAGAAATATTAATTTATTATGGAAATATGATTTACAGATGAACATTTTAATACTTTAACCATTTAGAATTATTGTGCGTGGCTGTGGTTTATTATACCACAAAATAGGCGTTGTACATTTCAATAGCGACCATTTTAACTTTAATAATGGAATTATATGAACCGAATAGAAAATAAAATAAAAAATCGTACTTATGATATTTGCGTCCATCGAATAGATTACGGGGAGCCTCTCTAGTATCGTGTTGTTTGATAAACAATGAAGCTCACTATAAAGGGTATTAGCAAACAGTGTAGACCGAATTCCGTTACAACATACTTGATATCAACAAATATAGCAAATAGTGCAGACCCAGATCAGACGCGACAGGATGCACCGTCTGATCATGATCTCTCTCTCTCTCTCTCTCTCTCTCTCTCTCTCTCTCTCTCTCTCTCTCTCATCTTTTTTCATTCCAAAGCCCCTCATTGCATCGAACATTATACCACCTTTCAGGATATCTTACTGTCAAATCCTTTTCATTCACATGCCTGTTTTATTTTATTGTACTTTGAAGAATGAACGAAGTATCTTTAACCCAATAGTATATTAGAATTTGAACATTGAATCAGATTATCTAGACACAATTGCAGCCGCGGTAGTGTGTGCAGATCTAAGAGGAGCGACGGTAAAGCAGTCGAAATAATGTTGACTATTTGAACCTGACTTTTTGTATGCGAACATACATGGTCTATGATAGTGACACATTTTGGACACGCATATTACCATTCCACAAACCAGGGCTAAGCACATTAACCCCCGCCCCTCGGCAAGTGACGACATGGCACAATATCTGAGCCATTAGATGTGCGTTGTTGAAATATGAATGTTTTTATGCATTCTTAACTCGAATGACAATATGCAACCTTGATCTTTTTGTTGATGTATTTTATTGGTATAGTCTGTCAGACTTTATAATAGGTTGGTGCTGTTATGGTAGCAAATATCCTCAGGATTCTCACTTTGCAATCATATATTGAGCCATGGCATGTGATTTCCAACAATGTGGCATTTTGACAAGTGTAGACTCAGATGAGTCTGTGCAGCCTCCTTTGAAGCTTAGGTACTCCAAATGGTGTTCAGTCAGTAGCTTAACAATCATAGAATACTCAAGCGACTAGCAAGAATCTGATCAGACTGCGCGTATGCGCAGGCTGATCTGAGGCTTCGCTGGTCGCACATACCACATTGTTGGAAATCTCATGCACTGGCTCTATTGCATTAGAGTCCTTTTCTATTTGTTTCATCACAGTACGTTATTTGGTTGGATTGGTTTTCCTTTATGATATGTTTGACAAGCAAGAAAAGTAAGTTAGGGTGCAAAGATAGGGAATCGATACAATCAAGTACCACACCTGACCCAAGAAAGTGACAAACTCACAAATGAGAGCCAAGAGGCCTCCCCCAGCAGGTGACCACAATGCACATACAAACAGACGTGCACAAAGGCACAATAAACACAGGACAGAAAAAAAACATAAAAGATCCACAAAAGAAGCCGGAACGGCCAGTAAAATTCTCCACTGGAGGGCCAAACCCGGCTTCACAGCGCCAACCCACCCCCAACCCAGATGCGGACCAAGGCACACAGACACCTGGCCCGCACGAAAGTCTCCATACGAGTCAAAAATGTTTATTTGACAATAACAGAATCTAGGGCGAGATTTGGACAGATCCCCAATGACTCCGGCTTCTGTCCATTCTAAGGTGTTGGTTCTGTTGTTGTTGAGTCATTGTGTATTGTAAACATCTATACATCTATGCTAGAATACAAATGTCGCACAAAGAAACAACATTGCAACATAATAAGTATCAATCAGGTATGCATGATCTTTTCTCAAAACATGTATGGTCATGCTATTTTTGTAGCTAAAAGTAAATAAAATATTGTTTGTTTGTTTTTTTGTTGGTTTGTTTTGTTGCTTTACGTCCCAAGTCAACAGCTATGGTCATTGCGGGACGGTCAGTTGACCTAACCACACTTTTTTTCCTGGGCAAGCTTGAACAAGCAGTTAACCAGTACTTCGTGCTCATACTTTCGCTTGTAACTGACAACAACCCTTCTTGAATGAAATAAACTATGATCGTAAAATTCAGAAAATTTCGCGAGGGGTGCGAAGATTCGTGTAAATATAGCCATTACTTTGTCGTTGACGCTATTCTTGAAAATAAAATTCTCGCGAAATATGTAGTAGACAGTATATGATCTGTGTTGGTTATTTTATTTCCTTATCATTACCACTTGATTTTGAGCTCGAAGTTGATCATACAACAATGTCGTATTCCAATGCCTGTTTGAAATGGCGTGAGAGAAAGTTGGATGCGCTGGACATTTCAATGCGTGACAGAATAATTTAGGGACGGAGACAAGTCAACTCCTTGTAACACCACTTTAAGGTTTCAATTTTGAGGTTTTAAACACCAATTAATGTCCCTAATTAATGCTTCAAGTTGCTCGTTGACATGTAAACAATGTTACGACACTTTCACGTAATGATGGGCTTCGACGGAAGTACAATTAATTCATAGTTAAATTGCTTCTTAAGATTTTTATTCCACAAATTTTATTTTAAGAAATACGAGAGCCCTTTCCCTGTCACTTTTGAAGAACTGCTTTAAGACCGGAAACTGTCAATCAATGACTTTAGCCGCCCCCTTGTATGTTGCCTCTTATTTTCCCAACATTATGTCAGATTGAAGGTCCCTACAGGCTAGCTGAACCCAATATAGGTGGACAATGTCTTCATGTATTGTTCAAGGTAGCCCTCTCTCGACCCCTTTTATTGTCCTCATCGTACCCCTGTCAAATTATCGTGTTACCAGGACAACTACTGAGTAGAAATAAAGTTTGATAATAAAGAAACAGGGGCAAAACGTATAATTCGGTTTTATACTCATGAAAAGCGGATGTCCATTCTACTGTATGGCGATGTATAAAATATAAGAGAGCGGGGTAATTTAAGGTCAGCTCTAGCCATTGTATGTGTGGGTACTGTGTAGCCAGTCCTCCAGATCAGGGGAGGTAATTCCGATCTTATGTTAATCAACATGTTAATTTTCAAACAAAATATGTTTTTGGGTGCTCAAAGAACCGTCTCACCGAGACGGTTCTTTGGAGCATCCAAATTATATGTTTTCGCGAAGGGATACGGAATTTAACGCATGTTTACAATCTGAAAGTTTGCAAATCTGGAACTACTTTTCAGGGTGCTGTACATCTCAAGGACTTGGTGGCATTGTATGGACGTATCTCATTACTTTACCTGCATTTATCGATTTTGACAAGCTACCTAAAATAATGGTTTTAATTTATGATCCGACCAGAAGTATATCGCCCATATATAATGTCATATCGACGTGAAAGCGGGCACCCAAGCATGTTTGATATGGACATAAGAGAAGCAATTTTGTCTTCAAAGGGGCTAGCTGTCATCATTGATAGCCATTCACTATCTTTATAATATTGCATTATATTGCGGGGAGATTTATTCTTCCGCTGGCCGAGTCCCCGTTGTTATGGGTGTAAGCAAGTTAACCGAAACTGGTCATTAATAGACGTATAACGGCGGGATGCTGGGGTGTCGTACGAGGGCCAGACAGATCAGACGTTCTAGCTGAACAGACTAACATGATGATAATGATGCCAGGATATAAAGATTAAAGCCATAATGAGTTTAAGGTAACTTGTAGCATACCGCAAAATACGTATTTGAACCACGTCTGAGCATCTAAGAGGAATATGGGCGACGGCCAATTGCAAGGGGTAATGCGGGGATTTTAACAACGTGTTTTTTTTATAATTATTTCAGTGAATTAATGGTGTTACTTTGGCCACATTGGATGAAAAAGAGACTGTAGATGGGCAAACTCATGGGACATTGGTACTTATCGCACATTTACTTAATCATTTAAGCTGATCCCATCAGTAGGGTGAACCCATTTCTGATTTTAGGTGTGTTGAGTGTTTTTTTTTTCATTTATATTCAAATTTTAATAGAACACTATCTGTAAGCAGACCTTGGAGGCCCTGATCAAAAGCCGCGTTCTGTTGCGTCTGATGTTTGCATATGCCCCCAAAACAGAACGCTAGCATAGGTTCACTGAGGATCTATTATCAAGTTTGCTAACAATGGGGAGAATTTTTTGAATATACCTTTAACGCTAGATGTGTTGTATGATTTTCAGACATATTTTCAGAATTCCGAAATAGGTGCATTCGTATGTTGAATAGTGACTGCCTTTCAGTTTATTTAGTACACTGTAATATCGGCATTCCTAACGTCAAATCAAACAGAGAGAGTCTATAAAACTTATTTAGACCATCTGTAAGCCAGTATTAAAGGATCTACTTTCTATGGACAACGACCAAGAAATGCTTATCCAAAAACAAGTGATATTTAGAGGACAATATATGATATAATCCCTCACTTTCATAAGATAAACATATTTATAAAGATAGATACTCGACCCGTTGTCAGGGTTTATTATCTAAAAGCAAATATTGCTTCCGTAGGTAATAAAACAGATAAGAACGTGTCGTATATTAACGGTCAATTCAAATATCACAGGTCTCATAATGGAGGCGTGATAAAGTAATTGGTGGACTGTTAGTTATGACACTCGCAGTGCGCAGTTATCGCACATTCTCGGAGACAAGATCGAGAGTTATCGCAGTTTCTCGCGTGACACATGTCTGTTTACCTAATGGTGATACATTAGCTACTCCAAACCAATCCAGCACCGAATGTCAGTAAATGAATTTCATAAAACCAATAATAGACAAATAAAAGAAACTGATAACAAGTTATGTAAATATAATCGAAGGTATGAAACTTTTCATTCCGCACGCGAACATTGTAAAACAGGGTATTAATTGAAATTTTGACATTTGTAAACCGTTACTCGAGATAACAAAGAGAAGCTTCTCACCACATTATAACAATTTTTGAAAACAAAGAAAATGGTGTATTGGAAATCCTTTCTTTGGTCTATTTAAATAGTAATAAATACACGGGTGGGCATCAGCGGAACTACCGCGAAATCGCGTCAACGTAAATTTGTTCCTTCGTCACATCCGGGACCTTTCGCGTTAGTGGCATCGTCACACAAAAGCCAAACAAAGGTAGGTACTCTCGCTTGTTTTGATGTTTTGTAAAAGAATGAGCAAACTATGTAAAAATCCGACAATGCTATTCCATGTAAATATGATTTACCTTGCTAAACAGGTCAAACGCGATGTTGGAAAAACCTCAGCTCTGAGATGAGGACCGTAACCAATTCGAACCCAGTACGGGATTTCTTCAGTTTTATGTCAAAACGAAGAAAGTCTGCAGATATTTGCCAGTTTTAGCTCAGAGCACGAGCATTTTACACATGGCATGTACATAACAACCCTTATTCGTCCTTCAGACGTAAAAAAATCGAACCGATCATGTACTATGAAGGAATGATGCCAACGTTTTCAGGCGCGGAGGCTCCTTCGCCATCGCGTAAGTTGTAACGTCACGCTCTAGTTCCTTGGAGGATACCATGTCAGTACATGCAGGCGCGGAGAGAAATGTGTGTATTATTAAAGTATCTGCTGAAACACCCCAATCGACCACCAATCCATCTCAAGCTGCTCCCCATGTAGAAACTAACACACTTACCCCTGTCTAACCCCAAGACTCCCACAACCTTTAGCTCAGCCTTTTGCGCAGATGTGCTACAGATGCAAGTATCAGGTATCGTCCACTGGCCCAAATAGACTTGAAGTGTGTTTATATAACTTATCTACACGTATCTATGCGTCAGTACATGAGATTTTTCATTTATCGCTAGTGTCACGAATCCAATAAGCCTGCGCATTTTTAAAATTTTACCAGAGCTTTCGCTGCTCGCACACACAAAGTATATGTGCGAGCAGCAAAAGCTCTGGTGAAACTTTAAAAATGCGCAGGCTCATTGGATTCGTGGTGACAAACTCGCATGTACTGACAGATAAATTATATAAACACACTTCAAGTCTATTTGGGCCAGTGGACGATACCTGATACTTGCATCTGTAGCACATCTGCGCAAAAGGCTGAGCTAAAGGTTGTGGGAGTCTTTGGGGTGAGACAGGGGTAAGTGTGCTAGTTTCTACATGGGTAGCAGCTTGAGATGGATTGGTGGTCGATTGGGGTGTTTCAGCAGATACTTTAATAATACACACATTTCTCTCCGCGCCTGCATGTACTGACATGGTATCTTCCAAGGAACTAGAGCGTGACGTTACAACTAACGCGATGGCAAAGGAGCCTCCGCGCCTGAAAACGTTGGCACCATTCCTTCATAGTACATGATCGGTTCGATTTTTTTACGTCCGAAGGACGAATAAGGGCTGTTATGTACATGCCATGTGTAAAATGCTCGTGCTCTGAGCTGAAACTGGCAAACATCTGCAAACTTCCTTCGTTTTGACATAAAACTGAAGAAATCCCGTACTGGGTTCGAATTGGTTACGGTCCTCGCATCAGAGCAAAGCTTTTTTCATCATCGCGTTTGGCCTGTTAAACAAGGTAAATCATATCTACATGGAATAGCATTGCCGGATTTTTACATAGTTTGCTCATTCTTTTACAAAAAATCAAAACAAGCGAGAGTACCTACCTTTGTTTGGCTTTTGTGTGACGATGCCACTAACGCGAAAGGTCCCGGATGTGACGAAGGAACAAATTTACGTTGACGCGATTTCGCGGTAGTTCCGCTGATGCCCACCCGTGAAATAACGAAATGAATTTCGATTAAAATGAAAATATACACACCTACCTTTAAAGACCAGATGGAATTTTGGTACTAATCGCAAATGCGAGCAGCTAATGCTCAGAGGAGTCTGCGCGGATTGTTTGCTCACTGGTTCCACTGGTACATAGTAGAGAAGTAGATTAAGGCTCAGGTCAATATCGAGGTCTTAAACCCTACTAGGTAGATGCGTATATATGTTTAAAGAATGACTTAATGTACATGCATTAGGAACCAAAATCTCTAACTGGACCGTTAGTTTAATTGTTTGTTTTGTTTGATTTGATTCTTTACGTCCCGTCAACAATCTTTCATTTATGTAGGAACGGATCTTCCTGGGTTGAACCAGTACTAAGCTAGGATATATGTGTCTTGCTCAAGGACACAACGCAGTGCCGCCGGTGAGGCTCGAACCCGCGGCCCTTCAGTCTCTAGTCAAGCACTCTACCACTGATCCACTGCCCTCCCTTTAGTTTAATTGGGCTCAAGAAGTTAGAACCACAATTGCTGTTTCCACAACAAACAATGCATATCCTGACAAGAGGCCACCCTCAGTGTCATGAGGTATGTAACGTTTGTCAAATTGCCAGCCTGTGTCTACCACGTCATTTCGAAACTGAGCAGGTCATGGTAGATGTGGCCGTGTGCTTTATTGACACGTGTGAGAGTAATGCAATGGAATTGCCTGGTATAAATACAGAAACCGCGACCAATACCCATAAAAGTGTCAATTTTAACAGAATTTGCCTACCGTGTATATAACGCCCATTTATAAGGTTCTGAGTTTAAAAAGCATGTGTTTTTTTTTTTTTTTAAAAGGGACAACATGTACACGTTTGTCTGAAATGTAAACGTTTTTATGAAGAAGCCATCAACGGTCTACGAACAAACGATGGACGGTCTTTCCAATGGCGAAACATTCTAAACAAACAATCTCAATTCTGAAAGCAAAATTTGAATACTTGTTTATTTTTATACTATAGTGGCGTGGGTTTGCCGAGCACCATTTTAACCGACCAATGTCTATTTTTGAAAATATTCATAACTATTGAACCGCATGGTATAGTTTTTTCACATTTTGCATAGTAATACATTTTGACATTATCAAGAAACAGGTGGTATGCAAAACGGTGATTAGGCTTTTAAAAAATATTTTTATTGCAAAGCCTAGTCACCGTTTTTCATACCTGTATCTCGATACTGATAAAATATATTGGAAACCTCTTTCGTGCAGAACCTATTTCAGGACAACTATGTTGAAACACTCAGTTAGGCTACCCTGACATAGTTTTCAATTTAAATACCCAGAGTTTCATTCTTATTAGCAAAAATTCAACGTGGGTCGTGCATATTACTGTCAGTTGATATTTTATAGCGATTAGCTTTCTTTTCATCGATCAGAAAAAAGGAGATTTTCTGACGATTCGTGTGCATTTTATAATCTAACTTACCAAAAAATACTGGCCCTTTCTAGTTTGGCATCCATTCCGTGGGAGGGCGAGGGCTGTGTCTGCACTGTATTCTATCATGAACTCAAGCTCAGCAAGCGTGATGTGGAATCGTCTTGCTGTTACTTCTTATGACGAATGCTAGGGCATTCCAACCTAACAAAACAGGGAAATGGAAAGTTCTATTTGTTATGATTGGGTTAAGCAAGTTGACAACGCATATTACCAGCTTCATATGAGCCTCGACGCGAGAAAACCTGTCTTCAGGGTTTGCGGCCAACAAAGGCGCAGACCAGCCTGTGCATATGCGCAGGCTGATCAGCGCCTTTGTTATTCGCCTTATCTAACGTTCATACAAGCGGATTTTCAATATTCTAGCTAGTCTCTGTAGCCGAGGAGACATGTTTGAGTCTCACTTTGTCGGAAACCCCGAAGACAGGTTTTGTCACGTCGAGGTCCATATATGACCTGCCTCATAAATTTTAATAAAGACATATTTGAGCAGGTCATGTATCAGATGAAAGAAACCTGGTCATACACGGCGTTTGAACCTACCATTCATTATGATTGATAACGCCTTGAAACAAATAGAAATATGTACTCTACATGAATTAACGCTTTTCTGTGAACAAGTGTTTTCATCAATGCACTCATCCTTTTTCTGCGCTTTGTCTTTTAAACCGGTTCAGAAACATCTTTAAGTGCATGGTTAACATCCTCCTGCCACTGGCCGTCCAATTTGTATTTGCCTTTTTACATTACTTTCTTATTTTTTTCATTCGAACATCTTTGGCTTGACAAAACCAAAGGAAGCCTAATTTCAGGCATATCAAAGGCATATCTATAATATAGATATCTGCTTTTAATTTCATCCACAAAAAATGCATACAGGTGACTATATATATATACAAGTATAAAATAAAATATATGGAATAAAACGGAAGAAATCCATGGCATTCTTGCAATATTATTAGTAGCATTTATATACATATACGAGGGGTGATCAGAAAGTTCGCGGAAAAGTGCTATTAAATCACATTGCTTTTATCGATTTCAATGAAAACTCATAGATATAAACTACCATTCATAGAAAGTTGTCTGAAATTAAAATTTAGAAAATGTGACGTCAGACGTATGAGCACGAGACGCCGCTGTGACGTCAATTCGCTGAAACCTGCCCATCTGTACCCCTGGGGGTTAACCTCGTAGCTGTGTTTAAATTGATTGGTATTTTTAACGGAAAGTAAGGTTCCGTCATTCTTTGAACATAATATGAGGTTTTTATGTTATTCCGCTGCGCTATGTATTCAAATTATTAGGTTTCAGTCCAAAGGGAAGGCCTAAAATGCATCAATTTTTCGAGTTTTCGTAAATTTTAAATAAAAAACTTATTTTCTTGTTAGTGTTCAACGCAATAATTATAATATCGGACTTAACTATCAATATTAGTTCTACCGTCCTGAAAAAAGGTTTTTTTCGAAGTATGTCAATAGTTTATTTTAAAGAATTGACATTCCAAAACAGGCAATGAGTTCCCATGATAGAAAATGAATGATTTTTTGACAGTACTGTTATTTGTTTCGATTTAGAACAACATCCGTTAGATATAAATCTTTGAAAGTTTGCATAGAAGATGAGTAAATGAGGCGTTAAATACGCATGGAACGCAATATGAGCTATCAAAGGAAAACAAAATTTTACAAAACGTTGAAGCTTAATTGGTTGTGTAGTAAAACGTCCAAATGCAACGTAAAATGGGCCGGTTCACGCGATATAGCGTTGCCTTGACGACCGCTGTAACGCACGTAGACGACTTACATGAAGCATGTTGTAACCGATCAACTGCATATGTGTTGCAGTATTATGTCCTGTAATTCCAGCTCTATTGATCAAACGATGTAGAGATGACAACTATTTTCCGCGAACTTTCTGATCACCCCTCGTACATGCATGCTGACTAACGTTTAAGATATGTAGGATCTGTGTTGCATGTTGAATATTGCGTTCACACTAGCTGTTGTTGAGGTGCGTGTGTTTGCTAAAACATCTCCTGAAACATCGATATAGGATACTCCTGGTCATCGACTCCTTCTTAATTATTTTACAGAAGTGGCTCCTAATTGTGTACATTGGCAAACAGTGAAGGTCCAGATGAAGTGTTGGTTAATGCGGCATTTTATCAGGGTCTACACTATTTGCTATTGACACAAACGATCTTCAGAGAAAGAAATACTATTTTAATTGGAAATTGTAAGCTGTGGCCCAAGTTTAACCAGAAGGAAGAATCCACTGGTGAATAAAGGTTGAAGCCAATACCAGGGAGCGAGTTAACTGCCCTTTTATTTAACTCTCACGAAGAGGGTCAAATACTCAGAATCTGCTGTTTTCAAATTTAGTTCATTCTACTTTCCAGAGTATTCTTTTCTTTTTATTCAAATTACAAAATTAATTCGTATATATCAAGGGTATTAAACCTTTCACCAGGTCAAGGATAAACGAAAATAGTTATAAAATTGAAATGCATATTACTAGAATTAGAGTTTTTTCATTTTCAAATTCGGCTACCCGACGAGATGCAAGTGTAACGTATAAGGGATTGTTTCGCCTATTTATAGTCATACTAATTACAAACAATTGCTGTCACGCGACCTGCTACATGCCCTTAAACAAAAGGTGATACATTTGTATTGTGTAATTTGTCTTCCTTGCTTTAATTTTACATTACATGCGTTTTTAATTTCTCATTAATCAAAGTCCAAGGTGAGACCGATAGAACAAACATTTGAAGAGTTTTTTTTAACTTTTAAAATGGCATGTCTGCACCAACAAATCGTACAGCGAATCATACAGCATTTTTGGACACTATAAAACGAGTGATAAAAATAGATCACATGCGAGGCTCTGCTGATAATTTCATCACCCCATTTTATGGAAATTCACCCATCTACACTATACTAAATAACTGTTGCAATTGTTTAAAATGATGGTGTGCCAGTACGTGCAAGTTTGTTACATAACACATATGCGTGTAGCAAAGGCTCAGCCAAGCCTGCACATTCACTCAGTCTCGACGGAGCCATGTCTATCCTTACACACATTGTGTAAACTTAGATGGAGGTTCAGACAAATCATAAGGCATTCGGTCCCACTAGATAGCTGAATATTGACGTTTACACAGTGACTGTACACATCTACTATAAGTACCACAATTTGACGAGTGTAGTAGGGTATACATAACACACTTCTACTGTCTTGCGGTAAAAGCCGGCTTTCACAGCGACGTGGTAGAGTGTTTGCCTGTAGATCCTGCGGCCCAGGTTCGATACCCACCTCGGGCGGTTGGGATTTTTCTGCACCCTGTGACACGAGCATTCCCATTGGTTTGTCTGTTTGGGATATGCTAACACAACTGTGCACTGACTTAAGATTGGCTTGAAAACCAATACAGTATAACCTCAAAAATTCGAAATGATCGCTAATTTGAAATAAATATTACTTAGGGGCACACTAGATTCAGAGACTAGAACATATTCATGATCTATTTTAATAATAATCTATAATAACATATGTTTTGGGTGCGTACAAGAAACGTCTCATTGAGACTTATGTTTGACAGAGAAAAAAAAATGAAAATGATAACATTTTTTTTTCTTTTTTTTTTGGGGGGGGGGGGGTAATATATTTTGTATGTCTACCTCCCTATAATTCGAATTTTCGATATTTCGAAATAAAACCTCTAGTCCATAGAACTTCGAATTTACCAGATTCGAGTGTAGACTTATTTCTTAATTTCAAACAATATCTTGAAAATCAACTGGTGATATTTTTAATTTTGGCATTTAAATTAAGTGAATATGACAAGAACAATGTCGGACCAACTCATGACACCCAAAGAAAAAGACAACAGAACACAGACAGAGACGCATACTTCGAGATGATTGCTAAACAAAAATGGGCAAATGAGAAAGAGATGGTAAATATGGAGTTTAAACTCAATCTACTTGTAAAACGCTGAGCATAGTTGGCGGGTCGGATTTGCACTCTGAGTTCTGTGGACTGTAATAGAAGGGACGTGAGCTCGAATATATTTTGGTAAAGAATAGTCATTCTTCATAGCTGAAATAAGTTGGACATTTGTCAGTTACTGACCGCAGTATGCATACTCTAAGTGCTGGTAAAACGACAAGAACAACTGTGGAACAGTGAAGCATGATAACTCAAGGTCGTCATATGACTGAAAATTGTTGAAGGCTACGATAACAACAACAAAAACAACAACATCACCATCAACAACAACTACCTGAGAAAGACAACTTTTTAGATAATGGAAACATAAAGAAAGTCAGCGACCTACCACTGAATTAATTGGTTTTATAGAAGTAACTGTTGGCAAGCATATTAAAGGAAGCAAACATCGTATCATCTTCACACCTGATCAATTAACACCATTTTGGATATCTTATTATAACACTTTGTGCTTTGAAACAACTAGCAATAAGTTTGACATTTTGAGATAACTAACACTTTGAAAGACTCCAGTCTGCTACATGGTTCTGTGCGACATTAGGTGTCCTAATTACTGTAATGCCACCTATTACGATGCGGGATATAATGTCACAAACACTACGGACATGAGTACTAAGAAATATGGCTCCACCTAGGGCATACGCGAACAAAACATGCACACTGATATTGTTTTTTCGTTTGCGAAATCTAAAAAACTTTCGACCTTCAGTTCTTTCGAACCAAATTATGCTCACTAGTGTGAATGATGATGATGATGATGATGATGATGATGATGATGATGATGTCGATGATGATGATGATGATGATGATGATGTTACTGCTGCTGCTGCTGTTGCTGCTGCTATTGATGATGATGATGATGATGATGATGATGATGATGATGATGATGATGATGATGATGATGATGATGATGATGATGATGATGATGATGATGATGATGATGATGATGATGATGATGATGATGATGATGATGATGATGACGACGACGACGACGACGACGACAATGATGATGATGATGATGATGATGGTGGTGATGATGATGATTAATGGTCATTTGAATACGACCTCAGCATTAAACTTTATTTTCACGCAATTAAAAAAGGTCGATATTTTTTTATTATGCTATCTAGAACAGAACTGATACGAATCGCATCACTCTATTTCGACATATCTAAGGTGCCATTTATCTGGCTGTGTTATTATGGATATAACCATAAAATATTGGTCTAATCTGAAATAATATCATGTATATTAAAGAAGATAGAAGTCTTGTTGACTAAGTTTAGTGTAATGAGGATAATATAACAATTCTAAAGATTTATTGGTTAAAGGTTTTTTACTGTTTCGTACAAGGTCTTTTTGGACATATATAACAACCCTTGTAATAATTAATCATTTGTTTAGCTTTTTATTATTAATTCGGTTAAAACCAATGATTCGATTGATTTGTTTAATTTCATATTTATTATAATGTATTCCACTTTTGCAATCCATTACTTCTCACTTAATCTGATTAAAGGATACTCCATAATAGCTTTTAGCTAAAAACATGGGCAATATATCTAATTTATCACCTAAGAAACACTTATTTAGTCGTAAATAAGTTCAGTTTTATATTCTAGTGGCTTGTGTTACACTTATATCAATAAATAATGGCAACTTGTGACTTTTGTGGTCGTCAGTATTACCAATGAACTATTTATAGGTTTCTTATAGTCATTATTTTCCGAAATTATGATCATTTTTTATAGTCGAATCCCTTTACTGATAAGACGTCATGAGTAACAGAATTTTAATAGTTCGAATTAAAGAAAATTAGTATTCCCTTGCTTTGCTGCTAATCCTAGGAGATGACCATCTCCTCCAAAGATTAAACCAAAATAACAACTACAGCTACATATTAGATATTATATGGGACGTACTGTTCCATACAATATCCAATATATGCCCAAATGCTCTGATAAATGCCACTGTTGACGTATCAATTGCGATTAGAGGTCTACACTTGGTTCTGGGTCTTAATCGACAACCGTACTCTCAAGCGAAATGCCTCGACCAAGTCCGTGGATTTCGTGGAATCAGACCTCGGATGCACATCGCGGATCTACTTTGATAACGTGACGCTGACGTTGCATAATGTAACGCTGACATCACGGAAACCATGTCAACACAATGACCAGCGTGATTACAGCAAAAACAAATTGTTTTAATGGAAGTTTATGTGTGTTTTTTTTCAATAAAATATCGATACAAAATATAAACTTCATTTATTCTGCTGATTAAACTTAAATTGATGGATTTTGATACGACTGAACCCACATGCTACAGAACTAATTTTCCTTAAGCCAGTTTGGGCTAACATAATGGAGTTTTTCCCACACAGTACTACGCGTAATGTGCCTTACATTTACGTCCATCCGAGGCTTGATTCGATTCTGGAATCGTGTCGGACTTTCCCGATTGCCATACTATGTATTTGCGCACATCTTTGCTGCTCGCCGATACGATGTGTACCAAAATCCCGTATGCCGGCCCATACATTTCAACGCTTGCCGAAATAATGATAATTTATCCTTTACGGTAGTGTATCGTTAATTCGAGGTCCAGAGTTAACTATTTCTGTTTAAGAAAGTCAAATTTATTTGAATATTTTTTCATTGTTGCTCTCACTGTATGTGGGAGTTTTGTGTTTGCTACTTGTTTTTGTTACGCAATACCTACTGTCCGTTCATATGTTGCAACCATCTTGCTGAGGAAGAGAGATCTGGTTGGTCTTTTTGCTGTCATGTGGCTGTTATTGTTCTGTATCTCTTCCTCGAGGTGCCGTGGGTTGCTATACCGAGTCTGAATTTTTCATTTCCTGGTCATGTATTTTAAGGGAAATAGTCATTCAATGATATATATCCCCAAAACATGATCATTTCCAAAGAGTCCTTTCAAACGTAATGTTTGTGTGTTCTTTACAGAAACGCCTCACACAGATAAGCACCCAATCCATATACTTTTGTTCGAAAGTTTGAAAACAGTGCATTTAATACCATCTATTCTCTCTGTCAAATGCATCCCAAAGAGCAACGTGCATTAAGAGGCTTATTTGCACCCCCACCCAAATGAGGCCGAAAATAAAAGCTACTTTTAAACAAGTTCATCGTAATGCTTTAATAGAACAAGATCCCAAGTGTTAACGCGTGGTATTAATTTAGCGTTTACCGTTGCTATGATGGACAGAATGGCCCCAAATAAATCTGAAACTATTGGCGGGTGCGATTTAACCCAGAAGATGTGTTCTAGAAGTAGAAAATCATAAATTTTGTTCGATTTTCGTCTTCTGAAATTAGAAGAAACTTTTTTCTTCTGCTTCCGACAAATCGAACGGGACTCTTCTGCTTTTAGAAGCTCTTCTGAATCTTCCGAATTTTGAGCAGAAGCAGGAAGATAGAAGTAGTCACGTGATCGCACACTTGCAACGCGAGCTAGAAAATCTTGGCATTAAAATTTACGTATGAATGGTTTTGCGATTTCCAACTAAATTATTGTAAATGACAACAAATTAAATGCGCAATAATCTAAAGAAAGATTATTACATTGAATATGACATAATTATGCCCCCAAAAAAACAACAATCGAAATACGAAACTGCGTAGATAAAGTGATCTTCTAAATGTTATAACAAAACGTTTAAACGGTTTACTTAGCGTATTCGATTTGTTTTCGATCTTCTATCTCCCGAACAGCTTCTGTCACGTGATTTGGTATCTTCTCGATAACAGTCTACCGCTTCCAGAAGCCGTAAATCGCACCCGCCATATGAAAGTGACCGTTTTGGGAAAATGTTGAGACTTTTGACAAAGAAATATGAACCTAAGCAAATACCAAAGAGAATATTTTAACAGATTATAAGAATTATCAGGACACACATTATATTAAAAGTTAGTTTAGTATTTAGCTGCGATGTTAGCTATTTCTTTAAAGAATCGGCCCCAAAGTCTCAAGTGTTGCCCAAACGGCAATTGCCTTTTTAAGCATATTTGGTGGTCATTTTCTGTTACTAAAGCAACGATACAAGTTAAAGGAATACCAGATTTTTACACTTAGGTTATTCTTCTAACAAATTGGTGAACGTAACTTACAGTTTGTAGCTTCAGAGGAGACCGAATTAGCCCTTTAGCACACACGGTTCTCCGGAAGTGACGTTACAAACCACACGACATGAAGTAGTACCGCATGATGGCGTCAGAACGCCAAATTATTTTGCATAGCCGAGCTGCAACTACAATGGAATGAATGATCCAAATTGGTAGAACATTCAATCGGAAATACATAACATACCTTTATCATAATTATACAATTATTGACGTATGTTTCGGAGACATAAAGTGTTTTTGTACAGTAATCTTAATCATATTGACCTTCGCTTCGCGTCGACCAATATGTCGTTTACAGTTCAATAACAATCCATATCCCCCTCAACATAAGTCAGTAAGGTTGTGTGCTTGGTCCACAGGTTCTTGGATGAGTTCAATCCGAGGTAGCACCTCAATGTGATTTGATTATTTTCAGTTTTTATAAATGTTGCCTTACCTGCAACTGTTTGTGCCTAAATGACTCACTATGTATCTAACTAAAATTTGGAAGATTGACACATTCCAAAAATGATTTTTTTATTTGTAAGATTTTCAATTCTAAGCTTAGATGCCTATAATTGCCACATAATGAGTCATTTTGGCACACTCAGTTAATAGTAATCATACAAGGCACTGTCAATCAAACATGAAATCGTTCAAATCACATTTAGGGGGGCACCCTCTTTGTGCTCATCCAGTAACTTCTGTACCAAACACAAAACCACCTTACTTCCAGGTCATTGTGAGTAAATAAAAAGGTTGCTTTAAATGTATATTAATTTCATTTTTTTTTCTTCCAATATAAAATATATGCATGTTTGTAAGTTGCAAAATTTGTTTTGAGTAGTATGCTCGTATATGGCAGTCCGCACGACTATGTTATACTTATTACGATTTATACCATTCAATGTCTTCACTGCCGACCTTTGTGAGATAATTTGATACATTCCTACACTCAGACTCTTTGTGGGTTGGTTTTCATAAATGCATACGAGTAGGCACACAAATATGACCACACAAATAGCTTCATTAATCAAACAGATATCATTTATGTTCTGATATGAGATCTACAAAGCGATCCTAAATACTTTCTCCAATGCAGCAATCATAATTTCAAACGCTTCTTTAAATATTGTTCCGCTTCATTTGTCTAATTCGTGTCTCGCCTTTGTCTAGAGATGATATTTCTTCACGCGGAAGCAAGCATACAAGGGCGAGTCGTCCGACCACTATGGACAATAAATATTAATCCGCGTACATCAAGGAGAGCCATAAGATGGCGACAAATTCGAATGATTTTATGGGAGAGGTTATACAGGTTTAAACATGTGTTGATTGACAGTGATCGTTAATAAATTGTCCGTGAATACAATGGCTGCTTGACCATCACATGGCTTGGAAACAAATTGCGATACAGGACCGAATCACAACCAGTTTTCGCGACATGTGGGAAACGTCAAAATCCTGATTTGTCGCAGCATGTTTGTAGCTTAATTAATAAAATGCATCAAAGTTTAGATATTTCTATAAGACAGAGGTAGATTAAATTAGAATTTCTAAGGGAGTACCCACTATTCTTTCCAGCTGTGTAGTTGATCAAACTGTATCTATGTTATTCGCATATGACATGATAGCTTTGTCATGTGATCCGGCTTACATTGCATTACAAGGCTCTTCATATGACCTCGTACACACAGATAAACATGGGAAAGAATCCCACTGTTCTGATCAGATGCATCACGACGTTATAATATTGTTCCTTGCAACAACCGTCAAGACAAGGAGATATTTCATGAAACACACAATCATAAAACGTTTCTGAATTAAAATAATTGTCAAATGATATCTAATTTTCAAATATAAAATACCCTCATCTTATCTGTAGCTACAATCATTGATGTTGAAATCCCACAAAAACCTCTTTAATGTCTGTTCTTATTAACTACTTTTAAGCTATATTCCCACTTTAATGACAAAACTTCGGTGTAATTAAGAAACTATCTGTTCAACCCAACGTGGAATTATTTTGATATAAATGTCTTTGATTTTGACAACGGCGCACAACTCTCTGCGCAATCCTTTTATGTTAGTTTCTCATAATACTCTTTGACGACATTGTATAGCGGTAATAAATCATGAATAATTCCAGATGTACCGACTGTTTGAGCGAAACATTACGGTTAGTTTCTTATCCGCCAATTTAAACATGCTTTTTAGGTGCCCAAAAGAACCGTCTCACCGAGACGGGTTTTTTGAATATACACACCATAATGTTTTGGTTGAGAAGAAAAACAACTTATTATCACTCATACAGTCTTATCAGGTGGCCTGAACTGAGCGTTCTATTAGTTTTCCCAGAAGCTGATGCTTGGGAGTAACTCATGTCGAAAGTGATATCCTGTGAAGGAATGATTTTTGATATCACGTTCTGATAATCCAAAAGTGCGAATTCGGCCTTGCCAAATGCATTGTTCTTAAATAAGGTTTGACCATTCGATATAAAAGCATCGTATAAATTCCAAACTCCGTTGGGAAAGGTGTGTAAACTTGAAGGAGGTCTATGTTGTTCTGAACATCAAAACATGATATGTTTTTGGTCAATGCCACACACCACGGACTTATCAATCGATCGGGCATTCCGATACAACAAACAAAGCAACCAGCTCTTCTTCGTTATAAGATGCTTGCCAAACCAGATATGGCATAATTTACAATTTAACTATGGCTTAACAAGAATAGAAGCAGCAACAAACCAACAACGACAGGACCAGTCCCCCAATACAGACTGCAGCTGCAGCACCAGGGGATTAAATGAGTCATTGCATGAGATTTCCAACAATATGGCATTTTGACATGTATAGGCTCGGACGAGCCTCTGCAGCCTCCTTTTAAGAATAGTGAGTATGATCAGAAAATTCCACAATCACAAACCGTAGACAACCCCATGGCACCGCGAGGAAGAGCCACTCAACCATCACAAGACACCAGGAAGATAAATTAAGCAAAGCGACCAGCTCTCTCTTCCCCATCAAGACGATTGCAATACTAGAATTGGCATGAAGTAACGTACAACAAAACAAAGAACAATTACAGACTCCCACAACGGGAGTAACAGTAAACAAAAAGTCAGCAACAAAACCACCACCTTAGATTGGACAGCAGCCAAAGCCACCGGGGGGCTTCAATGCATTTTACTGGTACCAAATCTTCGCCCTAGATTCTGCTGTTGTTGAAGTACAAGAAATGTTCAGCTCGCACGGAGGCCTTCTAACTTATGCAATGTTTCATCATGGAGAAACACTCTAATCAAATTAACACACCATGATGAAACAAAGAAAAGGGCTCATGACTCACAGATAGTCAGAGCTATAGAAAACCTCAAGTTGAGCCACGAGGGGTCCAGCTACAGATCAGCATCAGGCACCAGCCGATCGATTAAAGCTTTACGTCAGAGCCGTCCTAGAGTCTGAGGCCTGACCCAACGCCGTGCAATTAAAGAGGAAACCATAGCTATAAACCGTGATCGGGTTTAAAACCAGGCGTGCAGACTGTCGCATGATATCCAAGTACTATTCAACCCTTATATAACGTTTTACAATCTTTTCGAATTGATCACTAAAATTAGATTTTCCAACAATTCGTTTGCATTTATAAACTAAATCACCATAAACTATAGGTTCTGATATACCAAATTTTATGATAAACGTGACGACTTTGATTTTGAAATTGTCCATTTCCCATTTTTATATGGTGATGTTCCTCGTTCTACATCCTATGGAGTCTATATCTCTCAACTCATTCGTTTTGCTAGAGCATCTAGCTATGTTGCTGACTTCAACACTCGCAATAAATTGTTAACTCAGAAACTTCTTAAAATAGGCTTTTGGTATCATAAACTTCGCAAAACATTTTCAAAATTTTATAGATGATACCATGATTTGATTTCTAAATTCCAAGTTGGACTTAAATCTCTCTTGTGCCAAGGACTTTTGGAACCTGATTTCTATGGAGACTTGGTGTATAAATTGTAAAAGATTGTTGGCTCTCTTAATTTTTCAGCGCAGGTCATTAAAATAATTTCCCATTATAAAAAGATTGGCTATAACATTAATGTATTGCAACAGACTGCATACTTGGTAGTCAACCTAATCAAGGTTTGCAACTTTGCTTTCCTCTTTAATTGCACGCCGATGGGTCGAACTTCAGACTCTATGATGGTTCCGACTTAAAGACTTATCTATTGATGAGATGGTAGGGGCCTGATGCTTTGGCTGTTTGTCGGGCCCACCGGGGTTTATCTGTTGGATATCTTTTGCTCCTGTATTCAGTTTAATTTACTGTTTAGTCCTTATCCTTGCTTTATCTGCATGTAATATCTTGATTTATATGTTTTAGGAGATGATGCATTGATAAGTTAGGGGCCTTTCATGCAAACCAAATATCTATGTGTCTTGATCCACATCTGAATTAAGGGTGAGGTTGGCGCCGTTAAACCGGTTTAAGCCCTCCAGTAAAATATTTTACTGACCGTTCCAAGGCGGTACTTCTTTTGTGGATCTTTTATGTTTTTGTTCTGTCTTGTGTTTGCTATGTCTTTATGCGCGTCTGTTTATATGTGCTTTGTCGTCACCTGCAGGGAAAGGGCTGACCTCTTGGCTCTCGTTTGTGGTGTCTACTGTGAGTCTGTCACTTTCCCATTGGTATCCTGGGTCAGGTGTGGTACATGATTGTATCGATTCCTGATCTTTGCACCCTTACTTACTTTGTTGCAGAAGAGTTTCTAACCCAACGTTGTATTTAACAAGTAACTCTGAGTGTCTGTAGTAGAATTTAGAACATGCTTTTGAATTTTATGATATCTATAACCTTGTTAAAATAACTTAGCAGTTTAAAAAAGTTTCTGTTGTCGAAGTCATCAACATTAGAACACACTCTAGCAAAACAAATAAGCTGATAAATATATACTCCATAGGAAGGGGAGCGAGGAACATCTCTAACAAGAAATGGGAAATTTACTATTTCAAAATTAAAATCATCCGTTTATCATAAATTTTAGAAGAAACTATGCCATTTGTTATTGACAAGTTCAAGTCCAAAATCGGTGCTTCCGTATCAGAAGTATTAGCCTTATTTAACTGAAGTTCAGTGGGATATATCTGACCTACCATTTGTTCAAAATAAGGATTATTAGTATTAAGTACGTCATCTAAATATCTGGAGGTGGAGTTTAAAGCTTCAATAATATCAGTTTGATTATTGTCTGACAGAGAAAACATAAAGTCTCTCTCATAACAAAACAAAAACAAATCTGCAACAAGAGGAGCACAATTAGTACCCATTGGAATGCCTACAATTTGTTTATATAATTTCGAGCCAAATCTTATAAACTTATTGTTCAAAAGATAATGGAGAGCATCACACATTATCTGACATGACCACAATTTATATCGTTTAGGTTGTTCAGAAGTAAAAAAGGCATTTTTATGATTACAAGCCAAATAAAGTGAGCCCTCTCTGTTAAATGTTTGTTCAATTAATTTTGTAAGCTTTGCTTTGATTAGATTATAAGGCAATGTAGTATACAGATGCTTTCCAAAATTTTTATAGATAGCGATGGAAAGGGAAAAACAAAGCAAACATACAAGCTGCAACATTCAAAGTAAGAAAGGCGGCAAAGATCAGGTATAAATACAATCAAGTACCACACCTGACCCAAAATGCACTTAAACTATCTTTTAAAAGTAATTATATAATTTGTGCAACCTACTAGTGCACATACACCAACGTCAATCAAGTGATTCATTTTTGATACGCTGGATAGCTGCAATTCTTAAAGAATGTTCACAATGCACCATATACATGACTTTATAGATTCACATCACAGTTTTCTTTGCTGCTCTCCTTATTATCTCATTATTCGAAATAAAGTTTTGATATGCAACTTTGATTTGCTAAAAATATGATCAACATTTTTAGAAGTTAAAACTTGATACAAAACATCTGCAAAAACAAGTCATATTTTTACTCACTATAACTTGATATGTAATGTATACAGGAGCAGAAATAAAAATCACATCTCAAACAAAGCAGAAGTTTATTACAAACGCTCAAACAAATATGGGGTATGTAAATAATTATGACAAAAATCGCTATCTATAAAAATTTTGGAAAGCAGCTGTAGAGAGTAGATAAATCATATGTAGACACACCAGATGCTAGAAAACCTCTAGACTTCAACTTATTAAGAATTTCATCTGTATTTTAATAGACCAAAATAAAATTTTAACATTTCTTTCATAAACAGTTGTGCAATATTTAATGACATGGTTTTTAATCGCATTGAGGCAAGAAGACTAGATAACTCAGTAGTTGTACATGCACTGGAATTAGCAATAAAACGCGAGTTATAGGGCCGTTTATGAAGTATAGGTAACCAGTATAACGCAGGAAGATTGCTATGGTCCTCATCAAAAAACAACCCAAACTTAGCTGTCATATGGCATCGATGCCTATCAACGATAAGCTTAGAAACTCAAAATGAAGTTCAGTCAGTAGCTAAACAATCATAGAATACTCAAGTGGCTAGCACAAGCTCTGATCAAAGGCTCAAACAAAAAGTCAACAACAACAGAACCACCGCCTTAGAACGGACAGCAGCCTAAGCCACCGGGGGGGGGGCTTAAATGCATTTTACTGGTGCCAAATCTTCGCCCTAAAGTTTGAGTAATTTAATAAACATTGGTGCAAGATGTATAACTGTTCATGGGAGTACCAGTTTAAGATTTGCAAGATATTGTACATAAAAAGACATGAGACAGTCTCTGCTGCATGTAGACATTATCAATGCATCAAGGGGAGCCTATAAACTTATATTAAATTACGTATTATAAATTAAATATATAATTAATAAAATTTGTTGGTCCATCAATACATCAACAAAGTAGTAGTAAGTCACATACTTATATATAGGACGTTGCTCTGTGTGTTCTAGTATTGTAAAATGCATCTACTGTGTGTATATGTGAGTGTGTGTGGGTGGGGATGGATGCGAGTATGAGTATTATATCAGTTGGCTTCACTTACCCTGAAAGACCAACTTTAAAATCAGCTGAACTTACTTTTCAAAATTAATGTGTGCAATGTGATGTATGTACAGAAGGTTACAGAATACATGTGTCTCAATAATATATGTTTTCTATAGATAGCATGCAAAACTTTTTGTAAAGCTTAGCGAAAGGATACACTTAAAATAAAAACATCCATATGGCACAGCATTGGTTTGTTGAAATACCTCGAAAAACTATTTACATATTAGTACATTTAGTTGGAAACTATACAGTAGTTAAATGCAAGTTCAACAATATTTTACTTAGAAATAATAAAACATTTTGGCGTGCTCAACTCAACTAAGCACGAAATTTATCCTGCTCACAAATGTTAAAATGTCAACAATTGTTGGCATCTTAACATTTATGAGCAGGATAAATACACCAACTACGAGATTGATAGCACGTAAAAATCATTTTTTCAGCATTTGAGCACGAAAATCATTTATAACATTGAGGCCTGGTGTCCGTTCCCCGTCCTTCTGCTCACTGTCCACCTGTATACGAAAGCGTGGGCGCTCTATAATTTTCATAGACTGTAACTTTTTAGAGAGCTGGTTGCTTTTTTTAGTTTGTCTTCCTGGTGTCTAGTGATGGTGCTGTGGCTATTCCTCGTTGTGCCATGGGTTTGTTTACGGTTTGTGATTGTGGTATTTCCTGATTATACTCACTTACTATTTTTGTGATATTTTAATGATATTTTGTAGACCTGTATGTCAGGTCAATATTGTCAATATCTCCTGCTATTGGCTTCCTGTTTGATTTATCACCCTGTGTTTCTTCCTCGTGGTGCCCAGCGGTATGTGATTGTACGATATCATGGTCATGCCCTTCTATTATTTTCTTGAATATAGAAGCTCTTGTTTCGACTCATCGTTACTCGCTATGTCACTACATGGGAATGCAAGGTCATATTCACATTTGGACTTTTCATGAATAATAAAGATTATTTGGGTTATCTTTGAAGTATTTCGCATATGGATAAGGTATTTAATGCTAGACCTTACACGCATTGTTTGAGGGACGTGGATTCCACACAATGTTGATAGACGCATACTAACATTCCAACTCTTGACAAACTAATATCTTATATAAAGAAAACAGAAGCAACAACAAGCAACAACAGTACATGTTTGGTACCAATTTGGTGTAAAAGTGTTTATCAGTTACCTTTCATTTTAACTGCAGTGATAAACGTTGTCTATCTCACGGCATGTGCCTTAATCAGGCCATGATGACGTTGCACTTTTTAATGACGTCAGCAATGACGCTGAATCGACACAAACATCGATCATTACGTCATATTCGCAAGTTTGAAGAGTGAATCAATTTGGTACGCTGATTAATAGAATACCAGGTTCGCGTCTTTTAAAATCAAGTTTATCAGGCTAGGCTTTGAAAACGCATGTTGAATCGCTTGGCAAGCCTTGCGATGTCAACAAGCGTTATCAAAGCCTTGCCTGGTAAATTGATATCAAAAGACACTCACCTTGTATTCTCTATATCCTTTTCGAGTGACCTGGGTATTCGTTTTGTTGGAGAAATGTGCGTTGTTATCAATAAAAAGTTGCAATAAAACATGAATTCAAATAAAAAAAAACCCTAAACGGAATCATTCATGAAAACAAAGATATCTTTATCTAGTAGCATACAAATTTTACAAAAAGATAATTTATACTATTTAATATTACCATTTTAGCTGTTATGAAAACGGGCGGGAGCATAGAAGTGCGCATATGAAGAGATAATTAAGTGCACACGTCGTATCTTATGAACCATAAAGACCAACGAAATTACACAATAGAAGAGAATATTATTCATATGGTATGCTTGCAATCGGAAAACTTCGGCTCATTTCAAGAATCAAGCCTGGGATGTATGTACTGCGTAATACTATATATGCAAAAAGCTCCATTTTATAAGCCGGAACTGGCGTAAGGAAACAGAGTACTGTAGCATCTAGGTCCAGTCCTATTAAAATTCATTCAATGGATGACCCAATATTTTATTGAAAAAAACATAAACTTCGTTTTTAATCGTTTATTTTGCTGCAATCTCACTTGTTATTGTGTTGGCATGGTTTCTGTGACGTCAGCCTCACGTTATGTATAATGTCAGTGTCAGGTTATCAAAGTAGATCCTCGATGTGCACTCGAGGTCTGATTCCACGGAATTCCACGGAATTGGCCGAGGCAGTTCCGGTTGGTATGTGTCTAAATGACACAAAACACGTACCAGGTAGAAGAATTTAACTCGTTGAGTGCCCAAGCTAAATGATAGCAGCAGTACAAACAGGTACAAGACAAAATAATTTAAGATCAGACTCTTCTTGATTACCTAATATACTTCTACTAGGATATATATTAGTCAATATCAACATCCAGAATTTTACAGCTAAGAAATACACATGTAAGTATCACCCTACCAATGGTGAGACAGATAATTGAAATTTGAACATAAATGAGTATGATCTGGAAATGTCAGATAACAGAGAGACCCATTGCACCATAAGGAAGAGACATTAGAATACAATCAAGTAAAGACACAGCTAAAAGCAAAACAAAGCAACTAGCTGTCTCTTCATCAGTGAGGTAATTGCCAAACTAGAAAGGACAGAAAAACATTATGATAAACCAGGAACAAACATAAAGCCACCCCCACACACACACACAATGGGAACAACAATGGACACTTAACTTAGAACTACATATTGGCCGCCTTAGAACTGACAGCAGTCTTTGTCACTAGAAAAAGGAAACATATTTTACTGACCAAACATTCTCCCTAGATTCTGGTGTTGTTTAAATACATGTATTGTTTAGCTCATATGTAGGCGCGAGCCGATGGTGGCCCGAAACTGTATGATGACTGTATCGATTTTGGGATATATCTTACGTCAATGTCATAAATGGTTTGTATGATAGTGAACACGACGCCAACGTATATAACTGGATCTAAACAAACAATGAACCAGCACAAACAGGATCACCACAATAGAACGGACTGCCACCAGAGGGACGGATTCTTCAATATTTTGTCAACAATGTTGTCAAGACGCCATAGGTAAATGAATTATTTTAACATATTTGATTCACTTTTGAGCATGTCTGCTACTTTGCAGACATTATTGAGGTGGTGTAATTTTGTGTCATTATTTAAATGATGCTCAGTTTATCAAATGTACCGCGTCCTGAAAAAATATGACTTTGAAGCACAAGAACATCTAATGCGAAGACCAGCCTGCGCAATCCCGCAGTCTGATCAGGACCTTGGATATACATTATCTAGAACGACTACTAGCCCTATCTGGTACATACAAATGTTCTGTGCTCTAGCTAGTCTATATCGCTCATCATGCTGGATTAAGTCTTACATGTGCGTAAACCCTGGAAACAGGGTTTCATGCAACCAGGCTTTAAATGATCAAAATGTTTCAGTGACAAATCAAATTACATATCAAAATCGTAGCACACGAAAAACGCCTCTGTTTTGGTATCAGTTATTTATATACTAAAATTGCATATCGGTACCAGGTTGGCCAGTCTTCCACGGCCATCTCTATGAGAGTTAGTTACATGTTCACACATTGAAGTCTCCTACCCTGACAAAGAAGTTTGCAGCTTTCCGAGAACCTTGGTTTTCTCCGTGGACTCCTTATCGCTTGCCAGGGCTCACATGAGCCACTTTATGTGATAACCCGCTGAACGTTTATGCGCACATCAGCAGTGTAGATCTGCATGTTTGCTCCCTCGGCTTGATCAGTCTTATTGTTTTTGTTATTAATATATATATCGTTATATAAAGTAAATCCAACATCTACGATTTTTGCTGCAAGTCTCCAGAGTTAGACATGCCAGTTTGTATATTATCTCATCGCACCCATCAATGCCAGATTTTCTTACGATGTGTTTCATATAATTATATATAATAAATAATAGTTACCACTTTTGATCTTTTCTTTAATACTTAATGCAAAATTCAAACGACATGCGTTCGTGAAAAGTTATATCATAGAAGGCGATACGACGGGGTTTTATGGTCTTTGTTCCCCTTTTTGTGGTTTAAACACATGCCAGATTCACCTTTCCCCCAATTAATTAGATTTTAATATTTTGTTTGTTTATGTATCTTGGCCAAAGTTTTACATCTGCCCCACTACTCAATGCAAATTCTTGAGACATTTGTAAATATGAGAATATGTATTTGCCAAATTCTCTCGGATGCAATTTTCGAAACTGTGCTAGAAGTTTTGCGGTAACGTTTATTTACGTGTTAAAGATGGAAATTTAGAATGCTTAATGTCACTCCAGAAAAATATTAGTGTACGGTCTGCAGTTTTTATGTGTAGTTGGGCTAAATAAGTCTAATATTAGTCTGGACCTCAATCTTCAAGTACTATACTTTGCGTGTGAGAGCAGCGAAAGATCTGGCGTGACTGCCCAGTTGTGCAGGTACTGATCAACCTTGTTCACTTACGCTGTAAGTACCAAATTATCAAGCGCAAAATAATTGTAGACCTCTGAGATATGGCCCTTTTTACCAAAATAATGCTAAGAAAGCATATAAATGTTCTTTAATTTTGTTTGGCCTGGTATGTATAATGCAATGGTCTATAATACATAGATCTAACAGAGCGCACACAACCATACTGAGGTGCATGGGAGAGTTATCTTTGCATTTGAGTTGTAATACTATCCCTCCGCTCCAGAGAAGGCTAGGGCCACAAAAATATCAAAGACACACTATGTTCTTATAATTCCTGTATAGTTTATGTAGGGATCACAACAACCGTTATGGTGTCATTTTGAGAGGGAACGCATTATTTCCATACTTCTATAAAGCGTATTATATATGAATGAATTGATATCTGGTCATTTTGGGAATATTTAGTTTAGATATCCACAATCTACGCCAAATGGTGCTTTAGACCTTTGCCTTTTGTCAATAACCATTCTCGATTTTGCCGGTCCTCTCTATTACAAAATGATACATGTCTATCAAGATTTTATGCATTAATTAGTCATATCAATGAAGGAAATTGAGAGCGCATTTTCATTTTTTATATTTATAATTATACCAAAGACGTGTTGGCCCTTTTCTTGGTTATTGGTTGGAGATCAGTGCACATCACTTTAGTCTACTCAACCGTAGAGTCGCGCGCCGTCGCTTTGTACTCCAAACCTGTATTGAATATTCAATATAAAATTCCAACTTAAATATCAGCACACGATGTTTTTCATTACTTTTAGTAATCGTAAGAAACTATTTAACTAGTTTATTTTTCTAGTTTAACCCAGCTTCTCCCTTTTAATTTAATACAATAAACATAGGGTATTGCAAATATCGATGGATTACAGAATTGTTTTTCTTTCTCTGAAGATCGTTTCTGTCTTAGTAACTGGTGTAGACCCCGTTGGAATGTGACTTGGTCTTCACTATTTGCTATTTGATACATTTGAACCCTTATCTTGAGTCAAATGAGCAGTTTGGTCAATGTCCTGTTTTTCAGAAAGACAAACTAATGATGTTTGTTGATCACTCTCATTATACATACTTGGTAAGAACGTGCCATTAAGATCATATGTATAGTCAGAGTGTGTGCCTTTTCCTACTAGAGCTTTTTCTAAGGTAACCTTTTCAGTCATTGCCCTTGTGACTGCACATGAAGCGTATAGGTTGGGTATTTCATCTCCAATTAGGTCAATGGTAGCAGTAGCCTCAGCCTTTTCAATCATTACTGGATTAACAACTACCTTATCTCCTGCCAAGGCACTGCCTACTATTAAGTGCACGCCCCCTGCATTGGCAATGAAGGTCGAGCACCCACAGTTGCAGTACCCGGGACTAGATCTGACTGGAGATCAACCTGGTTGAGAGGTATGTTGACCAAACCGTTTTCAATACCTTAAATCAGAACACTCTTGCCAGCAGACGCCTTCTCTGATAAATGAATGACCCCAGCCAATATCAAAGATTGAGAAGCGCCAGTGTCCCTTAGGATCCTAATTGGCTTTGTAATAGATTTGTAATGGAAGAGTTAGATAGTCCCCTCAGGGAGGAAAGGCACATAAACCTCTTGTACAAAGTCAGATTTACATTTGTCCTTAGATATTTCAATCTTAGGTATGAAAGACTTAATTATGGCCCTGACGTAAAGCTTTAATCCGTTGGTTGGTGCCTGGTGCTTGACGTTGGCTGAGCCCATCGTAGCTTAACTTTAGCTCTTTTCTTTGTACCGTCATAGTGTGTTAATATGATTTGATTGCTTCTCTGTGATGATACATTGCATTAGTTAGGAAGCCTCCATACGAGCTAAACAATTATGTGTTTTAACAACAACAGAATCTTGGGCGGAGATTTAACAACAGTAAAATGCATTTAACCCCCCGGTGACTTAAGCTGCTGTCCGTTCTAAGGCGGTGGATCTGTTGTTGTTAATCTATTGTTTAATGTAAGCTGGTTGCTTTGCTATTATTGTCTTTTAAATATATTGTTACTATAAATGTGCTGTGACTCTTCTTCACGGTGCCTAAGGTTGGTCTGCAGTGAGTGATTGTGGTAATACCTGATCATTCTAACTTACTCTTTGGTATCTTAAGGAAATAACACAATCATACACTGCAGATTAACCCACAGCACCGTGAGGAAGAGCCACATAACACTAACAGACACAAGAAACCAGGACGACAATTAAAAAAAACCCGCTAACTCTCTCCTTTTCCAAATAGGATGGTTCCAAAACTAGTAGGACACAAAGTAGTAAACAACAAACCCCCACAAACAATTGGAGCATGAATAAACGATGTATCAATAACGACAGAACCACCGCCGTAAAACGGGCAGCAGCCTAAGCCACTGGAGAGCCTAAATGCATTTTACTGGTACCAAACCTTCATCCAAGATTATGTTGTTGTTAAAATTCAAAACTGTTTAGCTCACATGGAGGCTTCCTAACTACTGTCGTGCCAACCAAGAGTGACAGTGACGTATATTTTGCTTACAATTGTTTAGTAAAACATAAACTTTTACAATTCACTTGAGATAACGCGAATCGGCAGATCACTCATGTATTGCGGATAGGATTAATACACACGTGATCTCTCGATTCTAAGTTCCTGATAACTTTGTAAACAATGCATGACGTCACTGTCACTCTTGGCTGACAGGACAGTATGACAATGCATCATAACAGAGAAACAGTATAATCAAATTAACACACTATGATGAAACAAAGAGTAGGTTTACGACTCAAAAACGTCCAAGCGAAAGAAGATATTAAGTTGAGCCACAGTGGGTCCAGCCAAAGACAAAACTTGTCACAAGCTTGTCTCGTGCTCTTGAAGTAGAATCAAAGTTAAGGATACCAATGGCTGGGAGATGGTCTGATATGTTCAGTGAGGTGTTGCTATCCACTGTCCATTCTTACTACTTCTTAATGTAGGAAAGAAACTCTGACACTTTGATAGGGTGACTGCCTATTTTTCAGATGCTTCCCAAAACCTCCCTATGCATAAGATATCACTGGTATCCTTTTAAAAAGGACGTTGGATGTACTAGAAACGAATTAAGGTTATAATTAGACAGGAAGACCCCTACGACAAAACAGGAGACGCTACCAAAGGGGATAGGTGTTGAAAAATTTGACTTCACCCAAACATTTCGAAATCAATTATTTTCACGTGTATGAGTATTATATCATCAATGCTCGATTACAAATAGCAGAGAAAATGTTTTAAAGTCCAAAATCATGAGCATTTTAATGATTATTTTTTTAGTTGTTTTTTCTATCTGATTTGTTAAGAAATATTTTGAAGTGCAACTGTAGTCCATATTCAACCTTGATGACAATGTGTTTACCTGGTGCAATATTATGCAGCAATGTACTTAAACCATTCATTCATGTTTGAAGTACACCTAGTCAAGGGCCATGTAGTTTATGCGTATTGGATAGATACAGTACATGTGCAAAATAGTCTACCAACTGAATTTAGCATAAAGACAATTTTCACAATCTAACGAACAATATGCTAAAAACCTTGTAATATTTCATGACGAATGGGTTATGAAAAGGAAGCTTACTTGTACTAATTATTTCATTATACTTGAAAAAAAAAGATTTTCAAGAGAGCACACCAAAAGTCCAAATGCTAATGTTCGGGCTCACCCAGATGCCAAAATTGGGGCTGTGGGATATCATTCCCCCGAGTCCCAACTAGCTTTCCACATATATTATGTAAAATATGAGAACACACTTACGTGTGAGTCACTAAACAAGAGAAAAACAAAATAAAGAAACCAGCTCTCTTTTCCCTATAAAGATGATTGCAAAACTTGGAAAGGACACAAAGCACAGCACAAAAAAAAAAATGAAACAAACACATTTCTGGACACATCTGATCTGCTGTCTGAAACAATCTTCGCAGTTTTCATTGGGCAACGTGAAATCCGGCTAGGAGGAAGAGAAGACAACTGTGTGTGTATATCTCCCATCGTTATGGTATTCCACAATGATAACCGAGACATCTTCGATTTTATTTTCTACTGCATGCCCTGGTAAAATCATCCGTTTATGTTGTAGCTCTCGTCTTGCTCATTTCAAACATAGAAACTCGAGGTTCTTGTCGGATAGACTAACCCCAGACCAGAGGAAACTGTGAGCCCAGTTGGCGTGACATAAGGCCGCATTGAGAAACTGATTATCTGGATCAATAGTTTGTGAGGGCGTACATCCGAACTAGATTTGCTTGCGGTCAATTATTGGTTGTATGAAGATATCTGAGGCCTCGAGTACTGTCAATGTGTGTTAAATTGTTTCTGGTACACACGTTTGCTCGGAAACTTTTATGTGATGTGTGTACTATGCGAACGTGTGCAAATAGAGATGGAAAGGGGAAAGCAAAGCAAACATACAAGGCTGCAACATTCAAAGTAAGAAAGGCGGCAAAGATCAGGTATCGATACAATCAAGTACCACACCTGACCCAGGATACCATATGGTAAAGTGAGAAAACACAATTAAACATCACAAACCCGAGCCAAGAGGTCAGCCCTTTCCCAGCAGAGACCACAAGGTAGCAATGAAAATACGCAAAAGCATATCAAACACAAAGTAAGTTAGGGTGCAAGGATCAGGATTCGATACGATCCAGTACCACACCTGACCCAGGATACACATAAAGACATAAAGAAATAAATAACACAAATGAACCACAGAAGAAGTACCGCCTTGGAACAGTCAGTAAAATATTTTACTGGAGGGCTTAAACCGGTTTCACGGCGCCAACCTCATCCTAAGTACAGATGTCGATCAAGACACATAGATGTTTGGCCTGCACGAAAGTCCGCTAACTTATCCACGCACCATCTCCTAGAACATATAAATCAAGATATAAAAAGGAGATGAAGCAAAGATAAGGACTCAACAGTACATAAAACTGAATACCGGAGCAACAAAAATCCAAGAAGCAAACCCTGGTGAGCATGACAATAGCCAAAATATCAGGCCTCTACCATCTTATCAAAAAATAAGTCTTTGAGTCGGAACCGTCATAGAGTCTGAAGTCCGACCCACCGGCGTGCAATTAAGAGGAAAGCAAAGTTGCTAACCGTGATTAGGTTGACCACCAAGCATGCAGAATGTCAAAGCCCTAGATCCCAAGTATTGTTTGTTTTTAAACTGCTATCATCTATTCTTAACTAAGGATCATTGACGGTTTGGGCCTCATACGCCTATTTTTCTGATTCCAAGAACGCTGCTTTTGAGCTGCTGGTGTGGTACATGTAGTGTCAGTGCGATAGGTAAATCTAATGGCAAGAGCCAGGTAGCAAAATATTTTCAAAATTCCTAGTACGTACGCGAGAGTTATGGCGGGTAGAAAGGGGAGGGGGTCTGAAATTTCCTGACAATAGAAAGTGCTTTAAAAAGTGATTTCTGCACGTTTTCTTGATTTTATTTGATAGGACTGGTGATATTTATTCAACATATCATATGCAGAGTATTTAGGAATCACGATAATTGATAAAAATTTTGTTAAAAACAAAATATGTGTTGTAGTAAAATTATTTTGGGGAGATAATTTAGAAGTTACCTGTACATTTTTGACTACATGTACCGTAAATAAAACAAAACTTAAAGCTCAACAAAAGAATTAAAACTTTTGAAGAAATGCAAGTGTCCCGTTTGATATTGGAAAGTAAAACTGATTCTAACTAGATCATTTGAATATTACTTTTGCTTTGTTTAAAGGGCATAGCATGTCGAAATGTATTTAAAGTGCCCGAATATTTAGGGTATATAAATACATGTATACCCAAGTTGAAAGCTGCCTATATGAGACAATATATTGATCACTAAAGTATTTACCTATTATAACTCTTTACATGCCAGCGGAGAATTTTGTCGTCTACCAATAGCCTTTTGCAAACAGTTTGAACCCAGATGAAGACCAACAGAATGTCGGTTTTGATCTGAATCCAAACTAGTTGACACTCCGATGGTGGTCCTGGGTGGTTTATTTGTAAAAACTGAATTTTGAAGAAAGTCAGCAGACGAAAAGAAAAACATGAACACTTCCCTAGCATGCAAATAGATAAGTACAAGATATTTGCAAAAAGAATGTGTGATTAAATAACAGTGACATTTTTCTTATATAAAAATGCATAAACTTAGCTAATTCTACTTTTAATCTTTATGTACTTTATAATAAACTAGCACAGAATACAAAGCAATTTAGGAGATTGGTTCTAGAGAACTTTATTACTGGCCTTCATTTCTTATTCGGTAGAGAAGGTATTTTATGGGCTTAAGCCCTGGGTTTTGGGCTGCTGAACATCTTCCCCCCCCCCCTTGTGCCAGCAAGCCACTTCCATACAATGTGTAAAATATGGTAACACATATACAGGCAAAAGCTTTTGCTGGCACACGGGGGGGGGGGGGTGATATTTTAAAAAATGTTTTCTGATTTCTATATATTTTAATGTAAAACTGATTGTTCTACCCAAAATTTTATATCTTTGAAGCGTTTAATATCGAAAATGGATTTCAATGCCATAAAGTACTCAGGTCAGGATAGCTCTACGGCAAAGAAAGGGCCGATTGACAAACTTTTATTTTTACTGAAAACCATAGGCAGTTACCCATAGCAAGTGTCAATGATCCTTTAACCTATCGTCTTTAACCCACTATCATTCATTGTCGTCACTTTACCTTTTAGACTTATCTAGTAACATACTTGTTCAGCTCGACAGCGCAACATGCCTAGAATATCCACGAGGGCGTGTTGTATTATGAAAAGAATGAAACAAGGGAAAACGAAGTAGAGAACGTTCGCAGAACCTGTCTTTGCAAATATATTGTCGTGCTTCACCATGTTGGAAAGATGTGCATAAAGTAGATCCCTGTCTAGTTTATATCACAACGACGCGAACACCACGGTATGCAAGGTACAACAGTGTGCCCGGATGTAAATTTTACTCCATGTTTTGACAGGCGAACTACTTTTAAAAGTCAATATTTTCTATCGTTGATAAAAGTGAAAAAGAAAGGGAATGAACTAAGAACATACTGAAGGTTCGAAAAGCAATAGCGCTTTGTTATGTTCCTTGTGGTTTGTTTTGTTTATTTTCATTCGACCAATTACATGTGCCGTTATATGAAACATCCATCTATTTTACTGCAGTTTTGCTGTTTTCACTCTTTATGTATAAATTTGATATACCGATTTAAGAAAGTTCGTGACAGATTGCCGACACATTTATGATCTTCTCATTATAATTTGTCAGTTTGCTTGTAACAAATAGTGCGAAAATATTACTTTCTGCGAATTGATTCATCATGACTATGAACTAATCACATAACGAGAAAAAGTACTACATGTACTACGACCATCGCTACTTTATTTCACAGAGGATCTTACATGAGAGCTCATGTTTTATTGAATTTATTAAACGAGTTGGATTAAAGAGATAAAATGCGAGGTTTGTTGAGCATTTTATCTCTTTTTTGCAACGAGTTTTATAAATTCAATAATACAAGAGCACGAATGTTTGATTCTATTTATCATATGGCATTAATATTCATTTCTAATCCCATTTCTGTCGTAAAACGTTATTATCTTGTCATTGTACGCAACGTTGTTATGGACGCCATAACGTTTCACGAAAATCTGTAAACCACTAGTGGTTTATCGACTTTATTGCATGGCGTTGTTTCACTACCACACGCGACGTCAAGTCATAAACAGTTGCATATCACCACTCTATTCTTCCATATGGTTCGATACATTGTACATGGAATGTTTCTTTGCACATGATAGGGCGGCACATGCTAGAATTGCCTTTAGACTTACTTAAGTCTCCGAGGGCTAAATTTATCCAAGCAGACATTGCAGACCCTGGTGAAATGATGCAGCCTTTGGCCTTTCATCTGCGTCTTCTCTTTTGCCAAAGTACCAGTTTCGGGTTCTAATATACAAGGACTCAACCTTTAAGCTCCATTATACGATTTATTTTCATTTGGGTTTGCAGCCAGTTACGGAGATTAGCCAGAAGTTGAATATTTGAATGCATAGCCAGTATACTATCCAGAAATCCAACAACAGTTACGATGGCGTTTTAGCAATTATTAGCTGGACAAAATATAAGTATTCTAAGCAGGGTAATCGTTATTTTTCAATA
Organism: Loripinus fragilis; assembly: GCA_964019695.1. NCBI lineage: Eukaryota > Metazoa > Mollusca > Bivalvia > Lucinida > Lucinidae > Loripinus > Loripinus fragilis. The sequence continues at coordinate 5,213,119 of OZ026517.1, read as the reverse complement.
TTTAAGTTTTAATGAGCAGTCGAACGTTCATCCTCAATTGTGTTTAGCATGAAAATTGTTTTATAACCTTCAAAATCGGTTCCTGCCAGCTTAACTAAATGTGTAGCTGACTCTGACATATATAGACTGTGTGTTTTTCGTTTGATTCGTTACGCCCCAATCAACAATTATTCAGTAATGTCGGGACGGGTCTTCCTGGTTTGAACCAGTAATAAGCAAGGATTAAACTGAGGGTGGTGCATTGAGTTCGAGTCTCCGGCAAAATACATTTATGCATACCTCTAATTAAAGTAGTCCATCTGCTGGTGTGTACGCTATCCTGTTGGTCCATTTAAGCTGAATGGACTTCAAATCCACTGTCAGTGTGACAAGTCAATTTTCATTTGTGTGGCTGTTGGGTTGTATTTTTCATTTTTATTCAAATTAATATTGAACATTCTGTAAACAAACAGTGGAAACTCTGATCAGACGCCGAGTTCTCGCGGCGGCGTCTGATTTGAGATTACACTGTTTGATTTTGTCCATTCAAAGGACGCTCGATTTATAAGAAAGCTGCCAAATACATGTCATTATAGAAGTAACTCAGAGACCGTCAAGATATGACCGACATTGTTAGAAACTTCCGAACTAAACCAGCAATAACGGAAGCATGACATGCATTATTGTTGTCTTTCTGAGAATGCAAAGAATAATTACTCTTATCTGTAATGCGTTCTGGTAACAAAGCAACTATATACATGCATAATAATAATATAATGACAAATGGACCAGACTTGGGTTTGTCTGCGGTTTGTGATTGTGGTATTTACTGATCATAGTTACTTACTATTTTTGAATGTGCGAATATAAAGATACAACACTGATATTTTAGTACTTATAGCATGCGCGGATCCAGAAAGTTTTTTCAGAGGGGGTCCAACTTTTTTTACGTTTTTTCTTTTCTTTTTTTTTCAGTTGATTAGGGGAGAGAGAGGATCCAAATACCACTATAAGTGGGCCATCATCGACCCGCCAGCGAAACGCCAAATGGCGTTTCGCTGGCGGGCCGATGGTGGCCCAACATTGAATGCTGGCTTGTAACCTTTCTAGTTTAACTGGGGTGCTTAGAAACCCTATATTTTTGTGATATAATATAGGGGGGGGACCGGACCCCCCTGTCCCCCCTTTGGATCCGCCCATGTATAGCAGTGTTTAGCAACGAATGCGTAGACGAGCCTGTGCCAATGCGCAAACGCGCCAAAACATTTGCCGCTTGCATACAAAACACATTGGGTGTAGATGATGGCTCAAAGCAAAATTTAAACCCTTTGCCAGCATTGGCGTTAAAAAGAGACTCAGCTTGCCAATATGCGATATGTACCAGAATATCATGGGCGCCCCATCAACAGCTAAGGTCATATGGAGACGGGGACACGGCTTAGAATCTTATCCCCGGGAGCTGATGGTAGGTATATCCACTACACCACGGCGGCTCCTCATGAGGTGACATGCCAGTAATAAGATGAAAGCATGACAAACGTACAGATATCATAAATGAAACTGTAAGAGAGCTATTACACATGAGAGAAAACCTAAAATGCAAAGTCAGGTAAGCCCTCTTAAGATTGATTTTGTATTACGTCTGGGGCACAAGCCTGTCACGCGACTACTCAGTTTAACCAACCAAGCGTAGCTTTGCATCATTTAAATTTTACTTTAATAAAAGAACCATTTTGTGAGAAAATCCGTTCTTATTGCATGCGAACTTCACAGACGCAGTCAGCCTGCGCATTTACACAGATTGATTTGTGACACTTTTGTTCGCCTTATAGATAGCATTATATTCCAACATATGCTACATCAACATTTTCAAAGTTCTAGCTAGCCTGTGTAGCTGAGCGGACTGTTTTGTTCAAAAACTGCTCCTAAACACCGAAGACAGGTTTTCTGGCGACAAGATAAAATTTATTTAAATCGTTTTTTCAACTAGATGCATTAAAATGTCATGTTATAATGAAAGACATACTTGAAGCCACACGCATATCTCACTGTGCCCTCCCTTTGTTACGTCATGAAGCACTTGAATGGTGAAGAATAAAGCCAGGACAGTCGCATGAAAACTACTTGTATGGTTGAAATAGGCTAAAGTTAAGAATAGACGTGCTCCCGCTTTTTGTACGGTTTTGTACTTACAGTAAAACCTTCGCTTTCATGACCAATTATCGCTTAACGCAGGTCAAATGTATTGCAGAATGCCCTAAAGGGGAGCATTCTGCAATACTTTCGACCTTCATTAAGCTACAATTTGTCATTAAGATCTTTGTTTTGTCTAATTTTGAGTGGCCGTTTGACACAGGTTTTACTGTACATATGTTTTCTAACCTTTTCATATAATTCTTTCGTCTTTAAACATGTATAAGTCATCATGCATAGGAAAACCAATGGAAGAAAGTGTTGCAATGCTTTAATAGGTCAACATATCTTACGCCTCGGAAGATGGGTAGAGACGTAAGGATGTGTTACTCTATTGGGGTCAAAAGATGACCTTAAAACAATGCTTAAAATAACTGCCATCGTAATGATACGGTTTATACACCATGCTCCAAATGTAATTCGCAAGTGAATATAACCATCAAATGCCATACTCACACACTGCAGACAAATCCACGGAAACAATACGAGGAAGAGACACAGAACACTTACAGCCGCCAGGAAGTAAGAAAGAGGGCAAATATCAGGAATCGACATGATCGAGCATTCATTACACCTGACCCAGGATACCAATGGGAAAGCGACAACCTCACAATTAGACATCACAAACGAGAGCCAAGAGGTCAGCCCTTTCCCAGCATGTGACCACAAGGCATCAATAAACAGAGCGCACGAAAGCATAACAAAAACAAGACAGAAATAACATTAATGATCCACAAAAGAAGCACCGTCTTGGAACGGTCAGAAAAATATTTTACTGGAGGGCTTAATCCGGTTTCATGGCGAGTCAACCTCACCCTAAGTTCATATGTGGATCAAGACACATAGATGATTGGTTTGTATGAAAGACCCCTACCTTATCAATGCATCATCTCCTAGAACATATTTAGTCAATTTTAGTATTTCTATCGTATCGAGATTATTGCAGAACTAGAAAGGACATTAAGTACTGCATAGCAAAACAAGGATAAAACACACACACAAACAATGGAATCAACGATAAACAATAAACCAACAATTATAGGTAACTTAGGTACATGTAAAAGTGTAAACCAATATCAGACGCCCTATGACGCGGCGTCTTGTCAGGATCTCCGAAATTTGCTCGAATGAATTTCAATTCAAAATTTTATGGAAATGAAAACAAAATATAGCTGACACCCTAAAATTGGAAATTAGTGCTCTTCTTGTGGATAATAATAGGGCATATGTGTGAAGTCAGTCTGATGGCATATGCATAGACAATAACTTAGAATGGCTAATTTTTGGTAAATTCTGTGGTATAGAATTTTGATGGAGAAGAGGTCTCGGTAAGCCGATGGCCTGACATAGATGCAGATAAACACAATATAAACACAATAAACGTTGGAATACAAGCGTACATATACGTTCTTATTCATCAATTAAAAGCATTGGGTGCCAAAAGATCTCATTGAGTCATCATGTTTTGGTTTTGGCATAAGAAAATAATACACTATAGATATAGTGCACAGCCAATATGTTTTCGGGTCTTGAAATATTTTTATTATGCATTCTTCGCCAAAGACATATTAAATTACTTTGCAGCAGTGGAAGAGTAAACTATTTATAGCTGTACATTTGTTTATTTCATCGTCCTCAAATACAAGAAGGTAGCAACATGTTACATATTTACCGTCTTAGAACGGACAGTAACCAGGGCCATTAGGAGGAGGATAACGCATTAATTAATTAATATTAACGCTGACACATCTTAAAAACCAAACATTCAATCTTAAGGGAGAAGAAAGAGCTGGTTGCGTTGCTTTAATTGTCTTCCTGATGTCTTGTGACAGTCAATAGTACGTGCCTCTTCCTCTCAGTGTCAATGGGTTATCCTGCGGTGTGTAGTTGTAGTATTTTCTGATCACACTCATTTGTTTTTTAACTTATATCAGACCAGATAAATGAATATGTCTTCCCATTTGACCAAACTGCAGTTTTTAACTCCAAATAGGGTAGATGAACATCTGAAACCCTTCTTGATCACTAGCAATTTCTGCCTTATTAAACTGGCTCCAAGTGTTGATTGAAAAACGTTTTTGAACCTTGAACTGGTTTCACGCTGCCAACTACAAATCTTCTAACTACTAAGATAAAAATTGATGTACAGAACACAAATCTGTAGTGTCCGATTTTGACCCCAGACTGACCAAAGATTTGGCAAGTGTACGTAGTAGCACGTGGAAGGACATGTATGTCTAAACCAAATACATGACAATGGCGTTGCTGCAATTACACATTTACGCACGTGCGTAACTATAAATGTACATATTCAGGGGAAATCATCAATTTTCGAAGCATTAAATTATAATACTATATAGGACTGCTCTTCAAGGAAAGAATTTGCTCTCTTTGAGAGCAAATTCTTTCCTTAAAGAGAAGTCCCCGTTTTAAAAAGGGACGTAATTGACATGAAATACTGCTCGTTTTAGTAGTCTCCCTTTAATATGCGTAACTATGCTTGCGTTCTAGCTACGCCTTTGCATGTGTACCCACAAATGTGCTATTGAAGTTTGACTGAAAACGGATAGGATACAACCAATATTTCATCTGGATTTCCATTTCATGAGCTACATTGACTCGTCAAACTTTTAAGGTTGAAATTGGTCTGTACTACCTGCCAGATAATAAAGACGAATCAGGTGTTTGATTATAGGGCTCATACTGAGTCGACCCCACACTCTTTCTCCGCTGACACATTTTCAGTCGGCAACTAGCAATAGACTGGTATGACCGCTATAATGCTTAATAACATGTAGATTCTTAGGTATAGAATATGTCTCTTAAATGACATAGGAGAGAGAGAGAGAGAGAGAGAGAGAGAGAGAGAGAGAGAGAGAGAGAGAGAGAGAGAGAGGGAGTATGGACATGTGTTATACATAGTAGCATAACTAGCGTTGTAAACGAATTGCTAGAGAGGCTCCTTTTCATCCCAAACAAATCAAATAAAAAAAAGTTTTAATTTATGTTAATTCGCAAGAGAGATTGTAAAGGTGTGTCGCCACCTTTTTTATACTATAATTTGTTCAGATGCAAAAGTAGTACACTACTCGAACAGCAGTGGAGCATAACCAACTCTTTGGCAGTCATAATATAGATTTGATGAAAAAATATCCAACTACATGTAGTGTTTTCCGTCAAATTGCAGATATCCCTCGATATAACTGTAAGAACAAGAGCTTTTGAAGCCCATGGTATGCTAAAATGTGCATGCGCACCAGCACAATCTCGCAAGAGCATTCAATAATTGTCACACACGAAGTATTGGAGTAACTAAAGCTAGGCCTCTGTCCCCACTGCACGGTTAACCCTTTACTCAAGAATAACACCTTTAGACGCCTTTTGAGCCACCCGTAGCTCAACTTGAGGTTTTCTGTAGCTGTGGGTATTTTGAGCCAATCACCATTTTCTTTGTTTCATCAAATGGTGTTAATTTGATTAGAGTGTTTCTATGTGCTGATGCATTGCATTAGGTAGGAAGCCATCATGCGAGTTTTGTGTATTAACAACAACATTATATAGGGCGAGGATTTGGCGGCAGTAATATGCATATAAAGTAAGAAAGACAGCAAGGATAAGGAATCGATACAATCAAGTACCACACCTGATGGGAAAGTAACAAAATCACCGGTAGCTTAGGCTGCTGGCTGTTCTAAGGCGGCGTTTCTGTTGTTGTAGATTTATTGTTTTATGTACCTCCCATTGTTTATGGGGGTTATGTGTTGGTCTTTGTTTTACGGCTCCGTTCTAGTTTTGCAATCATCTTGACGAGGAAGAGAAAGTTGTTTGCTTTGCTTTTTACTGACCGTTCCAAGACGGTGCTTCTTTTGTCGATCATTAATGTTATTTCTGTCTTGTTTAGTTATGATTTCATGCACGCCTGTTTGTTGATGGCTTGTGGTCACCTGCTGGGAAAGGGCTGACCCTTTGGCTCTCGTTTGTGGTGTCTAATTGTGATGTTGTCACTTTCCCATTGCTATTTTGGGTTAGGTATGGTGCTTGATTGTATCGATTTCTAATCTTTGCCCCCTTTCATATTTTGGATGTCTTGTTACTGTAAATATCCTGTGAGTGTTTTGTGAGTGTGGTATTTCTTTATCATACTTATTTACTTTTTGAAATATCATGTATTTGAAAATATTGTAGAAATAAGTGTTTGCTCCATTTCCCATAATGCTATCAAAATTATTCAAAATTATTGCTTAAATTTTCTAGATATTTTTTTCAATGTTATCTAAAAGCAGAAAATGATGTCATGATCTAAAAATATCATATGGAGTTAATGGTTAATGTTATACATTCTGAATACATCGCTTCTCACAGAGTAGCAAACAAATTGGCTAATAAGTAGGGGGTAAACAGAATGTGTGGTACTTGATTGTATCGATTCCTGTTCTTTGCACCCTTACTTAATTTAATGTCAATATTCAGACGCATCCTTAATATATCGTCGTAAAATTTTAGAAGGCAGGCCACATTTCGTGCCAAAAAAGCAAGTGAGTATGATCAGGAAATAACCACAATCACAAACCACAGACCGACCCACGGCACCTTGATAGGAGCCACAGAACACTGATTGTCACAAGACATCAGGAAGACAGTTAAAGCAACACAACGAGCTCTCTCTTCCCTATCAAAATGATTGCAAAACCAGGCGGACACAAAATACTAAATAATAAAACAAGGACCAAACACAGAAGCATAATCCACCGGGGGCTTTTACTGGTGCCAAGTCCTCGCCCTAAATTAATTGTTGTTAAAACACAAACATTGTTAGCTCGCATGGTGGCTTCCTAACTACATGCATTGTCATGAATCATCACAGAGAAACAGTCTTATCAAAAAAACACACTATGGTGATTCATGACTCATAGAAAGTCCGAGCTAAAGAAATTCTCAAGTTAAGCCACGCTGGGCCCAGCAAAAGACAGGTACCAGGCGCCAACCAACAGATTAAATTTTTACGTCAGGACCATCATTAAGTTTGAGGCCAAACTTATCGTCGTACAATTAAAGAAAATTGTGATTGGGCATACAACCAGACATACAGACTGTATGATACCCATGTTATATCCAACTTCTTTTTATAACGTTTGAATATCTTTTTAATTGATCGATAAAATTAGGCTTTCCAATAATTCTATTGAATTTATAAACTAAATCACCATAAAATAATGGCTCTGATATGCCCTGTTGCAGAAGAGTTTTTAAACCAATATTGTATTTAGTAATCAACTCTGAGTCTCTGTGCCAGAATTTAGAAAATGTTTTACGAATTACTGTATATGAAATATATAACCTTGTTTAAATAACTTTAAAAGAAAAAAATGTTTTGATGTTTAAGTCATTAACATTAGAACAAACTCTCGCAAAACGAATACGCTGCGAAATATATACACCATAGGATGGGGAGCGAGGAACATCTCCTTCAAGAAATATGTAATTAACTATGTCAAAGTTAAAATTATTCGTTGTTGTGAAAACAATCATTCGATGAATCTACGCCATTCGTAATGGACATGTCCAAGTCCAAAACGGGGGCTTCAAAATCAAAGGAATATGCCTTATTTAACTCATGTTAAGTGGGATATATCTTATCTACAATTTGCTCGAAGTAAAGGCCCTGTCACACTACGACGTATAGCACCAACGTATGACGACGTATGAAAAATTCAGCAAGTACGTTGGTATACGCTGAGTACGTTAGAAATAAGTTTTAAACACGTTACTAATACGCTATAGTACGGTGGTATACGTTGACATACGACCAAGAGGTCCAACATTTTGTGCATCCATAAAAAATGACAGCGTATGCGAACGTACTGTTTCTATACGCTAGGCATACGCAAGATGTACGCCGCAGGTAAGTTGTGCATACGTTAGCAACAACGTATGCGGACGTATGAGAAATTAAGCAAGTACGTTGGTGTACGCTGAATACGTTAGAGATAAGTTTTAAACACGTTACGAATACGCTACTGTACGTTGGTATACGTTGTCATACGGCGAAAAGATCCCAAAATTTTGTGCTTGCATAAAAAATCTTCAGCGTATGCCGACGTATTGCTTATACGTTAGGCATAAGTTAGATGCACGCAACGGGTAAGTTATGCATACGTTAAGGTACGTTAGCACCAACGTATGAAAATTCACCAAGTACGTTGGTGTACGCTGAATAAGTTAGAGGTACGTTATCAATACGTTACGAACACGCTACAGTACGTTGGTATACGTTGCCATATGACAAAATGGTCCCAAAATGTTGTACTGATTTATACGTTTGTCATAAGTTAGAAGTACGCTACATGTAAGTTATGCATACGTTAACGTACGTTATATGTACACTTCAGCATACGTTAGACGTTCGTTGTGCATAAGTTTCAAGGACGCTAGTGACACGCTGGGCATACGCTTTTATACGCTGATACAAGTATAAGTTATGTTACGTCGGGAATAAGTTCTGAATAAGTTACTCATAAGTTAGACATACGTTCTATGCTCGTTTCGCGAACGCTTTGCATAAGTTCAGAGAGAGGCTTCCTCTGATTATTTTATTAGATTTCAGCGTATGCCAGCGTACTAGATATATATTTCATACGTCGGCATACGTTGGCTAAAACGTTATAGTGTGACAGGGCCTTAAGGATTATCAATATTAAATACATGTAAGTCATCTTATGTAAAAACGTTATAACTTTGTCATTATGTACGCATCGTTGTCGTGGACATCATAACATTTTCCGAAAATCTGTAAACCACCAGTAAATATATTTTATTGCATGGCGATATTTCACTAACAGGCGCGACGTCATATGATGATATGAAGATACAACATATTGACTTAAATTCGTACAAAACGATGCTCTAATAGTTGATAGTGTGCCCTAGTTTAAAATTCACCTTTAAAATAATCAAAGAGACAAAACATCATCTTGAAACAAAATAGTGCGAAGATGCAGATAGTAAATGCTATCCACCACAGCTGCACCGACCCTAGGGCACACACAACTGGTACTGAAAAGCGCGGCGCATGACCGAGTTCGGATATATGTCTGCATTTCCTTTCGATGTACCAGATTGCAAAGCAATGAACATTTCCCAATTAACACAGGAAACCTGAAACTTCTGTACAGTTAAGATATTTTGTTATTTAAGTGAAAAAAATATCTTGAAAGCTGTAACATGTGTTTGAAAAATCTATTTTCTTCAGCTAATCTGATAAAGCCAGGTTTCGTCAAAAATGAAGTGACGCAAAGGACTTACATTAGAAATTCAGATTGCATTCAAAATGCGTTACACTTGATCAACATCTGCGTGTTATGTATGGGCAAGATTAAGATTACGCTAAATGAATTAGGAAATGGCGAAGATGAATATAAGCCTGCGCATTTAAATGCGCAGGCTAATATTCATCTTCGACCTACGTATTTTTCCGGATGTCGGTATAGGTACAAAATGTCATACATACATTAAGATATAGAGACATCAATTATTTGATAAGATAAAAAGAAGCTGAAAAGCCCGCGGAACCTTTTATCAAAGTCTGAATCTGATACCTTGTCATTGTTACAGAGTATATCTCATCTGGGGTACACATCTTTGATAATCTTGATCATTTTCATATTTCACCAGGTCTAGCGAAAATGTAGACCGATTTATGTCTTAGGTACTTGGAGCATTTTTAACTTATTCAGCCAGTCCTTTCATTGACATTTTCTCATTTTGGAAGTACAGATGGCGTACAACCGAGTGAAATATACAACACGAGATGCAAAACTACACGGACACTTAGTACTGCACTACAAACGAAGGACCAACATAAAAAAACAATAATATCAAACATTTAAAACACCAATAAATAATGAATTAAACATGAACAACAACAACAACAGAACCACCGCCTTATATCGGACAGCAGCCGAAGCCACCAGGGGACTTAACAATGTTGTTAAATATTGTTTACTTCGCATGGAGGCTTTTCCTAACATATACAATGCAACATCACAGCAAAAACAATCAAATCAAATTAACATACTATGATGAAACAAAGAAAAGGTGTGTGACTCACAGACAGTCAGAGCCAAAGACATACTCAATTTGAGCCAGGGCGGGTCCAGCAAAAGACGACCCACCAATGAAAGTTTTAAGTCAGTTTCGTCATTGAGTCTGAGGCACGACCATCCGTCTTGGTTTAAACATATTTATTTCTCAAACAGATACATACATATACAATAATTACAAACACTATAAATAGGATTAGAACGAAAGCTAGAGCTTATTTAGTTCATCTCCTAAGACATAAATATATTGTACTATACATACATGGCATTTAATATTTCAAACATGAAGTGGTAGCAATATTGTAACGAGGATTTGAGAAAAGATGAGATAGTATTTGGAGAACAGAAATATATCATGAAGATAATAAATATAGAGGTTGGAAATGCAAAACTATCACAAAAGATAACTCGGACCTCTTTGCCAGCAGCTAAAGCTTTACAAAATGCATTATATATGAAAAGTAGTTGGTTCACAGTTGAGTCTCCAGGAATAAAACCAGACTGTAAGGGTGTCAAGATATCATTTTCAAGAAAGTGGTTATACAAATGTTTAAAAACAATTCGTTTAAGGACTTTATTTATGTTACTCAGCAACGAGATAGGGCGATAGTTTGAGACAGTTGTTCTATCACCACCCTTTGGAATAGGACACACATGTGCTTCTTTCCAAATGTCTGGTATGATACCTAAGATTAGGGATTGGTTGAATAAAGAACATAGAGGAGGTGAGAGTTCATGAGCCAATTCTCTGAGCATACAATTGTTGATTCCATCTGGGCCCGTAGCTTTACCAATGGGAAGAGCTTTACGAACAGATTCAACTTCATCACAAGTAACAACAATATTGCTTAATCCAACACCATCAAATAGAGGCAATTCAGGAAGGGATACATTTTTATCGTTTAACATAGTTTGTTTATAAAAGAAATAATTTAAAACATTGGCTTTATCAAAATCCTCTGAATATATAGTGCCATCTTGGTCCAAGGGATGAATAGACGATTTATTATCAGCAGAAATAAATGATTTAAGGGTTGTCCACCAGTCTCTTGAAGTAATTGTATTATTTTTTTTAATTAATTTGCCAAATTGTCTAAGAGGGACTTTTTAGATTGTCAAATTGCAGTGACAACATCGTTTGTTATTTGTTTGAATTTTGCCTAATGAGCTGGTGATTGTGAGCGGTCTGCCTTCCGAAATGCACGTTTTCTTTTCCTGATAAGCTTCTTAATTGATACATTCATCCATGTTGGTTCAGAAGGTCTAATTATTTTGATTTTATTTGGTACCATCCGTCTTGCAATTGCAGAGGAAATCATAGCTACAAATCAGGATTATCTGTGATGATACATTGCATAAGTTAGGAAGCCTGCATGTAAGCTAAAGAATTTGGAGTGTTTTAAAACATGCAACATCTATTAGTAGGTAATGGTTTGGCCTCCGCGGGCTTAGGCTATTGTCCGCTTTAGGATGGTGTTTTCTGTTGTTGTTGATTCATTGTTTAATGCTCCTCATATTGGTTTGTAGTGGTTTGGTGTTTGCCCTTGTTTCGTAATGCACCATTGAGTGTCCTTTCTTGTTTTGCAACAATCTCGAAGAAGAAGAGAGTGCTAATTATTTTTCTTTTATTGTCTTCCTTATGTTTTGCGACTGTCGGTGTTCTGTACCTCTTCCTCACGTAGTCATGGGTTAGTATGTAGCGTGTGCTTGTGGAAAATTCTAATCATACTCACTTACTTCTTTGACAATCATAATGCAGATTTGATGAGAAAACTCTTGATTGATCAGGCATCAGACTCAATGGCGACACTAAAATAAATGTTTAATCGGCAGGCCAGTGCCTGATGTTTGTCTATAGCTGAGCTCACCATGGTTCAACTGGTTTGTTTCTTTAGCTCTGACAATATGTGAGTTGAGAGCCATTTTCTTTGTTTCATCACAGTATGATAATTGTTTAGGTTGTTTCCCTGTGATGATACATGGCATAGGTTAGGAGGCATCCGCGCAAACTGAACTAATTTTAAGTTTTATAACAGCAGAAGCTAGGGCACAACTTTGGTCAGTAAAATAATTTAAGCCCATCGGTGGCTTCGGTTGATGTCCGTTCTAAGGCGATGGTTCCGCTGTTCAGTGTTTATTGTTGCCCCCATCGTTTTGGAGAGTTTGTGTTGGTCCTTGTTTTGTTGTTCAGTACTGTGTGTGTCCTTTCTAGTTTTACAATCATCTCGCTTGGGAAGAGAGAGAGAGAGCTGGTTGCTTAATTGGTGTTATATTGCTGGTGTTGTTATTTGCCTCTTCCCCACGGTGCCTTGGGTTGGTCTGTGGTGTGTGATTGTGGCATTTCCTGGCCATACTCACATCCTTTATCGGTACTCAACCAGTCCAGTAGTTACATGTATCCCACTTTATTTTAAAACGTGTAATCATATCTTTGAGTTGATCAGTAAAAGTATGTTTTCTATATACATGTGGCCAAGAGGAAAGTTAATGCAATACATATGGTAAAAAACTGGCTAATGTTATAACCTAGTTCCGTCAGAGGCAACTTCGGCCATCTGCTATTATTAATGTAAAAAGGATCACCCATCAAAACGATTAACATGTTCCATCATTTACTTCCGTTTTATTTGTCATATCTCACCTGTCGTAATTAGTAACAAAAACGATAACATGAATTTGCTATCATATCAAAACTCCTTGCTAAATAATAAACCGAGTATCGTTTTATTGCACAATTTCTTCCCCATTCTGCCACTATTCTTGTTAATAATGAGTCATTAATTGACCGCGAAAGCATGTAATTGTAACTGTCTATTTTCTGCCTAATTAATGCTAACACTTTACAAAATTTCTTAAAATAAAAGTGTCACACTTAAAAGAATGAGCGTTGATCTAATGAGTTTTCCATGGTGTCAAAGTTTGACAAACGGACCCTCCCAGGACCCTGCTATTACGATGCCAAAAATACACATTAAACATTGAGCGATTTCATGCTGCAATAGCCGCACAAGTTACGGAACGGTTATTTTCCCAACCGGTAGAGTTTAATGCTGATTTCACAAGAGCCACTTATTCCGAAACGGACAAGTACTGACCTCTAGGTCTAGGATTCGATGCGGAATAAATAATTACGACAAGTCAAACAATACAGGGGCTTTACAATGGCGCTTTCAAGTGTCACGCATTGTGACCGTGCGCTTAATGAGAAATGCAATCACAGATTTGAATGGACGATAACAAAAACTGGCGAATCGGTCTACTCCAAACTCCAGTGCCGGCCACAGTATCAATGTTTCGAATTTTCAAGTTAAAAGCAACCGTATTTTGCATATCACCAGAAACGTCCCTACGCAGCTCATATATCTAAACTGATCAAAGTTAGCTTGTTTTTGTTTGTCGAACAAATCCAACAGATAAGTGTGACCTGTATTCCTTTGATCAGGCATCATATTCTGGCAGTTTTGGCAAATGCGAGAAGTTATCGTCTAGCGTTGGGACTGTTTTCTGTCTGTTTGTTCCAATTTGTCTATGCCAAATCACTGGACACTCTAAGTGGTAACTAAGCGGAACTAAAACACAATTAGCGGTAACATTAGCTACTGGGAAACACTATCAACTATCGATGACACCAAATTTCTCATGAATCAATTGGTCAGCTTCAGTTTTTTTACATGATGGCAAGTGTAGTTTATTATACCTGAGTTGCCTGTATGTTAACCCATTTAGGCCTAGTGGATTTTCCCAACATCATCAATTTGAGGAATCTATTTCGAATTTAAGGGTGGTTGGGTAGTATGTTTCAATTCCATTTAAATTGTTAAAGTTCATTATGTAAGCAAACAGCGGAGACCCTGATCAGACGCCGCGTTTTGCGGCGTCTGATCTGTGTCTGCACTGTTTGCCTAAGTTCCACAAAAAGGACGATAAGCTTATATGGGTCAAAATAATTCCACATGGTATAGTTCCAATTAAGAAACATCTATATTGACAAATGAACTAGTACACGATAATTCGGTACAGATAACAGTGTCGAGCAACCAAGGCTCAGATGAGCCTGTGTAAATGCGCAATCTCGCCGCAGCATTCATTGAACGTATTAATTAAGTCTCGATGTAGATAAGACTCCGACAAGATGAAGTCATCCATCTCCGGTGAATACGCCAGTATATGTGTTTAAAGGAGTTAATTAGTACCAGTCCTATAGTCTATGTGCTGGTCCTATTATCATTGCTGTGTAAGGCGGAATAACATATCTGACCAGAGTGTCACCATAAGGCATTGCGAGATTAAGCGGTTGTTTTATCCGCCACTACGCTGGCGAAATCATCTTTTCAACCAGCCCTCCAATTTCCGCAAAATTTTCTTTAAAAAGGTTCCTGAAGTTTTACGTGTCATTTTGTCATTCACGTATGTGTGCTCTAGATCAATTCAATCGACATACAGGCCTCAGATGATACCATTGGTAAACAGAAACCTTGGTAAGACAATATTCCTACCATGTAATATAGGCTCATTAAGGTACCCCACTAGGTATCTCAATAAATTAAATAATTCAACTCACAAAATCTACCTTACCCCCTGTTTTTATACTCACCTACCACAAATGTTTGTCGATCGTGCAGTTACCGTGGCCTCAATTTACCAAGATAAGGTTACATCCAGGAAAGGCCACAATGCCACAATAACAGAGCATACACAAACTCATGGCATTGAGGGAAAACACTCTAAAAGAAAAATATCTTTCAAGCATTGAAAGTAAAGTTACAGAGCCCATGAGTTCTTATTTGTCTTTATGTATTTACTGCAAGGACTCATCTGGTTAATATGACCAAGTAATGCCACAACCACAGGACAATCCATGGCATGGCGGGAAGGCGCAAAAACACGCTGGTCAACTAACACAACAAGCCCAAAGCAAGATCAGAAGCAAGGTAGCCAGTAACGAAATGATTGGCATAATTTGAGTCGAAACTTGAGCATATCAACCCAATTTAAATACTTTTTAAGGTGTAGTTGACACTATGTAACGTAAATGACATAAATAACATAAAGCTAGAAGCAAACAATTTATTTTGATACTTGCTTAGGGCCAAAAACTAGCTGTTGGTAGTAAAAAATGAGCCACATGCCCTGACTATATACCTGCCCGTATCTTGAAAGACTGCGCTGCTGAGCTAGCCCCCATCCTAACCATAATTTTCGACAAGTCTCTTCAAGAAGGTAAAGTGCCGGAGGACTGGAGACATGCAACTGTGACAGCCATTTATAAGAAGGGTACTCGCCATGATGCCGCCAATTACCGACCGGTATCCCTTACATCCCTATGCTGTAAGCTGCTGGAACATGTCATCGTATCAAAGACTGTGAAGCACCTGGAAAGATACAACATCCTTGATAATTGCCAGCATGGTTTCAGAGAAAAAAGAAGCTGCGAGACCCAGATCTTCACCCTATACCACGAGTAAGCAGCATCTCTAGACAAGAAGATCCAGACTGACATGATCATCTTGGATTTTAGTAAAGCGTTTGATCGTGTATCCCATCAACGCTTACTTAAGACGGTTCACCACTACAGGATTCGAGGCACTACATACCAGTGGATGTCGTCATTACTGAATTCCAGAACCCAGCAGGTTCTTGTAGAAAGACAGTCGTCGGAGAACGTTCCCGTTGTCTGTGGAGTGCCCCAGGCGACTGTCCGAGGTCCAGATCTATTTTTGATATTCAGTAATGACCTACCTGAGGACATCAACTCCAGAACACGACTTTTTGCAGACGACTGTATACTGTACCGACAAAAAAGCATCCAAAAATGATCAACAACTGCTACAAGAAGACCTGGACAGATTTGACACATGGGATAAGACCTTGGGAATAGAGTTCCATCCACAGAAGTGCAGCGTCATGCGTATCTCCAGAGCAAGAACCGTACCATCTCAAATGTGTACCTCTATCAGAAGAACAGTCATCAAAATAGATGGGGGATCTACAGTGCAACCTATCATGGAAAATTCACACAAGCCAGATAACTTAAAATTTCAGCTCTTTGCTAGGTTTCCTGAGATGCAACATACGACAAGCTAGCGAAGAGACCAAAGCACAGGCTTACTTCACCATGGTACGATCCAACCGGGACTACTGTTCTGGAGTCCTTACAAACGTGACCATAAACACCAGATTGAAAAGGTCCAGAGAAGATCTGCACGATTTGTCACAAACAGATACAGTAACACCAGCAGCGTAACGGACATGCTTGACTATCATGGTTAGGAGTCGCATGAAACAAGAAGAAGCAAACTGCCACTGATTGTTCTAACCAAAATTGTGCACGAACTGATTGATATAACACCCACAGGTTACCTGACACAGACTAATTCCAGGACCAGCACATATTTACAAGTATAAGCAGTGCTCTACATCTACAGATTTTTTCAAGTACAGCAATCCCACCTTAGAACAGACTACCACTAGCAGCATCTGAGGCTCCCTCCTTGGTAACATGGAGCTGTCTGACCTTACCTTCTAATGGAGATTTATCTCCCAGCTATGAATGTACACCCAAATGAGGAGTGGTGAGCTGTGCCGTCGGGTCTTGTGCCCAGGTACCCCTATGGAAGGCGAATTAGTCTCACTCTGAAGGGCAAATAATGGCTGTGAACAACTTTTCATTTACTTCTCTCTTCTGCAAGTTTGCATTCTTACCTAATCTTATCTAATGCGTCTGTCTTTAACTATTTTTTCTCTTTCATTTTCTCTCTTGTGAACCACTAACTAAATGTCAAGGAGTGTGGCAGCTTAGTGTAATGATGCAGATGCAGTTGTAGATGAATGACTGCATGCATCATCTGGGTACCGTTAAGATATCATTTCTTATTCAAATATCGCAGTTTGTTAAAATAGTAAAAGACATGGTGGGCTGTTTGTCAGGCCCACTAGGGTTTACCTGTTGGATTTCTTTTGCTCTGGTATTCAGTTTTATTTACTGTTTAGTCTTTGTTTTATCTCCTTGTTATATCTTGACTTATATGTTCTAGGAGATGATGCAATGAGAGTTAGGGGTCTTTCATGCAAACCAAATATCTATGTGTCTTGATTCACATCTGAATTAAGGGTGAGGTTTGCGCGCTGTTAAACTGGTTAAAGCCCTCCAGTAATACATTTTACTGACCGTTCCAAGGCGGTACTTCATTTGTGGATCTTTTGTGTTTTTTTCTGTCTTGCGTTTGCTATGCCTTTGTGTGTGTCTGTTTATATGTGCCTTGTGGTCACCTGCTTGGGAAAGGGCTGACCTCTTGACTCTTGTTTGTGGTGTCTCACTGAGAGTTTGTCACTTTCCAATTGGTATTCTTGGTCATGTGTGGTACTTGATTGTATCAATTCCTGATCTTTGCACCCTCACTTACATGGGGTAGGTGTATAAAACGCATCCTCCTGAAAAACTGCGGCCACAATTTGACTGTACGACGTGCCTAGACATGTTGTAGAAGGCTAGTTGTTCTAACTGTTTAAGAAGTCAAACATTTTCTGGCAGGATCAAATTTTCAAATCATTCAGTAGCTCATTGACTAGAAAATGTGGTTGTGGAGCACGAGAAGACCCAGGTCAGTCTAGGTATCAGTTCAGTCTGATCAGAGTACTCGCTGTCCACATGAAGAAAGCTTAAGTAATTAGTCACCCACTGAGTGCACAGCTGATATAGATCTGGAGTACTTGGAGTTTTTGGTAGCAGCAGTTTTCTTTGATTTTGTTTTGCAATACTATCTAGGAAACGTTTACTGATCAAATGTTACAAAAGTATAGGCTGATCGGTCTCGGCTGTTTCTGCATTCTTGATCGAAAAAAAAATCTGTCGGTATTGGCATTTTCAGACTGCAATTTTCTCTCATCAAGTTATGGGAGGTAGCATCAAAACGTGCGAGTTATGTTTAAGCCTTTCGGTATTGTTTTTACTGACTGTTCGAGGCGCTGACATTTTGCTATTAATGTTCCAAGTTTGTCTTTGTTACGCTGTCCTCTTAGTTCTTTGCAGCCTTGTGATCACCTAGTGGGAAGGGGCTAACCTCTTGGCTCTCTAGTGTGTGAGGTTTTCTTGTGTTTTTATCACATTTCCATATGGTGTCCCCTGTCAGGTTTGGTACTTGATTGCATCGATTCCTGAGCTTGGCCTTCTTCTTTACCTTACATTTCTTAAATCAAGAGCTTCACACTCCAACTGAACATAATAACTGACTGACTCGTGCCGCGCAATGATACTTGTAGATTATCCACCAAACCATAATATTATTATAACTATGTCCTGATATAACGTATTTAGTTCATCTTGGCGTGATATTGCGTTATTTTCTTGTATATCACTTTGAAGTCTAACACAATTATTAGCGTGACCATTTGGCTGAAAAGTGTACAAAATGATACATTTTGATGACACGATTCTAATTAAATTTAAACCATGTAATACGAAAACCAATTCATTACAATTGCAAGCATTTGTATCTTTACAGAACATTCTGAACATGCATGATTCCTATTTCAACATATTTTTATTATTATTTGTACTACTTTTGTACTGAACATATTCAAAAATACCATTTGTGAGCTCATCAGAGAATATCAAGATTTAGATACAATAAAGCCTGTTCACTTGACACGACTATTTCATAACATGATTGAAGTAATTTATATTATAAATCATGTAATGATTACCCTGGGTGTCCACATTTTAATATTTTTAGCATATATCATAAGCTATTTGACAGGAGATAGACAGACCAGAACGAATGCATAATACATCCATAAGGTACTACAGAAAATGGTCATTCAATCATTATGTTAACAATGTATACCCAGATCATATGGTGAACCAAAGCTGTACAGTTGTTACATGTTCATTCCACAATCGGGAAAGTTCGGCACATTTCGGGAATCAAATCAAGCCTCGGGTGTACGTAAGGCGCATTACGCGTAGTACTATGTACGAAAAACCTCCATTTTGTTAGCCGACACTGGCATAAGGAAAAATAAGTTCTGTAGCACATGGGTTCAGCCCAATTGAAATCCATTTTTTCCGATTACCCGAAAAGTTTAATCAGCAGAATCAACGAAGTTTACGTATTTTTCTATAAAATATCACGATATTTTATTGAAAAAAAACACAAAGCAAAGCAACCACATCTCTCTGCCCGATCAAGACGATTGCAAAACTAGAATGGACACAATGTAACGTACATCAAAACATAGAAAATGTGCAGAATCTATCAATGGAAGTAACAATCAACAACAACAGAACCACCGCCTCGTATTTTATCTGTTTTCCTCATCCCGTAACACATAGCTACTCATGTACGATCCTCTACCAATCAAAAATGATAAGTGGATAAAAAATAATGTAATTTTGAACTGAATCAAAAACAACATGGCATTAGAGATGGTCATTCCACTGAATCTGCTTTGCCATTGACAATGGAAAGATATTGGAATGCCTAACGTTTAATTGTCGTTAAGATTTTGATTTGGTTGGTCATAGAATGGTTTCCAGAAATGAAGAATTTATAAGTGGCATGAAAATAGTTTATCTATTTATCAAGCAGGACCCAAATAGTTACAATGGATAATAAGTGTTCTTGAAACAACCCCATACAGTCTGGTGTTCCAAAATGCTCTCTCATATTTCTAATATCTATCAATAACTTCATAAGCAGCGTGGACAACAGTGGGCAATCTGATCGGCTGACTTCACAGAAGCAATTTGATCTAAATTTATAATTTTCAGTTTTTTTTAATATATCATATCTGGGCTCGCCATGGTAAGAGTTAAAAGATAAATAATAAATTAAGTATGTCGGTTTTATTTTTCTTACAGTTGTATTCATCTTAAGTTGGTAAAATATATAACGTTTCACCTTTTTGCGTCGTCTGCTGATAACATTTGATAAAACATACGGTCTGATCTCAATCCAAACTACCTGACACTCTGACGATATTCCTGAGAGTTTATTTTTGAGAATGTTAATTTTTGTAAAAAAAAAAAGGTATAAGACGACACAAGGCATGCAAAATCACCCTGCATGCAAATGGTTATCATTATCATTTTGGCTAGTCTACTATAAAGATACTAATCACACATACATAGGCGCACTTCAGACGTGCATACGCAGCCATTCAAATGGGTGCCAGGTCTTAATGTTTGGTGAGGGTCGTCTTTGAATTCTATTTATTGTGCGTGCGAACGATGAAGGGTTTTGCGGGACATGACGATTGCGCAGAACCGGCCTACGCCAATTGGATAAGTACCGACATATGCAGGCTTATGTTTTATTTCGATGTTTCTTCCATAAATAATCTTTAAGCAGATACATAACAAGATACGAGCAATAAAAAATGTTAAAATGCCTACATACTTTAAATAAATCTTTTAAGCGGGCTCATAACTGAAACCTGAGATCATGACTTACAAAATAAGTAAAAATAGGAAATGACAGCTTTGTATTAGAATACATGTCTCTTGTCTCTCAAGGAGACCAATGCTACACTTATAATACTTGCTTATCTATGGCATTTCGTGGATGTACTTTGTAATAAATAGTCATTCATTAAAGTGGTCAACGAAGACACGACATGATCTGCACGATGATAGAGAAACGTTGTCCGTATTACAGGTGTGTATTTCTCATGCAATGGTACATCTGTATTTAGAAGAGCTGGTGTCATTAATGTTAACATTTGGAGCGTGTTACTTGTTCTAGCTTGCCTGCTTATTGCAAACTTTGCTAGGACTTTGTATGTAACGAATTGCTATTACATAGTCTAGAAAGCGAATAATAATGGTGCTGATCAGGCGGCGCAGATACTGTGCAGCCTGATCTGCACCGTTATTGTTCGCATTTGGCATAAAAGATAGGTTTTCTCATGGTAACACTCGTTTAAAATGTTTTTATTGCTAAATGATAGTACTGATACTTAATACACCAGCCTCAAACCCAATCAATCATAAGTGTTCGTCTTATCATATTTACAAATACATGTACATTGCTCTTTGCCAGGTCCTCATTTGATCAGACACCTAAAAAGTACCCTCTGAACCAAAACACGAAATGTTGGTATTAATCACATATACATAAAACCCTCCTTTAAACGCCAATATGGTGTATCAAATGGAGCTAGAGGTCTAGGTTTGCGTTAAGTGAAAAGCGAAGACTCTGGTGAGACTAAGCATATGGACCGAAATATCATGGATGTATTCAGCATGTAAAAATGTATGTGTTATGCAATTTTGTATGCACTAGGATAACAGTCATTGTTACGATACAGAATGGCTGGAATAACAGAATCAGCGATGGTTGCGTATACGCACAAATACGCAGAGGTTTAGGTATGCACCTGGTCATCTATTCGAACCATGATACGGCACTCTTTCTATTGATAGTCCCAATAAAAGGTCGGTTTGTCTGAGAGGGAATTCATTGTATCTATATTTATCAACGCTTGCACGATTTCCTTATTCTTCTTGAATATCTCGGAAATCTTGTGCGTTTTTCAATATATAAAGGATGGAATTTCCCATTCTTGTTAGGGGACATTTTAAACATACCGTTGAAAGGTTCGATATAGAGACGCTATTCATTATTATAAAAGGTACGTGAAGTTATATATATTGTTACTGTATTGATATTGTACATGACAGGGTGATGGCGATTCGTGTAATTGCATTGAATCGCGATGTCTCTAGCATGTCACATTGTATTGAAATAATAAGTCACTCGTTTTCTATTTTGTCGTCTGTTGAATCGGCCAGCATTCTGTGTATGAGTTCTTGCGGGTGTTATCAATAACGTCCCGTTTTTTCGGTGAAAATAGCGAATGTTACGCACTTGCGTATGAAGCTACGCACATGCGTATTGCCTAAAAATCTGCTGGGACCATTCTTGCGGCTATAGTAAAAGCTGTCCTGATGGACTCGTCGGGTTATTTCGGACAAAAGTAGTCACAGGCCATGTCCGGCCTGCACCTAAAAACTATAATGGCATGCTGAAAGATTTACCAGGGACCGATAGGTGAAAAACAATTTTAGCATCTAGATTTTAAATTGTTGTGATTTGGTACGGCGTTGTTGGAAAGACGATTTAACTGCTAGTGATAATCGACTTTCTGTAGCGACCTGTATGTGTCACCTCGAGTTATATCTGACGCATATAAGAATAAGGGTTAGGTGCATACACTTCAACACACTTACATAAATAAGGTGATAGCTGACATGTATGTTTAGAGATTAGGTAGGTGTAATGTTACACCAAAGTAAATGTAAAATATTTTGTGTTACACCAAAGTAAATGTAAGATATTTTTGTTACACCAAAGTAAATGTAAAATATTTTATGTTACACCAAAATAAATGTAAGAAAGCATTGTACGGTTTTACACACATAAAACAGCAGAATGTAATCTCTCAATATTGATGTAAATATTCTTTGCCGAGAGGTCATAATTAGTTGTTTACGACTGATACGTTATACATGTACGAAATTAGTGCGTGGGCAAGGTGATGTCCGACGTAAACGTCCAAACGTTACGTCGGCACCACACTGTTCAACCTTTTTCCTGGAATTTTAAGAGAATTGGTATCAGTATTTGTAAACCTCGAAACTATCTAGATAACGTGACCTTGAAGGGAAAAAGGGCCGCAGGATTTTGATGTTTCGGCTGCGATAGCGTCTCAACCAGGGTGACGTTACGACAGTGTATAGAGGAGTTTGTTACGTATGGGTTTGTTCGTTTGGCATAAGAGGTATTGTTTAGCGCTGACATAGGCCAGTCACTAAAAAATACTTCTCTATTATATAAGTTTAAGTGTGGATATTTAGAAGAGCCGATCCATCCTAACCGCATGGGAGCCGTTAGCCATACACCCACAGGTGAGGGCTAATCGCGCGCTTATAGGGTTAGGATGTAATTTAAAAGAGTAAGACCACTGAAATTATTTCTATTTTTGTGAACTTCGAACGAACAACCCCATTATTGACGCAAAAGAGTGATTCTGAGATTCTAAATATAGATTGTTTTTTGCAGAATCGTCTCTTGTGTCCCCTCCTACGTTGGAGGCTGAATGTTGGTGAGCCGTTGATTATCACCTGAGGGCACATATTAGCTGTCCCCCTCAGGCCACGACCAGCGTGGATCAAGGCCCAATCGTTTCCACGTAGCACAATTGAATGGGAAGCCAACCGGCTTGAATGGTTATATGTGAATCTGACACCCAACGTGGGGATATGATCAGGAAGATCTATTTATACGAATTCTGACGTCTTGAACGACGATCAGTAATACGCGTAACAAATAATACGTGAATCCAGTGACGATCAAAGTACAGGTTCGATCACCTCAGCGCCGATGGTCTGAAGTAGACACACGTGCAGCTTAGAAGACATAGTGTTCGCGAGACGCGTATAATCTCGAGATTTCTCGTCAATACGAGAACTGAAATATTAAAGGGCCCAATTGTTTTTTTGTTTTTTTTTATGAGATCTTAATATATATGTTAATCATATTCTTTACGTCTCTTATTTCTGACTAGTTGACGTACATCTAGAACAGGACAGTCCAAGATTAGTTCTAATTGAAATGATCTTGGAGTGGCAACTTGCTCTAGTATAGGATGGTCAATTAGTCAGAAATAACAGCGTAGGTGGTGTCATTGTATATTAATGTGTTGTTGATGTTTTCTTAGTACATAAAGTACTGAAAAGTTTTTGCTAGTTGTGTGCATTATTTTTCCCTGGTAGCATCGTCATCGCATAAAGGAATTTTCCAATAAGATTTCCCCTCTTCCTTCCTGACCGGCTTTATGTCGTAACAGTCATAAAAATTCAATTTAATTTAACGAAATCGTGTATTGAGACGTTCCAATACGGTTCAGCCACAATCAGAAGCACATTTTTGTTTCATCGGAGGTCAAAAATAAAGTTCTTTCAATCCACTTTTTGCATGCGTTTTCACATTTCGTATACTTTATATTGTCTTAAACCAGTTGGTGTTATAGTTTAACAAAAGCACTGACTCGCAAATTTATGGTTGAAAGAGGTCGTTGTAAGGAAAAACAAAGACACCATACTAACATAATAATTACTCGAAATAAATCCATACACAAATGTTCTTGTGTTTTGAAAGGTGCAATATAGGGAAAATTATGGTTTCAAAATGAATGCTGTGACGTTCATTTTCGTGTTTTCTTTGCCCATGAAATTACAAAATTCTATAAAAACTCAAAGAAATGACTCCTATCAGTTGCAATAAATCTCTTTTAAATGAAATGTTCTATTCACATGATACATAATGTAGAACTAGAGCATACAACAAATCCAGAGAGCTTTTGGTTGTTATTCTAGGTCGTCTAGCTGTAAAGATATAGGGTTTCATAAATGGTCTCTGAAATTTAGCCAAATTGTCTACGGACAGGACATTAGTTACCTGTTGCAAATAAACTCTGTAAGCATACATGATAACCTTTTCATGTCTCAAAATAATAAACAAAATAAGTAATATCGCCAGATGATAGAATTTGCATGACTTTGATTTTGGAGTGATACTAAATCACAACTTGAAGCAATCGCATGTACGTGAATCTTTACCTTTGACCTTACCTTGGGGTCAAAGTTACACAAAATGTTGCCCAGTACCCGCTACATCATTTCACCTATGCACTCCAAAGTTTGAAGTTGCTATGTCCAACGGTTAAGGAAGGGATGCATTTACAAGAAAATACATTATATGACCATGACGTCAAGCTTACATAAGATGTTGCCCAATACTTGCCACATCATATGACCTCTGTACCTGCAAAATTTAAAGTTGCTACGTCTAAAAGTTTAGGAGAAGATTCATTTACTAGAAAATACATTATTCGACCTTTGACCTTGACCTTGGGTTCAAGGTCGCATGAAGTGTTGCCCAGTACCCTCAACATTATGTGACCTTTACACATGCAAAGTTTAAAGTTGCTATGTCAAAGGGTTAAAGAGGAGATGCATTTACAGGAAAATGCAATATATGATCTTCAACCTTGGGTCAAGGTCCCAGGAAATATTGTCCAGTACCCTCTACATTATGTCACCTATGCACCTGTAAAATTTGAAGTTAATACATCAAATGGTTAAGGACTTGATTTACAAGAAAAAACATTATTTGACCTTTGACGTTGGCCCCGACCCCAAGGTCAAGGTAACACAAAATGATGCTCAGTTCCTTTTACATCATATGATCTATGCACCTGTAAAATTTGGAGTTGCTACGTTCAACAGTTTAGGAGGAGCTACATTTCCAAGAAACCTGACAGAAGGACAGGCAGACAGACGGACACCGGACCAACTTTGGTAAAAAATTTATAAACCCTTTTTTCTAAAGAAAAAGGTGGGTATAATAAACATAAATGATTTAAATTATATCAATACAAGTGTAAGTTTGCTTCTACATATTCATTTAAATATTAGTGTCTACGGACAGGACGCGTCTACGGACAGGGCATTTTTGCATTCAAAGACTCCTAAATACTTACTATTGCAAACAATCTATCTATTTCATATGTTAACTTAGTCCTGATACCCACTTGTATTGCACACATAAACATGACCTTAAACTTTCAAAGTCTTCAATAAAAACAAGGGCATCTACGGACTGGACATTATTTTGGACCATTTTACACCATACCGGCCGAATTAAAACTGTAGATTTATTTGTTTTCTGAGATTCTTAATGCTATACAAACCTGTTAGCTGGTATATTATACTTCACGATTAACTAAACCAATTGTATTTAAGGACATATGCTACTAAATACTTCCCATGTTGAAATTTGTTCAATACTTTGCATACAGTTTGTTTTATGCATGAGCTATCCATTTATGAAATAAAAAGGATATGTCACCGTGCTTATTTTTTCACAATCTCATTTGAAAGTTTTCAGCATTTGACCAATTTTCTAAAAACATGAAAGAATAACACTAGTCCTAAATATCGAGCTAAAACTATTGTAATCTTCAGCCAGCTTCTTTCTTTTAACTTAAATTATTGCCCATGACATCAAACCTTCAAGAAAATGTGCAAGTTTAGTTTTTATCCCATGCTGTAACAAGATACTGCATGAAAAATTTGGGCAATTCGTCGAAAATTGATATTTGTTTTTAGAATAAATCATATTAAAAAATCTGATGTTGAAAATATTAAGAATTTATTTTTATTTCATGGACTATTATAATATCTTTCAGAAAAAGAATAAAACTCTGGGGTCACCGAACTAATTCTCTTTCAGGTGGGCCAAATTTAACCCCACCCCCATAGGTTTAATGCTTAATTCAATATAAAAAGTTCAGGAATGCCCATTTCTTTCTTTTTGGTGATGCCATTTTACTAGTATATGAAGCAATTAAGTATTAAAATGTTAAAAAAGAAAGAAAAAACACACTGAAAATAGGTGCACAACCGGGAATCGATCCAGGTCCTCTGGCTTTGGAGCCAACCACGCTAACCACTAGGCCACGAGGTCAGGTCGCGCGCGGCTCTGAATAGCCGTCCAAATAGTAGAGACTCGGCCACTTTCGTATTCGTAACCAGGGTAATTGTGTACGTCGTTTGATACATTTATCTATCTTTGGTACTGAGACGGTTAGTTATGATAAAAGGGTCAATAGATATTTCGGACACACTTAAATTACTTTATTTTGCCAAGAAAATGTCGGAAAATCGATATGACATAAGAATATCTGAAAGCTATGTTAATCCGAATCCTTAAAAGGTCGAAAGACAGGACCCAGAAAACTTTACCCGTTTCCAGACGTGAGAAAGATGCGCATGGGAAATAGCCGCACATGTCTTTAAAACATGTTTGCTACGATTAAGGGTGCTGTGCTATCTCTTACTTCCCAAATTTGAAAAGAAACATATAACAAAGTAGGCATTTGGTGTTTTATATGTCATTTTGGTACTCATTGACATCGCTTGATAATTTAATCAACAAAAGAAAGAGGGTTGTCTATATTATATAAAAAATGAAATCATTATCTGTAAATTTAAAGAAAATGGTATGGAGTTATTAGTTAAAAACAGTTCGTTTTCAAATGAAACAGCATGACAGTATTTTTCTATCATTTTTTGACCATTGTATGCTCTGATGCCAAAAACCAGCTCTGTCAATGATGTTCAATGCTTTTTGTCCTCTTCAAACAGTCCCTTAACACTTATCTGAAACAAAAATAAAGTGTTTTTACACTATTTTCTGTATCACAGGAGCATATAACAAGCTGTTGGTACAAAAAGTGCATCTGATCGTGGCTGAGCCGATAGCATGAAATGAGTGGTACTTTTGATTTTGTAAGTTCCAATTGAAAAGGAATACTTTAAATTGAAAGAACAGCAAGAGCAAGTTTTATACACAATAAGATCACCATATAATATATAGAATACTTGGTGAGTGTCTTTTGATATCAAATTTACCAGGCAAGACTTTGAGAACGCATGTTGACATCGCGAGGCATGCCGAGGGATTCAACATGCGTTCTCAAAGACAAGCCTGGTAAACTTGATATCAAAAGACGCGAACCTGGTATTCTATTTATCAGTTTACCCATTGTTTTACTCTTCAAACTATCGATTATGACGTAATTTTAGATTTTTGTATTCATTCAGCATCATTAGCGACGTCATTCAAAAAGCGCAACGTCATCATGACCTGATAAAGGTACATGCCGTGAGATCGACAACGTTTATCAGGCAACGTGCAACAATGCAGTTAATATGAGAGGTATCTGATAAAACAGATTGTTGCCTTGGAAATGCCATTCGCCACGGTCGCTTGTGGGTAGGGTGGGAGCTCCAATATATATTTTATTGGTCAACCATTCATCCTAGTTTCTTTTGCTGCAAAACAGAACTTCATTTGAGTAGTTTACGTGCGTAGACATGACAGGCGCATTTGATCAAAAATACAACACCACATATTAACATTCAAATCAAACGCAATGAGGCAAAACAAAGGGTCATAGCCCACAGAGAGTAGGCCCTTACAAAATCCACAAGTTGATCCGCGGTTGACCCCTACAAAAAAGAAGCCTGATGCACCGATCCTTCTGTGAAGTTTTGTTTTAAACTCGTCATTGGGTTTGAGGCCTGACAATAAAATCACTTTTTGTGAAGGCATTCACCTCTGCTACATTCGAATATGTCAGCAAACCTGGTAAGTGTAACGCGTACTGTAATTCTCCAGTCTGCATATGGTGATCAAAACAAACTAAACCCCACTCTAGTCGTCTGTATCAAAATTACTTGAACATTTCAAGTGTTGCAGCTTAAGTTATTTAATCGTTCCAAAAACATTAAACAGTTTGAAACTTTGAGTTGTATAAACAGGGGGCACGTTCCGGTGATTAAAAAAGTAAGTTATAGAAGCGTAGCCACTTTATGCCGATAGCATTGTTTGAAGAAGATTTAAAGTGGTCATATGGATTTTTGAATTAGTATTATCTTACGTCTAAAGTGGACATCGAAGTGCGGAGAGGATTTAAATGTATCTCTTTTTCAAATACTTAACATTTCAAATGCTGCCAAACACGCGACGATTTTTGAAGGTTAACCTATTCGTTGCACAGAAGAAGATCCGAAGATTAACAGCCCTTTTAGTGGGCATGGACAACCAGTGCAAACCCAGATCAGACGCCACAAATGTGGCGTCTGATCAGGGTTTTGCATTGTTTACTGAGAGAAAAAATTGAATTTGAATAAAAAAATAAAGAATACCATCCAAACATCCTACATTTGGAAATGCTATCAAATGCGATCCCGGCCCGTTCCCACACTTTCGTGGAGATTTATCATGAAATAATTTCTACGGCCATTCTCCTCCCTTCCGCTGTTTCAAGAAGGGTTATTGTCAGTTTCAAGCGACAGAATGTTCACGAGTTACTGGGTAACCGCTCACCGAAGCTTGCCTAGGAAAACAAGTGTGGTTAAGTGAACTGACCGTCCTTACATGACCATAGATGTTGACTGGGATGTAAAGCATGAAAACAAACGAACAACCGAAAGCACAATCATGTGGAAATTCATTCTGAACAGCCACCAGTTTTTTTTTGCCACACCAGAATTTGGCAAAATCACATCATCTTTCTAGTGGTGCAAAAGACTCAAAACCACTAAAATACAAAAATACAGACATAAGGGAGCAAAACATATATAATTATGACTAAAAAAATATATGCCATCATAATGAAAAAAATGGTCAAAGTTAAAACCCCCGCGGGGTTTTCCAAAAACCCCGTGGGGTTTTTAAAACCCCGCGGGGTTTTTAAAACCCTGCGCGGGGTTTTTCTCCCACGTTTTCAAATGGGGGAAAAACCCCGCAGGGTTTTTTCAAAATAATAAATATCAAAATAAGTTCAAGAAATAAGTTTGTTTGATTGTAATTATTTCAGAAAATGATTGGTAAGGCTTAATTCCAACCTTTAATTTCCCCCGCGGGGTTTTTCTCCCATTTCAGATTGTGGGGGAAAAACCCCGCAGGGTTTTTTGAAAAAATAAAAAGGTTTGTTTTTAATTGTATTGCTTTACAAAACAATATTGAAGCTGAATTGAAGTTTTTCTCATCATTTGAAGCCTTTCAAGCAAAATAAAAAAAAAACCGCGGGGGAAAACCCCCGCGGGGTTTTTCCCCCACAAAATGAAATGGGAGAAAAACCCTGCGGGGTTTTCACCAAAGAGTGATTATCAGTTTTATTAACGATTGAGATCAGTTATACATTTAGAGCTCATATTATTTAAGTTTTTACAGTAATTAAAGGCCATAAAACAATTCTCTCAATGACCCCTCCCCCCCCCCCCCCAAACCTTGTCCGCCACCCCCCCCCCTCGTCCGCCATGCACTGCATCAGCGGTGATCACTACCAAGTTTGCACCACTGAACGGCCCAAAAAATATTGTTCAGGTAGCACTGATATTATTTGTTTAGCACGATTCATTACATCCCAGTCAACCATTTATCAGTCATGTTAGGATGCGTCTTATGGGTTGAAACAGTTCTAACAGCAGATAAAAGCAATAATATTAATAACGGCCATTGCAGTACCTGTCATACATAACTGCAATCTTATAAACTGGTTAATATGTAGTACATTGACAGACAGTGCAGACCAGGATCAGATGCAGCAGAATGTAGCATCTGATCACGGTCTTCATTGATTGTTTAGGAATCATAGAATGGGTTGGGCATCAAGAAATTTGGGTCTTTTCTACAACCCTGTGTGTATCCTATAGAAAGATCCTGGTCTAAAGCAGACCAATTTCACAGATCTTAATTAATGTACCAATTCCGACTACACAGTGTCTTTCATGCATCGGGGGTCGCGCCTATAGCAATGCACCAAACTCCTGGGGAGTGTACAGGAAGATAGAGTACGGATTGGGTAGTTAAAAAACTAAGATGGCAGATTGATTACTAAATCTTTTTGACATTCTATTTTCTACTAGTTACAGAGGTATAGTGAGATTTACAAGAAAAGTATTACTGGAATGTGCTCACTTTGACAACTAGCTGATGAAAGGTAAATTGATTTTGCCTTGTCAATTAGTTTTTAGCTACTTTCATTTTGCCTACAAGCTGACCAGTTCCCCACCCCCTGGCCCTGCCTCTGTAGACAGAAAATAACCAGTGATTAACTGTGATTTGCAAATAAATTTGTGTTGAGTTGAGTGAAAGAGTTGACTACTTGCGAGACAATACAGTCAAAGGGCTGTTAATAACAATAACAGCTTACATAAACTTTTGCATTATCACATTTTTAAATAACAATTTTTAAGCCGGTACAGACAAACTATATGTACAGTCGATAGTAGTGGTAGGCCGATTTATCGAGCTCATCGATCATTGGTCATTTTTAGTGAACTGATTAATTGATCGGTATTTTTTCAATAATCGATCACTCAGTATAGACCTGCTTCATTGGCCTTCAATTTTTAGCTTGGTGTATTTATTTAATATGACCCTTTTCTGCATTTTCAGTTTCTGGTATGAACAGCATATGGTTCAAATAATGTACATAGGTTTAAATAAACAAAAGTTTTGAGTGTAAAATTGTAAATATATACTAATCCATCAGTTTTAACATATGTTTTGGGTGCTCAAAAGAACCGTCTTATTGAGATGGTTCTTTTGAGTACCCACAAGATATGTTTTGGTTGAGAAAATTAATTTTTTGGTACACACTCTGAACACCTAACATGTCTGGTCAATCAACTTGACCCCGTAAGGCATCTTAGACATACCTGGCATGATATGTACCATATATAATATGTATTTTATTTTAGTCGATTAATGATTGATCATTGGTCACTTGTTATTTTCAATGATCGATTATAAAAATCCAGCCGATAAGGCGATTCCTACCACTAGTCGATAGAACCTCACAACCAGAAGAAATGATGCTGCATTCTCGGGACCCCCGTGACGTCACAGCCTTAGCGGCACATAAACAAATGTACCGAGGTGAATTGTACAGTGAATTTTAACATTACGGGTAACAGGAAAATGATGAAAAACGTGCTGCATTCATTCAAATTCTCTGATTTTTTCACCAGTCTGCGCTTAATTCGAAGGAAAAACATTGTCTTTTGTCCCACCACGATTAATTTAATTATAATTTCACCGATTATTCACAAATTATTGAAAAACTTGGATGTGGGTGGGGTGAACGGCTATCGGTTTGCGATCATTTAGATGTGATCTCTAATGTCTTAGGAGCTTTAACAACAGTAGAACACTCAATGCCTTTGGTACAATATGCAGCCTGTCATAAAAGCTATCCGTTTCAAGAAAAGTTCCCAGCTATTGTTATAAGGAATTCGAGCATAATCTCAAGATTTGTATCAATAGGCCTACATGCGGGGATCCAGGAATTTTCGTCAGGTGGGGCATCCAGGTTTATCTGTCATAAAAAGATAAAAAATCTTAGACAACGTTTTTCTTTGGGTTTTTTATGCCCCCAAAGGAACTTTGGGAGGCATATAGTAATTGCACAGTCCGTCCGTGTGTCTGTCCGTCCGTCCCGCTTCGTGTCCGGTGCATATCTCCTAGATTCTTTGAGGTAGGGATTCCAAATTTGGTATGTGGATACATCTTGGGATGGCGGAGTGTCGCATACCATTTTCGGGTCACTGTGACCTTGACCTCTGACCTAGTTTTTAGAATAATCGTGTCCGGAGCATATCCCTTACATTATTTGAGGTAGGAATTTCAAATTTGGTGTGTGGATGCATCTTGGGATGACAAAGTGTTGCGTACCATAATTGGGTCACTGTGACCTTGAACTTGACCTCTGATTTAGTTTTTCAGAAACTGCATTGAGTCTGGTGCATATCTCCTATATTCTTTTAGATAGGAATTCCAAATTTGGTGTGTAAATGCATCTTAGGATGACAGAGTGTCACATACCATTTCAGGTCACTATGACCTTGACCTCTGACCTAGTTTTAAGAATTATTATGTCCTGAGCCTATCTCCTACATTCTTTGAGGTAGGAATTCTAAATTTGGTATGTGGATACATCTTGGGATTGTGGAGTGCCGCGTACCATTTTCGGGTCACTGTGACCTTGATTTTGACCTCTGACCTAGTTTTTGGAATAATCATGTCCGGAGCATATCTCATATTATTTGAGGCAGGAATCTCAAATTTGGTGTGAGGATGCATCTTGGGATGACAAAGTGTCCCGTACCATAATTGGGTCACTGTGACCTTGAACTTGACCTCTGACCTAGTTTCTAGAAACTGCAATGAGTCTGGTGCATATCTCCTATATTCTTAGAGATAGGAATTCCAGATTTGGTGTGTAAATGTATCTTGGGATGACAGAGTGTCACATATCATTTTCGGGTCACTGTGACCTTGACCTCTGACCTAGTTTTAAGAATTATTGCGGCCGGAGCCTAAATCCTAGGATGTGGATGCATCTTGGGATGGCGGAGTATTGTTTACCATTTTCGGGTCACTGTGACCTTGACCTAACCTAGTTTTTAGAATAATCGTGTCTGGAACATATCTCTTATATTATTTGGGTAAGGAATCTCAAAATTGGTAAGTGGATGCATCTTGAGATGACGAAGTGCCGTGTACCATAATCGGGTCACTGTGACTTTGAACTTGACCTCTGACCTAGTTTTTAGAAACTGCATTGTGTCTGGTGCATATCTCCTATATTATTTGATGTAGGAATCCCAAATTTGGGGTGATGATTCCTCTTGGGATGGCAGAGTGGTGCATACCATTTTGGGTCCCTTTGACCTTGACATTGACTTCTGGCCTCAATTCTAGGTTTTTCCTGTTTGGAGCATATCTCCTATATTACAGCTTACTTTCCTCAAATGTGTCTTATGCTAGACCAATTCCTTTGGGGGCATTCGTCACGTGTTTGTGACATTTCTTGTTTAGTCCTCAACTTATTTTACAGAAGTCCAATGGTTTATTTTAAAGAAAATTGTAATTTTCCAAGGATCCAGAGGGGGTCTATCATTTTTTCCAAGGGGAGGCAGGGGCGTAGCTTGGCTTCAATGAATGTGTAGGCCTAATGGTAGGGGGTCTGGGGGCATGCTCCCTCAGAAAAATTTTCGGTCCTAGACTGTCCAAATATGGATTTTGCGATTATTTCGCACTTATAAATGCGTTCATGTGATTGTTAGAAATTACAGGTAGTTATCACCATCATCGCCCATATGGCCTAATATGCTTATCAAGTTTGATCAACTTACGGTGCTGAAATGCAAAAACAAAATCATCGACCTGGGAGTCAGGGACAGGTATCATACTCTTTTAACCATTAAATGGCCAATCACTACAAAAGTAGTCCGCTTTCTCATCTGCTGAATTGTTTTACAAGCGTCTTCGACAAACAGTGAGAGATCCAGATCTGGGTCTACACTGTTTGCCTCAATACTGACATTAGTCAATAATATTAGCAAATATATGCAACAGAGGACTAAGGCAGACGCGTCTTTCATTTGCAGTTTTTGGCTGGTGCTTTAAGGGTTAGAAGGCTTATAGGAGCCTACATAGCAAGAAGACGTGACATTGTAATGATCATCCCAAATAAAAGATACAATGTACTGTACATGTATGTTGAAAAACAAGCGACATCAAGTTTCAATATCTAAATGCAGGTAGCAACAAAACTATTAATCACAAGCCAACTTAGAAAAAAAAACTAATTTTCTGCATTAAATTTGTCTGACGCAAACATGTTTATCACCCTGTCAACATCGAGTGTCTGTAGATCATCGCTACGAAGGACAGCCTGGCAGACATCATTGTTGAGCGCAAGTAGTTTTTAATTCTTTTCATGCTACCTTTGGCATGTTGCAGACGTCGGTGGCATGGTCAAAGGACTCCAATTATGGTGAAAATGCAATTATACAGGTTGCAAAGCTTCGTGCGATGGTTCATTTCCTATTGGGTAGGCTAGCAACATCACGTGACAGCTCGTCCTGGAACGCAAACAACCGTTCTTCTACAGTGGGTAATGGGTGACGTCTGATATCAGGATAATTTGGAATATCTTTCTGATTTACTCACCCCCTACCCCCTCCCCCCTCCATTTTATTGCATTTTTGGCGTTTATATTTTTTTTACTTTCTGAAAAAGTGTAGGCTGCAGCCTACATGGCCTAAAGGAAGCTACGCCACTGGGAGGGGTCCAACTTTTTACAGGGGGGGGGGGGGGGGGGAGGAGGGGCAATCGCTTATTCCCTATACCCATAACAGCAGTGTTTCCGCGAGAGTGCGTTTCTTGCGTTTTTGACGATTTATATTTTGTCATTTATAAGTTTCTCTAAAGTAACCCTTCGCCCAGAATATAAATTCGACAAATTTGCCTTGATTGACTTCTGTTTGGCCAGGCGACACATCCGATTCTCGGAATTCTAGTGTTTTTTTCCTTATCTTATTGTTTCAAGCTGTATATACCATACATGTACAAATTAATTTGAATAAAATATAATATTTGATCCAATTGAAACCGCTGATGGGTGATTTAAAAAAAAATGCATCCGAAGTGTGACATTGGGGGTCAAATTTCAAAATTGCTCTATCATTATCTTTTTTACATCCTCTTAACCAGGGAACATCAAAATTTCAGAAACAAATACTGGTTTAAGAATAAAATTTAGGACAATGCTTTAAATTTAATACTTTAATCATTTTTTCCTTATTTTTTTACAATTCTATAAGCTACACTTAGCTTGATTATAAACAACACAGGTATGCAGAATTGTAAATATTCTTTCATGAACTGATGAAGTAGTTATGTATACACATTTTCAAAGTAAAATTTAATCTTTCGCTCAAAATTTGCACTTGTAATAAAATTTTATGTGAAAATACACCCCTGGATTTTCACTGTGTAGAGGAAAAAGTTTTTCTAATTTAAATAACAAGCATGATTTTTGTTAAAAATTGTTCTTAGATAACAAGTAGGGTATATGAAAAACATAGAACAAATTTCATTTGAATATATAGGATATAAAACATATTAAACACAATAACATATGTTGGTAATGGAATGTGTTACACTTGTGACAAAATCAGAAGAGGGAGTTTCTCCTTTGAATTTTTTATCTCTTATAGATATAGGATGAAGTGAATTGGCTTCATGGAAATTGATTAAAATGTATCAAAACATAAATCAATTCCCTTTTTTTAGCACAAGACTTTAAAAAATGAACTATTCAGATTTGTTTATTAAGCATAGTAAGGAGTTATAAAATGTTAATGATCAGAAAACATTTGACAGCACTCATTGTGGGATAAATTATCAATTGAATGATTTGATTGATACCATTATTGCAATTCTAAAGAATCTGTAACAAATTTAAGGCTTAAATAGAAAGAAATAATTGTGTTACACTTGTGACAAGCAAACAAAGGAACTGATTATGACCCTTTTGTCTTTTCTTATCTCTTATACTTTATGTAACCTACTATAGTATGTACAACTTAGCATCTTTTTTGGTTTTCTTCAATAAATTCCTGTAAATATTTTTTGAATTGTGAAAAAATACCTTTCCCTCCTTGTGAGTGCATAATTTTATCCTTTTTGTTTACACCATTTTGTGTTTTCTTTGTATCGAAAGAGTGAATAATTACCCTAAATACCAAAATATATCAAATTAATTGTTGAATAGATCATCCTTTGACCAAACACAGGAAAAAGTGAGATGAATTCAATCCATAATATATGTTACACTTGTGACACAAATCACATTTTAAAGTATACCTGTCTAAATCAAGTTATAGTCTGGTTTAAGATTGTCTGATTTCTTCAGTGTTGAATTTAGCATGATTCCTATCCCAGAATGTAGCTCAAGGATGGCCAGCTTCATAATGAAACTAGTATATGGGCTTGAGGAAGTGTCATTCCTGCTGGATCGTAACTAGTATTGACTACACATTTGGTGAAGTTGTTGACTTTTTGTTGTGTTTAAATTATATTTCTGCATTCAAGAATTATTAAAAAGACCAAATAAGTAATATTTCATTTAAGATTTGCCATGTATATGCATTTATCACATATTCCTAAAATGTGTTACACTTGTGACATCAGTTAAAATCATGCCACAAAGTCAGCAGCTTAAGGATTTAACCACAATTCCTCATAATGTTTTTTGGGGGCTCCCTTGACCAGAAAAACAGCAAAAAAGCTATGAAATGCAAAACAAAATGAAATGCTGATGGTTGAAACCTTAAATGTTACACTTGTGACATATCTGGGTGGTTTTATTCAGTACTGGCTACATAAAATCATACTTGTTGTTTTATAGGCAAGTTGGTTCCTTTAGAAAGCTTAAAGACAGCTAGTCATTAAAACAGCATTCCTTTTGAATAAAACTTTGTATATTTTATGAGGCAATTCACTTTACTCCAATCATATGAAATTCTGTATGATAAAAATTTGAAAGGGTGTGTTTATAAAAGGTTACAAATTTCCGATTTATCTGGTTTAAAAAAGATGAAAAGATTGTTTTCCTACAGCTTTTATGCTATATTTCAACTGCAATTCACCATTTGACTATACATGAATAGTGTTTAATACAATTTACAGTTGAATTGAAGGTAAGGGAAAAAATGTCGCAAAAAAGTGTTACCCTTGTGACAATTTGGATGACATTTTTCCATGTAATTTTTGAACGGAACATTCTAAAGCGATGAAACTTGGCATGATGCAAGAAAAACATTAATTACATATCTTAATTAATTTTAACAATAAATCTGATTTAGATAGTCTATAAACATTGATTATAGAAATGGATGCATTATTTTTGAAATCACCCTGATCCATTTAAGATTTTCATAGCTGAATATTTGGCCTAATAATACTTTTCCATTGTTCAATCTTAGAAATCTGGGTGATATTCATTTGATTTCACGTGATAATATAACTCAATATTTCCCCATCCACATACAATGTAATAGATGGCCCACTCTAGCTTTTCAGCAAGGGGTCAAAGGCTTTAGATTGAACACTGTTTTCCCTGACCTAATATAGGGCCTTGTATATTTTCAGACTGAAAAACAGTAAGGATTTTGCTCGGATAGCTCCACAGACACTAGCTGATCTTAATTGACAGTACATGTATTTGAAAAAAGGGATAAATCCAGACTCAGCAGGACTTTGTTTATATTTAAATGTTCTTCAGAGCATCAACATGCAACAGCTGCCATCCAGCAGTCCAAGTCATTCCAGAATTGCAGGATAAGTATGGCTATCAGTAGCCAGGAGGCTGTAGAGGCTTCTATGATGAACAAATACTTCACTGACAAGAGGGACACCGCAGGCAGTTTGGTCCCTCAGCTGAAGATGCTGAATGGTGATAAATGAGGTAAGATTTTGACCTTAGTATGAACAGTAAATATTTTTGCGCTGATGAGATTACTGCAATACATTGAGAGACTGACCCAGAATCTAGGTAGCTGTACAATTATCTAAATAAGTAAAACAGATGTGTTTAACACAAATCCCCCACCCACATTCTTCCAGAGCACTGCAAGTCACCAATTGTTATGTACTAAGTACTACTAGTCAATTGTATAGGCTCAAGGTGAGCTATTGTGATCATAGGATGTCCGTCGTCCGTCAACACTTTCCTTTAAATAATGTCTTCTGTACCACTTGGTGGTATTTCACCAAACTACACAGAAATCCTGCTTCAAAGCACTTGATGAGCTATTGTGATCGTTGGAAGTCGGTCGTCGTCTGTGGTCAACATTTGCATCAAAGGACATTTCCTTAACTACCAGCTGGATTTTGGCCAAACTTGGCAGGAATGATCTTTATATAGCCTTCTTTGATAATTGTTCAAATGATTTTGGTCAACACAGGCTAAAAATAGATTTTCAAGATGAAAAATTTAAAAATGTTCTTGTCTGAAACCACAAGCCATATAGATTTGATATTTGGTATGTGCATCATCTAAGTGACCTCTACCAAGCTTGTTCAAATTATGCCCATTATGCCCATGGGTCATAAATGGGCCTGTCCCTGGGGTTACATGTGATACATAGGCTTATATAGGGAAAACATAAAAAAATCTTCTTGTCTAAAACCACAAGGCATAGAGCTTTGATATTTGGTATGTAGCATCACCAAGACTAGTGGACCTCTACCAAGTTTGTTCAAACTATGATCCAGGTCCACCAAGTTTGTTCAAATTATGACCCTGGGGCCAAAAATGGTCCTGTCCCAAGGGGCCACATGTTTTACACAGGCTTATGGAAAACATGAAAAAATCTTCTTGTATGAAACCACAAATCATAGAGCCTTGATATTTGATATGAAGTATAACCTAGTAGACCTCTACCAGCTTTGTTCAAGTTATACTCCTGGGGCCAAAAATGTTCCCGCCTCAGTGGTCACATGATTTACTATTTTACATAGGCTTTAATAAGGAAAACTTGAAAAAATCTTCTTGTCTGAAACTACAAGGCTTAGAGCCTTGATATTTGGTATGTAGCATCACCTCACATTATGTCATAGGCTTATAAATATAAAATCAATTTTTTTTCAGAATATAGTCATGTTGCATATTAAATTTAAGGGAATGAAGCATACAATAACATGCTAGCTAATATTTTGTGCCAACACACACCCTTGACCCCTGGAGTGTGGTCAAAAGATCATTTTTTTCTTTTCTGAAATTACACACTGGGTAGGCGCAACAAGAATACAACCGAGGAACTGTGATCAATATTTATATTTTACAGCCGCCGTTTTGGGTAAGTTTAATATTTAATTTTTTTCATTGGAATGCTCAGGTTTCAGTAAAAGTAAGCATGATATCAGTTTTAGGTAAGATCAAAGAAATGTGCTTGGTGTTATATTTGTCCAAAAAATGTGTGAGAGTTGGCTGAAAAATAACATTTTATTTCTGATCATTACTTATTTCAAATTAAAACTGAAAAATATGTATATTTTTTCGCATTCATTGTCTATTTCGATCTTTCAGAAACAGAAGGGTAAAATTAAATTATTGGTGGATATCCTGTGTGTATTCAATAATTTCTATCTGATAAGTGAAAAGCGCAGTATCTGTTTTAAAGGATGATGGTAATGATACTAAGGCAATCAAAAACTTCATTAATGGCAATCGGTTATCGAAAGCAATCAATGTTTTTGGCAATCAATGAGCAATTTTTTGTTTGCTTTTGTCCGATATATATATATCCGAGCTTTATAAGTATGTTTTCTGTTTTATATTGATCCATAAACTCAAATCGGACCTGGAAGGCTCAGGATCAAACCCTATGTCACATGCCTACTGTGTGGCCTGACAGTTCAGTGGTAAACATACACCCACATTCTGAGAGGGTCCTGGGTTCAAGTTCAGGACGGGTCATGGGGGGGGGGTGTGTAGATGACACATGTGAAGAAAAAGCATATGACCAGATGGGGACTCGAACCCGGGACCTATCACAGACCGTGCAAATACTCTGACCACTTAGCTAACGTGCCACACGATGAGCCTGTCAGTTCTACAATATATACGGCAGGGTAGTTGTACTCCTTCCAAGGTCTGTTTGGACATCACCAGACACATCGAAAAAAAAGGTTTTCTTGTGACGGAGCTCATATGAAAGAAAGCTAAGAACCCATTGTCTGCGATCGGCCGACTGTAAGTTCATTTTACTTGTTTATCAGAAACAACACCTGCATAGAACAAATCACGATTCATTTCAGAATAGATAGGCGAAACCAATTTTATTAAAATACTGCTATAAATTATAAAAAACCCCAGATAAACTGACTTATTTATAACAGCGGCTGTACATACATGTATTGATCGCAGTTCCTCGATTGTGTTCAGCGTTCGATGTTGCCGCCTACCCGGTGTGAATTAGTTGTGTTGCATATCAAATTAAAGGGAATGAAACAGGGTAGATAATCCTTATGTCTACCGAAGTTGAAGTCAATAACTGTTTTGTTGTATGGCGTTTCAACTAAGAATGAAACTTTTCTACTTTTTGTTTTGTTGTTTAAGTTATGTTCAACCTTCAGGCTAAGGACTTTCTCATAAGTTTTATCAACTGTTATTAAAATATTTAAACATAGTATTTTGCATGTTGAAAAGGATACTAATTCTCTGAGTGTGGGACGTAAAATTTAATTAATATAAAACTTTTTTTATACTTTTTGTTTTTTCAAAACAAAGATAAATTAACAAACAAGATAATACAAAACTGTTTTCAAAAAGATCATGAAAGTCTGGGATGTGAAACAGCAAATCATGTCAATTTCATGCAGCACATGTTAGTTTTATATTAATCATGCTATTTTTTGCTCTACAGATGGTGATATTATTGTCAAAATATTAACTTCTGGAAACTAGTTTGAGCTGGTTTTCATGCAATATTAACTTGTAGGCCAGTTTAGACCGGTTTTCAGGTAGACAGAGATTTATGAAGACAAATTGAGCCAATCAGGAGGGTCCGATGATAAACCGAAATAAGCAGAAATCACCAAGAAATCATCAGATAAAAATAAGAAAAAACTACCATTTTATTGTTAGTTTAATGTCATAATATAATAAGAATTAGTATAAAAAGCTTATTTCTACTTTGATTTTAAAAAGAAATGAAAAAAATGTTATGATTTCACTTTCAAATTCAGTGCACAGTGAATTCACCGAAATCACCAGATAAAAATAGGAAATCACAATTTTATTATTAATTTAATGTCATAATTGGATAGTAAGTAAGTAAGTAAGTAAGTAAGTAAATAAGTAAGTAAGTAAAGTCTTTATTTAAAGAGGGTGACAACATTTAGTAGTACAACTAATCTTCCATGAGGCCCTCAAAATAAATAATATTTACACACATAAAAAAAACAAAAACAAAAAAACAACAATTCTACACAAACTATCAAATTAAATTGTTTAACCCTGTACTGCTGAGCAAATATAGCTAAATTTTGGCAAGACCGTAAACTGAATGCAAAACTGTGGATCCCGATCAGCTGATCAGTTTCCACACTGTTAGTGTTTCCAAAAACAGGATATATCTAGGTTCAGCAGGACAAGGGTTAATTTGATATTTACACAAGTGCATTTATTATAATATAGTAACCCTATTTATCTTGACAAGCATCCGTTTCTATTTTACTCTGCTTGCTGGAAATTTTTTAATATTTTTGTCATCTGCTGTCTTTTTTAAAATTAATTTACTATATAGTTCTCAGAGAGTCAAACAGTTTGGATTTAGATCTGGCCCAATATTTTGTTGGTCCTGATTTGGTTCCAAAACTGTTTGCAAAGGTTATCAGCAGACAACAATTGCAGGCAGAGTAACTTCAGCAGTGTTTATTTAACCAACTTGCAGGGTACCACTTATTTGTATGCCTTTGCAAGCAAAGTAGAAAACAATATACATCCTGATCAGCTGGCTTCAGGACCAGGAAAATGTTTAGGTATTTTGTCATCTGCTGTCTTTTCTAAATTAATTTACTATATAGATTACCATATAGATCACCATCAGAGTGTCAAACAGTTTGGATCCAGATCAGGTCGGACATTTTGTCGGTCCTGATCTGGCTTAAACTGTTTGCAAAAGTTATCAGCAGACAACAATTGCAGGCAAAGAGTAACTTTAGCTCCTGGGCCCTGTTATCTGTTAAACTAACGGTACCGGAGCAAACATTGAAGGCATTATACCACTTATTTGTATGCATTTACAAGCAGAGTAGAAAACAATATACATCCTGATCAGCTGACTTCAGGACCAGGCTAATGTTTAGGTATTTTGTCATCTGCTGTCTTTTCTAAATGAATTTACTATATAGTTCCTTCATGATCACCATCGGAGAGTCATACAGTTTGGACCCAGATCAGGTCTGACATTTTGTTGGTCCTGATCTGGTTCTTAAACTGTTTGCAAAGGTTATCAGCAGACAACAATTTCAGGCAAAGAGTAACTTCAGCAGTGTATATCTAACCAACTTGCAGGGTTCCACTTAATAGTATGCATTAACAAGCAGAGTAGAAAACAATATGCATCCTGATCAGCTGGATAACAACTTGAATAATAAGCTTATTTCTACTTTGATTAAAATATGAAAAAAATGTACATTTCAATTTCCAATTCAAGGTATTCCGAAATCACCAGAAAAAAAGGAAATATCCATTTTAATGTTAATTTTATGCCTTTATATGATATAAATGATAGTAGAATAATTGATATGTTTACAAAAGGCTTATATTTTAATGTGCCAGCAAATAAATATTTCAATAAAAAATATAGCAACAGGCATTATAGCAATTTGAAAGTGATTTTTTTTATCAACATATTTTTAAAAACAGACTAGAAATAAGCATATTATACTAATTCTTATCATATTTTTGCATTAAGTAAACTATAAAAAGGTGATTTCTTACTTTTATCTCGTGATTTCGGTGATTTTCTGGTGATTTCGGTGATATCTGTTGATTTCGGTTAATCATGGCACCGAATCAGGAGATGGGATTCTCTCCAGTTATGTAACAATATGTCATATTGGTTTGTGCAATAATTTTTTCAGGGTGAACAGCATCTCACAGATAAGATAGTTTTGTCTCAGAGAAAGTCCAGTTCTAAGGAGTCCATTGACCACAGTCACCAACTTACAGCAATATCTGATGTGATTCAAGGGAATTATACCTCTTTCATTTTAATGTTTGATAAGAGTACAGATTTGTTACTCACTGAGCCAAATTTTAACTACTCAGTATGGTCTCAGCAAGAGTTGAACATATAACATCTTTCTTGGCCATTAGGACTCTATTCCAATATTGAATCCCTAACCCATGATTTCTGGATGTGATAAATAAGGAACAAGTTCTGACAAACTGATTGGCTTGTCGAATGATGGCCAGTGATGGGCAGCTTCAATGTCAGCAGGAAATCAGGAGTGGTACAAGACACTTTAACCTGAGACTGATTGGTACTGGTTCAACACAGAAGACCCATCCCGACATGACTGAAAAATTATTGACTGGTTGAAGAAACAAATCATCCATAATCAAACACTTTGGATCCAGATTAGGACCGACTTCAGTGTTAAATCCATTAAATTTTCAGTGGTCATTTTCATGTGATTTCAGATGGAAAAACACTGTCTAATATTTGCCCATTTGCATGATGTTGATGATGGCCAACTCTACCTTTAGCAAGGGGCCATTTGATACAAAAGGGGGCCAGTGGCCGCCTCTAGATTTTGCAGAGGTAATCAGCAGACAACAATAATAGGCAAAAAGTTAACTCATAAAGTGCC
The DNA here is from genome assembly GCA_964019695.1 of Loripinus fragilis. Lineage (NCBI taxonomy): Eukaryota > Metazoa > Mollusca > Bivalvia > Lucinida > Lucinidae > Loripinus > Loripinus fragilis. The sequence continues at coordinate 5,169,036 of OZ026517.1, read as the reverse complement.
ACATACAATTTGCAGCAGACGACAATTGCAAATTTTGCTGCTTTTTCAAAGAATAAAAAAACAAATAAGGCACGACGTTTCATGAGAATAGTCTGCTGGCAGACGATTCTCATGAAATATCATACCTTATTTTTTTTCAAAAATTAGGAAAGTTGTCGCCATATTTGTCATCTGCTGCAGTCGTGATTGGTGCTTTAAGGGTAAAATAGAAAAGACTGAAGAAATAATCAAATGTCATCTGTTTTAATAAAATGCATAATTTTAAGCTGTATAACTTTTAAATATTGAAATAGATGAGTTTATATGTACATGGAGTTTGGTCTAACATAAGTCCAGATAAGTGAACTTTTATTGACAAAATTGTGAGAACATATGCAATATTTCAATCATTTGAACATTTGTTTTGGGTGCTCAAAAGAACCGTCTCATTGAGACGGCTCTATTGAGCATCAAGAAAATTGTTTTTTGATATGATTTTTAAGCACATTCAACTGGATACCTAAAGTGTATTAGCAATTTTCTATAATGGACTTAACTGATAAGAGACTGCCTGCAGCCAAATCAAGGACAGGTGCCATACTGGGAATTTAGTCATATAGTACACAGGTATAGGTTAACCGCTCAATAGCCCTTTAAAAGCCTCTATATCACCAAATGAGAGTTTTTATCTAAACATCCAGAATATCTGTTCTGGTTGTTTTATTTTATGTGATTCATTACATCCCATGAACAATCTTTCAGCTATAAAGGGATGGGTCTTCCTGGGTTGAACCAGGACTAAGCTAGGATTAATGTGTCCTGCTCAAGGACACAACGCAGTGATGCCGGTGATGCTCTAACCCGGGGGCCATCTGTCTCGAGTCAAGCACTCTACCACTGAGCCACTGCGGTCCTGGATTTGGTTTTGAAATAACAATTTGAAAATTATTTTCTTATAAGCATTTTCATCTGGAGGCCAAATAGTGGATTTGGAATTGGACATATTAAGTCACCTGGCTATTAAGTGCTCAAACTGAGCTATACATTTAATATTGCCTTCAAATATGTCTGCAAGATGTGAATGGTGTGTCTGTCATTTGTGTGTCAAGACAAGAGGCCCTTCTGAACACTAAACTTAGCATGTGCATTTTCAATTGACAGCACACCATGAGGTCAGGTCATGAATGTTTGCATGCGGATAGTTTTACAAGCTTTTGTTGTCCTCTGCTGATCAGTGCCTTAACCCTTGTTCTGCTGCATAAATATGAATATGGCACATTCACTTCTGTTTTCCAGTGGAATCTTATGCTGTCTGGAAAACAGTCAGATCTAGATCTCATGTCCACAGATGTGTTCACTAGATTTAGCCTGCTGATTCTGGATTTACTCTCTTTTCTAAAGATGACATATCCGGTTTCAGCAGGACAAGGGTTTATCCATCATTTTATGGGACATTGGCAAACAGTACATAACCAGATCAGATATGACATAATGTGACCTCTGATCAGGTTCTGCACTGTTTCCTAACATTACATACTTTTAATATTTGAGTGTAATTATAATCCCAACTGGAGATGGATGCATTCAATTGGAAATTCAATTTGTGACTGGGGAGGAATTATTGAAAATTTACAAGCCATTCTTTGTGGAAGTATGTATTAAATGGGTTAGTGCTATTATGTCCCCCAAAATGTTTGTTCCTGAAATGTCTACTGTGCCAAAATGTCTATTCCCATGATGTCTACTATGGCAACTTGCAAGACCGGGCGGATGTCCATGCCCGTTTCAGCAATCTCCGATCCCCAGTATGCATCGTATTAACCTTTTTACCTGCTAGGGACAATTTGAAAACAGTTTGGATCTGGATAAAGACTGTCAAAACGGTAGGCCTGATCAGAATCCAAACTGTGTGCCACTCTGATGGTATTCCTGAAAATTCATTAGAGAAAATTATGACAATGGTCATCATGTTAACCCTCTATCTGCTAGTAACAGTTTGTAAACTGGTTGTAACCAGATCAGGAACATCAAAATGACTTTGCTGGGTCTGATCTGGATCCAAAATGGTTTGACAGTCTGGTATTCCTGAAAAAGTCATTAGAGTTACTTCAATCAAGGGTTATGATTGAAGCACTATCATTTAATTTGGACACTTTAATCCTTGCATTAGTACTGGTGCAATCCAGGTAGACCCATCCCGCCATAACTGAAAAATTATTGACTGGGGCGTAAAGAATCAAATCAAATCAAAAAAAAAAAAATTGGAGAAATCAATTGTAATGATGGAATAGGTCTTTCAGGAGTATATTGGTAAGTAAGCAAGTAAGTAAGTAAAGTCTTTATTTAAAGAGGGTGACAACATTTAGTGGTACAACTTATCTTCCATGAGGCCCTCAAAATAAAGAATATGTACACACACAAAAAACAACAACAATTCTACACAAACTATCAAATTTAAATTGTTTAACCCTGTACTGCTGAGCAAATATAGCTAAATTTTGGCAAGACCGTAAACTGAATGCAAAACTGTGGATCCTGATCAGCTGATCAGTTGTTGCCAAAAACAGGATATCTAGGTTCAGCAGGACAAAGGTTAATTTGATATTTATGCAAGTGCATTTATTATAACATACTGTAACCCTATTTATCTCGACAAGCATCCATTTCTATTTTACTCTGTTTGTTGGAAATTTTTTAGGTATTTTGTCATCTGCTGTCTTTTCTAAATTAATTTACTATATAGTTCCTTCATCATCACTATCAGAGAGTCAAACAGTTTGGATTCAGATCAGGTCTGGCATTTTGTCGGTCCTGATCTGGTTCTAAAACTGTTTGCAAAGGTTATCAGCAGACAACAATTGCAGGCAAAGAGAAACTTCAGCAGTGTATATCTAACCAACTTGCAGGGTTCCACTTAGCAGTATGCATTTACAAGCAGAGTAGAAAACAATATGTATCCTGATCAGCTGGTTTCAGGCCAGCTGATTCAGATCTATACTGTTTTCAAAACAAGTTAAACCCAGGTACAGCATGGTATGGGCCATTTTACATTATTTACAGGTCATCATATTTCTGTAATTTTATGGGCATAAAATTCGACAAAAACACATCAGAAGAAATTTTGGATACTGCCTAATTATGACTATTCCCTATGAGTGTAGATCCAGATCAGCTAGCTTCTGAGAAGCCAGCTGATCAGGATCCACACTGTAAGGTACAAGAATTGTCATAGGTAAAATAATAAATTGATAGAAGAGAAATGAACAAAATATTCACTAAAAATATATACAAACTACAAACATGTACTTAAAATGAATAGTTTAGCATTTTAAAAGGATTTTTGCTTGGAAGTAGATATTGTGGGAGTATCATTTTGGGAGCAGACATAGACGGCACCTTCAGGTGTGTAAAAACAAAAACCTTACACCCTAGTGCACATTATGTTTACTAAGTTTAGACATAGAGTGCATTAATAGTGAACATCATGCAATTCACATAATAACTTTAGTTATGATTCATTACTCGAATATTAAGCGAATAAAGAAATGTGCTTCATGCAAGATTGTCATTTTGTATCCTGCTTGATAACTTATATCACTTTAACTATCCTTGTTAGCAAAGACTTTTGTCATCTGCTGATAACCTTTGCAAACAGTAAGGACCCAGATCTGGAACGAGAAGAATGTCGATCCTGATCTTGATCCAAAAGGATTGACACTCTAATAGTGTGTTCCTGAAAGAATTTATTGAAAATAGTAATTTTTACAAAAAAAAAAGTCAGCAGACGACAAAAAAGTTTAAAGAAAAAGATCTTTCTAATTCTATTGTATTGTTATAATACATACCGCGAAAATATTAAGCGAATAAAGAAATGTGCTTCATGCTAGATTGTCATTTTGTATCCTGCTTGATAACTTATGTTATTTTGAATTACATCATTTTAACTATCCTTGTTAACTAGGTTGCAAGGCAGTAGACATTAGAATAAAAACCCATATTATTAGCTTTTGGATGAATATTGTGAATGGTAAACAAACAAAACTATCAAAATGGTTATACTTATTTCTACTAGGAGAATATGACGGTGGCATCCATCAACATAAATGGATCCATTTTATTAAACATATTCTATTATCTGTTGGGCGTCCCGCTCTTTAAAACAAGGAAGTCATTGAAAACCCAAAATCAATCAAAAATCAAATCTCTAAAACTCTATCAGACCTTTATGTTCAGGAGTGGCATAACAAAGTAACTTCATCCTCTAAAGGAAAGAATTATACTCTTTTCAAGCAAGATTTAAATTTTGAAAATTACCTAATCAAATTAAATAGGAAACACTGTTCTTCATTGTTAAAGTTTAGGTTAAGTAATCATCGGCTTCCGGTTGAAACTGGTCGCTGGGAAAACACACCTTTAGAAGACAGAAAATGCACATTATGTAGCAAACATGATATCGGGTACGAATTTCACTATCTTTTTGTTTGTGATCACTTTATATCTGACAGAAAGAAATATTTAAGTTTATATTTATATAAAAGTCCTAACATTATAAAATTCGTAGAACTATTTTCTTCAGCAAATACCAGGAAGCTTGTAAAGTTATCAAGTTTTGTAGAAATTATAATGAATAAATGTTCATGTGCAGCCTAACCCTAAAAGAGTCAATCATTACGATAATATACTTCTTACTATGTCTTGGCTTAATATTTCATGGGAATTGCCTGATTATAGACAACTCACATGATATGTCATATCATGCGAATTGTCTATAATTAATAATGTGAAGCCTTATTTTGTTTCTTAATGAAGCAACAACAGTCGATTATGTTGCCTACTGTTAGTTATAGAAGGCTCTTTCAGGGTTGATTTTGCTCGCATTTTAATTTTCACCTTTTTCATGCTCTTTGTACACTGTATTTTATGTATATCATGTATATGCTTTGTTTTTGTATCTTATGCTCTTACACTATCTATGAGTGGCCTGAGTTTTATGTCAATAAAGATATGTTCTGTTCTGTTGATAAAGACTTTTGTCATCTGCTGATAACCTCTGCAAACAGTAAGGACCCAGATCAGGGCCGAGAAGAATGTTGATCCTTATCTTGATCCAAACCGACTGACACTCTAATAGTGTATTCCTGAAAGAATTTATTGAAAAAAGTTATTTTAAAAAAAAAAGTCAGCAGACGACAAAAAGTTTATAGAAAAAAGATCTTTCTGGTTCTATTGTATTGTATTTGAATTTAAGGTACAACTTGCATTTTATATTGTAGAACAGTGACCTATGTCACTGTACAGAAATGTGTAGAAAGACCCTTGTTACTGTGTATAACATTTTATCAGACAGACAATGTCGTCTGCTGATAACCTTGCAAACAGTTAGGACCAAAATCAGAACCAATTGAAAGTCATTCCTGGTCTGCATCCAAAATGTTTGACATTCTAATTGAGTTCCTGAAAGAATTTTTGCAAAAGACATAAAAAGTATTCAACTAGTTAAAAAAGATCTTTTTTGGTTTTAATGGTCAGCAGACCTCAAAACATGAATGTGGGCATGACTGGATTTGTTCATCTAAATTGAAGTGTTCTTGTTACCCTGGCAACAAATAGCAGGCTTCTGACCACATGGTGAGGCTATTACCTGGTGACTTATCCCAATAAACACCGAAATTTCAGTTTTACACTGTCAATCACATACCAGCTTTAGCAAACAGTGTAGATAGAGATGAGAAGCAGCTAATAAGGAAAGAGTTAAATAAGATAGTCTTCTGGAATTACCTTTTAGTGAATAAATTATTTTGTTCGAAGAACAAAAAAAATAGTCCCTGATCAGACTGCATTGAATTTTTGATATAAATCTTTACATGCGACATACTTAGTGATTCTGTTGTCGTCTGCTGACTCCTTTCAAAATAAATATTTTCAAGAAATTTAAGGAAAAAAATCAAGGTGTCAAATTGTATGGATCCAGATCAGGACCAAACATACTGTTGGTCCTGATCTGACTCCAAACTGTTCATGAATGTTATCAGCAGATGACAAAAGTTTGATGATCAGTTGTTTCCAAAAACGGGATATATCTAGGTTCAGCAGGACAAAGGTTAATTTGATATTTATGCAAGTGCATTTATTATAACATAGTAACCCTATTTGTCTCGACAAGCATCCATTTCTATTTTACTCTGCTTGTTGGAAATTATTTAGGTATTTTGTCATCTGCTGTCTTTTCTAAATTAATTTACTATATAGTTCCTTCATTATCACTATCAGAGAGTCAAACAGTTTGGATTCAGATCAGGTCTGACATTTTGTCGGTGCTGATCTGGTTCTAAAACTGTTTGCAAAGGTTATCAGCAGACAACAATTGTAGGCAAAGAGAAACTTCAACAGTGTATATCTAACCAACTTGCAGGGTTCCACTTAGTAGTATGCATTTATAACCAAAGTAAAAAACAATATGTATCCTGATCAGCTGGTTTCAGGCCAGCTGATTCAGATCTATACTGTTTTCAAAACAAGTTATACCCAGGTACAGCATGGTATGGGCCATTTTACATTATTTACAGGTCATCATATTTCTTTAATTTTTATTTTTGTTAATTTTCTCCGAATTTTATGCACATAAAATTCGACAAAAACACAGAAGAAATTAAGGATACTGCCTGATTATGACTATTTCCTATGAGTGTAGATCCAGATCAGCTAGCTTCTGAGAGGCCAGCTGATCAGGATCCACACTGTAAGGTGCAAGAATTGTGATAGGTAAAATAATAAATCGATAGAAGAGAAATGAACAAAATATTCACTAAAAATATATACATGTAAGTAAAATGAATAGTTTAGCATTTTAAAAGGATTTTTGCTTGGGAGTATATATTGTGGGAGTATCATTTGGGAGCAGACATAGACAGCACCTTCAGGTGTGTAAAAACAAAAACCTTACACCCTAGTGCACATTATGTTTACTAAATTTAGACATAGAGTGCATTAATAGTGAACATCATGCAATTCACATAACAACTTAAGTTATAATTCATTACTCAAATATTAAGCGAATAAAGAAATGTGCTTCATGCAAGATTGTCATTTTGTATCCTGCTTGATAACTTATATCACTTTAACTATCCTTGTTAGCAAAGACTTTTGTCATCTGCTGATAACCTTTGCAAACAGTAAGGACCTAGATCTGGAACGAGAAGAATGTCGATCCTGATCTTGATCCAAAAGGATTGACACTCTAATAGTGCGTTCCTGAAAGAATTTATTGAAAAAAGTAATTTTAAAAAAAAAGTCAGCAGACGACAAAAAAGTTTATAGATAAAGATCATTCTGGTTCTATTGTATTGTTATAATTCATAACTCGAAAATATTAAGCGAATAAAGAAATGTGCTTCATGCTAGATTGTCATTTTGTATCCTGCTTGATAACTTATGTTATTTTGAATTATAGCATTTTAACTATCCTTGTTAACTAGGTTGCAAGGCAGTAGACATTAGAATAAAAACCCATATTATTAGCTTCTGGATGAATATTGTGAATGGTAAACAAACAAAACTATCAAAATGGTTATACCTTCTTCTACTAGGAGAATATGATGGTGGCATCCATCAACATAAATGGATCCATTTTATTAAACATATTCTAATATCTGTAGGGCATCCCGATCTTTTAAACAAGGAAGTCATTGAAAACCAAAAATCAATCAAAAAATCAAATCTCTAAAACTCTATCAGACCTTTATGTTCAGGAGTGGCATAACAAAGTAACTTCATCCTCTAAAGGAAAGAATTATACTCTTTTCAAGCAAGATTTAAATTTTGAAAATTACCTAATCAAATTAAATAGGAAACACTGTTCTTCATTGTTAAAGTTTAGGTAAAGTAATCATTGGCTTCCGGTTGAAACTGGTCGCTGGGAAAACACACCTTTAGAAGACAGAAAATGCACATTATGTAGCAAACATGATATCGGTGACGAATTTCACTATCTTTTTGTTGTTGATCACTTTATATCTGACAGAAAGAAATATTTAAGATCATATTTTTACAAAAGTCCTAACATTATAAAATTCAAAGAACTATTTCTTCAGCAAATACCAGGAAGCTTGTAAAGTTATCAAGATTTGTAGAAATTATAATGAATAAATGTTCATGTGCAGCCTAACCCTAAAAGAGTCAATCATTACGATAATATACTTCTTACTATGTCTTGGCTTAATATTTCATGGGAATAACCTGATTATAGACAACTCACATGATATGTCAAATCTTGCGAATTGTCTATAATCAATAATGTGAAGCCTTATTTTGTTTCCTAATGAAGCAACAACAGTCGATTATGTTGCCTACTGTAAGTTATAGAAGGCTCTTTCAGGGTTGATTTTGCTCGCATTTTAACTTTCACCTTTTTCATGCTCTTTGTACTCATGTATTTTATGTATATCATGTATATGCTTTGTTTTTGTATCTTATGCATTTACGCTATCTATGAGTGGTCTGAGTTTTATGACAATAAAATATGTTCTGTTCTGTTAACAAAGACTTTTGTCATCTGCTGATAACCTTTGCAAACAGTAAGGACCCAGATCAGGGCCTAGAAGAATGTTGAACCTTATCTTGATCCAACCGACTGACACTCTAATAGTGTGTTTTTGAAAGAATTTATTGAAAAAAGTTATTTTTAAAAAAAAAAGTCAGCAGACGACAAAAAGTTTATAGAAAAAAGATCTTTCTGGTTCTATTGACAGTTGTTGTATTTGAATTTAAGGTACAACTTGCATTTTATATTGTAGAACTGTGACCTATGTCACTGTACAGAAATGTGTAGAAAGACCCTTGTTACTGTGTATAACATTTTATCAGACAGACAATGTCGTCTGCTGATAACCTTGCAAACAGTTAGGACCAAGATCAGAACCAATTGAAAGTCATTCCTGGTCTGCATCCAAAATGTTTGACATTCTAATTGAGTTCCTGAAAGGATTTTTGCAAAAGACATAAAAAGTATTCAACTAGTTAAAAAAGATATTTTTGGTTTTAATGGTCAGCAGACCTCAAAACATTTGGATTTGTTCATCTAAATTGAAGTGTTTTTGTTACCCTGGCAACAAATAGCAGGCTTCTGACCACATGGTGAGGCTATTACCTGGTATCTTAATCCCAATAAACACCGAAATTTCAGTTTTACACTGTCAATCACATACCAGCTTTAGCAAACAGTGTAGATACAGATGAGAAGCAGCTAATAAGGAAAGAGTGAAATCATTAAGGTCCTTTAAGATAGTCTTCTGGAATTACCTTTTAGTGAATAAATTATTTTGTTCAAAGAACAAAAAAAAAAAATAGTCCCTGATCAGACTGCATTGAATTTTTATATAAATCTTTACATGCAACATACTTAGTGATTTTGTTGTCGTCTGCTGACTCCTTTCAAAATAAATATTTTCAAGAAATTTCAGGAAAAAAATCAAGGTGTCTAATTGTATGGATCCAGATCAGGACCAAACGTACTGTTGGTCCTGATCTGACTCCAAACTGTTCATGAATGTTATCAGCAGATGACAAAAGTTTGATGATCAGTTGTTTCCAAAAACGGGATATATCTAGGTTCAGCAGGACAAAGGTTAATATTATGCAAGTGCATTTATTATAACATAGTAACCCTATTTGTCTCGACAAGCATCCATTTCTATTTTACTCTGCTTGTTGGAAATTATTTAGGTATTTTGTCATCTGCTGTCTTTTCTAAATTAATTTACTATATAGTTCCTTCATTATCACTATCAGAGAGTCAAACAGTTTGGATTCAGATCAGGTCTGACATTTTGTCGGTGCTGATCTGGTTCTAAAACTGTTTGCAAAGGTTATCATCAGACAACAATTGTAGGCAAAGAGAAACTTCAGCAGTGTATATCTAACCAACTTGCAGGGTTCCACTTAGTAGTATGCATTTATAACCAAAGTAGAAAACAATATGTATCCTGATCAGCTGGTTTCAGGCCAGCTGATTCAGATCTATACTGTTTTCAAAACAAGTTATACCCAGTTACAACATGGTATGGGCCATTTTACATTATTTACAGGTCATCATATTTCTTTAATTTTTATTTTTGTTAATTTTCTCCGAATTATATGCACATAAAATTCGACAAAAACACAGAAGAAATTTAGGATACTGCCTGATTATGACTATTTCCTATGAGTGTATTTCCAGATCAGCTAGCTTCTGAGAGGCCAGCTGATCAGGATCGACACTGTAAGGTGCAAGAATTGTGATAGGTAAAATAATAAATCGATAGAAGAGAAATGAACAAAATATTCACTAGAAATATATATACAAACTACAAACATGTACTTAAAATGAATAGTTTAGCATTTTAAAAGGATTTTTGCTTGGGAGTATATATTGTGGGAGTATCATTTTGGGAGCAGACATAGACGGCACCTTCAGGTGTGTAAAAACAAAAACCTTACACCCTAGTGCACATTATGTTTACTAAGTTTAGACATAGAGTGCATTAATAGTGAACATCATGCAATTCACATAACAACTTAAGTTATAATTCATTACTCGAATATTAAGCGAATAAAGAAATGTGCTTCATGCAAGATTGTCATTTTGTATCCTGCTTGATAACTTATATCACTTTAACTATCCTTGTTAGCAAAGACTTTTGTCATCTGCTGATAACCTTTGCAAACAGTAAGGACCCAGATCTGGAACGAGAAGAATGTCGATCCTGATCTTGATCCAAAAGGATTGACACTCTAATAGTGCGTTCCTGAAAGAATTTATTGAAAAAAGTAATTTAAAAAAAAAGTCAGCAGACGACAAAAAAGTTTATAGATAAAGATCTTTCTGGTTCTATTGTATTGTTATAATTCATAACTCGAAAATATTAAGCGAATAAAGAAATGTGCTTTATGCTAGATTGTCATTTTGTATCCTGCTTGATAACTTATGTTATTTTGAATTATATCATTTTAACTATCCTTGTTAACTAGGTTGCAAGGCAGTAGACATTAGAATAAAAACCCGTATTATTAGCTTTTGGATGAATATTGTGAATGGTAAACAAACAAAACTATCAAAATGGTTATACTTACTTCTACTAGGAGAATATGATGGTGGCATCCATCAACATAAATGGATCCATTTTATTAAACATATTCTAATATCTGTTGGGTGTCCCGATCTTTTAAACAAGGAAGTCATTGAAAACCCAAAATCAATCAAAAATCAAATCTCTAAAACTCTATCAGACCTTTATGTTCAGGAGTGGCATAACAAAGTAACTTCATCCTCTAAAGGAAAGAATTATACTCTTTTCAAGCAAGATTTAAATTTTGAAAATTACCTAATCAAATTAAATAGGAAACACTGTTCTTCATTGTTAAAGTTTAGGTTAAGTAATCATCGGCTTCCGGTTGAAACTGGTCGCTGGGAAAACACACCTTTAGAAGACAGAAAATGCATATTATGTAGCAAATATGATATCGGTGACGAATTTCACTATCTTTTTGTTTGTGATCACTTTATATCTGACAGAAAGAAATATTTAAGATCATATTTTTACAAAAGTCCTAACATTATAAAATTCAAAGAACTTTTTTCTTCAGCAAATACCAGGAAGCTTGTAAAGTTATCAAGTTTTGTAGAAATTATAATGAATAAATGTTCATGTGCAGCCTAACCCTAAAAGAGTCAATCAGTACGATAATATACTTCTTACTATGTTTTGGCTTGATATTTCATGGGAATAACCTGATTATAGACAACTCACATGATATGTCAAATCATGCGAATTGTCTATAATCAATAATGTGAAGCCTTATTTTGTTTCTTAATGAAGCAACAACAGTCGATTATGTTGCCTACTGTAAGTTATAGAAGGCTCTTTCAGGGTTGATTTTGCTCGCATTTTAATTTTCACCTTTTTCATGCTCTTTGTACTCATGTATTTTATGTATATCATGTATATGCTTTGTTTTTGTATCTTATGCCTTTACGCTATCTATGAGTGGCCTGAGTTTTATGTCAATAAAGATATGTTCTGTTCTGTTAACAAAGACTTTTGTCATCTGTTGATAACCTTTGCAAACAGTAAGGACCCAGATCAGGGCCGAGAAGAATGTTATTATCCCAAATAATTGGTATGCTCTAGAATGTTCTAGAAAGTCTCAGTCCAGTTCCAATTCTGCTTGAATAGAACTTCCTGGTATTTTGTGGTACTTCACTTTACATGGTATTTAATGGAATTCCATTAAATCCCAAAAGTTGGAACAATTGGTATTTTCTGTCACTATCTGGAACTGGAAAATCCCAGAAAGTCTCAAACAATTCTGCTTAAAATATAAGTGGGATTTTATGTTACTTTCTGGGATAAATATTCCATTTAATCCCAGGAAGTCCCAGTAGGTACTTTAAATGGGATTATTAAGATTTTCTGGGACTTCATCAATTCAACACATCCATATAATTTGGGATTAAATGGAATCTTTTGGTACTGCTAGTAAATAATTTGGTTCCATTTAATACCAAATAATCCCAACCTAGATTTGCATAGGACCATTATATTCTGAACTCAGTCTGACCTTGAAATATGATATAACTGTGTTAACCTGGTTCTCTCATTTCAATGACTCAAGCTGAAATTCTTTAATCTTGCAGGAAACCAGAAAAAGATTCAAATAAACCTCATGGTTTGCAAGGCTCTAACTATTTGATAAATCCTGTGTTAATTTTGGATATATACTGCATAAACTGCACAAAATAAATCCTACAACAGACAATGTGATTGAATAGAACATATTTCTATGCTTATAAATTATACTTGCATGAGACTTTTCATCATATAATTTAGTTTCTCAGAAACAAAGCCATTTTTAGTTGTTTCTTTCTTTAAATGCTGATGAAAGACGCTTAATACTGAATTGTGTTCATTATGGTTATACAATTTTACCATTATCATTATTATTTACAGCAGCATTTATGGCAGTACAACACTTAGTGTGGTACATGTAAGCAGGTTAATTACTGAATTTACAGGATAATCAGGCTGATCATTGGGGTTTATTTTTATTTGATTTTTTTTATCCATTCTCTTTTTAAAAGGTGTTGGAGATATTGATTGATGTTTGCGATTGCCTTCGTCTGTATATCAGGTTTTTGTTTGTTATGCTATCTTCTAAACAACTGGACAGATTATCCAACCAAATTTGTTGAGCAACTGGTGTATGCAACTGGTGTATGCAACAGCAAAATTCCAATACCCCAATGATGTGGGATGTAGGTCAAAAGTGTCCTTCGGTCTGCCCATTTGCCTGCAATACTTTCACCTTGCAAACGGTTTGTTTGTTTTGTTGCTTTACGTCCCAAGTCAACAGCTATGGTCATGGCGGGACAGTTAGTTCACCTAACCACACTTTTTCCTGGGCAAGCTTTAACAATCAGTTAACCAGTACTTCGTGCACATACTTTCACTTGTAACTGACAACAACCCTTCTTGAATGATTCAGCGGAAGGGAGGAGAATGACCGTAGAAATTATTTCATGATCAATCTCCACAAAAGTACGGGACCGGGTTGGGATTCAATCTCGCGACCCCTGGATTCAGACTCACATCTGTTGCCAGACACGTTACCGACTGCGCTAACGGTCATACTGAATCCAACCGAATTTGTTTGGTGACTTACTTGCACAAGTGGGTGAGCAGGAGCATTACTGTTTTTTGCTTTTTGGATCCCCTTTGCATGGGCCTCAGAGAGTGTGCATTTTCTGGCTAAATTGCAGTCTCTTTCTGAATTGCTGGGTAGAACTCAACCAAATTTGTGCACAACTTAAACAAATTGTGTATACAAGAGCTTATTTTTGGGTACCCCACTCAGAGGCGCCCTATAATGGGGACAAAAGTGTCTGCCCATTCTTCTTTTATGCTAATCCAAACATGCTGGGCTGAATTCAACCTAATTTGTTGAAAGGTCGACTTTCTCACAAGTAGGGAGTGGTAAAGAACATTTATTTTTTTAACCTTCCAGCCAAATTTTCGATTATCCGAAACTACTGGGTTATTCGAAGACTACGGACAGTCCTGACTTTTTTCTCTATTATCTATTGCAATAAAACTACCTATTATTCGAATTTCGATTATCCGAAAAATTCAATTTTTCGAAGTGATTTGTCGGTCCCGATAAAAGAAATGGCTATTAAATTACCTTTCAAGATTTGAAGTCCAAATGTCACGCATGGTGATCATGATTTCTTTGTTTGGTCAAGTTTATTTTTATTATATAGATTAATAATAAGAAAAAAATAGGTGAAAGCCATTACAATAATACTTCATCAGTGTTGACGTGGTCTATTGTCATATACAGCACGGATGTTGGTGACCTGCTTTTGAATGAAACGATTCAAATCTGAATATCGATATATAAACAAACAGGTTTTAAAATATTAAAACCAAACCAATAATGTATATGATGTATATATGTTCAATGTTTCTATCTTGCTTTTGTAATTGTGCTTTATTTGTATGCTCTTCACATGTGGAGGAAATAAAGAATATTATTATTATCATTATTATTATTATTATTATCATTATTATTTTATTAAGGTCGTCTGCAATGATGGTTTTGTTTGATGTTTTTTAAATGTCTAATTATGGGCAATAAAATGAGCTAAACTTGATTTTAATTGAATCTTCTCATCCTTTGATTTATTCTTGACCACTGTGTACATTATATTTAATATAGAATATAAGTATGTCTACAGAATTCCAAAGGGCCCTTACTTAGACTACAGTTATAATTCTGTCTGATTACTCTACTGGTTGTGATGAGATGAGACGAGCAATTATTTTGCCACACAAGCAGATATAATGATAGATATTGTATACGACTTGGATAAGGATTAGTTAAGATATTTTAAAACATTTAACCAATTTAACAAATACTAAATTGTCATGTTAAAATAGAAACTATTATTTTCCACGCCCCTCTATCTATATCGTAGTATTATACATATATGGAAATATTGAAAAAGTTTATATATAACATCTGTAAAAAAGGTCTTGATAATAGAGCAATGAATTGCTTCCTAAGATAAAGCACCAAAGCCCAGAGATTTATAAGAAACCATGCGAAAAATATTCATTTCTCTTTGAAATATCATCTCTTACACCAAGTCAATGGCCTTGCTAATTTATTATGTTAGGTAACATAAGTTACAACCTGTAACACAACCTGTAACAAGTACTCCTATCTTGTTGTTTAACATGCAAAATCTATGATTCTTTATTATATGAGCAAGACTATCAAAATATGGAAGATTTTATATAATATTTACGTAAATAATACCTACCAAATTGGGCTCCTTAAAACTTGGGGTAGTGTTGTTTAATTGCTTATATAAGGCAATGCATTTAAGAAAGATAAACACACTTTGTTTTTTTTTCTATAAGCCAAATAAGTGTGTTAGTACAACTAGATTAAAAGCATTTTAAAAATTCACAAATCAGCTGTAAAATTAAATGCTATTGGTCACAGTTACCGTTTTTAAAGGGTAGTTTTATGTAAGTAACGCACATAACACATTAGGATGCCGTAATTTTGCTTTAAAACTTTTATCTTCAGCTTAGGTATCCAGCAGGCAGACTATATGCGTGATTTAAATAGTTAGTTTAATGCCTTCTTTCTGTAGCACAGCCTTTTAACTTTTCATTTTCTGAATTTTATATGGTAACATATGTAACAGACTGTTAGAGGCAAACACCAAATCGTACACATGCAAACATCTCTTATTCTACGCAGCTTGAAATGCTCTTTTAAGATACGATGTGTCTGCAAAATTCTTTAGCGGGGAGCAAAACATTCTCAGCCATCAGTCTAACAATGATACATTGCCATTTTGGTAACGTATATTTTAGGATTTCCCACCAAAGAAGAAATTAAAATCTCTCTGTTTTGATATAAAACTCTCACAACTTTGAACACAGAGTGTAAAATGCTTCTTTGAGCTAAAAACTAAAAATATTATTTTTGGATAAAGAACCCCGCAGGGTTTTTCTCCCATTTTATTTTGTGGGGGAAAAACCCCGCGGGGGAAAAACCCTGCGGGGGAATTTTCTTTTTCCTCTAGAGGCACAATATAATGCTGAAAGTTTTTGATATACCTTTTATTATGCATTGTGATGAATAATAATTCAAAAAAGTCAATTTGAATTTTTCAAAAAACCCTGCGGGGTTTTTCCCCCACAATCTGAAATGGGAGAAAAACCCCGCGGGGGAAATCAAAGTTTTGAATTAAGCCATATCAATCATTTTCTGCAATAATTACAATCAAACAAACTTGTTTCTTGAACAAATTTTAATATTTATTTTTTTGAAAAAACCCTGCGGGGTTTTTCCCCCATTTGAAAATGTGGGGGAAAAACCCCGCGCGGGGTTTAAAAAACCCCGCGGGGTTTTTCGAAAACCCCGCGGGGTTTTTAACTTTGACCATTTTTTTCATTATGATGGCATATATTTTCTTAGTCATAATCATATATGTTTTGCTCCCTTATGTCTGTATTTATGTATTTTAGTTGTTTTGAGTCTTTTGCACCACTAGAAAGATGATGTGATTTTGCCAAATTCTGGTGTGGCAAAAAAAAACTGGTGGCTGTTTCTGCTTAAATTGATTGAATTTAGTTCGGTGAAATATTGATTATTGATCAGTTGTCTCTTTTATGTTATACAATAACCCTTTGTAGATTGGAAACCCTTAAATGGGTTACAGTTTACATGCATCTTTAGGTCAATTGGCCAGCCTCAAAGTTTGGGATAATCAATGTAAGAATTTGAGGTTTCAGAAGATTTAGTGTAAATACGAGGCGTTACATGTATCTAATCAAAAGTGAACCCTCAGATGTAGGTAAACGAATAAATGAGTGAATTCCTACTTCCATGTGAATTAATGTAAATGCAGTATTAATCCATATTTTGTCAAACGTAGATGCTATCATTATACTGTTGACTTTTAATCATCAGTAAACTGCAAAATTTCCATGTTATCAACAAGCTAATCTCCAGGACTATATTAAATTCCGGTCTCTCTCCACGCGCCCGCAAGCATCGGACAAAAGCCAGGCAGTAGCGGGTCATATATAATGATACACAATTGATAATTCATAAAATTTGTTACAAGTTAGATCTAATTTCTAAGCAAAGCAGGGTAACATGAGATAGTAGAAAAACAAGGAGATGCTATATATTGCATTTTTCTGTCAAAACTTTAGTTTAACACTGTCGTTGACCTGCGCATTAATATTTCATCGCTTCCTCTCCATAGATTTATATGTAAATATAGCGGGCATGTAAATTGGGCATTGAATTTTATTATTTTTAAAGCATATTGTGTCTGAGTGGTTTCAGGTTGGAGTCGTTGAAGTGCGGAGAGTGAGGAACTGGTCAGAATCGCTGATTGTGAGCACATGATATGATGGTATGGAAAAGGCGTAGACATATGGCTCCTCTAAGAAAGGCAAATAGTTTTGATAAAAGGAAGAGGTTAAACAGGGGATAAACAAGACAAAAGCTGGCGCCAATATTTTGACATATCTTTCTCGGCAAAGTAAAACAATAATGTTTGGACAACCAAAAAGTCGACCTCGTTTTCCCCCCAAAACTGCGAGTTTTTTACCATGTCCAAAATTGCCTTAATATATCGTTGTTTTCCGTTATGTTGGCAAGTTTGTATGTATATACACAAGTTAGCAGTCTGAAGGACGGGCAAATCCCCGTAACAGAAGCCCATGGCCTTGAAGTGTGACCATGGCCTCGAGTCTGCGTAGCTGTCATGGGTTCTGCACACCTTCATTTGAGTGAAGTTTCATGAAAATCATTCAAAGGGTTCAGAAGGACCTCGAAGTGTGACATTGACCTTGAGTCTTGGTAGCTGAGCCATGGGTTCTGTACATTGTCTCACTGAGAGGAACATTTGGGTCACGTCAATGTCGGGTATGTACTTTAAGATGTAACAAATATCGGTTGATGTGCTGTCATCATTTCGGGGTTGCTGTAGCAACAGATGTTGCTGGGTCTTATCGCTGATCCCTATCCGGGCAATGAACCCGATACAAAAAGAAACCCCTAGAAGAAAGCAATAAAGGGCTGTTTATCCTACTGTTTATAAATCCCTGTAATCTATTGTATTATAGAAAACTATCTAAATTGAATAACAAGACGAGCGCATTTGTCAGGGTGGATACAGCAGCCAAACACTTAAAGGTCCACAACCGCGTGAAATTTACAAAATATGAAACCCGTGCATGCACGGGTTTCATATTTTGTACATTTTCGCAATAATCATTTTTAACAATAAAAAAGCTAACACCATCATTTTGAAAAGAGTCACAAAGTGATTCTCAATTGTATTTTCGTTTCTATTTTCAGATTAACCGAATAATTGATATTATAAAAAAGAAAATGAGTATGACCAGGAAATAATTTACAATCTTAGCCCACAGAACAACCTACGGCACCTCGAGAAAGAGACATAAAACACATGCTGCCACGGTACATAAAAAATACAACTTAAGTAAAGCAATCAGCTCTCTCCTACTCTGACTGCTAAACTAGAAAAGATACTAAGTACTGCATATCAAAACAAGGACCACACACACACACAACAACAACAATAACAAAATATAACAATGACTCATCAATAACAGAACCACGGCTTAGAGTAGCTGTTTGGAAAGGCTATTCTAAAAGACTGGAGACGAGCAAAAGCATGCGAAATATATATTTGTCCAAAATGCTAAGTGTTTTACATACTATCGACGGTACAATGTATCCAGTAGAACTAGATGTATCGGGTTTGGTAGGATCCCTACAGCAAGATCATCAATACACATAGGCCCAGATAGGCAAAAATTTTCGGCGTAAAATTGCTAATATTTTCTTATCTATCATCTTAAACATTTGTTTTGGGTGCTTAAAAGAAACGTTTGGGTTGAGAAATAAGAAAACTATTTTTTACTCACTCTTATCTGGAGGCTTGAGTACAGCCATACTTTTCAGCCAAACTTTGTATGTGTGCAGTATACGCAATTGTGTTACTGTGTGGAACTGCATACCCGTCTGAGTATATACCAAAAATAGTAAGTGAGTATGATCAGGAAATACCACAACCGCAAACCACAGACAACCCCATGGCACCGCGAGGAAGAGCCTCTCAACCATCACGAGACACCAGGAAGACAAATCAAGCAAAGCAAGCAGCTCTCTCTCTCTTCCCCATCAAGATGATATCAATACTAGAATGGACACAAAGTAACGTACAACACAACACAGAGCAATTACAGACTCCCACAATGGGAGTAACAATAAACAAAAAGTCAACAACAACAGAACCACCGCCTTAGAACGGACAGCAGTCAAGCCACCGGGGGCTTAAATGCATTTTACTGGTACCAAATATTCGTCCTAGATTCTGCTGTTGTTGAAGTACAAGAAATGTTCAGCTCGCATGGAGGCCTTCTAACTAATGCAATGTATCAACATAGAGAAACACTCTAATCAAACTTACACACCATGGGGAAACGAAAGAAAAGGGCTCATGACTCACAGATAGCCAGAGCTAAAGAAAACCTCAAGTTGAGCCACGGTGGGTCCAGCTACAAGCTTGTTCGATAAAAGATGCATTTTGCCCATTTTATTATTGTTACAATGTTTAGCATTTGAATATCTCGTAATGCACATAGTGCAAATGTATGCTGGTGCAATAAGCAATTTATGAATGGTTTGTACGTCTGTACGAGCGAAAATCCACCCGCTGGAGCACAATTTTACATGCAAACCTCGACAATGTGTAGACTCAGACGAGCCTGTGCAGCCTCATTTTAAGCTTAAAAACTCCAAATGATGTTCGGTCAGTAGCTTGACAGTCAAATAATTTTAAAGCGACTACCAAAGGCTCTGATCAGTCTGCGCGTATGCGCAGGCTGGTCTGAGACTTTGCTGGTCGCACATACCACATTGTTGGAAATCTTGTGTCACGGCTCATGTATGTATTAAAGCTGCATACTCTGTAACTACAAAGATTTTTCGAAAAAAAAATATTTTCTTTTTAAATCATTTGTAAAGCTAGAATTAAGCTATGTTTTCACAATAGAAATGTTCAGTACAGCTGAAAACTGCTTGGAAAAGTGAATTATCTTATCAAATAGGTGTATTTTACTCTTGTTGGTAATTATTTGCGTCCTTCCAATAATTCTAGACCGTTGAATTTTAACATAAATGCAGTTGTTTTGATTGTGATAACTTGTTAAGATTTACGAAAATGGTGAAATGTTTACCTGAATTTGAGTATTTTTACTGTGTTCTTGAAAAATAAAAACATTATTTTTAAAATCAGATGATCAAAAGTTACAGACTATGCAGCTTTAAAGGATGACCAGTCTGTTTATGTGTGTATCACGTCTCATGCGGTCTAGGGACAAACCGAAGGCCATCGTTTTCTTCAGGGACATTCAGTTTTTCTACCTGAAGCGTATAATTTTGTTGTTCGCTGAAGCAGAAAAGCCATTTTGACAGAGGTGAAACCCAACCCCATATGTCGTCTGCCCGCCCCTCGTCTGGCGAAAGGTAAATCACACGGTGAAGTTATTTATGGCCGTGCGGTCTATATTTACATGGAATGAAATTATCCCTTTCTCTTCATCCAGGTCACTTTACCAGTTGAGGACAAAAACGGGTTCCCATAAAATTGCCTTTGATAAATAAGCCGCAACGTCGAGAAAAGAGCGCTATGTAGCTTGGGGACAACGTTAGCTTAGATCGGCCAGCGCATCGGTTCACGGCTAACCAGAGTCTTCGTTAAATAACAAAATAACGAGGTCTATCAGTTGTACATGCAGCCAAAAAGTACATACCGTACACTTACTCGAATGGGCTGGTCAGGCTAAGGGCTATCTTCATATGTGTAACAGAAGAGGCGATTTCGTACGTTGCATCTCAAATATACCCTGCGAATTCTACATCCGGGAACTGGAAGACAAGATAATAACTTGGTGAAACATGGCTGTTATTAGCTGAATGGGTGCATGGGTGTTGATTTCGGAAAGAACTGAACAAATAGTAAGTTTTGCAGGGGAATCGATTTTAAATGATACCCATTGATAAGTCTGTGCTAATCTCTAATTCTTTACATGCCGAGGCAGCACCTACAGTGGTGGATCCTGAGGGGTTCAGTGTGTTCGCTCGAACCCCCTCCCCCCCCCCCCCCGTTTTTAAAAATCCTCACTGAGACCACGTTATTTCATTTTCATGGGATATTTAAGAAAAATAGGATAACATCAGCAAAGCTTTATACATAAGAACCTCCATCCAGAAATCCGCGCTTGCCGAGCGGCAGCACCTATAGTACAGTCATATTAAAGCTGCATAATCTGTAACTTTTGATATTTTCATTTTAGAAATAATGTTTCTATTTTTCAAGAACACATTAAAAATACTAAAATTCAGGTATACATTTTACCTTTTTCGTAATAATTAACAAATTATTAGTGCCAAAACAACAGCATTTATGTTAACAATTAACTGTCTAGAATTATTGGAGGGACGCAAATAATTACAAACAAGAGAAAATACACCTGTTTTTATAAGATAATTCACTTTTCCATGCAGTTTTCAGCTGTAGAAATTAGATTTATTGTGACAACATAACTTTATTCTACTTTTACAAATGATTTAAAAAGAAAATATTTTTTTCGAAAAATGTTCATAGTTACAGAGTATGCAGCTTTAAGTACATGACTGTTTGTAAAAAAATTCAAGGAACCAATATTCCGACAAAAGCAAGTGATGTATTGCTCGTATTAAGCCAACCATTGTCGCGAGTAATTTGGATTTATTTTACCTGTTTCGTATCTCCAAAATGTTTTGTGTTTCGTAAAATCTCTGTTCAGAAAAAATGACCACTTAAGAATTACATGTACCTTAGACAATGGCGCCACTCGGTGGTGACTTGCAACATTAAGTGAAGGTATTCTAGTTCGAATCAAATAGTCGAACCAAACTTTAAAAATACCTAAACATGTGACGCAGGGTTTATTCAAATAGCTTTCTAGCCTTTCTATATATATATATATATAAAGATAACAGCACAGGCCCTATTCTTCCACTTGATGTCATATTTAACATCTTGGCAGTCTCGGGGATAGTAAAGCTAACGGTAAATAACTGCTGTGGAGTTTGACAACAGTTTTGTACATTGACACCACTAGTAAACAATTCAAATTCATATTCATTTCACTTGAGAATCGTTTTACCATTTTTCAAGATGTTGACCACTAAATGCTGAAAACCTTGACCGCTGAGCTTTCTCTGTAGACACTTGAACACAGATATAACTCATAGATGTCATCTCAGAAATTGATTGATAACTTGACAACCACAAGATCACTGGAGTCAGTAGAAAAACACAACCAGACCTAGCCATGTTTACCCAAAAGATTAAAATATTGCTCGATGATGATTATTAATCGATCCCTATTGTTCGATATAAAAAGCAACGGTACAGTGAAAGACATGACCCGAATTGACACGGCGGGACCGCATAGAATTTTTTCTCCAAGATGTATAAAAATGCGATTTGTTTTTTCGATAGTATCGAAGTCGAGATATGGATTGTCACATTGTAAAACACTTTCTTCGTTTCCTATCCACCCGTGTATTGTTATGCGATCGTCTCTTTTGTTTGATTTGCTGATTATTTTTTTGTGTTTAATGAATTATTCATATGGAAGTACAGGCATTTTCTTTCTTTCACTCACGATCTTGATAAACGATGAAATTCTGGTAATTAACAGAATTCATAATTATTTGAGCCACCTCGAACGAAAATGTTCCTAATCGTATGCGCGTAAAGTCATTCTTAATCCATGCGTGCGCCGATATCCAGTTGGGCTTGGAAACTACTTGCTGACCTTGGTTTTCATCTACTTTTAGACGCCGTAGTTACGAGCAGTGAAGCATCTGGCGAGTCTGCGCGGAAGCGCAGTCTCGCCAGAGCCTTCACTGCTGGCGTCGCCGATAAGAACCACTTTTATGAGAGTTGGCTTAATTAGTTTAGAATGTGGGAATAACATTATCCGTGCCATGAGCAAAATATGATTGGCATAAATTTAAAATACAAAATATGACACGTCATTTGTACCAAAGCATTTTGCGCTCTGCAGGAATGGTGTCAGTACTGGCATTATGGATTGAATAAGCGTGGCGCTAATATGGCATGCGATATAGTCCAAGAGCTACTAAAAAATCAGTGGATGCATGATGGAATCTGGATATTTTCTTTACGAAGTACGTGTAGCTCAGAAGCTTGTCACCGATCATTAGTTCTCATATATGTCTATAAAGGGATGCATCAATGGAAACTGGACAGAGGACCTCGGATGCCTCAAAAATGGCTGAAATGGGCGTCATTTCATACACACACCATACCCTGGCCGTACCAAACTTCAGCTCTCTAAACATAATATTAAGCCATGTATGCCAGTTAGCTCATACAGAAAATATATCAAATCAAAAACTTGCAGGTTTTGCATCTTTCGGTGCTTAAGGGCCTTCTATTTCACTAAGATTAAAACGGTATTCAGAGAATTAAATACAATTAATATTTTAACCATCCCAAGTTTGGTGTATATGTGTCAAACCAGAATGAAGAATTCATAAGTACGGAAAGTTTTAAACGTATTTTATTCATTTTTATACACCTCAAAAGAACCGTCTCAATGAGGTGGCTCTTTTGAGCACCCAACACATATGTTTAAACTGATGGGCAAGTAAAAAAAATGCAAATTCAAGCTCAAATATTTTGCTTGACTGAACCTATGATACATGTACCATTTTCTCTCTTTTTGTTTCATTTTAGTTAAAATTAAGGTAGTCCAAAATAATATCAGATCAAAGGTAGAGGACACATGTTTTGGGAGTTAATTTCAAATGAAATGAAAACACTGGAAATTTAATAACTTTCTTTAAAGTCACCAGAACTTTACTATCGCTATCTATTGTTAAGCAAATGAGGACAGATCAAACCACAGATGTGAAGAACAAAAGGAGCTGTGACATGCGCCAAGGGACATTCGAGTACATGCGGTATAGAGAGGGGCCTGTCCTGTCGCGCGCTCTAAACGTATAGTAAATTATTTTTTGTGCCCAGTAACGTATTGATGGCTATCTCTTCTTCTTTTTTAAGACTCAAACCGCCTTTATAATGTATTGTTTTTTTTAATCTGAAATAAGTAAGCAATTCATATAATCTAAATGTAGTATACCCCAACCCCAACCCCCTTTCGACATAAGATGGTGCATCGAGCAATCCGAGTCCGGCTTATACATTTAGATAGTTTACTGGAGTATTGCTATTTTAAATTATTCAAAAAATATCAAGTGTATGTACTCATAGCCTACATGCTATAACAGATATATCTGGCGATAATTAGGACACTCAGATCACATGCAGCATATGCGTCTTTAGGTCTCGCTATTTTTGGAATCGAATGGCTTCGGTTACAGTTATATAATAAGTTGCATACGTCAGCAGTTGGAAATGCATGTTCAAGTTAATGTACATTTGGGATACCGTAAATAAATAGTAAGACTCTTAACTACCTTACCAAAGTATCCTAAAACTTCGCAAAACTTTTTCAAAATTTTATAGACGATACTATGATTTGATTTCTAAATTCCAAGTTGTACTTAAATCTCTCTTGCGCCAAGGACTTTCGGAACCTGATTTCTATGGTGACTTGGTGTATAAATTGAAGAAGATTGTTGGTTCTAATAATTTTTAAATAATTTCCCATTATAAAAAGATTGGCTATAACATTAATGTATTGCAACAGACTGCATGCTTGGTAGTCAACCCAATCATGGTTGGCAACTTTGCTTTCCTCTTTAATTGCACGCCGGTGGGTCGGACTTCAGACTCTGGTCACCTGCTGTGAAAGGGCTTACCTCTTGGCTCTCGTTTGTGGTGTCTACTTTCCCATTGGTATCCTGGGTCAGGTGTGTTACTTGATTGTATCGATTCCTGATCTTTGCAACCTTACTTGCTTTGAATTGATTAGGTGAGTAGAATGAAACATTGAACTGGCAAACAGTGTAAACCTTGATTAGACTCCTCCTTCGGAACATGTTGATCTGGGTTTAGGCTGTTTTCAGTCTTACCTGCTCTAATACGCATATTGGTAACATAGAGTCAGAACTAATTCAATGCATTGTATCGAATCATGAGTGTATGTTCATGGTAAAATTCAAACTACTTATAATTCAAAACAATCAAGAACAACAACATCAACGACAAAACACAATAACAAAAAACAAGTCGCTCTAATGAGATTCTAATGTAATTTAACGGCGAATGGTTAATGGGTGGATCTTATAGTTTAGTTTAGTTTATTTCAACTAGTCTCAGGTTTACAACATAGGTAAACAACAAGAGAATACAAGAGATACAATAGTACATATTTCATCGAAACGGTGGCAGTAAATATCAGTTGCATCCGGCACAGTTTTAGGCATTAAAGTGAATAACTGTCAAATTGTATATCATCTCGGGAGATGAGCATGCATAAATTGAGTTTCCACTCAAGATTATTTCATTCAGCATTGTCGCTTGTAATGCTCAATTAAATCGTCTTAGTGGTTCTGTCCCGACGCAGTACACAATTATACTCACAGAGGAAGCATACTAGATATACAAGTAATGATTTTGTCATTGTGCCATGTGCATACAAATTATATTGAAGGCATCATGAAAATTTAAATATTTAAATAAGTACACAATATATATCACCAGTGTCTTACAGTGGCAAAGCTTTAATCTCGCCTATGGTTTAAGTGCCGTCAACGTCAAGCTCAATTGCCGCACAGAAGACGGTCACAGAAACCATAGTCGCCATTAAAGCCGCCTAGATTTACCACATCGCAAAATAGGACACTATGTTTTCATATTTTTCATATTTTATATTGGGTGAATTCATCTGCAAACACAGACACCTCCATGTTCGTCCAATGGAACATACATCATGTGTCTATGTTTAAAGTTAGTAAATTAAATAACAGCATTGCATACTTATATGATAGTTTAAACTGAAGCTCCTTCTGTGTACACGTATATTATTCCAGTGATATATTCCCAGAACACCAGGTGCCGCCATTTCCCCTACTATTTTAGATACAAGATTTTGCAATAAAAAAGCTTAAATAGTGCCTATGGTTCAAGTGCCGTCAACGTCAAGCTCAATTGCCGCACAGAAGACGGTTGGTCACAGAAACCGTAGTCGCCATTAAAGCAGCCTAGGTGTAATATATCTGAAAAGGGGGCACTATATCATAAATATACCATATAATACAATCTCGAGCTTTAGGTTATTTCGACCAGTCCGAGGTTAACTACTTGGATAAACAGACAGGAAAAACAAAAACAAACAAGACAAACATTAAGTCTATGTATCACTAATTGTAATGTAGACATTTCGATGCCGTGTATGGTTCATGTGCCGTCAATGTCAGCTCAATTACCGCACAGAAGACGGTTGGCCACATGAACCATAGACGTCACTGAATAGCCCATATATGCAGAATAATGTGATTGAAAAGCAGTATATATCAACAGCAAGAGAACACAAAAATAAAAGAGTCAACCAAACTATGCAGAAAAGAACAACAACATTTTAGTTATCCTGCGTTATTTGCATAAGCAATTTAGTTATAGTATATGTTATAACTCATAATTGGACTTAGCTTCTTCTAATAATGGAAGGAACTAATAACCCAAATAGAGCTGATAAAAAATATGGACCAACACCAAGACCTTTTCCGAAAGCGAAAACAAAAAGGTTGTTGGTAACGGTCAAATTTATTTGTGTATTTGCCTTAAAATCGCAGATATAACCTGCAGAGTATTGTCGTATGGGGTGGTATATGTTAAATAGTTGACTGTTCCGTCTATTTGTCATATGGTTTACTCTCATCCAGCCTGTTTAACAATCACATTAATAAATCTGCATAGCTTTTTCAGTTGTTTATCGTCCTGTAAATTTAATAGATGCTCAAATTTTATAATATTTGGACGTTTGTAAAAATAGCTCTTTAGACATTGTTTTCTTTCTGCCTCAAAATGTTTGCATGACATAAGATAATGGAATTCATCACCCAGCTCGTTGCAGTATATGCACAGTCTTTCATTTAGTGGCACACTTTTCCAGCGACCAACTTCAACAGGCAGTTTATGATTTCTGGTGCGGAATCGATCTGGATGTACATGTATCAAGCGTTTTTCGGATGAGTAAATATACTGGGGTTAGCGCTATCTCATCTGTGGCATCCCCAAAGCATGTAGCGTGTCGTCCCTTTTGATATTATCATAAACTGCCCCCAACTTGCTTTGCTTCAGCGACCATCAACAAAACATTAACACGCGACCAGCATATACGATTTTTATCTCTTAATTTATGAACTCGGGCATTTATAATCCATTTACTCTTATAGGGGCGCACAGAAAGCAAGCAATAAAGTATCCCCTAATTCATACTCATCAAAGGGCTGCCCTTATAAAGCCGCATGTGGGCCATTGCTCGTGCCCTCCTCTGAACGAGTATAGGAATTTTCCCCTCTATCGCTATTTCAGGGTAAAAACACGAACAGATGGCGCGGTAGTCTCGGGTCCTCCACATCTGTGGCTGGAGAGGTTAATTTTAGCTTTTCTGATGTTCAAAGAAGGAAACAATGGCTCGATCAATATTAACTCGTGTTGGGTATCATACAGTCGCATCTTATTAATGCCCAGATATAATATCGAGGTCGCGCTTTCTGAATTCATTATAAACTTTAACCCTCACAGCGCCATCAATTGGGCCTCGATGCGAGAAAACCTGTCTTCAGTGTTTGCGAACAACAAAAGCGCAGATCAGCCTGTGCATCCGCGCAGTCTGATCTGCGCCTATGTAATTATGTGATTCGCTTATTGGAAAATATCTTATCTACACTTGAATAATACTTGCGAATTTGCAATTTTCTAGCTAGTCTATGTAGTTAAGGAGACTGATTTGACTCTCGTCTTTTCGGAAACTTTGAAGACAGGTTTTCTCGCTTCCAGGGCCCAATTCTAAATATGAACCACGGCGCGAAAAATCTTCCTTTCTGACGAGCGACTTAGTACGGTCTGAACATACCTGCTCCGCTACAGAGACTACGTAGAATTTGATTGGTTTGGATAATGCAATTTGACCATTACGCCCCACAATGGGACCAGACTGGTGTTTGCATAAAGCAAAACTAGAGTGTAAAATGGCGTGACGCAATACTATTTAGCCCCAGAAAATGAGCCACACGTGTTATTAATAAACAGTAACAGCCCAGCCCTCAAATTAAACACATAAAACGCAGTGACCATTGGCTTTAATTTAATTGCAATCTACTATATTTAACATTTACTGGGACAAAGTTATATTGGGTCATTTGAACTTGTATCACTTGAAACTGAACCCAACGATTATTTTCATTGACATTCTCAGGCCATCAGGATATACTATTATGATATTGCATGCATTCTGTTTCTGGCACATCCTACATGAAATAGGTCGTACGCAAATCAGGTCATACCATATGTATTCAACACAGTAATCATATCTTTTGCACACAAATGCTCATGAGTTTGGTTGTTTGTAGCTGTGCTGTCGGAATGCACCAAGTCCAAGTTATATGGAAACGACAATAAGTTTATTGACTATATTGGATATACGACATTCATGAGTCTTATTAACCTAGCGGCATCTCTTACACACACGGTCGTTCCCGTGACGTGGCTCCGACTATGCCAATGCAAGACATCATTTCATGTATGCATTATCAAATCGTGATTAAAACCCAGACACTGGTATCTCTAATATGCATTGGTTTTGGCTTGTGAATGGGCAATGCTTAGGTTCAACGTTTTCAGGAATCAATGGGAGTTCATTTCAAAATAAAAGCATGGAAACTGAAAGGTTTGCAAGAAAAACAATAGCATGGAGTCCCTCGAGATTATAAAAATCTATCATGAGTGTGAGGGTGCGGTCCCGCGGATCACCGGCTTAAGTCCCGCGGATCACCGTTTAGGATCACGAGGCTTGCGGAATATTTTTTTTCTTGCTCACCACTAAATACCTCATTTTATATTGGACAAACATGAGAAAGACTTCCAGAAAACCCTGAATGCGCTGATATGCGACATGGTGACGTAATTTCAACAGTACAAGGACGTCACGGATCGATGTGCAGTCAATGTGCGGCCGACGTGCGGCTGTTCGTTTCTTATCTTTCCCATCGGCTGGTACGGGTGCACGGAAATCCCGATCTGGTGTGCGAGAAGGGTTGTTCTATCTGCCCTATCAGCATGGTTCTTATGGGGATGCATATTTAAAATTAATTAATTAAAGCAATGATTCTTATATAAAAAAAAAAAACTAATTCAGCCTTTCATCTAAACACATGACTACACGTATAACCGTCTCATTTGGTTAAATCGAAACAATGGAATGCACTTTTCATTTGTAGCGCATTACAATATAAACATATTTAGCATATACTGAGGGGAGGCAACTCGAGACTATCTTTGTGGTGAATTAAATCAAACATGGCTTCATATGGTTCGATAATAACGCTTGCAAGTATCATATTTCATGTTTTCATTTCGCGAGTGATTCGTTTCTCAGTCTAATAACACCATTGATCTCGATGTATAGTCACCTTATAACTACCACCGATGCGATTAATTTCCCTCAATTTCCCCAATCTGTCCCCTATTTCTTGGCTTCTGATTTATATTGGGTTCGTTCATATAAAACTGGACTTACCATATATCTGCCCAGGTAAGACTCAGGCACGTTTCTGTTAGCGTATACAACATATACTATGGCAGACGAAAGTTTAGTTAAACTTGTTTTTAAAATATACGTGTAGCTTCCTATGTATGCACGCAGTTTGGGAAAAAAGCACATAGAATCACAGAAAAAAAATACACAAAATAACAGCCACCGTCAAGGACCAAACACATTACATGTAACCCTTTTTATATTTAAAATCCGCATACAAGCAGTGGTTACTTGGATCAAATGCTGCAGTATGATCTGCACAATTGTTAAGACCAAACCAATTTACAGAAGGGCGAGATTATTTGGATTCAAAAGCCCGCATCCCCTCACTATATAATATAACGTCACTTATTTGCTCCCTCTCTGTGATCGTCCGAAAATAAATATTGTCTTTTCTAAACGATCTGAAGGCTGCAAAACAGGTTTACTGTTTAAAAACTATTCTCTAGGTAGAGAAACAGAATCAGACACATGTTTTGAAATGTCGCTTCTGTTTTTCCGACATTGCTTTTATTCACTGTTATGATTTTGTCTGCTTGATTTGAATATTACGCCCCATCAACAATCTTTCACTTAAACAGGGACGGGTCTTCCTGGGTTGAAGCAGTACTAAGCTAGGATAAATGTGTCTTGCACAAGGACCACAACGCAGTGAAGCCGGCGAGGCTCGAGCCCGCGGCCCCTCGGTCTCGAGTCAAGCACTCTACCACTGAGCCACTGCACTCTCTTTTAACTGATTTATACAAAACAAAGTCCACATAAAAAACAAAATTTTCTTGCTCGTCTTGCCACCTAGTCTGTCAATCATATTAGCCTGGAAAACTTAGAAAACCTGTTGAAAAAAACGCTGTTTTCATATTATCTCAACAGTTCAGTGAGTTACATCCTAACATGCCCTTGTTGCTCATAACACTTTTCGCGATCAGAGCTGAATAATATATATGTACAAATAATGTATATATTCTGAAATATTCTTTGATATGCTCGTATCTGCGCTGTATGTTCATAATACTGCGAGCGAGCTACCCAACCCTAACTTCGCATTGAAGGGGAAGCTAGTTGTTTTCCATGTTCTGATGAGCGGGCCGTTCACACAGAGGCATGTTCAAAAGCTACACTACCGCTCGCGTATAAGTACTGCAAAACGCGTTTCGTGTGCATTTAAATGCGTTATGCTCGCGTACGATTGAAATTGCGTTGAAAATGCATCAACGCATACTTTTTCAGTGTAAGAATCATTTATAATCATAAGCATTGGGACGCATTAGTACGTTATGCTAAACTGTTTAAAAAAAATCGATATTGAAAAGTGTTGACTCCGTTGTCTAAAGTTGGCAAAATTGCTATATCATCACGCGTAAAACAATATTATTTCTTACTTCAATATTTTATTTTGTTTTAACATCCTTTTTAATTGTCTTTTATCAGTCCTATATTAAGTAACTACGCAGCAATGCATTTCAGTGCGGAACTGCAATGATACACGTTGATTCGCGTTGTAAATCAGCTGTATCGATTGGTAGACAGGTAAATGAGTTACACTGCAGTTCAACGCGTTATCGGTAACGAGCTTGGATTGGCTATTTGAAATTCGCGTTGAAAGAGCAGTGCGTAGTACTTGCGTTTTTAACGCGTTTTCAACACGAATTTGACAAGTACAACAATTGAGCGGCAGTGTCGAATTTGAAACCAACAGAATAGTTCCCTGAAAGTTCCCTGTCTCTTCTATACGTGCTAAAAAGCCTTTTATTTATACTTCTGGTCCCAGGAGCGTTTACTTACTCTTTTAATTACGTTTCTCTAACTGTTTTGCAAAAAAAGAATTTAAACCATTTAGGAAAACTGAAGTGCTCTGAATAGAATCTCATATATAACTGAATGTCTCATATAAAGTGCCTACACCATTTTAACATACTGATACATGCCCATAATACCGGATATACAGATTTAGTTAAGACATGAATTTTCCACTATTCTTGTAGTGCATAAAATTATTAATTGTCCACTAGATTATTCATGAAAACAATTTAACGAGAAAAACAATGAACCAGAAACTGTTTATGAATATCTCACAGAGTCTACGAATATCCAAACTTATTATTAAGCTTAAAACTTCTGAAACGGAGTCATGAACAGCAATCTGAATCTAATTTACTTGTTATACACTGGTACATTGACATATTTGACTAGTAAAGGAAAATACATGTACCTTCTACAGTTTTTATCTGAAGCGGAAACGTCAACTGAAATCAACACTCCTCATTTTCCTTATATAGCATCCATACTGTACAGAATTAACTTCTGAAAAGCATTACTTATGATTATAATTAGAAACATTCTTCTGAATAAACGTTTAAAGCGAAAATCCCATGGAAAATGTTTAAGCCTGCCTGGGCAATATTATAATTACAAGAAAGACCGACTGGAAAGAAATGAATATCCTGATTGCATCAATATATATAAGAGAATCCATAGGTACATAGGTTCTACCACTACCCAGTAGGAACAGAGAGAAAACATAAACACGGGAGATCAGGATAAGATTTCCCAGCAGGTGAACACAAGGCTGCAACGAACAGACAAAAAAGCATGCCAAACACGAAACATAAATAACAAAAATGGTCCAAAAACCTTATGTCCAAACTAAAAAGGCCATTGCACGAATAGTCCTTATAAGATTAATAATAAGACATGCATACCTTGTGTTTCTGCTGTACTTCGCCCTCGTTAATTTGTGCTGTAAAATAGGTCTGGAAAAGTTGGTATCTTGATTTTTATAAATATAATACTATTTCTGATAACCTTGCACATAAATTCTATTTTAAATCATATTGCGATGTCTACGTCATTTTAAAGTTCTGTTGTACACTATGCGAGTTACGATATCATCAATGTCAGCACCGTTTGTTTAGATTAGGTTATAAATATAAAGTAAAAACATGCAGATATGCATTGTAATGTAGAAATGAACTCTATATTATTAATGTCCGTATGAAAAGGCATCATGAAACAAAACAAATCTGATGCAAAACAGCTGGCTAGTTTCCAGAAAGGTCTAGTACAAATCAAAGTACATGTAAATGTTTGTTCATATGCTTTTCTTGTTTGTTTTTTTAGCGGAAAACGTGACGTAAGATCACAGCTTAGGCTTTGTAAGACCAATGGAATTGTCCATAAAGTTTTGATTCTGGTACATTGTATATATTGATTATAGAATTATATTGTATTCTATGGAGATCGCTATTGTCTTAGTAAACAGTACAGACACTGATAAAATGTAGCCTTATGCTGCATTTTATCTGGGTCCTCACTGTTTGCTAGTGCTCAAAGGATTAACTATCACTTAACAGTTTAAATGTAAAATCATAGCGACATCGGAGACACAATCATAAAGTTGTCTTAGCTCCTGGTATATGATAAACAGAATCAAGTACTCACGCCATTTTGTAAATTTCATATCAAATGACCACTCGTATACGATTTACTAAGTTCAAAAAGATAATTATGATCGCACGTTTTTGACATGGCCATAAATCACAATTTATAACGATGCCACTATTGGGATAGAGAATATGTTACAATTTTAGCAACAGTGTATGTATCATTCATTTTATAGCTAGCCTTCCACATTGATAAATTACCTACTTAGATACGTATTTAAGATTATAATTGGTCATTAGAGATCAAAGATCACACCGCTTAGCATGTGTTGCCACCGAGGGTTACCCGGGTTACCCAGGGTCATAAACATGATTTATTGCTAATGGGTTCATTAACGCATGATAATTGTGTCGAAATCTCTATCCAAGAATATCTTAACTTACTATAAATGATTAATGAACACCATATATCAACAGGTTTTTTGGACATAATGTTACATATAATTACCTCACTTAAAATGTCAAAATATGGGCTGGGTGGCCGAGGCTATCAGAATTCCGAATGAAAACTAACATTTGTGATACTTGGTCCTTATGACAGTATCTACAGTATTTTATTACTCATTATGATGTGACAGTGCTGTAATTCATCTTCAAACTAACTTACCTATGTCGGCGTTCCTTTGTTGAACATATTTAATATGTAGTAGATCATTGAAGAAGAACTATATACTTATAGCACGACGTCGCGTCTGGGAGTGATATAATTCTAATAACTGGCATCGATAAACCACTACTGGTTTTCATATTTAGTAACGTTAAGAAATGGTCAACATCCATCACAACTTTGCGTAGATAGTGCAAAAACACTTAACGTTGTTACGCAAAAAATGCGTTTACAAAGTAATTTTAATGCCATTGCTAAAATATAACGTTCATGAGCCTGTAGTATTGAATTTGAGTTTTGAGATGGTAGGGGCCTGATGCTTTGGCTGTTTGTCGGGCCCACCGGGGTTTACCTGTTGGATTTCTTTTGCTCCGGTAGTTCAGTTTTATTTACTGTTGTGTCCAAATCTTTACTTTATCTCCTTTTTGTATCTTGATTTATGTGTTCTTGGAGATAATGCATTGATTAGTTAGGGGTCTTTCATGCAAACCAAACATCTATGTGTCTTAATCCTCATCTGAACTAAGGGTGAGGTTGGTGCACCGTTAAACCGGTTTAAGCCCTCCAGTAAAATATTTTACTGACCGTTCCAAGGCGATACTTCTTAACAACTGAATGGCTGTGCCTTTATCATAACCTGACATTCAGTGCACCTAAAAATAAATGTATATGGAACATATTGCATTTTAATTCTAGGACCGAAGGTATGGGGCTGAGGGTATTTTTGTGGCCAAATTATTTTTGCAGACAGTTAAAGTTTTGTCAGGTTTTCATGCAAATATATGGAAATATAATGTTTTGGGGCATAAAACTTGAGACAAAAGTGTTGTGTTTGCTTAGAATTTGGGTCTAGAATATCCCATTGTATTTTGTTAATATAAAGCTACTAAGTTAAGTAAGTTATTAAGCTACAAGTTTGTACAAAAGTAGTAAATAATGGGGTTTTATGATAATTTGTATTTTAGCAGTTTTACAGTATTTCCCCCTTTAACCATCTGTGTGTAAATAATTGGCTTAGTCACGCGAGAGGGGCAAGTACCTCAGATACTTTTTTCTATTCCCTATATGCAGAATAGCAGAGTTTTCAACCCATATATTTAATCGGTGCTTGTCCAATGTGAAAAGCCTGTTTGTGGATAATTCAACTGCTGAACCAACTACCTTTATCACAGAAAAATATCAATTTCTTTTGAAAATATTATCTGCGCATTTTTATAGGCAATCCTTGATTAAGACTGTCTGTGGTATTTTCTGAACTTACTTCATTTGATTTCGATTGAAGATCAACTGTGTGTTATTTATGTTTTATCTTGGGAAAAGAAAGATTGTGGCATGCAATATGTTGTTTAAACTTTTAGGCTTCTAGAAACTAGATCATCTGAGTACCATCGTGAAATTAAAAACTTAATAAACTTGTTAGTTTTTTAACATACATTTTAAAGGTACTAATCATTCTCCTTGACGTTTTGTATTCGTCCTGTGGATAAAATTTATGATAGCAATTCTACTGAAATATGCATAATATTACAAGCATGAAATATAATTAAAATGGATAAAACTATTGCAAACAACTCGTCTACATGATTTTAATGCTACTATTTACTATGAAAAGTACAAGGGAAGGCAATGATAGGGAATCGATACAATCAAGTACCACACCTGACCTTGGATACCATACAAGAAAGTGACAAAACACAAAAAAACCCCTAAAAAACAAGAGAGCCAAGAGCTGACCATTTCCCAGCAGGTGATCACAAGACTACAAAGAACAGACAAGACAGCATCCTAACTAGACAAACATGACACATAAATAACAAACATGATCCATAAAAGTAGAACCACCTTGGAACGGTCAGTGAAGAAATTACCAAAATGCTTAAACATGTTTAACGGTACCAACCTCACCATAATTCTGATGTAGATCAAGATACATTGATGGTGTGTTTTTTTTCTCTTTTGAATATTCGTCAGCGTAATAAATGATCTCATGGCGTATACATGTACGTAAGATGGTAATCTGAAACGCACAAATAGACGTGAGTGTTTTGTGTCTGGTACTTGTATTGTGCAGTACCTTGTGTCATTTCCAGTTTTGCAATCGTGGGAACCAGAAACCTGGTTTCTTGACTTGCATTGTCTTCTGGATGCTATGTTGCTGTTGTTGTTCTTTGCCTCTTCCTCGCGATGCCTTAGGGTGGCCGGTGGTGTGTGATTGTGTCATCTCATAGCCATACCCACTTTATGTGTTCGTTTCACTTTCAGATTTAATACTATAAAACAAATAGGTCGTCATATGGCACTTTCAAGTTTAGTCACATTTTCTATCTCTTCAATTGATCATTTAGATACAGAGGTTAATACATTCAATGATAGAGCAAACTGACTTTATGATGCAACATTCCAGATGTAATCGTACTCAACATGCTCTCTGTCCTTATATTAATATTAAATATGCTAGACATTTTATTAAAATCCAATTTGTCAACAAAGTGGTCGAGTTAATTATATACAAAGTAATGAAATACAGAACAATATTGATCAAACGAATATAATGTTTATTTGAAAAAACAAATAATTGTGCGTGGTGGCTCAGTGGTAGAGTATTTGACCCCAGATTAAGGGATTGGCACAGAACATTTACAGCCACACGATAGCAAGAAAACATTGAAAGTAAATCAACCAGCTTTCTCTTCCTTAGTGAGATGATTGCAAAAATAGCAAGTGAGTATGATCAGGAAATACCACAATCACAAACTGC
This sequence comes from Loripinus fragilis, assembly GCA_964019695.1. NCBI lineage: Eukaryota > Metazoa > Mollusca > Bivalvia > Lucinida > Lucinidae > Loripinus > Loripinus fragilis. The sequence continues at coordinate 5,132,349 of OZ026517.1, read as the reverse complement.
AGACAACCCCATGGCACCGCGAGGAGAGCCGCTCAACCATCACGAGACACCAGGAAGACAAATTAAGCAAACCTAAAAAGGACATCAAAACAAGAACCCAACAGATAACCCCTACACATAACGTGGGCAACATTAAACAATGAATCCACGACAAAATAGCAATTGCCTTAGAACGGTCAGTAGTCGCCAAATCTACTGGGGGTTCAAATTATTCGTATTTGCCAAATCTTCGCCATAGGTTCTGTCATTGTTAAAACAAAAAAAACCCTGTATAGACCGCTTGAAGGACTCATAACTGAGGCAGTGTATCATCACAGGGAAACATTCAAATCAAATTAATGCACTATGATGAAACAAAATAGCTCTTAACTCTGCATACAGTCAGAGGTACAGAAAAGCCAATTTGATCCACCGTGAGCCCAGACAATGACAATCATCAGCCATTGCCCTACCGATGAAAGATGTATGTCAGGGTCATTGTGTCCGAGGCCTGAACCACCATCATGCACATAAAGACGTACCATGGTAATAAACCGCATTCGGCTTATCACTAGGCATTCAGACTGTCACATAATATCCATGCCTAATCTCAGTCGTATAATGATCTTGAAACTACTATTCCCAAATTTTTGAGAATGTTAGGACCCTAGATAAATCTTTCAATTTGTAGGTCTTATAGGTCTGGGGATTTGAAAGCTATTACTGATTCGAAAATTCTGCCTATTACCTGTAAAAATACAGGTTTCCATTGCCAATAGACCTCACAAAATGCCACAACGAAATTGGCGGTGCCTTACAAGAATTTTGTAGTCGCTGGTGCTAGCGAGAGCGATAATACTTGAAAACTGGATGTTCTAATAATACTTTTGTATATTTTTATTCTATTACAACAATTTAGATCTTCTTCCAACTATACCAAAAACTTACATTTAGACATTCGAAGAAAGGTATCCAGACATTTCTAAGGAAGTTTGTATTGGCGCCGTCAGATCAAACAGAATAACACAGAACCCCTAAAAACAACGGAAAGTCCATAAGACAATAAATAAAAACCAAAAGAACCACAGCCTTAGAGCGGACAGCAGCCTAAGCTAACGGGGGCTTAAATGCATTTTACTGGCGCTAAATCATCGCCATAGACTGCTAACAATGCTGCGAATATTTGAAGGATGCACGACATCAGTATCATAAAGCATGAACTTGGCAACGCGAGAACATACGGGCGTAATTTGCTTAATGCTAGGTCTGTCGTTGATAGGCATCTTTGTCGTATATCTATTAAAATTGGTGTGCTTGTTGATGAAAATTATGACAGACTTCATGCGTTATACTGGATACATAAATTTCATAAAACGATCATATAAGTAAAAGAGGAAGGCAAAGATCAAGAATCCATACAATTTATACAATCAAGTAGCACGTCAGACCTGGACACCATATGAGAAAGTGATAAAACACAACACACCTGAGAGCCAAGAGGACCATAAATACCAAAAAGGATCCACAAAAGAAGCACCGCATTGAAAAATCTTGGATAATTACCTCGTTTATCATACTTTTAATGGAACTATGCCATTTGTGAAGGGCAAATACCAAAAAGAGGTCTATGGTATCAATATAGTTTGCTTTATATAACTGAAGTTCTGTGGGATGTTCCTGACTTACTATTTATTCAGTAAGATATCAAGAAATATTACATGTTTGATGGAGAAATCCCATCATTTATCAAACAAATAAAAGCGGTTATTTTGTTTTTGTCTAGAGAGATTTATTTCCTCTAGGGAAATACATCTCTTTAGCCAAAACTCCTTTTCCCTAACCACAAGTGTCCCAAGGCATCGATGAGATGAAACACATGTCATATTCATATTCGGTTTATTATTTACAATTTAACAAAACTAACGTTTCTCTGTACTTTTGACGCACACACATTAATACATGACGTCGTTTGAACATGCGATGACGCTGCATAACGTTTCTGTCTTCCAACACTTAAACTGGAGGATCGAGGTTCAAAAAATTTAGAAAAAAAAAAAAATTAGTACCAAACTGTTCGTTATGATCAAACTAAGAAAATGACTACCCATACTTTATGTTTTCGTTCACTAACAAGAAAAGTTACAGACGTTTGAAATTCTTAGGTGGGCTCGACGACTAGGATTTCACAAAATGGCGGACTTCCATTTTATCAGCAGGGAACAGCTGATCTATTACTACTCGGGTTAGAATTAGACATGTCACGATCCCGCTCGTTTAGCCAAATCGAATACCGTAGTATTTTATTGAGTTGAGCAAGCAGTTCAAGCAGAATACATGAAATATACTGTTTATTGAATCCTTCTATTTAAAATATGGGATTTATAATCCTCGGGAGGTGAAACAACATATTAAGAAACTCGTGCTTGCGCACTCGTTTCTTTATCGGATTTTTCACCTCACCCGGTTTATAAATCTCATATTTTAAATAGAATGACTAATAGACTCTATATATTGAAGTAGAGCCTCAATAGCATCAGCCTGAGTATTGTCAGAAAGAGACAACATGAAAGTAAGAAAGAGGGCAAAGATCAGGAATCGATACAATAAAGCACCACACCTGACTCAGGAAACCAATGGGAAGGTGCCAACGTCACAATTAGACATCGCAAACGAGAGCCAAGAGGTCAGCCCTTTCCCAGCCATCAACAAACAGCCATGCACGAAAGCATAACAAATCAAGACAGAAATAACATAAATGATCCGCAAAAAAGCACCGCCTTGGAACGGAAGGTTTGATGTCTTTCTCATAACAAAAAAAAAAAAAAAATCTGCACCAAGAGGAGCACATTAAGTACCAATTTGAAATACCTACACTTTTCGATACAATTTAGAGCCAAACTAATGCACATATTGTCCAGAAGCTTATGGAGACGTCACACACTTCCTGACATGACCATAAAGTAAGGAAAAAGGCAAAAATCAGGAATTGATACAATAAAGTACCACACCTGACCAGGACTGCACATGGGAAATTAACATAAGAACACATCACATGCAAGAGAGCCAAGAGGTTAGCTCTTCCCCAGCAGGTGACCACGAGGCTGCAATAGACAGGCAAGACAGCATGACAAACATGATACATAATAACAAAAAAGATCCGAAAAGATGCACCGCCTTGAAACGGTCAGTGACAAAAAATACTAGGGGGTTTAAACTCTTACTTCAATGAGGTTAATGCAGGAAGCGTATCGTGATTCGGATCAACAAACACACAAAGCTTAGTAGCCGTATGATACTAGCACATATCAACGACAGTCCTCCCATCAAGCGAATTAGCACTGCCAAGCTCATGTGTCATGTTTGCAGATGCACTTAAATTGCTAGCAGCCTTATCTGCAAGCGCTTACACAACCTTCCTATGCGATCCCTTTATATCTTTCTTCAAATGTCTTAAGGTAAACTTTGGTTTATATGGAAGAATGTATTTCTTAATTGTTGCAATACAATTGAATTAGTTTATCAATAATATTAACAAATATTTAGTTTCCAAAACTTTCACAAACAAGTAAGTTATTCTGGGCGTTTTTGCTTTTAATGCATCGATTGCATATTCAGGATAATTAGTGCAAAAATACAACCTTACTGTCCTTTGTTGAATGAAATCGTCTTTAAATCGTAGCAAGGTGAAATTCAATTTGACATAGTTTATATAATGGGCGGCACGCTCCCGATTCTGTGCTTGACACACTTTCCTGTTTCTGTAGCATTAGTAGAAAACGCATCTTACCACAGATATGCACATGCTAGACCTCCAAAGTTGTGCCTTTCCAATGCCCTTAACAGGTCACGGCCTGTGTGATATATAGGAAATGCCACGAAAAGCCATTGCTCTAAAAAAAATATTCAATATTGTATGCATGCGCAGGCTAACCCGTACATCTGCACTCGACATGTGAAGTAATTTGTACTTGAATGATTTGACATAATCCAAGGGTGGGCTTGTGGCTAAAAGTGTTAAATTCATCTCGTTTTTCTGTCTGTCAGTCAGACCGACCACAAAAGGTTTACAAAAATCTAATAAAAGATCATTAGTAATTCGGCGAGACTTTTAATACAAGTGCGAATTTAAATCACAATGCGAAATTGTCACTTATCTAGTCATAACATGACCCGTGTCCTTAAATCTTGCAGAATCCTGGCCTAAAAAACCTCCGGTACAATACAATTACAGATAAGATATAGAGAATACTAGGTGAGTGTCTTTTGATATCAAGTTTACCAGGCAAGGCTTTGAGAACGCTTGTTGACATCTCGAGGCTTGTCAAGCGATTCAGTATGCGGTCTCAAAGCCGAGCCTGGTAAACTTGATGTCAAAAGACGCGGACCTGGCATTCTATTACTAAGTTTACCCATTGTTTCACTCTTCAAACTAGCGAGTATCACGTAATTTTAGACATGACCAGTGCAGTGATTCATTTATGGGTCCTGGGACTCGCTGTTTCCCATATCAATGAGTCCCAATTGCAAATTTATCAGTCCAGATCACTACTTTTCAGATAAGTCTGCAATACCATTGCATCCTGGGACTCGTTGAAATAAAAAAAATTGCATCCCAGAGAAACAAATATGCACGAAAGATGCAGGATGTACAGGTAAAAAACCATTGCCCGTGTCCTTAAATCTTGCAGAATCCTGGCCTAAAAAACCTGCATGTGGGTACATTACAATTACAGATAAGATAAAACCATATATTGTATGGCAGCGCCTATAAATACAATAAGTACTCTTTTAATTACACATATGCTTGGTATGTACTTATTTAATCAGTATGCCTAAGAACAAACCATAGTATACCATTGAAAATATTAACTTATATCAACATAATATCATTATCTTTTCCTTGGATGGAATACAATGGTAGGCGCCTCTTCGCGAGAAAACCTGTTAAGCAAGTTATAGCCAGTCTGTAGTTGGCGCATCCACAAATACTAGCCTGAGTCTTGGAAAATTTGGATGTAGCAATGGAAATTATTAATATGTCACGTTTGAGGAAGAATGACGCTGGTCAGATTGTGCGGATACGCTACCTGGTCATACATGTATTTACGTCCACTTACAGACAAAACAGATATCTTACGATGCGGTTAATGTGTTTTAAGTAAAACGAATTCGTTGTCGAAGTAAACAATTAAAGCTGCATACTATGTAACTATGAACATTTTTCGAAAAAAAATATTTTCTTTTTAAATCATTTGTAAAAGTAGAATAAAGTTATGTTGTCACAATAAATCTAATTTCTACAGTTGAAAACTGCATGAAAAAGTGAATTATCTTATAAAAACAGGTGTATTTTCTCTTGTTTGTAATTATTTGCGTCCCTCCAATAATTCTAGACAGTTAATTTTTAACATAAATGCTGTTGTTTTGGCACTAATAATTTGTTAATTATTACGAAAAAGGTAAAATGTATACCTGAATTTTAGTATTTTTACTGTGTTCTTGAAAAATAGAAACATTATTTTTAAAATGAAAATATCAAAAGTTACAGATTATGCAGCTTTAAGAATAATGTCAACGACAAATTTAGATATTGCGCAACCAAATATGTTAATGAAGTAGTTACAGTAGCCACTGAAGCAAACTGTTACCTAGTTGGTAACAACGGATGACTAAATGAAAACCAGATGACCCAGCACCATGCACATGATATTTCGGTACTCACTGTATAGGGAAGGTTCATGCGAGGCATCCTCACTGGAGCAGCTACAATGTTTCGAAGTAGACGAAGGCTCAAATAAAAACCTAGTCTAAGACATACACTACTGCCCGCGTATTTGCCCTGCGAATTCGCGTTTTATGTGCGTTTCCAACGCGTTGTACGTGCGTTGAGTTTAAATTGCGTATGAAACGCGAATCAACGTATTTCGGAACTCATGAATATTCATTAGCAGCCCTCCAACGCGTTTCGACGATAAAATATGCGTTTCTTCCTTTAGCCAATCAAATCGTTTTGTTACAACGCAGTGATGCGTAAACCGATCAAAATTTAGTTGACCTTGCTCAATGTTTACATTGTTATTGTTTAACTTCGGTTTGAATGTTTCTGATCAGATTTGTCTTGCAAATCTCAATTTCCGTTTCCTTTGAGCTTTTAAAGCCTAGTTTGAATTAAATATCTCACTCCATTCATTTATCAATATTTTGAGCTGACTATCACGACTTTTCAGTGGAGAAATAAATGGAGTTACTCAAGGCCGAAAAATGAATGTATAACAGTAAAATCACATCGATCATCATCAGAAATAAATCTATAATTTGTCTCTTTTAGTGCCCAATG